>CM067353.1:58827717-58885217 GCA_034190875.2 Urechis unicinctus | reverse complement strand
GCAGTTATCGTACCAATCTACAGTGGTAAAGCTTTACGATCAGTTCTTTATTCGCCGGCTTAACCACGCATGTGATCTATTGCGTTTTTCGGGTGACTCATGAAAAATGATAGCAGAGTTCAGTCACCTACTAGGCGTCAACTCGTAGCTTACGTCATGACGATAATCTTCTGCTATTGTGGGCTGGCAGTTTATGGACCTAGGTAGCTCGTCACGGATATAGCACGTTGAGGTTATCGTAAGTGCCAGCAGTCATTGTGGTAACAGCATTTTATAACTTCGCGTGTTCCTTTTGGCGAAAACACTGTGAAGATTCATGTTACATAGCAGAAGATGCCACAGACATATGTAAGTCCAGAATGCAGTTATGCCTAAGTGAATAATGTAATTCTCTCGGGATATGGTATTTGCACTATCATACATTTAGGAGCAACCTGCCATAAATCGACTTTTACTATGTTAGTAAAGTCTGTTCATGTCCAAAGTTCCATGGTCTAATATTGGATGCATTATGCCTGAACGATGAGCCTTATTGTATCAACCTGTTTACCTTGACAATAATCATGCTGAAAATATCTATCTTTGTGTAGAATGAGAGCTACTAGGCGACTACATTATATCGCTTTAATGAATTTACAGAACTCTTTTAGCAGTCTTTCTATTAAAAGTTTTACACGGGATACTCATTGTTCTCAAACCAATGCATGTATTGCGTCAGATCCGCTGAACAGTGGAAGGATTCATAATACGTCAATAGATACTTTGCTCCATTTATTTATGTGCTGAGCATTAAAACTTAACCCTGCAAATCCATGGCATGTTGGAGGCCAAAGTTTAAAAATGTGGCCTCAAGGACGTTGGAACTCATAGAGACAGATAAAAAGTGGCAGAGAATATAGAGGACGTAGGGACTCAGCGGACTGATAGAAAGAGGCATAGAATAAATTAGGACGTAGGGACTCAGACAATTTCTTATTCGCTAATAAGTAAATGCATCATTAATAGCCTCTTAGAACAAACTTGTGGGAAATGCTAACCCATATATGGGCATTTGGTGCCGTCGTTGGACTGTGGATGTACTCATCCGTCTGTCTCTAATACACGACTTTATCGTGATATGGGTGTCGTTTAGAAAAGCATAACAGGCATTGCATTTCGCATTGTGTTAAATTCAGTTCATCACCATCACACAAAATATGTGATAGCCACCTTAGGATTAGCGTTTGGTAATGAAAATAACAGGTAATACTGTGTTGTTTGCAGTTACCTGTTACGCTGCGAAAAGTATAGATCAGGTAAATAACACGGTTGTTAGGATACAATACAAACATGACAAAGGATAGCCTATCAGCTTACTCGGGTACATAACATTTTATTGTTATAAATGATGACATATATATGATACATTCGCTCATATCAGTATTATGTATCGTTGTTAAGCAAGGCGTTAAGTTGAAAGTGTGGACACTACCTGACGACCAAACTGAGAGCTGGTTTTTGATGATGAATCTCTAAAAGCTTTGATGAATATGTGGACAGGTGAGGCCCAGGTGTGTCGCACATGCCATAACTCATGATGGGATCCTTGTTTGATATTCATACCAACTCGTCCGAACATCCGTGCAAACATAGCTCAGTGAGCTGTGGAGTTATCGTGATGTATTAGTTGTGGAATGAATAAATGAATCATTTTCACTGGTGACAACCGCATCATCATGTGATCGTTAGACAGCCTTCTACGTTGGCTGTCTGGAATTATCACTGACTTGCCTACGTTGTCTACAATCTTTTGCATATCGCTCAAGACATCGCTTAGCAATAGACCATGGATAAGGTCCTCAAACACCATAGATAATTGTGTATAATGGACAATCTGCCCGTTTATGCACGTGATTAAGTCGCAATATGAGCAAGTAGTCAAATTTGATTCGTATTCACAACTTCTTGATGGGAATAAAAGATGTTTATAAACTGAACGTTCTGAAGAAATTTTCCATTAAATCAATATTTGGCGCATGCTTACAAACACAAATTGAGGTAAGTAAACTCATATGATGTTAAATGTGCTTTCTGTTATCAAGATAAGCGTTAATTACGTCTCATGTCGATTCTTTCCACACAGCGCTTCATTTGTAACCCCCAGATATGACGAGGCTTTCTGATAGCATATCACATCGGTAACCGGGAGTACAATTGCACGTGCCACTCGTAGTAATATCCGAAACGTATTATGTGGCAAATTGCGTCCTCCTCGCGACTGCTCTATTGTAGGCTATTTCTTGGATAATGGTGCTTACTCCAAAAGCCATTCGCTTTCCATTGTTCCTGGTTTCATTATTTGTCATTGTATTCTTTGTATTAATGTTGAATAAGCAACACAACAAAAGGTATCTGTAGAAGCATGGTGATGGAATGGCGCTGGGCATGATATGGCAGTAGCTTGTGATTATTTCCTTTGTGTACTGTCTTTTGTAATTAATTTCGGCTTGCGGATTAATTTTGGACCCAAATTACAATCACAAAATCTTACGTAGTAAGATAAAATTGTCACATTCGAAAAAGTGTTCATTCTTCTGTCAATGCATATATGAATTATACTGCAAAGCTATATCCAAACAGTAACAGATGTGAAATACGTATCACAGAGGCATGTGTAGAAGCAAAGCGGCCACACGCTGACGTAATTCCGACATGATGGGCGCGTTTGTATGTGTGAGTGTATGAGAATGACAGAGAGTATCATTTTATCTGATCTTGCCTCTTTCGGTTACTCTGTCTGACAACCTGGCTAAATATGTTAAGCGACTGAGAATTCTTCTTGATTTTGACTGCTATAGTCTATTGTTGGACCTTTATCCGAGTGGCACGGGTTTAGCAGTCCTGTTTTGGAAACTGATAGTTGTTGACGATTGCACTTTAGGGGTGCTGTCCAGGTATTAACCTAACCTCATCTTCCCCTGTAGCGAGCTATATGCAAATATTCGGTCGCTAACACACGAAGCACACAATCAAGAGCAGGCTTTGTGTAATATCAGTAGGTCCTTACCGAAGACACCGAATCTCGTTTGTGACGTTTGTTGTGCCAGTTAAGAGGCTCAATGAGTACACTCATACAGTTGAGTGCATACGTCATTCTTTTAACAAATCACCTGATTTCTTTTTTCAACCTCATTCAGTGTGCATTGTCGTCCTGTGCCGTTAAACATAATCCAGTTTACCAGCCAATATATGCCATCTGTTTAAACTCTCTGTCATTCCCATACCATGCTTGTATGACAATAATGCCAAGTGTAATATACGTTTTACCACTAACAGCTGGTTTATATGTCATGCTGAAAGGTTGAAGGCGACTTCATCTTGATATGTTGTTCATGCAAGGTAATGATTGGTCTATCCCTGTCCATATAGCGGTCCCATGGAGTTATTCTAACTTGAATTAGGCCATATCACAGTTTAAAACTGTTGTTCGTAGTGTCTAGCATTGCCATGTGGTGTCTGGGGCTGTTTCAGTGAAGCAGTTGGCGTGATATTTTGACAATGTTTGCATGAAACAACGCCTTGTCATGAGTTCGAGTATTGGACGTGATACTGCAATCAACCTCGAAGGTGCGTCACCAAAACACTCTGTTGAGATCGTATAGGAGATAGGTGACGATCCAGTAAATTAATCATGCTACCTTAAAAACGCCAGGTATCACGATGTTACTAAGGATTTGACATCGGGTTATTTTGCAACGCGCTGATGATGTACAGTAATGCAATATTAGCCATGATGTTGGTGTGAACGCGTCAAGCAAGTCACACCGCGGTCGCAATTATTTGCAATCACCTGCGTTTCGTGTTTCACCTTCATTCTAACAATCCACTTCCGCGCATATGCACCTCAACAATTTGATAGATAAGTACTATTCCATGGCATGCTCAAAGTACATTATTACTTTTCGAGGTTTGAAAAGTGATTCGATGAACGCGCCATACTGCCATTACTTTCATTTTCAGTCTAAGCACGTACATTAACGGGTCGCAAAAAATATATTGATGGAAGAGTTGATCAACGTTCCGTGCCCCGAGAAAACAATATACACTACCGTGCAAATGTATGATATTGTTTTGATGCGTTGAGAGAGGTAATAATCTGTTATAGCCCCTGTCAGTTATTATGAGAAGTGTCAGGCGGATACAAAGGAAGCTTCAGCATTCATAAGCTATTTTCCGTCCAATACGACAAAGGAAGAATATGAATTGTATGATTCGCAAAAATGTAAAACATAGGTATATAAGATGACGCCAGACTTCCTGACTCGGCTTAATGTGCAGCCACTAATTGATTATAACATGAACAGACCCTGCCCTAACAAAGTGTATGGGTTTTTCTTTGCGACAAATAATCAATTATGGTTGGCGAAGACCAGTTAATTATGAGCTTTATGTCAGCCTGCTGACAAGATAGGGTACCTATTCAACGCTCGGCGTGAATGAACGGACGTCTATGTGTGCTTACCATGCTGTCGAGACTCATCTACACGGTCGACATGGTAACAAAAGCCATACACTATTACAGCTTGACTGGTTCCAGGTCTTGCTGGACGTGTGTTAGGATACAATTTCCAATAAAGGGTTTATTAGATTAGGCGTGATTAACATGCACAACAGCCAAGTTGATGTTCTGAACACAAGAAGGTGACATGGCAGGAATGGCGACATCTATTTGCATTATTCAACGGCATGGTGTAATATGCAACTTTGGTTGCTAACAGATCCAACTGTTACTCAACAGTAGCCGTGTATCTACTGCAGAAGAAACGAATATCATCCTTCAGTCATGTATAATATTATATTAGGTATGCCTGTCATTTTCGCAATACGGGGCTGTAAATGAGTTAATTCTATGAGGCAGAGACAAATGGGTTCCTGCGTTGCTTCCTTGGTATCGAATAAACCAACGGTCTATATTGCTTTCACCTTAACAGAGCTGCATGGCGAATAAAGATGTTTGGGTTCGATATGACTCAACAATTATGTAGGTAGGTCTTGAATAACATTTTATGCAGATAACATTTAGATAATATTCCGATGACGTTCTGATAACATTCTGATGACATAACTTAATTCTACCCCGCTAACATCTTACAACCGTCAACCAATGTTATACATATACACCACCTATTGCATTACTCAAACAACCCACTATATGAAAGAGGCATGCGTGACAGGGCGATTAAGCAACCACATCAGCTTAAGAGCATCTGGCCAATCTTACCCGTTGTGACCAACCATTATCCTGCGTGGATGCATCAACATCTTCTGCGTAGACCGTACTTACTGTGCTGGTTCTACGTGCATGACTTGAATGACATATAACCAATGTGAACAGCCAGAATACTCAGCAGCAGTGTTGTCACGGTTGTTACTGAGGTTTTCGATGTAAGGAGCAGCCGTAAAAGTCAAAGGTGTAGCTTAATCATTTATACCTGATCAGTTGGTATGAAATAATCAGAATATGCTGTACAATTATGCAATGATAGAAATGTTGCACGATTCTGGTCGAAATATGATGCACAATGCTCTGAATACCGAGGAGGAAACTACATCTGCATTACTTACTTTTATTTTATAATCAATTTCCACCGTAACACATGAATATTTCACCCAAATTGCAAATTTTTACATTGGCAAAGCAATTATGTATACAAATTATCAACAATCATTTGGTTGTATCGTCTTGTATGGAGGAATTAAATCGATGTTCGCTATATCTGATGCTAAGCGGATGTTTTAACAAAGCTATGTCATTTATTCAAACCCTACATACCAAAACATATCCGAATCCACCTAATGTTCTATACCACTATCACCGAACAGCTTTACATTCACCCTTGCATGCGTAATATTGACATAGCCAACTCGGAAAGTATGATATGAAAATGAGATTCACCCTGTCTAGCAGCGCAGAATTAGATAAATGGTCAGCGTATGACCGTATGTGTAATAGTGCTGCCTGGCTTTCAGCAGCTGAGGCTCTTTGAGGTCCAAGAACATTCGAGGCAGCTCACCCACTGAAGCGTGTTGCATCTTGTATGCAGCACCGACCATTGTGTTATCTACAATCCCAGCGGATAATAAATGATATTTTTGATTAATTGCAATCTGCAAGGATATTACCTATTCTCTATTTCACGGAATAATATGGTGTGGTTGTGTGTCTGCGCGGTTGAAATAAGGTTAGGGATTGTTGTTGTACTTTTGTGTAGACATACACATCAAAGACAAGTGTATACTGGGGCAAGGGTATACCTTTTTTTGAAAGACGAATTATATAAGTTCGTTTGCCTGTTGCTGCATCAGGACGCATACACCCGACATAAATGACAGTGTCAGTGCATTTGTTTCCCGGAGATTAGGATATGAGGACTTAATCATCACAGTTAAGTGTCTACCAAAGCATCATGGTTAATTCTACTGAATTACATCCCTTATATCCCAAGTAGCTGCCACAGAGCATCGATACAACCAAATGGTATAGAGGAAGTCCTGTCTGTTGTTATCTAGAGGCTTAAATCAAAATAATATAATATCTTCTACTATTATTGATAAAGCACGTATATGTATGCACATTCATTTACCATGCTCACATCACAAATACAGTTCACACAATTACATCTTGGATTACTGTCATTCAATTTGTTTTGTATCATTTGACGTATATTGTTTTGTACAATAGTCAAGAACGCGACGCACAGTTTACGTTACTGAGTTAAAATGTTAACGGGGACAATGTTGGTAAGAGTTACATAGCGCAATTATGCTGCTTGAAATTCATATCAAAATGTAAACACGGACAATGTTGGTTAGAGTAACAAAGCGCAATTATGCTGCCTGAAATTTATATCGAAATGTTAACGGAGACAATGTTGGTTAGAGTAACAAAGCGCAATTATGCTGCCTGAAATTCATAACAAAATGTTAACGGAGACAATGTTGGTTAGAGTAACAAAGCGCAATTATGCTGTATGAAATTCATAACAAAATGTAAACGCGGACAATGTTGGTTAGAGTAACAAAGCGCAATTATGCTGCCTGAAATTCATAACAAAATGTTAACGGAGACAATGTTGGTTAGAGTAACAAAGCGCAATTACGCTGCATGAAATTCATATCAAAATGTAAACGCGGACAATGTTGGTTAGAGTAACAAAGCGCAATTATGCTGCATGAAATTCATATCAAAATGTAAACGAGACAATGTTGGTTAGAGTAACAAAGCGCAATTATGCTGCCTGAAATTCATATCAAAATGTTAACGGAGACAATGTTGGTTAGAGTAACAAAGCGCAATTATGCTGCCTGAAATTCATATCAAAATGTAAACGCGGACAATGTTGGTTAGAGTAACAAAGCGCAATTATGCTGCCTGAAATTCATATCAAAATGTAAACGGGGACAATGTTGGTTAGAGTAACAAAGCGCAATTATGCTGCCTGAAATTCATATCAAAATGTAAAAACGGGACAATGTTGGTTAGAGTAACAAAGCGCAATTATGCTGCCTGAAATTCATATCAAAATGTAAACGGGGACAATGTTGGCTAGAGTAACAAAGCGCAATTATGCTGCCTGAAATTCATATCAAAATGTAAACGGGGACAATGTTGGCTAGAGTAATATAGCACAATTATGCTGCCTGAAATTCATCAGCCGAGGCTCAACAGATATAAAGTTAGTAAACCATAGTCCTCTGTTCCTTAATTAGCTGTTCATATCAAACTGTGTGATGGCTCCCTTAACATCTTTTATTTATTCACTTATTAACTACTAATTCCTCTTACCAATTTCTTCAGAATAATGAATTCTAAGAGTTGACAGCACGAATCCATTTTGCGACTTAGATTAAACTCAATATATATCGGCAACATAATGATAAGGTTATTTACCTGCAAATGTGATATCAATGCATGACTGAAGCATTGGTAGAAAACGAAGTATCTCTTTAGCCACGTCACCAACTTAACATGGGTCAGTTGCTCCTCCCATGACGTGTATGTTTTGACATCGCTCGTATATCATCTAACCACAAATGGTCATTTTATCTCCAATAATAACAAATCCAGAAGCGTCATCAAATATCCCCGGGCATCCTCATATGCGGTGATGTAATCTGTTGCCTCATTAACTTACTTATCGATGATTGTTACCTTATTACTACACATTAGATGTGTATCGTGCATGTCTGGTAAACAGTCAGCGTCTCTTTGTGTGCCGTTTATTTCACACTATCAGTGTGACAACACGATACTTTTCCCAAGTGCTTATAGATGAATGGCTACCAATATTATGCTTTAACTTGCCGTGTTATCAAGTGAATGTGATGGCAAAATAAATCATCCCTAATTGCGTTAGACAACTGGAGGTTTTACCAAAATAAATCATTCACAATCTTGCTGATACGAGATCTCTGCAAGGTTTTGAGCTGATAGGTTTGAGCGTAACAGCAATGTGCAATGGTACCATATAGTATGCACCCTAATCGAGGTGTGCAGCGCAAACAACTTGTATTTGACTTAAGTAATGCTTGTTGGGTTGATTGGGCGGTCACTTCTTCCTTATCATAGACATTTGATTCTGAGAGACAGATGATCAACTTGAGTTATGAGGTACAGTTTTACTGTAACGGTTAAATGGCTGGTTGCTCGTTGGTGTGGAGCTGTGTCGATGTGATTAAAACATTACTTTAAACATTTGTCCTTACAAATTTGAGTGGGTTTTTTTAAAATAGTGATGAGACTATCTTAGTAAATTAATTATTATATGGGTCACAACACGATTGGAAAAACTCATTCTTCGTTATTATGTCCAAATCATAGGTATTTGTCAAAGTGTTTTGGGTTCTAAGCACTTCACCAATATTATCTTATCCGTTGAATATCGTGTGGGTTTTTTTAAAAGAGTAATGAGACTATCTTAGTAAATTAATTATTCTATGGGTCACAAATATTGTGTACACCTGTATGTGTCGGAAATTCCTCTGCTATTTTAGCCAAGAGACTATTGCAGCAATTTCTACGTGCTCTGAATCCATTATTTATTTGACAATAATTGTATATTCAATTGTACTTGCCAATCAGCACTAGTGTGACGTATATTACAGTACATTACCTGGTTTACCGCACCTATACTCGTCAGTATAGGAGACAAAGAAACAGGCACAACAACTGCTGGCCCTCAAGGTAAATGCAAGCATATAAGTGCGCATCAAGCGATTGACACGTAAATCATTCACAGTGGATGCATAAGCATCCTTTATGATGCCCTTACTACTCTGTAGTATAGTCAGGACATCAATAATTGACATATTGGGCGACAATAGTCCGATGTTAGATATTCACCGGGGTTAACAAATGATTATGGGCGATGAATGGCCGAAAGCAAAACTTACCTGATTCAAATTATGTAGCTATCTGGTTATTTGGCATTTATAATAATTGCAGAAAATGTAATGACAATGTGCAGCAATGGGAATAACCAGGATGTTTTGGCATGAAACATCGAAGAACTTGTGTATTGTCTCGTTTGTACTGCTGCGTTGCATAATAGACGCCAATATCATATGAGAACAGTGTTTGCTACAAACTTTATGGATGTTTACGTTCTTTGTAATAAGCTTGATTGGATTATGACATGAGTACGTGTATGGAATATATGAAAGATTCATGGACTTGGAGTCATACCTTATTCAAAGACTTAGGCCGTAACTGTGCGAAATTGCAGATGCCAATTATATCCATTCGTGCTTATACATCCGGTGGGAACTGTGTTATCTGACAATGGGCACTTGCTTTCTGGGTTGTCAATATACTAATTGGCGTGATAATGTGGTGTTTCCGGTTGTTCATATGATCTGCTTTATGAAGTTATAGGGTTCCTTTCCTGTTATTGCCATGACCACGCTCATAATGTCAGCAACAAATGTCTTTCTTTTTTTAACATGATTATGAAGTTTAGCGTACATATATCGGATAAGTGCACAGATGTGAGTCAAAACAGCGTCTTACTTCAAGGCACACACAGACAAGTAGGCAGCATGTAGCATTTGTCGTTGAGCGCCGTCGAAAGCACCATTGTAAAAGACACTGCTCACAGTATCAATTGTTCGGTTGAAGTTTTCTTGCCAACGTAAGAACTAATTACACTACATTGTGAACACTTACCGTCGACCAATATCAACAGCAGATCCACACCAGCAAAAATTGACATCATTAACATGAGCTGTGTTTGTGATGCATGCATCGTCTTATTTCATGGAACACTTTCACAATAAATTGGAAGATGATTTAAAGCCCTCTGCATATAGGATAATTCATACCGCAGATATGTCGCCCAATCCAGTGGATAAGAAGTAAATTGATTGCCAGCGCATGGCTGTCTGTGTGATTGCGCTGCCCACACAAAGCAGCGAGCCACATTTAGGTTCACGAACATTTGAGGCAGCTCGTGCCCTGCAGCGTGCGGCTTCTTTGTAAGCAACAATATACCAGACTATTGGAATATCTACTCACATCTGTGGTCAATTGCAATTTGCTTGGATATTTTTGGTCCAATTCCGACGGAGTAATGCTGTGTGGCTGTGTGTCTGTGCGAAGTCCAGTTGATATCAGGTCAGTTACTGCTGCTGCACGACAGAGTTTTGCTGACATTACATAATTCATTAAACATCGGTTGTCCATCAGTTCGCTGGGCTTTGAATGGCTTCACATTACGAATGACAGATTATTGGTGCCACATTGATTACAATCAAATTAGCCCCAAGCCCCTCACGACTTGTACGTTAACGCAGAGGGCCATCAGTATTCACGGTAGATGAACCAAAACGAACATTGCGTTGCGAGGGGGGGAGGGGTAGGGGGTGGTTGACAATTATGCTACATGGATTGATCGAATTTTGAGGTCTAATAACGTATGGAGAGCCAACAGCGGTGAGAATGATAGGTGGATGAGCTATTTGCTGGGTCGTGTTTGCTCTGGGTATATATATGAAACATGAAGCAAGCTTTATGTTGGAAAATCCTGCGCTATGGTTAAATGGTGTTTGATACACAAGAGGAAGGTATTTTTCGTGGTGAAAGACTCTTTTGTTGGCTGTTCCACAAATTACCCCACCTGTTAGAGGTGATTCATAAGACCATCACTCGGTCGAGAGTGCAAATATCATATGTTTATCTCTGAATAGTAACATTGTGGTGCTGTCTATGCATAAAATGCTAAGTGGTACATTTGTTAAAATCATGCAGCCACAAAGTACAGTTTATACTATGCATATGCATATGTGTGTATGTATATTTATAGATAAATAAATATATATATATATATATATATATATATATATATATATATATATATATATATATATATATATATATATATATATATATATATATATATATATATATATATATATATATATATATATATATATATATATATATATATATATATAGCCATGATTTAAGCTGATATGGGGCAGCCTGGATAATAGCTGATATAAAATCGCCAGGATAATAACTGTTATAACGGAGCCAGGGTTATAGCTAATATGAGGCAGCAAAGATAATAGATGTAAAAAAGCATATTTGATTATAGCTCTTATAAGGGAACAAAGATTAAAGCTTATACAAAGGGACACGGATATTCGCTGCTGGATAGAAATTTTGACATAACGATTTTCCAAACGTTAATTGATGATCCTGACAAGTTATGCAGGGCCCTTGGGAACTAGAGATTGTCAGCGGGCGCGTGGTCAAACAGCATGCGGATCCCGCGGAACCCGCAATCAAAAGTTGTCCACAGGCCCATTATGAAATAACGAATAAAGTAGGGTGCACGCATATACTTCAAGGCGCCGTCAGGTGACGGGCGCTGCGGTCTGACGCCTCCCCACTGCAGTCTTACACCTCCCCATTGCAGTCTGACACCTACCCACTGCGGTTACCCTCGGTATCTGACGCGTGATTGATTGTTATACCGCGCATAAGGCTCCCACGATCCATAAACAGCTGATAAGAGCAGTAAGGGGCTAGCAAGTCGCTGCGGGCATTAGCCGTGACGAGCTGGATACGCATCAGCCATCATGCCATGTTCGAACAGTAAACAAACTCATCTGATAACGTACTGCTCCTAAGGAGAGATAGTAAACGCTTGGTACAGCAAGAGATGCGTCATTGTATGGTTGACTTCATTCTTCCCAACCCATCATCGTCCACTTACAACTACTGCAGTAGGGGGTTTGGGTGGGGAGGAACGATAACGACGCGGTAAGGAAGTGAAATAGATGGTTATTGGTGTGGATAGGGGCAAGAGCGAGGGGAAGGGCCGGTATTCTCACATGGTGGTTACCGCAGATTCTCAGTTTCCAACGCCAAGCACCAGAGCGCCGTGTCGCTTGGTCTATTTAGAACGAGCGTCTCGGTAACCGGATGCTTGGCATCGGGAACCGAGCGCATGCGATGGTTACGATTCTTCAACAAATTGAATCTTATGCGAGCCGAAAGCATATATACTATATATTGTGTATAAATTAACTTTTTAAAACTCAAATGATTGATATAAAGCTTGTTATGAATTTGTCGCTGCTCAGTTTAGGACCCTTGAAATAGCAAGTGGAGCCTTCAATACTTTTACCTCGAGGGTCTTTGGACCCTAGAAAAACTTGGGCTGGTGAAAGCACTGTTATGTCTGCCTTTTCCTTTACCTCAACAAAAGGACTGTGTGTTTATATGCGTGGTAGCCATGTTGTCAAAATAAGTCATACCCAAACGATTCCCGCGTGATTGAATACAGACATATTTTGACCCAAACACACATGCAATGTTACACGTATACATGAAATTACACGCGTTCTAATGGCATGTCTATAGGAATATTGAGTTAAGAGGCCCTTATAAATGTGAAATGTTAGAATTAGGCACTAAACTCGATCCAATGTCAGCCCTCAACGTCAAATCAATCCATGTGCAGTGCTTTATTTGCATGGCTCCTCACGACCTGTGATCGCTTCAAATTGATGGTCATTATGCTTCATTGCTGTGATACAGGTAGCTCTGATACAGGAACACTTTATTGCAGTCCGCGTCTCAGAGGCATAAGGTTAAGTGTAATTACTCATCGTTTAATTTCCAGCATAAGAAAAGACGACAATATGGTGACATTTCACTTTACTTGAAGCAATTATTAACACACCTGTCGGACGTATGTGTGCTCATCATGCAGGCGAGACTCTATCTACTATCCCTGTCCATGTATTATCCCTGTCTATGAACTATCCCTGTCCATGTACTATCCCTGTCCATGTGCTATCCCCGTCCATGTACTATCCCTGTCCATGCACTATCCCTATCCATGTGCTATCCCGGTCTATATGCTAATCTGTCCATGTACTGATCCTATGGAATTACCTATAAAAAGAGGTCATTGTCCAGTGCACTGTGTTGGTCTAAGCAGCAACCGCTGCAATGGTTTTTATTGGATTGAACTGTTTGCATGCAAAATTCAATATCATTTAGATATGGCATGAGTTCTATCATTCAATCTGATGCAACCAACAACCTATTCATTACCAAACCACTCCGCTGCAATGACTGCGGAGCTGCAAAGAAAGCAAACAAACTACCTTCAGAAAACCACATGCCCCAAGATAGTAATTGGATTTGCGCTGAGGGTCTTTCACAGATAACTGTTTGGGTGCATTAACGATATACTTGACAATATGTTCGCGTGAACGCACGTGAGGCTTATACCATTTACCATTAAGCTGCAATGATTGCCAATACTTTGGCGTGGCTGTTGCTTGCGTGTCACCTTCAATTACCTTAGCTTATCCACCTCTTATTATCAGTACCTCTTAAATATAATAGGAAAATTATAACACGTGGCACCAGAAATGTTTTCATTTGTATTTCGTTACTTTTCCATGTTGATGTGTAGTTGATCTTGAGGAAGCCTTCTGAGGGAATGAACACATCTGTTTTAAGTAGTTTGTGTACCATTGTCAGGCGGCTGGCTTGTGCTAGGTTGACCAATCGGGCCGCACGGTGCTGGATCCTGTCAAGAGTAGACTCTTCAAACTTGGTGTGTGGTTCCTTCTCAGCAGGAGGTTTTATCGTAACAGTGTCACTTATTCTACTGCATCCTATTAACACTTGTGTGTGTATACAATAAATTTCACCGGCCTACACCGGAAAAACAGCTAACACCAGTGCATCTGTACCGTCTTTTTACGATTATGACATGAGGGGCGCATGCCAGTTATCATACCAGTCTACAGTGGAAAGGCAGTACGATCAGTTCTTTTTTCGCCGGCATAACCACGCATGTGATCTATTGCGGTTTTTGGGTGACTCATGAAAAATGATACCAGTGTTCAGTCACCTACTGGGTGCCAACTCGTAGCTTACGTGATGAAGATAATCTTCTGCTAATGTGGGCTGGCAGTATATGTACCGGGGTAGCTCGTCCAGGATATAACACGTTGAGGTTATCGTAAATGCCAGCAGTCATCGTGGTAACACTGTGAAGATTCATGTTTACATAGCAGAAGATATCACAAACATTTGTAAGTCCAGAATGCAATTATGCCTAAGTGAATAATGTAATTCTCTCGAATATGGTATTTGCACTATCATGCATATATTGAGGACAAGCTGCCATAAATCGACTTTAATTTGTTAGTAAAGTCTGTTCATGTTGAACGTTCCATGGTCTAATATTGGATGCGTTATGTCTGAACGATGAATCTTATTGTAACAACCTGTCTACCTTGACAATAATCATGCTGAAAATATTTATATTTGTATAAGATGAATTTTAATAAATTTACAGAACTCTTTTAGAAGTCTTTCTATTAAACGTTTAACACAGGATACTCATTGTTCTCAAAGTAATGCATGTATTGCGTCAGATCCGCTGAACAGTGGAATGATTTCATAATACGTCAATAGATACTTTTCTTCGTAAAACGTAACCCTGCAAATTCATTCCATGTTGGAGGCCAAAGTTTAAAAATTGCCTTGGATATAAAGGAACTTAGAATAAATTAGGACGTAGGGACTCAGGGATACAGACAGAAAAGGGCAGAGAATAAAGAGGACGTAGGGACTCGGAGAGACAGATAGAAAGGGGCAGATAATAAATTAGGACGTAGGGACTCTGGGAGACAGATAGAAAGGACAGATAATAAATTATGACGTAGGGACACAGGGAGACAGATAGAAATGGGCAGGGCAGAGAATAAAGAGGACGTAGGGACTCAGGGAGATAGATAGAAAGGGGCAGATAATAAATTATGACGTAGGGACACAGGGAGACAGATAGTGAGGGGCAGATAATAAATTAGGACGTAGGGACTCAGGGATACAGATAGAAAGGGGCAGAGAATAAAGAGGACGTAGGGACCCAGGGAGACAGATAGTGAGGGGCAGATAATAAATTAGGACGTAGGGACTCAGGGATACAGATAGAAAGGGGCAGAGAATAAAGAGGACGTAGGGACCCAGGGAGACAGATAGAAAGGGGCAGAGAGTAAAAGGACGTAGGGACTCAGGGAGACAGATAAAAAGGGGTAGAGAATAAAGAGGACGTAGGAATTTAGAGAGACAGATAGTTAGGGGCAGGGAATAAAAAGGACGTAGGGAATCAAATCCTATAATGACATCTTATACTAACATCCTATAATAATATCCTATGATGATATCCTATGACTATATCATAAATGACATCTTATATAGTCAATTCAAGTAGAGCTAATATGTGCATTTTATATGAATAGAGTTTGTAAATGTTCAATCATGGCCTGAGCATATCATACAGTTTCTTATTCGCTAATTAGCAAATACATCATTAATAGCCTTTTAGAACAAACTGCTGGGAAACGCGAACCCATATATCGGTTCATCGCATTTTGTGCTGTCGTTGGATCTATCATCACTGTGGATTTACCCATCCGTCTGTCTCTAATAAACGACTTCTTCATGATATGGATGTCGTTTAGAAAAGCATAACAGGCATTGCATTACGCATTGTGTTAAATCCAGTTCATCACCCCCAACAAAATAGTTTATTTGATAACCACCTTCGGATTTGCGTTTGGTAATGATAATAACAGGTAATACTCTGCTGTTTGCAGTTACCTGTTACGCTCCGAAAAGTGTAGATCAGGTAAATAACACGTTTGTTAGGATACAATACAAACATGACAAAGGATAGCCTATAAGCTTACTCGGGTACATAAGATTTTATTGTTAGGAATGATGACGTAGATATGATACATTTGCTCATATCAGCATTATGTATCATTGTTAAGCAAGGCATTCAGTTGAAAGTGTGGACACCAAACTGAGAGCTTGTTTTTAATGATGAATCTCTCAAAGATTTGATGAATATATGGACAGGTGAGGCCCAGGTGTGTCGCACATGCCATAACTCATGATCGGATCCTTGTTTGATATTCATACCAACTCCAAACATCTTTGATGGGCTCACTGTGAATGAGTGCGTGTGTATGCGTGAGTGTATGGGAATGACAGAGAGTATCATTTGATCTGACCTTGCCCCTTTCGGTTACTCTGTCTGACAACCTGGCTGAATATATTAGCGACTGAGAATTCCTCTGGATTTGAACTCGATGGTCTATTGTTGGACCATCATCCGAGCGGCGCGGGTTTAGCCGACCTTTTTGGGGCAACTGTTGGTTTACATGTTGACGATTTCACTTAATCGGTGCTGTGCAAGTATTAACCTAACCTCATCCTCCCCTGTAGCGAGCTAGGTGCAAATATTCGGTCGCTAACACACGAAGCACACAATCAATAGCATGCTTTGTGTAATATCAGTAGGTCCTTACCGAAGACACCGAATCTCGTTTGTGACTTTTGTTGTGCCAATTTAGTGTCTCAATGAGTACATACGTCATTCTTTTAGCAAATCACCTCATTTCGTTTGTCAATCACACTCAGTTTGCTTTGTCGTCCTGGTGCCCTTAAACGTAATCCAGTTTTCCATCCAATAAATGCCATCTGTTTAAGCTCTGCTGTCCCTACCAAGCTTGTATGACAATAATGCCAAGTGTAATGTACGTTTTACACCTGACAGGTGGCTTATATGTCATGCTGAAAGGTTGAAAGCAAATTCATCTTGATATGTTGTTCATGAAAGTTAATGACTGGTCTTTCTCTGTCCATATAGCGGGCCCATGGAGTTCTTCTAATGTGACAGTTATATCACAGTTTGAACTGTTGTTCTAGGTGTCTAGCATTGCAATGTGGTGTATGGGTTGTTCAGTGAAGCAGTTGGCGTGATGTTTTGACAATGCTTGCATGAAACAATGCCTTGTCATAAGTTAAAGCATTGGACATGAGACTGCAATCAACCTCGAAGGTACGTTACCAAAATCGTGACCAACCAGTAAACTAATCATGCTACCTCAAGAGCGCCAGGTATCACGATGTTACTAAGGATTTGCCATTGGGTTATTTTGTAACGCGCTGATGATGCACAGTAATGCAATGTTGGACATGATGTTGACGCGAACGCGTTAAGCAAGTCACACCGCGGTCGCAATTATTTGCAATCAGCTGCGTTTCGTGTTTCATCTTCATTCGTATCTAACAACCCACTTTCGCGAATATGCACCTCAATAATTTGATAGATAAGTACTATTCCATGGCATGCTCTAAGTACATTAATACTTTTCGAGTGTTTGAAAAGTGATTCGATGATAGCGCCATATTGTAATTACGTTCATTATCAGTCTAAGCCCGTGCATTAACGGGTCGCAAAAAATATATTGATGGACTCTACGCCACTGTTGCCTCAGTTGATCAACGTTCCATGCTCCGAGAATACACTATACACTACCGTGCAAATGTATGATATTGTTTTAATGCGGTGAGAGGAATAATAATCTGTTATAGCCCCTGTCAGCTATCATGAGAAGTGTCAGGCGGATACAAAGGAAGCTTCAGCATCCATAAGCTATTTTCCGTCCAATACGACAAAGAAAAAATATAAATTGTAGTATATCTCCCATGCAGAATTCGCAATGATACATAGATATATAAGATGACGCCAGACTTCCTGACTCGGCTGAATGTGTAGCCACTAACTGTTTATAACATGAACAGACCCAGTCTTATCAAAAAGTGCATGGGTTTTTCTTTGCGACAAATATTCAATTATGGTTGACTAAGTCCAGTTAATTATGAGCTTTAAGTCAGCTTGCTGACAAAATGGGATACCTATTTAATGCTCGATATTAATAAACGGACGTCTATGTGTGCTTATCATGCTGTCGAGACTCATCCACACGGCCGACATGGTAACAAAAGCCATACACTAAGCAACCTGACTGGTATTAGGTCTTGCTGGACGTGTTTTAGGATACAATTTCCAATAAAGATTATGCGTGATTAGCATGCACAACAGACAAGTTGATGTTCTGAACACAAGAAGGTGACATGTTAACATGATCGGCACACCCCCTTCAGGAATGGCGACAGCTATTTGCATTCTATCCAATGTTCAACGGCATGATGATCCTTCAGTCATATATGATATTATATTAGGTATGTCTGTCTGTCATTTTCACAATACGGGGCTGTAAATGAGTTAATTCTATGAGGCAGAGACGAATGCGTTCCTGCTTCGCTTTCTTGGTATCAAATAAACCAACGGTTTATATTGCCTTCAGCTTAACAGAGCTACATGGCGAATAGAGATGTTTGGTTACGATATGACTCAACAATTATGTACGTAGGTCTTGAATAACATTTCATTTAGATAACATTCTGATATTATTCCTACAACATTCTGATGACATAACCTAATTCTACCCAGCTTACTAACATCTTATTACCAATGTTATACATATACACCACCTATTGCATTACTCAAACAACCCACTATAAGAAAGAGGCAAGCGGGACAGGGCGATAAAGCAACCACATCAGCTTAAGAGCATCTGGCCAACCCTACCCGTTGCCACCAACCATTATCCTGCGTGGATGCATTAGCATCTACAGCTTAGACCATACTTACGGCGTTAGTTATACGTTCATGACTTGAATGACATATAACCAATGTGAACGACAGAATACTCAGCTGCAGTGTTGTCACGGTTGGTACTGAGATTTCGATTTAAGAAGCAGAAGTCGAAGGTGTAATTCAGTAATTTATACCTGATTAGTTGATACGTTGTACGATTCTGAAATATTCGGAATATGTTGATCAATGTTGCACGATTCTGGTCGAAACATGTTGTACGATTCTGAATGCCGAGGAGGAAACTAAATCTACATTACTAACTTTTATTTCATAATCAACCGTAACACACAATTCAGAATATTTCACCCAAATGCGCAAATTTTAAATTAGCAAAGCAATTATGTATACAAATTATCAACAATTATTTGGTTGCATCATCTCGTATGGAATAATTAAATGAACGATATTGAGTCATTTGGGGGAACACGCCAAAACATTCGATGAATCGATGTTTGGCATAACTGATGCCAAGTGGATGTTTTATCAAAGCTATGTCATTAATTCAAACCCTACCTACCAACACATATCCAGATTCACCTCATTTTCTATACCATTACCACCGACAAGCTTTACATTCACTCATTGCATGCGTAATATTAACATAGCCAACTCAGAACGTATGATATGAAAAGGAGATTCACCCTGTCTAGCAGCGCAGAATTAGATAAATGGTCAGCGTATGACCGTATGTGTAATAGTGCTGCCTGGCTTTCAGCAGCTGAGGCTCTTTGAGGTCCAAGAACATTCGAGGCAGCTCACCCCCTGAAGCGTGCTGCATCTTGTGTACGCCGCACCGATCATTGTGTTATCTAAAACCCCAGCGGATAATAAATGATATTTGTGATTAAATGCAATCTGCGAGGATATTTCCTATTCTTTATTTCACGGAATAATGTGGTGTGGTTGTGTGTCTTCGCGGAGTCCAATTGAAATAAGGTTAGGAATTGTTGCTGTACTTTTGTGTCGATATATACATCAAAGAAATTAAGACAAGTGTATTCTGGTGCAAGGGTATACCTTTTTGGAGTGATGAATTATATAAGTTTGTATACTTGGTGCTGCATCAGGACCCATACAATGACTTAGATAACTGTATGAGTGCATTTGTTTCCCAGAGACGTGAAAGTGTACCCTCACAGTCAAGTGTCTACCAAAGTATCATTGTTAATTCTAAGGAACAGCAGCACTTCTATCACGATGTTAGTAATTTGCCGCAGTGCATCGATACAACAAAATGGTATAGAGGAAGTCCTCTCTGTTGTTATATAGAGGCTCCTATCAAGATAATATTATATCTTCTACTATTGTTTATAAAGCACGTATATGTATGCACTTACATTTAACTTGCTCACACCACCAATACAGTTCACCCAATTAAATGTTGGATAACTGTCACTGAATTTTTGTATGGTATCATTTGACGTATATTGTTTTGTACAATAGTAAAGAACGCGACGCACAATTAACGATACAGAGGTAAAACGTAGACAGGGACAATCTTTGTTAGAGTTACATAACGCGATTATGCTGCCTGAAATTCATCAGCCGGGGCTCAACAGATATAAAGTTAGTAAACCATTGTCCTCTGTTCATTAGTTAGCTGTTCATATCAAAGCGTGTGATGGCTCCCGTAATATTCTTCATTTATTCACTTATTAACTGCTTATGCTTCTTACCAATTTCTCCAGAATAATGAATTCTAAATGTAATGAAATCCGAATCCGATGTTCATTTTGTACCTGAAATGTGCCGCTACCTTGTGTTGACGTTTTCGCAATGAGGCCAGAGAATGCAATTTGTTATGACATGTCTTCGTATATAACGCAGGCTCTTATAGCGGGTCTGGTGCCTGATGCCTCATTCACGCCTATTGTATATTGATTTGCTCGGGTGAGACTTGGAAATAAGACGATCGTTGAATCCCCTGTGAGACACCAGCTCGAAGCTTACTTCACGGCCCAATTTTATAAATAGTACTTTATGGACCAAGATACCAAGTCCAGGGTTCGACAAGCTGAGGTTAGTCGTAAGTGCAAGCAGTCAACGTGGTTCCACCACTATGGTGCTAGTATAATCATACATCAGCTGCTGGTCTACACACCAACTGCTGGTCCATGTATCACCTAATTGTCCACACACTAGCTGCTGGTCCACGTATCAGCTACTTATCCACACACCAGCTGCTGGTCCATGCATCAGCTGCTGGTCAACAAATCAGCTGCGGGTCCCACAGCAGATGATGCTGTTCTTCGTGTCACTAGTAAATGATGTGTAATATCATATTATACTGCGCACAATATTGCTTGGTTTATTGATATTTCTATGCTATCAGGATGCACTGTGTCTTTAGAGTTGACAGCACGAATCCATTTTGCGACTTAAGTTGTCTTAAACTCAATATATATCGGCATCATAATGGTAATGGAGGCATTCAAGGAGGTTATTTACCCGCAAATGTGATATCAATGCATGACTGAAGCATTTGCAGAAACGAAGTATCTCTTTAGCCCTGTCACCAACTTAACATGGGTCAGTTGCTCCTATGACGTGTATGTTTTGACATAGCTCGTATATCATTTAACCACAGAAGGGCCATTTTATCTCCAATAATAACAAATACAGAACGTCGTCAAATATCCCCGGGCATCTTCATATGCGGTGATGTAATCTGTTGCCTCATTAACTTACATATCGATGATTGTTACCTCATTACTACACATTAGATGTGTATCGTGCATGTCTGGTAAACAGTCAGCGTCTCTTGGTGTTAATTTCACACTATCAGTGTGACAACACAATACACTTCCAAAGTGTCTATAGACGAATGGCTACCAATATTATGCTATAACTTGCCGTGTTATCAAGTGACTGTGATAGCAAAATAAATCATCCCTAATTGTGTTAGACAACTGGAGGTTTTACCAAAATAAATCATTCACAATCTTGCTGATAACAGATCTCTGCAAGGTTTTAGGCTGATAGGTTCGAAAGGAACAGAAATGTGCAATGGTACCATATAGTATGCACCCTAATCGACGTGTGCAGCACAAACAACTTGTATTTCACTTAAGTGATGCTTGTAGGGATGAAGAGGCGGTCATCTTTTCACTATCATAAACATTTGCTTCTGAGAGACAGATGGTCAACTGGTTGCTCGTTGGTGTGGAGATGTGTCGATGTGATTAAAACATTACTTAAAACATTTGTTCTTAAAAAGTCCAATGAGACTATTTTAGCAAATTAATTATTCTATGAGTCGCAATACGAGTGGAAAAAAGTCTTTCGTCATAATTTAGTCCAAATCATAGGTATTTGTCAGGGTGTACGAGTCGTGGGTTCTAAGCACTTCACCAATATTATCTTATCCGTTGAATATTGTGTACACCTGTATGTGTCGGAAACTCCTCTGTTACTTTAACCAAGGGACTATTGCAGCTATTTTTACGTGCTCTGAATCCATATTTATATGACAATAATTGTATAATCAATTCTACTTGCCAATCAGCACTAGTGTGACGTATATTTCTGTACATTACCTGGTTCACTGACCAATACTCGTCAGTACAGGAGACAAAGAAACAGGCACAACAACTGCTGACCCTCAAGGTAAATGTAAGCTTATAACTTTGAATCAAGCGATTAACGTGAATCATTCACAGTGGATGCATCAGCATCCTTTATAATGCTTTTAAGACTCTGTAGTATACTCAGGACAACAATAATCGACATAATGGCGACAATAGTCCGATTCACCGGGGTTAACAAATGATGATGTGCGATGAATGGCCGAAAGCAAAACTTACCTTATTCAAATTATGTAGCTATCTGGTTCATTGGCATTTATAATAACTGCAGCATATGTAATGACAGTTTTGGCATGAAAGATCGAAGAACTTTTACAAGTGTATTGTCTCGTTCGTACTGCTGCGTTGTATAATAGACGCCAATATCATATGAGAACAGTGTTTGCTACAAACTTTATGGATGTTTACGTTCTTTGTAATAAGCTTGATTGGATTATGACATGAGTACGTGTATGGAATATATAAAAGATTCATGAAATTGGAGTCATACCCTATTCAAAGACTTAGGCCGTAACTGTGCGAAATTGTCGATTCCAATATATCCATTCGTGCTTATACATCCGGTGGGAACTGTGTTATCTGACAATGGACACTTGCTTTCTGGGTTGTCAATATACTAATTGGCGTGATAATGTGGTGTTTCCGGTTGTTCATATGATCTGCTTTATGAAGTTATAGGGTTCATTTCCTGTTATTGCCGTGACCACGTTCATCATGCCAGCTACAAATGTCTTTCATTTCTAACATAATAATGACGTTTAGCGTACATATGTCGGGTAAGTGCACAGATGTGAGCCAAAACAGCGTCTTACTTCAAGGCACACACAGACAAGTAGGCAGCATGTAGCATTTGCCGTTGAGCGCCTTCGAAAGCAATTTGCTTGGATATTTTTGGTCCAATTCTGACGGAGTAATGTTGTGTGGCTGCGTGTCTGCGCGAAGTCCAGTTGATATCAGGTTAGTTACTGCTGCTGCACGACAGAGTTTTGCTGACATTACATAATTCATTAAACATCGGTTATCCATCAGTTTGCTGAGCTTTGAATGGTTTCGTATCTCGAATGACTAATTAGTTGTGCCAGCATTGATATTCCATTAAAATCAAATTATTCCCAAGCCCCTCATGACTTATACGTAAACGCAGCTGGCCATCAGCGTTCAGGAAGAGGAACAAAACGAACATCATGCGTTGCTGTGGGGGGCGTTATAAGTTAGTTGTTCTTGATAATTGATAATTGATGTTGGATGTATAATACACTGATAGAGTGTAATGTGTGTAACTTGACGATTATGCTACATGGATTGATCAAATTTTTCAAAGGCTCGTGAGGACAAATAACGTATAGTGAGCTATAAGCGATGAGAATGTTGGGTGGATGTGCTATTTGAAACATGAAGCTGGGACATCCAATCATCAACTCAACGTTAGTAGATAGCAAACTTTGTGTTGGAAAATACTGTGCTATGGTTGAATGGTGTTTGAAAGACTAGAGGGTAGTTTTCGTGATGGATGTCTTTGTTGTTGGTTCTTCTATAAATTACTCCATCTTTAAGTGGTGATTCATAAGACCATCACTCGGTCGGGAGTGCAAAAATCATATGTGTAAATCTGAATAGAGACATTGTGTGTGCGTGTATATATAGATAAATTAATATATAAATATATATCAAGGATTATAGCTGATTTGAGGCAGCCTGGATAATGGCTGATATAAAATCGCCTGGATAATAATTTTTATAACGGAACCTGGATCATAGCTAGTATGAGGCAGCAAAGATAATAGCTGATATAAAGCAGCCTTGATTATAGCTCTTATAAGGGAGCTAAGAATAAAGGTTATAAAAAGGGACACGGATACTAGCTGCTGGATATAAATTTATTGCATAACAATTATCCAAATATCAAATGATGATCATTACAAGTTATGCAGGGCCCTCGGGAACCAGAGATTGTCAGCGGGCGCCTGGTCAAATAGCATGTGGATCCCGCGGAACCCACTATCAAAAGTTGTCCACAGGCCCATCATGGAATAATGACGGAAATGACTTCAAGGCGCCGTCTGGGGCAGTCTGACGCATCCCCGCTGCAGTCAGTCGCATCCCCGCTGTGGTCTGACGCCTCCCCACTGCAGTCTGACGACTCCCACTGCGGTCTGACGCCTCCCTACTGCGCTCTGACGTCTCCCCACTGTGGTCTGACGCCTTACCACTGCGGTCTGTCGCCTCCCCACTGCGGTCACCCTCGGCATCTGACGCGTGATTGATTGTTTTACCGCGCATAAGGCTCCCACAATCCATAAACAGCTGATAAGAGGCAGTCAGGGGCTTGCAAGTCACCGCGGGCAGTAGCCGTGACGTGTTGGATATGCACCAGCGGTCATGCCATGTTCGAACAGTAACAAGCTCATCTGATAACGTACTGCTCCTAAGGAGAGATAGAAAACGCTTGGTACAACAAGAGATGTGTCATTGTGTGGTTGGCTTCATCCTTCTCGGCCCATCATTCAGTTCACCCACACACAACTACTGCAGTAGGGGGTTGGGGTGGGGAGGGACGATAACGACGAGGTGAGGATGAGAAATGGAGGGTTATTGGTGTGGATAGGGGCAAGAGGGAGGGGTAGGGTCAGTATTTCGCACGCGGTGGTTACTGTTAGAAGCTCTCCTCGCTGCACAGAAGAGGAATGATCTCGACTTGTATCTTTCTAGTGACCTGTGATGACTTGTGATCGCTTCCAATAGATGGCCATTATGCTTCATTGCTGTGATACAGGTAGCTCCGATATAGGAACACTTTATTGCAGTCCCCGTCCGAGGGGCATATGGTTAAGTGTAATTACTCATCGTTTATTTCCAGCATAAGAAAAGACGACCTGTTGGGTTTCATTATGCCAAGAGGAGAGTAAATTGTGCATTTGAAACATAACAAAAGGGCATTATCATCAATTATTTCTATTCAGATTTGGGTCTCGATTTGCCTGTAACATAGGTGAATGTGAACGCATCTTATTAAATGTGTATCATTTCATTCTGTCGGGTAGTATTAATGTCAATTCATTCTGTCTGATAAGATACATGTCGTAGTGTATCACTTCATATTGCCTGGTAGGATACATGTCAATGTGTATCACTTCATTATGTCTGATAGGATAAAAGTCAATCTATATCACTTCACTCGGCCTTGTAGGATACATGTAAATGTGTATCGCATCATTCTGTTTGGTAGGATACATGTCAATGTGTATCGCTTCATTCTGTCGGGAATATGAATTGTAGTATATCTCTCATGCAGAATTCGTTATGAGACATAGGTATATAAGATGACGCCAGACTTCATGACTCGGCTGAATGTGCAGCCACTAACGGTTTACAACATGAACAGACCCAGTCTTATCAAACATTATATGGGTTTTTTGTGTTTTACAAAAATCCAATAGGGTTGGGAAGTCCAGTTAATTATGAGCTTTATGTCAGCCTGCTGACAAGCTGGGGTGCCTATTAAACGTGAATGAACGGACGTATATGTGTGCTCATCGTGCAGTCGAGATTCCATCTACTTATCGTACCAGTCTACAGTGGTAAAGCTATACGATCAGTTCTTTATTCGCCGGCTTAACCACGCTTGTGATCTATTGCGGGATTCGGGTGACTCATGAAAAATGATACCAGAGTTCAGTCACCTACTAGGCGCCAACTAGTAGCTTACGTCATGACGGTAATCTTCTGCTATTGTGGGCTGGCAGTTTATGGACCGGGGTAGCTCATCCAGGATATAGCACGTTGAGGTTATCGTACCAGCAGTCATTGTGGTAACAGCATGTAAGACCTTAGCGTGTTCCTCTTGGAGAAGACACTGTGAAGATTCATGTTTACATAGCAGAAGATGCCATAGACATATGAAAGTCCAGAATGCAATTATGCTTCAGTGAATAATGTAATTCTCTTGGCTATGGTATTTGCACTATCATAAATCGTCTTTACTATACTAGTAAAGTCTGTTCATGTCCAAAGTTCCATGGTCTAATATTGGATGCGTTATGCCTAAAAGATGCGCCTTATTGTAACAACCTGTTTACCTTGACAATAATCATGCTGAAAAGTTCTATCTTTGTATTAGATGAGAGCTACTAGGCGTCTACATTATATCGGTTTAATGAATTTACAGAACTCTTTTAGAAGTCTTTCTATTAAACGTTTTACACGGGATACTCATTGTTCTCAACGCATGCATGTATTGCGTCAGATCTGCTGAACAATGGAAGGATTCATAATACGTCAATAGATACTTTGCTCTATTTATTGATGTGCTGAGCATTAATAATTAACCCTGCAAATCCATGGCATGTTGGAGGCCAAAGTTTAACAATTTGGCCTTTGATAGATAGACGTAGGGATTCAAGGATACATATAGGAAGGGGCAGAGATTAAAGAGGACGTAGGGACTCATAGAGACAGATAGAAAGGGACATAGAATAAGTTAGGACGTAGGGACTCATAAAGACAGATAGAAAGAGGCATAGAATAAATTAGGACGTAGGGACTCATAGAGACAGATAGAAAGGAACCTAGAACAAATTAGGACGTAGGGACTCATAGAGACAGATAGAAAGGAACCTAGAACAAATTAGGACGTAGGGACTCATAGAGACAGATAGAAAGGGGCATAGAATAAATTAGGACGTAGGGACTTAGGGAAAGAGATAGAAAGGGCCTCAGACTATTTCTTATTCGCTAATTAGAAAATGCATCATCAATAGCCTCTTAGAACAAACTTCTGGGAAATGCGAATCCATATATGTGCATTCGGTGCCATCGTTGAACCTAACATCATTGTGGATGTACCCATCTGTCTGTCTCTAATACACGACTTCATCATTATATGGATGATAAGCATTACAGTCATTGCATTACGCATTGTGTTAAATTCAGTTTATCACCCCCAACAAAATATTTGATAGCCACCTTAGGATTAGCGTCTGGTAATGAAAATAACAGGTAATACTGTGTTGTTTGCAGTTACCTGTTACGCTGCAAAAAGTATAGATCAGGTAAACACGTTTGTTAGGGCACAATACATACGTGATAAAGGATAGCCTATAAGCTTACTCAGGTACAATACTGCTTATTGCTATGAATGAGGACGTAGATATGTTACATTTGCTCATATCAGTATTATGTATCATTGTTAAGCAAGGCATTGAGTTGAAAGTGTGGACACTACCTGACGACCAAACTGAGAGATGGTTTTTGATGATGAATCTCTAAAAGCTTTGATCGATATGTGAACAGGTGAGGCCCAGGTGTGTCGCACATACCATAATTCATGATCGAATCCTTGTTTTATATTCATACCAACTCGTCCGAACATCTGTGCAAACATAGCACAGTGAGCTGTGGAGTTATCGTGAGGTATTAGTTGTGGAATGAATAAATGAACCATTTTCACTGGTGACAGCCACATCATCATGTGATCGTTAGAAAGCCTTCTTCGTTGGCTGTCTGGTATTATCACTGACTTGCCTACGTTGTGTACAGTCTATTGCATATCGCTCATTACATCACTTTGCAATAGGCCATGGATAAGGACCTCAAACACCGTAGATAATTGTGCATAATGAACAGTCTCCCCTTTATGCAATATGAGCAAGTAGCCAAATATGATTGGTATTCACAAGTTTTTGATGGGGATAAAATATGTTCATAAACGGAATGTTCTGAAGAAATTTTCCATTGAATCAATATTTGGCGCATGCTTACAAACACAAATTGAGGTGAATAAACTCATATGATGTCAATTGTGCTTTCTGTTATCAAGATGAGTATTAATTGCGTCTCATGTCGATTCTTTCCACACAGCGCTTCATTTGTAACTCCCGGATATGACGAGGCTCTTTGATAGCACATCACAAAGTTAACCGGGAGTACAATTGCACGTCACACTGGTGGTAATTTCCGAAACGCATTATGTGGCAAATTGCGTCCTTCTCGCGACCGCTCTATTTCTTAGATAATGGTGCTTACTCCAAAAGCCATTCGCTTTCCATTGTTCCTAGTTTCATTATTTGTCATTGTATTCTTTGTATTAATGTTGAATAAGCAACACAACAAAAGGTATCTGTAGAAGCATGGTGATGGAATGGCGCTGGGCATGATATGGCAGTAGCTTGTGATTATTTCCTTTGTGTACTGTCTTTTGTAATTAATTTCGGCTTGCGGATTAATTTTGGACCCAAATTACAATCACAAAATCTTTCGTAGTAAGATAAAATTGTCACATTCGAAAAAGTGTTCATTCTTCTGTCAATGCGTATATGAATTATACTGCAAAGCTATATCCAAACAGTAACAGATGTGAAAGACGTATCACAGAGGCGTGTGTAGAATCAAAGCGGCCCCACGCTGACGTAATTCCGACAAGTATCTGGCGCTTTGATGGGCTCGCTGTGAATGTGTGCGTGTGTATGCGTGAGTGTATGGGAATGACAGAGAGTATCATTTGATCTGATCTTTCCTCTTTCGGTTACTCTGTCTGACAACCTGGCTAAATATACAAGCGACTGAGAATTCTTCTTGATTTTGACTGCTATAGTCTGTTGTTGGACCTTTATCCGAGTGGCACGGGTTTAGCAGTCCTGTTTTGGAAACTGATAGTTGTTGACGATTGCACTTTAGGGGTGCTGTCTAGGTATTAACTTAACCTCATCTTCCCCTGTAGCGAGCTAGGTGCAAATATTCGGTCGCTAACACACGAAGCACGCAATCAAGAGCAGGCTTTGTGTAATATCAGTAGGTCCTTACCGAAGACACCGAATCTCGTTTGTGACGTTTGCTGTGCCAGTTAAGAGGCTCAATGAGTACACTCATACAGTTGAGTGCATACGTCATTCTTTTAACAAATCACCTGATTTCTTTTTTCAACCTCACGCAGTGTGCATTGTCGTACTGTGCCGTTAAACATAATCCAGTTTACCAGCCAATGTATGCCATCTGTTTAAACTCTCTGTCATTTCAATACCATACTTGTATGACAATAATGCCAAGTGTAATATACGTTTTACCACTAACAGTTGGTTTATATGTCATGCTGAAAGGTTGAAGGCGACTTCATCTTGATATGTTGTTCATGCAAGGTAATGATTGGTCTATCCCTGTCCATATAGCGGTTTCATGGAGTTATTCTAACTTGAATTAGGCCATATCACAGTTTAAAACTGTTGTTCGTAGTGTCTAGCATTGCCATGTGGTGTCTGGGGCTGTTTCAGTGAAGTAGTTGGCGTGATATTTTGACAATGGTTGCATGAAACAACGCCTTGTCATGAGTTCGAGTATTGGACGTGATACTGCAATCATCTTCGAAGGTGCGTCACCAAAACACTCTGTTGAGATCGTAAAGGAGATAGGTGACGATCCAGTAAATTAATCATGCTACCTTAAAAACGCCAGGTATCACGATGTTACTAAGGATTTGACATCGGGTTATTTTGCAACGCGCTGATGATGTACAGTAATGCAATATTAGCCATGATGTTGGTGTGAACGCGTCAAGCAAGTCACACCGCGGTCGCAATTATTTGCAATCACCTGCGTTTCGTGTTTCACCTTCATTCTAACAATCCACTTCCGCGAATATGCACCTCAACAATTTGATAGATAAGTACTATTACATGGCATGCTCAAAGTACATTAATACTTTTCGAGTGTTTGAAAAGTGATTCGATGAACGCGCCATACTGCCATTACTTTCATTTTCAGTCTAAGCACGTACATTAACGGGTCGCAAAAAATATATTGATGGAAGAGTTGATCAACGTTCCGTGCCCCGAGAAAACAATATACACTACTGCGCAAATGTATGATATTGTTTTGATGCGGTGAGAGGAATAATAATCTGTTATAGCCCCTGTCAGTTATTATGAGAAGTGTCAGGCGGATACAAAGGAAGCTTCAGCATTCATAAGCTATTTTCTGTCCAATACGACAAAGGAAGAATATGAATTGTATGATTCGTAATGAAACATAGGTATATAAGATGACGCCAGACTTCCTGACTCGGCTTAATGTGCAGCCACTAATTGATTATAACATGAACAGACCCTGCCCTAACAAAGTGTATGGGTTTTTCTTTGCGACAAATAATCAATTATGGTTGGCGAAGACCAGTTAATTATGAGCTTTATGTCAGTCTGCTGACATATTGGGTACCTATTCAACGCTCGGCGTGAATGAACGGACGTCTATATGTGCTTACCATGCTGTCGAGACTCATCTACACGGTCGACATGGTAACAAAAGCCATACACTATTACAGCTTGACTGGTTCCAGGTCTTGCTGGACGTGTGTTAGGATACAATTTTCAATAAAGGGTTTATTAGATTAACATGCACACCAGCCAAGTTGATGTTCTGAACACAAGAAGATGACATGTTAACATGGCAGGAATGGCGACAGCTATTTGCATTATTCAACGGCATGGTGTAATATGCAACTTTGGTTGCTAACAGATCCAACTGTTACTCAACAGTATCTACTGCAGAAGAAACGAATATCATCCTTCAGTCATGTAAAATATTATATCAGGTATGCCTGTCATTTTCGCAATACGGGGCTGTAAATGAGTTAATTCTATGAGGCAGAGACAAATGGGTTCCTGCGTTGCTTCCTTGGTATCGAATAAACCAACGGTCCATATTGCTTTCACCTTAACAGAGCTGCATGGCGAATCAAGATGTTTGGGTTCGATATGACTCAACAATAATGTAGGTAGGTCTTGAATAACATTTTATGCAGATAACATTTAGATAATATTCCGATGACACTCTGATAACATTCTGATGACATAACTTAATTCTACCCCGCTAACATCTTACAACCGTCAACCAATGTTATACATATACACCACCTATTGCATTACTCAAACAACCCACTATATGAAAGAGGCATGCGTGACAGGGCGATTAAGCAACCACATCAGCTTAAGAGCATCTGGCCAATCTTACCCGTTGTGACCAACCATTATCCTGTGTGGATGCATCAACATCTTCTGTGTAGACCGTACTTACTGTGCTGGTTCTACGTGCATGACTTGAATGACATATAACCAATGTGAACAGCCAGAATACTTAGCAGCAGTGTTGTCACGGTTGTTACTGAGGTTTTCGATGTAAGGAGCAGCCGTAAAAGTCAAAGGTGTAGCTTAATCATTTATACCTGATCAGTTGGTATGAAATAATCAAAATATGCTGTACAATTATGCAATGATAGAAATGTTGCACGATTCTGGTCGAAATATGTTGCACAATGCTCTGAATACCGAGGAGAAAACTACATCTGCATTACTTACTTTTATTTTATAATCAGTTTCCATCGTAACACATGAATATTTCACCCAAATGCGCAAATTTTTACATTGGCAAAGCAATTATGTATACAAATTATCAACAATCATTTGGTTGTATCGTCACGTATGGAGGAATTAAATCGATGTTCGCCATATCTGATGCTAAGCGGATTTTTTAACAAAGCTATGTCATTAATTCAAACCTTACATACCAACACATATCCGAATCCACCTAATGTTCTATACCACTATCACCGAACAGCTTTACATTCACCCTTGCATGCGTTATATTGACATAGCCAACTCAGAAAGTATGATATGAAAATGAGACTCACCCTGTCTAGCAGCGCAGAATTAGATAAATGGTCAGCGTATGACCGTATGTGTAATAGTGCTGCCTGGCTTTCTGCAGCTGAGGCTCTTTGAGGTCCAAGAACATTCGAGGCAGCTCAACAAATGAAGCGTGTTGAATCTTGTATGCAGCACCGACCATTGTGTTATCTACAATCCCAGCGGATATGATATTTTTGATTAATTGCAATCTGCAAGGATATTACCTTTTCTCTATTTCACGGAATAATGTGGTGTGGTTGTGTGTCTTCGCGAAATCCAATTGAAATAAGGTTAGGGATTGTTGCTGTACTTTTGTGTAGACATACACATCAAAGACAAGTGTATACTGGGTCAAGGGTATACCTCTTTGGAAAGACGAATTATATAAGTTCGTTTGCTTGTTGCTGCATCAGGACGCATACACCCGACTTAGATGACTGTATCAGTGCATTTGTTTCCCAGATAATAGGATATGAGGTCTTAATCCTCACAGTTAAGTGTCTACCAAAGCATCATGGTTAATTCTACTGAATTGCATCCCTTATATCCTAAATAGTTACCACAGAGTATCGATGCAACCAAATGGTATAGAGGAAGTGCTGTCTGTTGTTATGTAGAGGCTTATATCAAAATAATATAATATCTTCTACTATTATTGATAAAGCACGTATATGTATGTATATTCATTTAACATGCTCACATCTCAAATACAGTTCACACAATTACATCTTGGATAACTGTCATTTAATTTGTATTGTATCATTTGACGTATATTGTTTTGTACAATAGTCAAAAACGCGACGCACAATTTACGGTAATTTACATCAAAATGTAAACGCGGACAATATTGGTTAGAGTAACATAGCGCAATTATGCTGCCTGAAATTCATATCAAAATGTAAAAGGGGACAATGTTTGCTAGAGTAATATAGCACAATTATGCTGCCTGAAATTCATCAGCCGAGGCTCAACAGATATAAAGTTAGTAAACCATTGTCCGCTGTTCCTTTTTTAGCTGTTCATATCAAACTGTGTGATGGCTCCCTTAACATCTTTTATTTATTGACTTATTAACTACTAATAAATCTTACCAATTTCGTCAGAATAATGAATTATAAGTATATTTTAAAACCGAATCCGATGCTCATTTGGTACCCGAAAGGCGACGCTACCTTGTGTTGACGTTTTTACAATGAGGCCAGAGAATGCAATTTGTTATGAAATGTCTTCGTGTACAACACAGGTTTTTATGGCTGGTCTGGTGCCCGATGCCTCATTCACGCCTATTATATATTGAGGTGCTCGGGTGAGACACGGAAATAAGACCTTTGTTCAATCCCCTCTGAGACACCTGCTCGAAGCTTGCTTCACGGCTCAATTTTATAAATAGTACTTAATGGGCCAAGTCCAGGGTTTGACAAGCTGAGGTCAGTCGTTATTCCAAGCATTATCGTTTTGCTTAGAGAGAAAGGGAGTGGCAAAAGAGATACAGAGAGAGAGAGAGTGGAAAAAGAGAGAGAGGGAGAGAGAGAGTGGAAAAAGAGAGAGGGGAGAGACAGAGTGGCAAAAGAGAGAGAGAGTGGCAAAGGAGAGAGAGGGAGAGAGAGATTGGCAAAAGAGAGAGAGAGGGTGAGAGAGAGAGAGTGGGAAAAGAGAAAGAGGGAGAGAGAGTGGGAAAAGAGAGAGAGAGGGTAAGAGAGAGAGTGGCAAAAAAGGGAGAGGGAGAGAGAGTGCAAAAGAGAGGGAGGGGGAGAGAGAGGGAGAGAAAGATAGAGAGGGCAAGAGGGAGGGGAGAAAGTGAGAGAGAGAGAGAGAGAGAGAGAGAGAGAGAGAGAGAGAGAGAGAGAGAGAGAGAGAGAGAGAGAGAGAGAGAGAGAGGTGGGACACCGAGATAGATAGGGTGCAGAAAGTGAGTGCCAACCTCTGCGCTTACCACGCGCTGCATTATCGGCTATCACTTTATATTATGACATTTATGCTTATTTGAGCTATAAAGGCTTATGTAGTCTAGTGTTAGCCAGCTCGGTCGTAGTTTTCATAAGCCAGTCAGTTTATTTTATAAACACCGAGAGTCTACCACCCAGCTCTAGTATGAGAAACAATCTTACATGAGGATGTATCCGATGACAAGCTGCACAAAATCGCCAAGGATGCACTGTGTCTTTAGAGTTGACAGCACGAATCCATTTTGCACTCAATATATATCGGCAACATAATAGTAATGCAGGCATTCAAGGAGGTTATTTACCCGCAAATGTGATATCAATGCATGACTGAAGCATTGGTAGAAACGAAGTATCTCTTTATCCACGTCACCAACTTAACATGGGTCAGTTGCTCCTATGACGTGTGTGTTTTGACATCGCTCGTATATCATCTAACCACAAAATGTTCATTTTATCTCCAATAATACCAAATCCACAGCGTCATCAAATATCCCCGGGCATCCTCATATGCGGTGATGTAATCTGTTGCCTCATTAACTTACTTATTGATGATTGTTACCTTATTTCTACACATTAGATGTGTATTGTGCATGTCTTGTAAATACTGAGCGTCTCTTTGTGTGCCGTTTATTTCACACTACCAGTGTGACAACACAAGTGCTTATAGACGAATGGCTACCAATATTATGCTTTAACTTGCCGTGTTATCAAGTGAATGTGATGGCAAAATAAATCATCCCTAATTGCGTTAGACAACTGGAGGTTTTACCAAAATAAATCATGTACAATCTTGCTGATACGAGATCTCTGCAAGGTTTTGGGCTGATAGGTTTGAGCGGAACAGCAATGTGCAATGGTACCATATAGTATGCACCCTAATCGAAGTGTGCAGCGCAAACAACTTGTATTTGACTTAAGTAATGCTTGTTGGGTTGATTGGGCGGTCACTTCTTCCTTATCATAGACATTTGATTCTGAGAGACAGATGATCAACTTGAGTTATGAGGTACAGTTTTACTGTAACGGTTAAATGGCTGGTTGCTCGTTGGTGTGGAGCTGTGTCGATGTGATTAAAACATTACTTTAAACATTTGTCCTTAAAATTTGAGTGGGTTTTTTTTAAAAAGAGTGATGAGACTATCTTAGTAAATTAAGTATTATATGGGTCACAACACGATTGGAAAAACTCATTCTTCGTAATTATGTCCAAATCATAGGTATTTGTCAAAGTGTTTTGGGTTCTAAGCACTTCACCAATATTATCTTATCCGTTGAATATCGTGTGGGTTTTTTTAAAAGAGTAATGAGACTATCTTAGTAAATTAATTATTCTATGGGTCACAAATATTGTGTACACCTTTATGTGTCGGAAATTCCTCTGCTATTTTAGCCAAGAGACTATTGCAGCAATTTCTACGTGCTCTGAATCCATTATTTATTTGACAATAATTGTATATTCAATTGTACTTGCCAATCAGCACTAGTGTGACGTATATTACTCTACATTTCCTGGTTTACCGCACCTATACTCGTCAGTATAGGAGACAAAGAAACAGGCACAACAACTGCTGGCCCTCAAGGTAAATGCAAGCTTATAAGTGTGCATCAAGCGATTGACGTAAATCATTCACAGTGGATGCATCAGCATCCTTTATGATGCTCTTACTACTCTGTAGTATAGTCAGGACATCCACAATTGACATATTGGGCGACAATAGTCCGATGTTAGATATTCGCCGGGGTTAACAAATGATTATGGGCGATGAATGGCCGAAAGCAAAACTTATCTTATTCAAATTATGTAGCTATCTGGTTATTTGGCATTTATAATAATTGCAGAAAATGTAATGACAATGTGCAGCAATGGGAATAACCAGGATGTTTTGGCATGAAACATCGAAGAACTTGTACAAGTGTATTGTCTCGTCTGTACTGCTGCGTTGCATAATAGACGCCAATATCATATGAGAACAGTGTTTGCTACAAACTTTATGGATGTTTACGTTCTTTGTAATAAGCTTGATTGGATTATGACATAAGTACGTGTATGGAATATTAAAGATTCATGATCTTGGAGTCATACCCTATTCAATGATCTTGGCCGTAACTGTGCGAAATTGTCGATTCCAATTATATCCATTCGTGCTTATACATCCGGTGGGAACTGTGTTATCTGACAATGGGCACTTACTTTTGGGGTTGTCAATATACTAATTGGCGTGATAATGCGGTGCTTCCGGTTGTTAATATGATCTGCTTTATGAAGTTATAGGGTTCCTTTCCTGTTATTGCCATGACCACGTTCATCATGTCAGCAACAAATGTCTTTCTTTTTTTAACATAATTATGAAGTTTAGCGTACATATATCGGATAAGTGCACAGATGTGAGTCAAAACAGCGTCTTACTTCAAGGCACACACAGACAAGTAGGCAGCATGTAGCATTTGTCGTTGAGCGCCGTCGAAAGCACCATTGTAAAAGACACTGCTCACAGCATCGATTGTTCGGTTGAAATTTTTTTGCCAACGTAAGAACTAATTACACTACATTGTGAACACTTACCGTCGACCAATATCAACAGCAGATCCGCACCAGCAATAATTGACATCATTAACATGAGCTGTGTTTGTGATGCATGCATCGTCTTATTTCATGGAACACTTTCACAATAAATTGGAAGATGATTTAAAGCCCTCTGCATATAGGATAATTCATACCGCGGATATGTCGTGCAATCCAGTGGATAAGAAGTAAATTGATTGTCAGCGCATGGCCGTCTGTGTGATTGCGCTGCCCACATGTAGCAGCCGAGGCACATTGAGGTTCACGAACATTTGAGGCAGCTCGTGCCCTGCAGCGTGCGGCTTCTTTGTAAGCAACAATATACCAGACTATTGGAATATCTACTCATATCTGTGGACAATTGCAATTTGCTTGGATATTTTTGGTCCAATTCCGACGGAGTAATGCTGTGTGGCTGTGTGTCTGCGCGAAGTCCAGTTGATATCAGGTCAGTTACTGCTGCTGCACGACGCAGTTTTGCTGACATTACATAATTCATTAAACATCGGTTGTCCATCAGTTCGCTGGGCTTTGAATGGCTTCACATTACGAATGACAGATTATTGGTGCCACATTGATTACAATCAAATTAGCCCCAAGCCCCTCACGACTTGTACGTTAACGCAGAGGGCCATCAGCATTCACGGTAGATGAACCAAAACGAACATTGCGTCTAATAACGTATGGAGAGCCAACAGCGGTGAGAATGTTAGGTGGATGAGCTATTTGCTGGGTCGTGTTTGCTCTGGGTATATATATGAAACATGAAGCTGGGGCGTCTAATCATTAACTCAACGTTAGTAGCTTATATAAAGGGACACGAATATTAGCTGCTGGATAGAAATTTTGACATAACGATTTTCGAAACGTTAATTGATGATCCTGACAAGTTATGCAGGGCCCTTGGGAACTAGAGAATGTCAGCGGGCGCGTGGTCAAACAGCATCCGGATCCCGCGTAACCCGCAATCAAAAGTTGTCCACAGGCCCATCATGAAATAACGACTAAAGTAGGGTGCACGCATATACTTCAAGGCGCCGTCAGGTGACGGGCCCTGCGGTCTGACGCCTCCCCACTGCAGTCTTACGCCTCCCCATCGCAGTCTGACGCCTCCCCACTGCGGTTACCCTCGGTATCTGACGCGTGATTGATTGTTATACCGCGCATAAGGCTCCCACGATCCATAAACAGCTGATAAGAAGCAGTAAGGGGCTAGCAAGTCGCTGCGGGCATTAGCCGTGACGAGCTGGATACGCATCAGCCATCATGCCATGTTCGAACAGTAAACAAACTCATCTGATAACGTACTGCTCCTAAGGAGAGATAGTAAACGCTTGGTACAGCAAGAGATGCGTCATTGTATGGTTGACTTCATTCTTCCCAACCCATCATGCAGTTCACCCACTTACAACTACTGCAGTAGGGGGTTTGGGTGGGGAGGAACGATAACGACGCGGTGAGGAAGTGAAATAGATGGTTATTGGTGTGGATAGGGGCAAGAGCGAGGGGTAGGGCTGGTATTCTCACATGGTGGTTACCGCAGATTCTCAGTTTCCAACGCCAAGCACCAGAGCGCCGTGTCGCTTGGTCTATTTAGAACGAGCGTCTCGGTACCCGGATGCTTGGCATCGGGAACCGAGCGCATGCGATGGTTACGATTCTTCAACAAGTTGAATCTTATGCGAGCCGAAAACATATATGCTATATATTGTGTATAAATTAACTTTTTAAAACTCAAATGATTGATATAAAGCTTGTTATGAATTTGTCGCTGCTCAGTTTAGGACCCTTGAAATTACAAGTGGACCCTTCAATACTTTTACCTGGAGGGTCTTTGGACCCTAGAAAAACTTGGGCTGGTGAAAGCACTGTTATATCTGCATTTTCTTTTACCTGAACAAAAGGCGTGTGTGTTTATATGTGTCGTAGCCATGTTATCAAAATAAGTCATACCCAAACGATTCCCGCGTGATTGAATACAGACATATTTTGACCCAAACACACATGCAATGTTACACGTATACATAAAATTACACGCGTTCTAATGGCATGTCTATAGGAATATTTAGTTAAGAGGCCCTTATAAATGTGAAATGTTAGAATTAGTCACTGCACTCGATCCAATGTCAGCCCTCAACGTCAAATCAATCCAAGTTCAGTGCTTTATTTGTATGGCACCTCACGTCACCTATCTGTAACGGGTACATTATGGGTGTATTATTACAGGGAACCAGGAGAGAATGTCATGTCACTCTGGTTTTATTACCCAGAACACATTATATTTACAACTACGTCCTCCTCAAAGCAGCCCAATTCCTAAGCAACCTCGAGACACACACAACAGCTTCCGGTGATATCCATTTGACCTGAGTCCATTTCGGGCGAATCCTTTATCCATTACTGTGATGAAGCTATTGTCATACAGTCACAGTGTTAGAAGCTCTCCTCTCTGCACAGAAGAGGAATTATCTCGACTTGTAACTTTGTCTACTTGTAGTGACCTGTGGTGACCTGTGATCGCTTCAAATTGATGGTCATTATGCTTCATTGATGTGATACAGGTAGCTCTGATACAGGAACACTTTATTGCAGTCCGCGTCTGAGGAGCATAAGGTTAAGTGTAATTACTCATCGTTTAATTTCCAGCATAAGAAAAGACGACAGTGTGGTGACATTACACTTTACTTGAAGTAATTATTAACACACCTGTTGGGTTTCATTATGCCAAGAGGAGAGTAAATTGTGTATTTGAAACATAACAAAAGGGCATTATCATCTATTATTTCTATTCAGATTTGGGTCTCGAACTGCCTGTAACATAGGTGAATGTGAACGCATCTTATTAAATGTGTATCATTTCATTCTGTCGGGTAGTATTAATGTCAATTCATTCTGTCTGATAAGATACATGTCGTAGTGTATCACTTCATATTGCCTGGTAGGATACATGTCAATGTGTATCACTCCATTATGTCTGATAGGATAAAAGTCAATCTATATCACTTCACTCGGTCTTGTAGGATACATGTCAATGTGTATCGCATCATTCTGTTTGGTAGGATACATGTCAATGTGTATCACTTCATTCTGTCGGGAATATGAATTGTAGTATATCTCTCATGCAGAATTCGTTATGAGATATAGGTATATAAGATGACGCCCGACTTCATGACTCGGCTGAATATACAGCCACTAACGGTTTATAACATGAACAGACCCAGTCTTATCAAACATTATATGGGTTTTTTGTGTTTTACAAAAATCCAATAGGGTTGGGAAGTCCAGTTAATTATGAGCTGGGGTGCCTATTAAACGTGAATGAACGGACGTATATGTGTGCTCATCATGCAGTCGAGATTCCATCTACTATACTTGTCCATGTGCTATTCCTGTCTATGTACTATCCCTGTCTATGTACTATTCCAGTCTATGTACTATCCCTGTCCATGTACTATCCCTGTCCATGCACTATCCCTGTCCATGTGCTATCCCGGTCTATATGCTAATCTGTCCATGTACTGATCCTATGGAATTACCTATAAAAAGAGGTCATTGTCCAGTGCACTGTGTTGGTCTAAGCAGCAACCGCTGCAATGGTTCTTATTGGATTGAACTGTTTGCATGCACAATTCAATATCGTTTAGATATGGCATGAGTTCTATCATTCAATCTGATGCTACCAACAACCTATTCATTACCAAACCACTCCGCTGCAATGACTGCGGCGCTGCAAAGAAAGCAAACAAACTACCTTCAGAAAACCACATGCCCCACGATAGTAATTGGATTTGCGCTGAGGGTCTTTCACGGGAACTGTTTGGGTGCATTAACGATATACTTGACATTATGTTCGCGAGAACGCACGTGAGGCTACTACCATTTCCCATTAAGCTGCTAAGTTTGCCAATACTTTGGCGTGGCTGTTCCTTGTGTGTCACCTTCAATTACCTTAGCTTATCCACCTCTTATTATCAGTACCTCTTAAATATAATAGGAAATTAATAACACATGTCAGCAGAAATGTTTTCAGCTGTATTTCGTTACTTTTCCATGTGGATGTGTAGTTGAACTTGAGGAAGCCTTCTGAAGGAATGAACATATCTTTGTTTAGTAGTTTGTGTACCATTGTCAGGCGGCTTGCTAGTGCTACGGTGACCAATCGGGCCGCACGGTGGTGGATCCTGTCAAGAGTAGACGCTTCAAACTTGGTGTGTGGTGCCTTCTCAGCAGGAGGTTTTATCATACTAGTGTCACTTATTCTACTGCATCATATGAACACTCGTGTGTGTATACAATAAATGTCACTGGCCTACACCGACAAAACAGCTAACACCTTATCACGGGTTGAATGAATGGCATCCATTTAAATCATTCGACAGGGATCATTCACTATTTCGGTTGAATGATTTAGCATGAGACGCTCATACGAATTTTGTTTCCCTATGTATGAACGCGCACAGGGGAAAATAGGAGTCTTTTGTCCAGCAGACAGGCAAATTTATGGCCTAAGGATAAACGTTAGTGGGATTTTGTTAGCCTGGTATTACTTAGCCGAGGCTCTTTGGTGTCTGTTCACATACAAGGCATCATATTCAATGACACCTGCTAATACCCGTACAGAGCAAATTGGCAAACAACTGGAAACTATATCTGTAAATCTGCAATCACGATATATTTGCGTGAATGTTTTTTGCTTTAACTTCTTCTTCGGGTGCTGCAATGTGACTTTATACGGACATAAAGAAGAAGACCGTAGTCATTAACTGTAGTTATATAGTCATACATTACTAACTGTAGTCATACATGACTAACTGTAGTCATAGTCACTAAGTGCAGCGAGGAGGATGCTGGGGTTCATAACGAAATGCGTATTATCTTCCTCAATATTCGTCATTTGTTCAACCTAAAGCTGTCATTCTATGTGGTGCGGCTAATGGTGCATCTGTACCGTCTTTTTGCGATTATGACATGAGGGGCGCATTCCAGTTATCGTACCAGTCTACAGTGGTAAAGCTATACGATCAGTTCTTTATTCGCCTGCTTAACCACGCTTGTGATCTATTGCGGGATTCGGGTGACTCATGAAAAATGATACCAGAGTTCAGTCACCTACTAGGCGCCAACTAGTAGCTTACGTCATGACGGTAATCTTCTGCTATTGTGGGCTGGCAGTTTATGGGCCGGGGTAGCTCATCCAGGATATAGCACATTGAGGCTATCGTACCAGCAGTCATTGTGGTAACAGCATTTAAGACCTTAGCGTGTTCCTCTCGGAGAAGACACTGTGAAGATTCATGTTTACATAGCAGAAGATGCCATAGACATATGTAAGTCCAGAATGCAATTATGCTTCAGTGAATAATGTAATTCTCTTGGCTACGGTATTTGCACTATCATAAATCGTCTTTACTATACTAGTAAAGTCTGTTCATGATCAAAGTTCCATGGTCTAATATTGGATGCGTTATGCCTAAAAGAAGAGCCTTATTGTAACAACCTGTTTACCTTGACAATAATCATGCTGAAAAGTTCTATCTTTGTATTAGATGAGAGCCACTAGGCTTCTACATTATATCGGTTTAATGAATTTACAGAAGTCTTTTAGAAGTCTTTCTATTAAACGTTTTACACAGGATACTCATTGTTCTCAACGCATGCATGTATAGCGTCAGATCTGCTGAACAATGGAAGGATTCATAATACGTCAATAGATACTTTGCTCTATTTATTGATGTGCTGAGCATTAATAATTAACCCTGCAAATCCATGGCATGTTGGAGGCCAAAGTTTAACAATTTGGCCTTCGATAGATAGACGTAGGGATTCAAGGATACAGATAGGAAGGGGCAGAGATTAAAGAGGACTCATCGAGACAGATAGAGAGGGACATAGAATAAGTTAGGACGTAGGGACTCATAAAGACAGATAGAAAGAGGCATAGAATAAATTAGGACGTAGGGACTCATAGAGACAGATAGAAAGGAACCTAGAATAAATTAGAACGTAGGGACTTAAGGAGAGAGATAGAAAGGGCCATAGAATAAAGAGGACGTAAACACTAATTAGAAAATGCATCATCAATAGCCTCTTAGAACAAACTTCTGGGAAATGCGAATCCATATATGGGCATTCGGTGCCGTCGTTGAACCTAACATCATTGTGGATGTACCCATCTGTCTGTCTCTAATACACGATCATGATATGGATTCTATGGATGATAAGCATTACAGTCATTGCATTACGCATTGTGTTAAATTCAGTTCATCACCCCCAACAAAATATGTGATAGCCACCTTAGGATTAGCGTTTGGTAATGAAAATAACAGGTAATACTGTGTTGTTTGCAGTTACCTGTTACGCTGCAAAAAAGTATAGATCAGGTAAACACGTTTGTTAGGGCACAATATATACGTGATAATGGATAGCCTATAAGCTTACTCGGGTACATAACTGCTTATTGCTATGAATGAGGACGTAGATATGTTACATTTGCTCATATCAGTATTATGTATCATTGTTAAGCAAGACATTGACTTGAAAGTATGGACACTACCTAACGACCAAACTGAGAGATGGTTTTTGTTGATGAATCTCTAAAAGCTTTGATCGATATGTGGACAGGTGAGGCCCAGGTGTGTCGCACATACCATAATTCATGATCGAATCCTTGTTTTATATTCATACCAACTCGTCCGAACATCTGTGCAAATATAGCTCAGTGAGCTGTGGAGTTATCGTGATGTATTAGTTGTGGAATGAATAAATGAACCATTTTCACTGGTGACAACCACATCATCATGTGATCGTTAGAGAGCCTTCTTCGTTGGTTGTCTGGTATAATCACTGACTTGCCTACGTTGTGTACAGTCTATTGCATATCGCTCATTACATCACTTTGCAATAGGCCATGGATAAGGACCTCAAACACCGTAGATAATTGTGCATAATGAACAGTCTCCCCTTCATGCAATATGAGCAAGTAGCCAAATATGATTGGTATTCACAAGTTCTTGATGGGGATAAAATATGTTTATAAACGGAACGTTCTGAAGAAATTTTCCATTGAATCAATATTTGGCGCATGCTTACAAACACAAATTGAGGTGAATAAACTCATATGATATCAATTGTGCTTTCTGTAATCAAGGTGAGTATTAATTGCGTCTCATGTCGTTTCTTTCCACACAGCGCTTCATTTGTAACTCCCGGATATGACGAGGCTTTTGATAGCACATCACAAAGGTAACCGGGAGTACAATTGCACGTCACACTGGTGGTAATTTCCGAAACGCATTATGTGGCAAATTGCGTCCTTCTCGCGACCGCTCTATTGTAGGCTATTTCTTGGATTATTTTGCTTACTCCAAAGGCTATTCACTTTCCATTGTTCCTGGTTTCATTATTTGTTATGGTATTCTTTGTATTAATGTTGAATAAGCAACACAACAAAAGGTATCTGTAGAAGCATGGTGATGGAATGGCGCTGGGCTTGATGTGGCAGTAGCTTGTGATTATATCCTTTGTGTACTGTCTTTTGTAATTAATTTCGGCTTGCGGATTAATTTTGGACCCAAATTACAATCACAAAACCTTACGTTGTAAGATAAAATTGTCACATTCTTCTGTCAATGCATATATGAATTATACTGCAAAGCTATATCCAAACAGTAACAGATGTGAAAGACGTATCACGGAGGCGTGTGTAGAATCAAAGCGGCCCCACGCTGACGTAATTCCGACAAGTATCTGGCGCTTTGATGGGCTCGCTGTGAATGTGTGCGTGTGTATGCGTGAGTGTATGGGAATGACAGAGAGTATCATTTGATCTGAGCTTGCCTCTTTTGGTTACTCTGTCTGACAACCTAGCTGAATATATAAGCGACTGAGAATTCCTCTTGATTTGGACTCAATAGTCTATTGTTGGACCTTTACCCGAGCAGTCCTGTTTTGGATATGTTACATGTTGACGATTGCTGTCCAGGTATTAACCTAACCTCATCCTCCCCTGTAGCGAGCTAGATGCAAATATTTGGTCGCTAACACACGAAGCACACAATCATTAGCAGGCTTTGTGTAATATCAGTAGGTCCTTACCGAAGACAACGAATTTCGTTGGTGACTTTTGTTGTGCCAATTAAGTGTCTCAATGAGTGCAATCATACAGTTGAGTACATACGTCATTCTTTTAACAAATCACCTGATTTCGTTTGTCAATCACACTCAGTTTGCTTTGTCGTCCTGGTGCCCTTAAACGTAATCCATTTTCACAGCCAATAAATGCCATCTGTTTAAGCTCTGATGTCCCTACCAAGCTTGTATGACAATAATGCCCAGTGTAATGTACGCTTTACCACTAGCAGTTGGTTAATATGTCATGCTGAAAGGTTGAAGGCATATTCATCTTGATATGTTGTTCATGCAAGGTAATGATTGGTCTATCTCTCTCCATATAGTGGTCCCATGGAGTTCTTCTAATGTGAATTATGCCATATCACAGTTTGAACTGTTGTTCGTATTGTCTAGCATTACCATGTGATGTATGGGTTGTTTCAGTGAAGCGGTTGGTGTGATATTTTGACAATGTTTGCATTAAACAATGCCTTGTCATGGGTTCGAGCAATGGACGTGATACTGCAATCAACCTCGAAAGTACGTTGCCAAATCACTCTGTTGACATTGTAAAGTAGACAGGTGACCAACCAGTAAACTAATCATGCTACCTTCAAAAACGCCAGGTATCACGATGTTACTTAAGATTTGCCATCGGTTTATTTGCAACGCGCTGATGATGCACAGCAATGCAAAATTGGACATGATGTTGGTGTGAACGCGTCAAGTAAGTCACACCGCGGTCGCAATTATTTGCAATCACCTGCGTTTCGTGTTTCACCTTCATTCTAACAATCCACTTCCGCGAATATGCATCTCAGCAATTTGATAGATAAGTACTATTCCATGGCATTCTTAAAGTACATTATTACTTTTCGAATGTTTGAAAAGTGATTCGATGAACGCGCCATACTGCCATTACTTTCATTATCAGTCTAAGCACGTACATTAACGGGTCGCATAAATTATAGTGATGGAAGAGTTGATCAACGTTCCGTGCCCCGAGAAAACAATATACACTACTGCGAAAATGTATGATATTGTTTTGATGCGGTGAGAGGAATAATAATCTGTTATAGCCCCTGTCAGTTATTATGAGAAGTGTAAGACGGATACAAAGGAAGCTTCAGCATCCATAAGCTATTTTACGTCCAATACGACAAAGGAAGAATATGAATTGTAGTATATCTCCCATGCAGAATTCGTAATGAGACATAGGTATATAAGATGACGCCAGACCTCCTGACTCGGCTGAATGTGCAGCCACTAACTGATTATAACATGAACAGACCCAGCCTTATCAAGAAGTGTATTGGTTTTTCTTTGTGACAAATAATCAATTAGGGTTGGGGAAGTCCAGTTAATTATGAGCTTTATGTCAGTCTGCTGACACGATAGGGTATCTATTCAACGCTCGGCGTGAATAAACGGACGTCTATGTGTGCTTATCATGCAGTCGAGACTCATCTACACTGTCGACATGGTAACAAAAGCCAAACACTATAGCAACCTGACTGCCATTAGGTCTTGCTGGACGTGTCTTAGGATACAATTTCCTATGAAGAGTTTATTAGATTGTGCGTGATTAACATGCAAAACAGCCAAGTTGATGTTCTGATCACAAGAAGGTGACACGTTTACATGACAGGAATGGCGACAGCTATTTGTATCCTATCCAATGCTCAACGGCATGATGTAATATGCAACTTTGTTTGCTAACAGATTACGCAACAGTTGCCGTGTATCTGCTGCAGAGAAACGAATATCATTCATCAGTCATGTATAATATTATATTAGGTATGCCTGTCAATTTAACAATACCGGGCTGTGAATGAGTTAATTCTATGAGGCAGAGAATGTGTTCCTTATTTGCTTCCTTGGTATCGAATAAACCAACGGTCTATATTGTCTTCCGCTAAACAGAGCATGGCGAATCAAGATGTTTGGGTACGATATGACTCAACAATTATGAAGGTAAATTTTGAATAACGTTTCATTCAGATAACATTCTGATAATATTCGGATAACATTCTGATAACATGCAGATGACATAACCTAATTCTACCCAGCTAACTACCATCGTACAACCGTCAACCAATGTTATACATATACACCACCTATTGCATTACTCAAACAACCCACTATATGAAAGAGGCATGCGTGACAGGGCGATAAAGCAACCACATCATCTTAAGAGCGTCTGGCCAACCCTACTCGTTGCCACCAACCATTATCCTGCGTGGATGCATTAACATCTACTGTGTAGACCATACTTACGGCGCTAGTTCTACGTGAATGACTTGAATGACATATAACCAATGTAAACAGCCAGAATACTCAGCAGCAGTGTTGTCACGGTTGTTACTGAGGTTTTCGATGTAAGGAGCAGCCATTAAAGTCAGAGGTGTAGTTCAATCATTTATACCTGATTTGTTGATACTGACAAAGATATTCATAAACCTGTGCAAGGTAATACGTTGTACGATTCTGAAATCATCGCAATATGTTGTACAATTATGCAATGATCGAAACATGTTGCATGATTATAGTTGGAATATGTTGTACGATTCTATAAGGATCTGAATACCGAGGAGAAAACTAAATCTCCATTACTTACTATTATTTAATAATCAGTTTCAACCGTAACCCACAATTCAGAAAATGTCACCCAAATGCGCAAATATTTACATTAGCAAAGCATTAATGTATACAAATTATCAACAATTATTTGGTTGTATTGTCTCGTATGGAGGAACTTGGGGGAGCACGCGAAACATTAGATGAATCGATGTTCGCTATATCTGATGCTAAGCGGATGTTTTATCAAAGCTATGTCATTTATTCAAACCCTACCTACCAAACACATATCCAGATTCGCCTAATGTTCTATACCACTATCACCAAAGAGCTTTACATACACTCATTGCATGCGTAATGTTAACATAGCCAACTCAGAATGCATGATATGAAAATAAGATTCACCCTGTCTAGCAGCGCAGAATTAGATAAATGGTCAGCGTATGACCGTATGTGTAATAGTGCTGCCTGGCTTTCACCAGCTGAGGCTCATTGAGGGCCAAGAACATTCGAGGCAGCTCACCCACTGAAGCGTGCTGCATCTTGTGTACGCCGCACCGATCATTGTGTTATCTACAACCCCAGCGGATAATAAATGATATTTGTGATTAATTGAAATCTGCGAAGATATTTCCTATTCTCTATTTCACGGAATAATGTGGTGTGGTTGTGTGTCTGCGCGGAGTCCAATTGAAATAAGGTTAGGAATTGTTGCTGTACTTTTGTGTAGATGTATACATCAAAGATTTTAAGACAAGTGTATACCGAGGCAAGGGTATACCTTTTTGGAGTGAAGAATTATATAAATTCGTTTGCTTGTTGCTGCATCAGGACGCATACACCCGACTTAGATGACTGGGTGAATGCATTGGTTTCCCAGAGAGTTGGAAGTGTGCTCTCACAGTAAAGTGTCTACCAAAGCATCAATGTTAATTCTAAGGAACAGCAGCGCTTCTATCACGATGTTAGTATTGGCCACAGTGCATCGATACAACCAAATGGTATAGAGGAAGTCCTCCCTGTCTGCTGTTATACAGAGGCTCCTATCAAGATAATATTATATCTTCTACTATTGTTTATAAAGCACGTATATACATGCACATACATTTAACTTGCTCACACCACCAATACAGTTCACACTATTACATGTTGGATAACTGTCATTCAATTTATATTGTATCATTTGACGTATATTGTTTTGTACAATAGTCAGGAACGCAACGCACAATTTACGGTACTGAGTTAAAATGTTAACGGGGACATTGTTGGTTAGAGTTACATATCGCAATTATGTAGCCTGAAATCCATCATGCGATGCTCAACAGATGTAAAGTTAGTAAACCATAATCCTCTGTTCATTAATTAGCTGTTCATATCAAAGCGGTTGATGACTCCCGTAATATTCTTCATTTATTCACTTTTTAACTGCTTATGCCTCTTACCAATTTCTCCAGGATAATGAATTCTAAGTGTATTTGAAATCCGAATCCGATGCTCATTTGGTACCCTAACGGCGACGCTACCTTGTGTTGACGTTTTTACAATGAGGCCAGAGAATGCAATTTTTATGACATGTCTTCGTATACAACGCAGGCTTTTATGTAGGGGTCTTATTCACGCCTCATTCACGCCTATTATATATTGATTTGCTTGGGTGATACATGGAAACATGCGCAACATATAACATATTGCTTTGTTCATTGATATTTCTATGCTATCAGCATTTGTAACAAACCATGCACAGAAGTGTCCTCGTTGCTTTGTCACATTAATTCGTAATTATATTGCTATTATTGAACCACCTGCAAAACAGTGAATAGCAGCGGCTTTCTTACCATTGAACGGACTCAAGGAAGTTCGTGCTATTCTGGTTTCATTATGCAAAGTTCTTTCCATGTTGATACCAACCAAGGCTGCTGCATATTGTTTTACTGCTGTCATGTGTTCAGGTACGATACTCCTTTGGGGTTGATTTCCTGCACTGGCTGATATGTACCTGTCTGTGAGCCATTCCTAGTAGCCATCGAGTTAGTTCATAAAAATGCATTTGCTACTGTATGATTAGCTGTGTATACCATTGGAGGTAGAGGTGTGTGTGAGAGAGAGAGAGATAGAGATAGAGAGAGAGCATGAGAGAGAGAGAGTGAGAGAGAGAGCATGTGCGAGAGAGTGAGAGAGAGCAAGAGAGATGAAAGAGAGAGAGGGAGAGAAAGATAGAGAGAGTAAGAGGGAGGGGAGAGAGAGAGAGAGTAACAGAGAGAGAGGGTGAGAGAGAGATAGAGATAGGAGAGAGAGATAGGGATGGTTAGATACAGAGAAAGAAACAACGAGACAGGGAGAGAGAAACAGAGAGAGGTGATAAAGAGATGAGAGAGAGAGTGCGCGTGAGAGTGATGTAGAGGTGAGAGAGAGAGCGTGTGTGTGTGTGAGAGAGAGAGAGAGAAGTTGTACACCGAGAAAGATAGGGGGCAATAGGGAATGCAAACCTCTGCAATTACCTGACACGGCATTATTGGCAATCAATTTATATTATAAAATTTATGCTTATTTAAGCTGGTCCGAAGCCTTTTTCTTAAGCCAGTCAGTTTATTTTACAAACACCCGGGAGTCTACCACCCAGCACTAGTATGAAATGCAATCGTACATGAGCATGTATTCGATGACAAGCTGCTGATATCGCCGAGGATGCACTGTCTTTAGAGTTGACAGCACAAATCCATTTTGCGACTTAGGCTGACTTAAACTCAATATATATCGGCAACATAATGGTAATGCAGGCATTCTAGGAGGTTATTTACCTGCAAATGTGATATCAATGCATGACTGAAGCATTTGCAGAAACGAAGTATCTCTTTAGCCCTGTCACCAACTTAACATGGGTCAGTTGCTCCTATGACGCGTATGTTTTGACATAGCTCGTATATCATTTAACCACAGAAGGGCCATTTTAGCTACAATAGTACAAAATACAGAACGTCGTCAAATATCCCCGGGCATCCTCATATGCGGTGATGTAATATGTTGCCTCATTAACTTACCTATCGATGATTGTTACCTTATTTCTACACATTAGATGTGTATCGTGCATGTCTGGTAAACAGTCAGCGTCTCTTTGTTTGCCGTTTATTTAACACTACCAGTGTGACAACACAAGTGCTTATAGACGAATGGCTACCGATATGATGTTATAACTTGTCGTGTTATCAAGTGACTGGCAAAATAAATCATCCCTAATTGTGTTAGACAACTGGAGGTTTTACCAAAATAAATCATGTACAATCTTGCTGGTAACAGATCTCTGCAAGGTTTTTGGCTGATAGGTTCGAGAGGAACAGAAATGTGCAATGGTACCATGAAGTATGCATCGCAATCGACATGCGCAGCGCAAACAACTTGTGTTTCACTTAAGTGACGGCGGTTGGGATGATTGGGCGGGCACCTCTTCCCTATCATAGACATTTTACTGTAACGGTTAAATGGCGGGTCGCTCGTTGGTGTGGAGCTGTGTCGATGTGATTAAAACATTACTTGAAACATTTGTCCTTAAAAATCGAATGTGTTTTTAAAAGAGTTCAATGAGACTATCTTAACTTATTAATTATTCTATGGGCCACAACACGACTGGAAAAACTTTTACTTCGTAATTATGTCCAAACCATAGGTATTTGTCATGGTGAGTCTTGGGTTCTAAGCACTTCACAATATTATCTTATCCGCTGAATATTGTGTACACGTGTATTTGTCGGAAATTCCTCTGTTACTTTAACCAAGGGACTAATGAAGCGAATTGTATGTACTCTGAATCCATATTTACATGATAATATTTGTATATTCAATTGTACTTGCCAATCAGCACTGGTGTGACGTATATTTCTGTACATAACCGGGTTCACAGCACCAATACTCGTCAGTACAGGACACAAAGAATCAGGCACAACAACTGCTGGCCCTCAAGGTAAATGCAAGCTTATAAGTGTGCATCGAGCAATTAACGTGAATCATTCACAGTGGACGCATCAGCATCCTTTTTGATGCTCTTACTACTCTGAAGTATACTCAGGACATCAATAATCGACATATTGGGCGACAATAGTCCGATGTTAGGTATTGATATTAGTCGATGCAACAAGCTACGTGTGATGTCAGAGTCATTCGCCGGGGTTAACAAATGATTATGTGCGATGAATGGCCGAAAGCAAAACTTACCTGATTCAAATTATGTAGCTATCTGGTTATTTGGCATTTATAATAATTGCAGAAAATGTAATGACAATGTGCAGCAATGGGAATAACCAGGATGTTTTGGCATGAAACATCGAAGAACTTGTACAAGTGTATTGTCTCGTCTGTACTGCTGCGTTGCATAATAGACGCCAATATCATATGAGAACAGTGTTTGCTACAAACTTTATGGATGTTTACGTTCTTTGTAATAAGCTTGATTGGATTATGACATGAGTACGTGTATGGAATATATAAAAGATTCATGAACTTGGAGTCATACCCTATTCAAAGACCTTGGCCGTAACTGTGCGAAATTACAGATGCCAATTATATCCATTCGTGCTTATACATCCGGTGGGAACTGTGCTATCTGACAATGGGCACTTACTTTTGGGGTTGTCAATATACTAATTGGCGTGATAATGCGGTGCTTCCGGTTGTTCATATGACCTGCTTTATGAAGTTATAGGGTTCATTTCCTGTTATTGTCGTGACCACGCTCATCATGCCAGCAACAAATTTGTAACATAATTATGAAGTTTAGCGGGTAAGTGCACAGATGTGAGCCAAAACAGTGTCTTACTTCAAGGTACACACATAAAGGTAGTCAACATGCAGCCGTTGAGCGCCTTCGAAAGCACCAGTGTAAAAGACACTTCTCTTATCATTGATTGTTCGGTTTTCTTGCCAACGTAAGGACCAATAACACCACATTTTGAACTCTTACCGTCAACCAATATCAACAGCGGATCCGCACCAGCAATAATTGACAATATTAGCATAAACTGTGTTTGTGATGCTTGTCTACTTTCATGGAACACTTCCACAATAAATTGGAAGATGATTTAAAGCACTCTGCATATATGATAATTTATACCGCGGATATGTCGCCCAATCCAGTGGATAAGAAGTAAATTGATTGCCAGCACATGGCCGTCTGTGTGAGTGCGCTGCCCACATGTAGCAGCCGAGGCACATTGAGGTTCATGAACATTTGAGACAGCTCGCGCCCTGCAGCGTGCGGCTCCTTGTATGCAACAATATACCCAACTATTGGAATTTCTACTCACATCTGTGGTCAATTGCAATTTGCGTGGATATTTTTGGTGCGATTCTGACGGAGTAATGCTGTGTGGCTGTGTGTCTGCGCGAAGTCCCGTTGATATCAGGTTAGTTACTGCTGCTGCACGACGGAGTTTTGTTGACATTACATAATTACATAATTCATTGTGCATCGCTTATCCAACAGTCCTCTGAGCTTTGAATGGCTTCACATCTCGAATGACAAATCATTTGTGCCTGCATTGATATTTCATTTCAATCAAATTAGCCCCAAGCCACTCACAAATTGTACGTAAACGCAGAGGGCCATCAGCGTTCAAGTAGAGGAACAAAATGAACATTGTGCGTTTCGGGGGATGGGGGGGGGGGTGGCGTTATAAGTTGGTTGTTCTTGATAATTGATAATTGATGTTGGATGTATAATACATTGATAGAATGTAATGTGTGTAACTTGACGATTATGCTACTTGGATTGATCGAATTTTTCAAAGGCTCGTGAGGACAAATAACGTATAGTGAGGTTACAGCGGTGGGAATGTAGGGTGTGCGTGCCATTTGCTGGGCCGTGCTTGCTCTGGATATATTTATATATATATATATATATATATATATATATATATATATATATATATATATATATATATATATATATATATATATATATATATATATATATATATATATATATATATATATATATATATATATATATATATATATATATATGAAACGTGAAGCTGGAACGTCCAACCATCAACCAAACGTTAGTAGATAGCAAGCTTATGTTGGAAAATCCTCCGCTATGGTTGAATGGTATTTGATAGATTATAGGAAGGTATTGTTCGTGAAGATAGTCTCTGTCGTTGGCTCTTCCATAAATTACCCCACCTGTTAGTAGTGATTCATAAGACCATCACTCGGTCGAGAGTGCAAATATCATATGTCTATCTCTGAATCGAGACATTGTAGTGCTGGCTATGTATAAAATGCTAAATGGCGCATATCTAACGGTTAAAATCATGCGGCCACAAAGTACAGTTTATGCTATTCATCTACATATGTGGGTGTGTATATATACATATGTGGGTGTATATATATAATAGCTGATATAAAATCGCCGGGATAATAACAGTTATAACGGAGCCAGGGTTATAGCTAATATGAGGCAGCTAAGATAATAGGTGATATAAAGCAGCTTTGAGTATAGCTCTTACAAGCCAAGATTAGAGCTTATATAAAGGGACCCGGGTACTAGCTGTTGGATAGAAATTATTGCATAACAATTATCCAAACGTTAATTGATGATCCTGACAAGATATGCAGGGCCCTCGGGAAACAGAGATTGTCAGCAGGGGCGTGGTCAAATAGCATGCGGATCCCGCAATCAAAAGTTGCCCGTGGGCCCATCATGGAGTAATGATGGCAGCAGGGTGCAAGCATTGGTGACGGGCGCTGCGGTCTGACGCCTCCCCATTGCGGTCTGACGCCTCCCCACTGTGGTCTGACACCTACCCACTGCGGTCTGACGCATCTGACGCGTGTTTGATTGTTTTACCGCGCATAAGGCTTCCTCGATCCATAAACAGCTGATAAGAGGCAGTCAGGGGCTGGCAAGTCGCCGCGGGCATTAGCCGTGAGTTGGATACGCATCAGCCATCATCCCATGTTCGAACAGTAAACAGTCATCTGATAACGTACTGCTCCCAAGGAGAGATAGTAAACACTTGGTACAGCAAGAGATGTGTCATTGTATGGTTGACTTCATTCTTCCCAGCCCATCATGCAGTTCACCCACATACAACTACTACAGTAGGGGGTTGGGATGGGGAGGGACGATAACGACGAGGTGAGGAAGAGAAATGGAGGGTTATTGGTGTGGATAGGGGCAAGAAGGAGGGGTAGGGTCAGTATTTCGCACGCGGTGGTTACCGCAGATTCTCAGTTTCCAACGCCAAGCATCAGCGCTGTGTCGCTTGGTCTTTTTAGAACGAGCGTCTCGGTACGCGGACGCTTGGCATCGGGAACCGAGCGCCTGTGATTGTTGCGATTCTTCAACATGTTGAATCTTATGCGAGCCGAACACATATACTTTATTTAATATATATAGTGTTTGGTGATAATTTAACTTTTTAAAACTCAAATGATTGATATAATGCTTGTTATGAATTTGTCGCTGCTCAGTTAGGATCCTTCCCCGGACCTTGAAAACCTGGGGTGGTGAAAGCACTGTTATGTCTGTTTTTTCATTACCTGAACAAAAGGCGTGTGTGTTTATATGCGTCTTAGCCATGCAGTCAAATTGAGTCATACCCAAACGATTCCTGAGTGATTTAATACAGGCACATTTTGATCCTAAAACACATGCAATGTTACACGTATGCATAAAATTACACGCGTTCTAACGTGCATGCCTATAGGAACATTGAGTTAAGAGGCCTTTATAAATGCGATATGTTAGAATTAGGGACTGCGCTCGATCCAATGTCAGCCCTCAACGTCAAATCAATCCAAGTTCAGTGCTTTATTTGTATAGCTCCTCACGTCACCTATCTGTAACGAGTACACTATGGGTGTATTATTGCAGGGAACCAGGGGAGAATGTCATGTCACTATGGCTTTATTACCCAGAACACATTATATTTACTACTACGTCCTTCTCAAAACAGCCCAATTCCTAAGCAACCTCGAGATACTCACGCCAGCTTCCGGTGATATCCATTTCACCTGAGGCCATTTCGGGCGATTCTTTAATCCATTACTGTGATGAAGCTATTGTCATACAGTCACAGTGTTAGAAGCTCTCCTCGCTGCAAAGAAGAGGAATGATCTCGACTTGTATCGTTGCCTAATTGTGGTGACCTGAGATGACCTGTGATCGCTTCCAACAGATGGCCATTATGCTTCATTGATGTGATACAGGTAGCTCTGATACAGGAACACTTTGTTGCAGTCCCCGTCTGAGGGGCATAAGGCTTTGTGTAATTACTCATCACTAATTTTCAGCATGAGAAAAGACGACAGCGTGGTGACATTACACTTTAAACAGTTTATCTCTACTTGAAGCAATTATTAACAAACCTGTTGGGTTTCATTATGCCAAGAGGAGAGTAAATTGTGGCTCTATTTGAAAATTGACAAGAGGGCATTGTCATCAATTATTTGTACTCAGATGTGGTTCTCGATTTGCCTGTAACATTGCTGAATGTGGACGCATTTAATTAAATGTGTATCACTTCATTCTGTCGGTAGGATACATGTCAATGTGTATCCATTCCTTTTGTCTAATAAGATACATGCCAATGTGTATCACTTCATTCTTTCGGGTAGGATACATGTCAATGTGTATCGCTTCATTCTGTCGGGTAGGATGCATGTCATTGTGTGTCGCTTCATTCTTTTGGATAGGATACATGTACTACAGTTATTCAAACAACTATTTGATTGTAATTTCAATGCACAGCATGTTGTTGCCAAATATATTGCTTGCTTATCTACTGTTGTGTTCGGCAGAAGTCTATTAAGTGTAATGAATAATAACAAGCCTATTGGCATCATGGTCAATATAGTCACTTATGATCCCAATGATAAACGCAAAGTGTCCCAAATAAGATAGAAACCAATACGAGTGTATATTGGTCAGAAGGGTTCATTACAAACTCTTAAATCAGCAATTCTGCCGCCCAACTTAACAGAGGATGGAAGTTTCCCCAATAATTGTTATAAGACGTTATGGCCAATGTTTAGTCAAACCACTTATGGTGATATTCGTTCAGACCTCAGCCGCTCGCTCCATTCCACTGTTGATAGTGTAAGTTGTACATAGTATGTATCATCATATTATAATGTGAAATACAGGAGATGGCAATCATGTTGCTTGGCATTCCCAAGTAACAAGCTGTGTTAAGCAGATCATACACGATATCTGTGTTTTCAATCAAATCGTTCTCCAATTAGGTTTTGTAGTAACTAGCCAACTATGTCCTATTCACCTGTGAATCATGGTAAATTGAAACTGCGCGAATAGTGCACCAATCCTATTGTCTTGGCAACAAGCATACTTTCCGAACTAATCCTGACGTGATGATTACTATGAATCCAAATTCATTAGTTTCCGAATGAATATTTACATTTGGTGTTTTGGTAGTCCCTTTATTAATGGTCATATATTCAACCACGAATTTACAGAATTTATGCTCTCATGAATATGACATCGGTGCAAGACAAAGGCATTTGCCGAAACGAATCATCTTCTTCCGCAAGCCATTTACTCACCAATCAGTCAGTTACTACATGTTACATGTACGTTATAATGTTGTTCATGTATCTTAACTTGTAGTGGTCGCTAAGTGTCGCACTATAGCATACAAAGACATCAAAAAAATCGTCTGCAAACTCAGTGACATACTATGATAAAGTTTTTGCAAAATCAATGTTTTATCGACGGTTGAAGCCTACTATTAGATGAAACGTGCATATCCAATATCCAGTCAGTGTCTGCATGCCAAACGTGTTATTTCGAAAACTTCTAAATATTATCCTAGAATATGTGAAGCATGAAGATTAAAAGCAAATACAAAACATATTATTTCACACGCAATGATACCCTATTGTTTCGAATAATAATATTCATGTGCCTATGCATATTCCAATAGCGCACACTCTTCATAAAAACATATTAT
>CM067353.1:58782717-58825217 GCA_034190875.2 Urechis unicinctus | reverse complement strand
TTTAAATGCACGTACATACATATATAAAGACACCGACAGTTTCTGGGGCGTTTACGCCAATGGGCGTGAACCAGGTTCATAAAATGAAGTGGGCCAGGCCATACTCACAGCTGATTCGACTACGACATTCCTCTTTACTCACCCGTTTGTCCTCAATGAATCACAAAACCCACACCTATCATTCGCCTTTGCTACATTCATCAATCTTCAAGGACTGCGGTCCATTGTAGCCAGTCAACGCGCCAGCAACCGACTACCCCCCCCCCCCCCCAACCCCTCACACACCCGGACACATCGTCTGGCCACATTACCTCCAATCACCGTCACACTTACCTCGGAATGCCAACAATGCCTTATCGACTCCCCTAACAAGCACCTGCGACTTGTTACACCAAACGTAAAAGCCTTGTGATTTTCCGCATGAGCTCGCCTGCTTGCTGTTAAGAACGAGACCAATGTAAACCCGGTTTTTTTTATCGACCCACAACAGAGAACCGTTCGCCATCGACATTATCAGGTCAATTGACCCTTGAACAAGTCATGGAAAGATGGTGACCCCGAACCAGTCGCAGCTGGTGTATATATATACACAGGTATGTAAAGTCCATGATCAAATAGACAGGGCTTGCAAGGAGTTGCAAGCAAGGGGCCTTGAAATGATCCCCGCAGATCTAAACCAACCGCTCTTCTCGCCCCCGGCTGAAACGTCTTAACCACACTTCTTACCTTGAACTCTGTATTCAATATACTCACCCAACATTAATAAACTTATGGCTATAAAACAAATTTTTTCAAATAACCACCACCTACTATGCTTTTTATAGACTTAGAGCAGCGTGTAGCGCAGAGGACAATACGCGTTGAAATTTACCTGCACTTCTTCTTACAATCGGGATAGGTAGCTGTTTCTATTTCCCGGCATATCAGCTCAGCCCGAGTTAAATCTACACACACAATCCTCGTACACAACTCACTAATTTGTAACTGTGATCTGAATTTCGCCTGGATCCACCTGCTGAAATTGCGTTTATTCCATTTAATTAGCCTTTCATTATTGGAGTAACCCCTCCGTGCGACTCCCATGCGTGCGGGTTGTGTGTACCGCTGTTGATTAAGTGATCGCAGTGATATCAAGTGTCATCACCGGGGAGGGGTGTCATATAGCCATCGTTCGTGAACTCCCGTGTGCCGCCGTGTTGATACTCACCCCAGCCAGTTAGCGGACTCTACGCTTATGACGTAATCACGGATTAACCTGGTCACGAATGAACGCATCACGCTGCCAGCTCAGTGGATGCGGACTCGCTCCAGTGTGTTCTCTACAGGATAGTGGCTGATTGATCAACTTTCGTTGTTTTTTTCAAGTCTTGCCTTTAAGAGGTGGTGTGATTTCTTCTCAGTTGGATATTGCACGGTTAAGTAAAACTATGCGTTGAGGATATACAGCCCTGCTTAACAGGAGTTCCCGCACTGGAATACAATGGGAACAGGAGCCAGCACCACGGGACACAGGTAGGGACCGGTTCATTAACCGTATTTGCATAATTGATTAGATTACTAAAATGTTGAGTGTTTTATTCGAGTTATTCCGAAGCAGTTGCTATATAAGGCTAGGGTTCCTCGCATGGTAACAGCTGGACCATTCCTTGCTGACATGTGCCTTTCTCGTCTACACTTGCCTAAGGCTGTCAGTGTTTTGTGAGCGCGCACCCGAGGGCGTGCACCGAGTGCGTTTTGCCGACCGTGCCCCGAGCAATTTTCACAGCGCAACACCACTACACTAATAACCTACTTAACATACAAATTTCCTTATCGCCTGCACCAGCGCCTGTTCTTCCCAGCCCTGGTATTTCTCCATTAATTTCTGATTAAATTATTTAACTGCTATATACATATGAACAGAATGCAATCGAGACACACTGCCTTCACTGTATATCTTCCTAAGCAACGGGTAGCTTCGAGGGAGTACTCTGGGGTGAGAGGTTAAAGTGCTCATCACTAAGTGCCGTAACACGGCTCCCATTCGCTCGCTTATCAGACTCATTTCTCAGCTGAAATGGCCATAATAATACGGCCAAACTGATAGTAAATCCCCCGTAACAAGAGGACGATGGGCCGGGATCACGACTCCAGTTACCTCGCCTATTCTTCATAATCAATATTGCGCTCGAGTGTCGAGTACTTGGAGAGGTCAATGTTTCTACTGACCCTCGCTTCTACGTATGAATGTCCCGCTTCAACTGGCATTGCTAATATAGCTGTTCCAATTAGACTGATTAGTATCAGACTCGCATTGGTCGGCCTCTGTAAACGATTACGTGGGTAATAACACTGACGGGCGATCTGGCGAGACGAGGCTTAGTTGTTAGGTTAAGCTGCAGTATCGCGAGTCATTGTTGATACTAAGGCGTGATTAACTTCGTGGATAGGTAAGCTAGGTGCTGACCAGGTGTCGTTAAATCTCATGTAGTTCGGCCACGTACAGTATGCTATCATAACGAAACTCATAGTTCACTTCTTGAAATATGCTGATTCGTTTCCGCTTCCGTTTCTTGTTTCCACTTCCTTGATAATATTCCTCCATTATCAGCGCTATTGTGGCCACGCCTCTTCCTGCGTCAGCGTCATAATTCCAACGTGATAACTTCACTGTGATTTCTCTCCTATCATCATATGGATGCTTATCACGCCTCTGGCTTGATGTGCATTTCGCCCCCCCCCCCCCCCCCCCCCCCCCCCCCCCCCCCCCCCCCCGACCACATCTGGGTCACTGCAGTCGATTATTGCCTCTCGGCGACCTGACAGTCGGCGAAGTGACTGTGGTGTGGCACCGTGTGTGGGTAGAGAAGTGATTTTTCATGCTTAGCCTTCCTACTAGTCTTTGTTGGGTACAAATACGCTGAGGTGTAGGGTTAGGTTATCTGGTGTATTTGACTTAGTGGCAGAAGCTCTGATAGAAAACACCCTTCCTCTGGCTGTCAATGAATCCACCGAGTACAAAGATCTGAGAGGACATGAGGAGGATAGTTCGCTGTATTAATTAGTTTGCCAAGGGGCCAAGGAAGGCACAGGGTGGAACAGCGTTGGGAATAGGGAGAATGAGTCGGGTTGTGTTGGTGTGGCGTTTTCATTCTCTGGATCGTTAACTCTCACTCTCTATCGCACCTGTCGCTGTATCCCTCTAACTGTATCCCTCTGTCTCCCTGCCTGCCTGCCTGTCTGTCTGTCTGTCTGTCTGTCTGTCTGTCTGTCTGTGTCTCTCTCTCTCTCTCTCTCTCTCTCTCTCTCTCTCTCTCTCTCTCTCTCTCTCTCTCTCTCTCTCTCTCTCTCTCTCTCTCTCTCTCTCTCTCTCTCTCTCTCTCTCTCTCTCTCTCTCTCTAGCATCTCTCTCGCATCTCTATTTTTCTCTTTCGCTCTGTCTCTCTCTGTCTTTCTCTCTCTCTTTTATTCTCTCTCTCTCTCTCGCCTCTCTATCTTTCGCTCTTTCTCTCTCGCTCTGTCTCTCTTTCTCTCTCTCTCATTCGCTCTCCCTCTCTCTTGCTTTCTCGTTCTCTCGCTTCTCTCTCTCTCTCTCTCTTTCTCTCGCTCTATCGCTCTCTCTCTCTCTCTCTTTCTCCCCTCTCGCTCTTTCTTGTCTCTATATCTCCCTCTCCTTTTCTCTCTAGCCTTTCTCTCCCTCTTTCTCGCCCTACTATCTCTCTCTGTCTCTCGTCTGGGCTTTACCCATGCACGTCGGATTCTGGAAGTAAAGCTTCGACTTTGACAGCAAACAGGCTTTTACAACCATGTCGTAATTAGTTCATTTGAGTCGTACAGCGTCAAGAGCCCGTTTACCCACGAGTTGTATGAATGTCTGTCCAACGTGAAACTTTCACCGTGACCTGTAATCGCGTAGTAATGATACAACTCATCATGTACAATCAGAGATTATGTTGACGTGAGATTATAACGTACCCAAATTCAATCCGGCTACACGTCTTATACACTCTATGACGTCAGATAACGTCAGGTGAAACATGGCGGCGCTGGAGGCAGGACGTAGACCGGACGTCACCATGCCGGTCGGCTTTCTCAAAACATGGTCTCCTCTTATGACAAATGTCGCAGTTGTGTTTTTTGCAAAAAAAATTATTGCTATGATGAAGATTTCAATATTGATGCATGTAGTAACCATGGTGATTTGGGATAATATGATTTCTTTAAATACGTTGGTTGTTGACGTTGCGGAAGATAAGTAAAGAATCACGCGCATGCGCTCAAGGATGATATCTGTAGTTATTCTTCCGCATAGCCACTTGGGCCCTGCCTCGATTGGCAAACATTTGTGCTTCGCCTGAATGTATCAATAAATGTATTGTAGCCACCAGCTCCTTTATCCTGGGTTGTTTACCATTGACTTTAGGTACGGGTTATAAGGTCACATGTGAATGCCTCGATATTTGCAACATAAATATATTCGTGTCATTGATTTCAAAGGTAAGATGTGCGAGAGAGGAATCTCGGCAACTCTTTTTCAATCGTCAATCTCTCCGACAGCTTCCTGTGGCTTACAATCCTCGTACGTCAGCCGTATGTAACTCTCTTCCATCAATGTCTGCTTGGCTGGGGTTAGTGATATCAATTTGCAGGCCGTAGCTTTATTTGTATTGATGACTTGTTAAATTTGCAAATAATGTTCATCATGCAACGGAAAAATAACTCCGTTTCAATTAACCGCGTCAACTGATGGACTTCAAGTCACGCGATGATAGAAATAATGTAGCCTGGCAGCGAGTATCACACGGGAAAGGCCGCTTTGCTGTGTCGAGTTATACCCAACGTGCTAGCAACGTAGATGCGTCAGGCACCCGAAGAAGCCTGATATATGTGTGTACGAATGTGCGTGGGACCCTATGAACTTGAGCATTCCGCGGTATACGCACTTCATGTCAGTATTGTGGTCGCGGAGGTGGCGGATAACGACGCAGCCGCAGTGTTTTGTCAGGGAAAGGTATGAACTCTACCGCAGTGGAACTACCTGTGTGGCTGTGTGATTACATACCACGTAAGTCGAGTGCCACAATGAAGCTTCGATCATTGAATTCGGCGTATCGTCCTTATGGTGTGAAATGAACTTCTGTAACCACCAGCACTCGAGTCTTGAAACGCCCCTTACGCGAAGCGGTTATTGTATACATCTATTATATCCATGAAGAGTAGATATGTCTTTAATGGCTCACTCAAGGCTCTTCTCTGGTCGTATCAGAGAGCTAATGCCTCGATTTCAGCGGCAAAAAATAAATCTAAGATCTATACAACCATTTGAATGGTCGCACGGGAATTGATTATTTACGATCATTTCAATCCCCATATGTCATTCGTAGACGTTCTTAATTCTCTAGCCAGCATGGTCAGAATCGCGGCTTTCGACCAATTTAACATCGGTATATAGATATGTGATTTGGACGAGTCTGCCCTCTAGCTGTATAACAACAGGACGAGAACCCCGCGTGTTGTAATGGATGGCGGGAGCCAGGCATCACACTGGGCGTGTTCGGGGTGGTACCAGCCACACGCGGGCTCCAGGATCAATCTATTAACGTAACCTCTACACACACATCGAGATGTTGTTTCTATAGTCCGAGTTTGGGTGGACTTCTGTGGTAGAGGGTGTTATTTTTTATGGAGTTATCAATCGATCTCCGATTTTTATACAGCTATGTGACGTTGATGTATGGATGGTGGTCGGGTTAGTGACGGTGGATTCAGAAGTTAAGCGGACGTCTCAGAGACGCAGATGGATAGCCAGTTTGGCGCACTTACCGCGGCCCCATTCCGGATGCCCCATGCGTATCCTTACTTGTTTCCATGCTTTCACCATCACCTGATCTGTAGCATTCACATCAGGGCTGTTGCGGCGCACAATGTCACTTCGAGAGGCTCATTTAAAACTTGACGCGACGCAATAAGGTGTCTACTGCATACCGAATGATGTACGCTGAGTCATGTACAACATACCTTATAATACGTGTAGCATACCTGATTAAACGCAAGTTATCACAGCTCACCTGGATACACTCATCCGGTCACCCACACCGTAACTGATGAAATACACTTGGTTGTTATATTCTCACCTGGTTGGACACTCGAGGTCGCCTACTGCGCAACTCAATTGCGCATCCTTCTTATTCGGTCAAGCGTCACTGTCATCATGAGGTGACATCTCCGCGGCGAGGAGGAACTTGAGGCCTGTACGCCTACTCGGCCCCGTAGCCCATGCCGGGTTACAGACTGGCAGCGGGTCCACTGCCATTGCGACACCGCGTCGGGCCCTACGTCAACAGATCTAGCCAGGTTACAAGTGCAAATGTTTACATCTAGCGCTGATGTCAGGTGTCAGAAACTGTCAAAGCCAAATGTAGTCATCCGACGTCAGTTTCCAATTTCACATTTAAGATATAATACCAATGACACACTACCTATTAATTATATAAGACCTTGTCGATGGCAGTGATATATTGTGAAGAAGTCAACTTATAACTCCTGTTGATAATGGTTACATCTGGTCGCGATTGATCAATACCATGATAATGGCCGTAACAAGAGATAAGTCCCAGATATGCTTTGTATGTGGCAATGCAGGCGCATAATATTTAATTTTTCAAAGCTTCAAAATTATTTGTTTAAAAATCTTCAAAGAACATTTAAAAAAATGACATCAGCTAAAAGGCACATTTAAACCGCTTGGAGATTGCGTGACATTTACACACAAAAAATAGTTCCTGACGTGCATTGTACGTAACAATGCAAGCACTTGAACTATGATTATTCAAAACTTCAAATTATTTTTTTATTTGATTTTAATCACATCTGAAGACCCGCATTGACTGATTAAGGAACATTTATACTATGGCTGGAACACGCTGCTTCTTGACGCACCGATGTCTCGGATTTGGAATTTACTTTTATTAATCCTCGATTGGAGTATGTATTTCCACAAAACACGAAAACGAATGAGCTTGTATTCAGGGAGACGAATTACCATTCGATCAGCAATGTTTTTGCACTGCCGGTCGTCAATACATTTACCAATATCGAGTACATAGTATATATATAATATATTGCATCGTATGTACTATACAATAACAGACGGTCCGTTTCCACGTTTCGCCTCCAGACAGGTAAACCGTGTCTGAGTGGCTGGTCGCAGATTGAAGCAGGTAGACGAGAACGTTGTGCTGAGATGGCCTTTCTCGTTAATGAGCTGTCCGCCCACTCTCTATCCATATGAAGTCGGCAGGACAATTTGATTTGAGTGGATTCAGTTACATGCTTAATATCAGATGTTACCTCTTATATGTTAGGTGTGACTTAGTGTGATCTATATATAGCCGCCAGGTGTGCGCAAGTTGCTCGTATTCAGTATGAAAACGTGTGACTATTACACCACGTGTACATACCATGTGTATAGCAGAAATAATGTCGACCGTTCTTGGATAAACCAGGCCAAATAAAAGATATATAGAGCAATGTTTTACGTCAATAGTACAGGTAGCGGCATATAACGGCTATTTTGGATGTTCCGTATCCGGTCAACTCGTGACGTAGGACATCAGTCGCGTGAAGCTCGCCGCTGATGCAATTGCTGTTGTGTGTGGACAATCGATTTGAACAATGGTCAGTAAAAGTCATGATGGCTTCATTTGCTGTACTCATCGATTTCCTTTTTAGTCATACTGACCTATTTTACACACCTTGTTGATGCTATTGGAAGTCAAAGAGGGCCACTGAGTGTTACGTCGCTTAAGCCAGGAGCTAGTGAGTACCTGATGTTAGATGGCTGGACATAGATAACGGTCAGCGATTGCGGTTAATTGTCGTCAATATCTTATCTGGGCGAACATTGCACCCAATGCCCACTGCAATGACGTTTCATTGGCGGTCATGAACCAATGAGCTGAATGACGCTGTTGTTTATTGCCGATGTGCCACATTGGGAAAGGGATGTGCGCGTCCACGCCTCTGTTATAGCAGAAATTAACTTCACTTTTCAGTCTAGTAAAAAAATCTTTTCCCGCATGGTGGTACAGGTTAATGGCTATGATGAGTATGATAAAGGTATTTCTTGTTTCGTGCACCTGGTCCACAGCTTATTCTAACTCCATTGTCGTCCACCACCACCCCTTACACCGCTTGATTTCAAACCGGGGCCCCACTTACCCCGTCGTCCCCACTAGACTTCACATACTTGGAAACTGCATTCATGTTAACTCTAGTTTATAAACTGCTGGTGTGGACGAAAATTATGTGTGTTGAAATTATTATTATCATTAGATTCTGCTGGTCTTCGCCAATCTATCAGCAGCCATCACAAGGACAAAGCCTCGCGGACGAATGTCATCACATGGTGATCCCGACTGACCAGCAGGTGGCGTGTGATCTACCTCATTACAACTTCCCGCTGGCAATACCCCCCCCCCCCCCTCTCCCCCAACACCCACCTCACCCCTGTCATATCCCACGCCGCGGGGATGTCGTGCCTGGGACCTGGGTTGGTGAGATCCACGCTTCAAGCATGATATCAATAGGACAGCTTTGACCAAACAATTCGATCTATCATAAACTACATCTCTCCTGGTACGCACGCTCGACTTCTCCCCGTGATAGAGGGAGGCCATGATGAATAATGACGGGAGGATTATGGTTGTGTGCTAATGATTTCATCGGGGACTGTTGAAATATCTTCTATTTGTATATATCCTTGTTGATAATTAAGTATATTCCAGCAAGACCAGCTTCCTTATTATGCATAGGGTCAATCGGTACATTATGTGCATCAAACTATTTTGAGATAGCAATTTCTATAGCATCATTTCATATCAAAACACAGACAAAAAACCATTTGGAACTATAACTACGATTTCCCTAAAACGACGGCAACCAATGACCCACTTACACTTTATATTTACATTCTCTTCAAAAATGTCCCCCTGCATCCGATGAGCAGTGCTCATGAAAAGATGGTTGGTAGTTTCAAACGAGAGCTGAAATGTATCGTTGTAAAGTAATCTTGCTTTGCGTACTAGTTCTCCACACGTGCTGCCGTCTTGTGGGTAGACAACGCTGAGCGGAATGATCTGGCTTCTTTCTTTGAGTCTCAGGCAGTCGGTTTACTTATTCTCCATTCTTAATCTTGCAAGTCGGTTATGACCATAATTGACACCTGTTGTTTAGAATACATTATTATGAAGATGATATGAAGATGCCAAGAACATTATGATTGTTCGTTGGTTACTAAGGAAATGGTTGTCATCTACCGGTTACTAAGTGTTGTCACCCGTTACCAAATGAGCCCAGAATCAATTACTGTGTTCAACCATTGTTGTTCTTATCATCTATGACAACAAGCTCTCAAAATGTCCCAGACGCTGAGCATATACCACTCATTTTCTGATAGCCATGCTTGCGCCATGAATGCATGCCATTCTATGCTGCAGTCTTTATGCTTCCAATATTGGAATAGCACAGCGTTTCTCCACATTACCAAATTGCCCTGAGTTTCCATGAAGTAGTACGACTTATTTATATAGAATGTCTCCAACTATTGTAAGAGTGATGTCGCTGGTCAATCACAGTACATGTGCAGTGGATTATCGTTGGTGTCCTACCTTGAGCTGTATACAGTGATATCAGAAACGGGTGATTGCGCACAGCTCTATGATGGAGTGGAGTACCAGCAATCCCCGAGGATTATGGAGAATTAATGGGATCAGATGCAGAATGCACTCTATCAATCATACCCATGGGCAGGGGTATTGATTATTGCAAGACATCTCAGGGTTGATGGAAGATATGTTTATGTGTGGAATGCTGAAATCTTTATATGTATCGTTGTATCGATACGCCCAATCATCCCCGGATCAATCGCTATGTTTTGACAACCATATACGTTTAAAAGTTTCTCTGTTTAGCCAACCGTATTGACAGAACATCGAACGACTTAGTGAACCGCCGAACATTCGCTTTCTACTGAATCTAGCCCATATATAGAAATGCAACTGGTTTTAGGCAAAATGTAAGATACGCTGAGTAATATCAATCAGAACGCATCGAGAACAAGTTATTTAATTCATTAACACCAATGACAGGTTTTATATATGGTACCAAGGGATTCAGCCTGCTCTTGTGTCAATCAACGATGAGGCTCTCATAAATATATCTGCCTAACAATACACTTTTATCCATGTATGATTCCATGCACCTTCCATTAAAGTTAGCCACCAATGTCCCAGGCCTGTTCCTGTCATGCATATTTTAGGCAGTGAGCATTTTCTGGGGTTTTGCAGCATGTATCTAATTGTAGACAAAGTGTCGTATCACACAAGCTATGACAGTATGCTGGCCGTACATAGGGAAGTTATCAGGTGGTTCGCAATGCCAAGCCACTAGCTAACATTTAGCTTGGGAAGTGTACTTACATAGGATAGGTATCAAGGATCATCAAACCTAAGGTATTAGCATTCTACCTGAAGGTCATGTGCATAGTGAGTCGCTCTGCACGTGCTTTTGTTACATCGACTAATATGCATATTTTGTTGTTTAAGCAAATTACCAGTACGAAAGTTCTCATTTAACACAGTGGTATCAATCGATCTCCTCTGATCTTCCATACAGCTATGTGACGTTGATGTATGGATGGTGGCCGGGTTAGTGACGGTGGATTCAGAAGTAAAGTGGACGTCTCAGAGACACAGATGGATAGCCAGTCAGATGCTCTTGCCGCGGCCCTATTACTGATGCCAGCTTTTCGTATACAGTCTACTCTCTTCGATTGATGTTTCTTTAGCAGAGTTCTATCACTAACAGCGCACACGGTGGTGTTGGGGGTGGGGGTACTAGGTCACATCACGTGATACCAGAGTGTGGCAAGTGAAATCATCCACGGCATATATTGTGAGACATATACCCACAAGTTGTCATCTTAAATTAGCCTGATGAGACACATTGAGTCATTTTGAATTAGCCATATTTTCCGTTAACGTTGCTATGATTTAAATGAGAAAATTGATCAGTCGATTATCCATATTCTGCAACAAATGAGGTGATTACATTGTATCCACAACTGTATCGTCCCTGTTTCTAAACACAACAGTCAACATATTATTGTTAGCATTTCTGCGGGGCTTTTATGTTGCGCTTGCTGAGATGTGATATTGCACTTTGATGCGTGCATTCGATCTGGTCATTTGCGTCGATAATGGCAGGGGTAAGCGTCAAAGATCTTCATGACCACTTTGACTAGGTGGTAAGTGTCAAAGATCTTGACGACGACCTTGATTAGGCGGTAAGGGTCAAAGATCTTGACGACGACTTTGATTAGGCGGTAAGGGTCAAAGATCTTGATCACGACTTTGACGAGGTGGCAAGTTTTTAAGATCTTGATGAGACACATTGAGTCATTTTATGTCAGCCTGTTGAGACACATTGAGTCATTTTATGTCAGTCTGATACGACACATTGAATCATTTTATGTCAGCCTGATGAGACACATTGAAACACCTTAAATAAGCCCGATGAGACAAATTGAGTCATTTTATGTCAGCCTGATGAGACACATTGAGTCATTTTATGTCAGCCTGACGAGACACTTTGAGTCATTTTATGTCAGCCTGGTGAGACACATGGAGTCATTTTATGTCAGCCTGATGAGACACATTGAAACATCTTAAATTAGCCCGATAAGACTCATTGAGTCATTTCATGTCAGCCTGATGAGACACATTGAGTCATTTTGTGTCAGCCTGATGCGACACATTGAGTCATTTTATGTCAGGCCTGGTGAGACACATTGAAACATCTTAAATAAGCCCGATGAGACACATTGAGTCATTTTATGTCAGCCTGATGAGACACATTGAGTCATTTTATGTCAGCCTGATGAGACACATTGAGTCATTTTATGTCAGCCTGATGAGACACATTGAGTTATTATATGTCAGCCTGAAACTCATTGAAACATCTTGAATAAGCCCGATGAGACTCATTGAGTCATATTAACTTAGCCTGATAAGACACATTGAGTCTTCTTTAATTAGCCTTGTGAGACTCATTTAGTCGTTTTTTATCAGCCTGATGAAACAAACTACGTGATCATTAACATTCTTGATAAGACAAACTAAGCCCCCGTGGTTTAGCCCCACCACCACTGTTGGATTATCAGTCTGGTCTCCGTTCGTGGTTCATGGCTGATGCCATCAAACGGCAGTTATCTATTCTCTACATATTTGCTATATATACGACCATATCATATGATATAATTTATGATGCTTCGCTAGTAACCTGTTTTATGGCTTCTGAGCACTCGTTGTCTGCTAGGGTTACTACCGGTTAAATAAGGGAGCTCTTGTCTCGGTGATAAAACTACTCAATATCCACCTAACCAGCTCAGTGATTGAGAATAAGGGCTTGTCTCGATATTCCTATCAGTGATATACCCCACCACGCAGGTTCTCTCCTGCTAAACTTATCACTTTCAGTCTGACCAGTTTAAATCAATGTTGCTAAAACGAGTGGTGAAATAATATAGGGGGGTGTTCCATGTTATATATATTTGTGATTACCCTACTTCTGCAACTGCCACCCAATACAAAAACTGACTCATTGGAAGGAGCATGTGCATTGAACTCGTCACCTCCGCTTTCACCTTCTCTCATGTTCTAACCGGTTGTTGGAGTAGAAGATCAGAGATCAAGTCTTGACATATGACCCTGGCAGTAATGTTGCGCATTACATGGCGTGGCGTTGCTTTTATTACACTCAAGTGAATTCAGTGGCATGGAGTAAGCTATTAAATATGGTCAAGTGTTTCGGGGTTTATTTCAGTTTTATGACAGGTTGTTCAAGTAGCAGTGAATGTGTGTATTATTGGCCAGGAGGACCGAGCGGAGTGTTGATATTCGGAATCATCTAATCCTACTCGGCATGAATGGTCCACATCAGGGCCGTATCTAATGGATAATGCACCATAGTGTCTGATGGGACTGATGTTTATGGCCGATGCCAAAGGAACAAATTATCCACATGAAGTGCACATCGCCCGATGCCAAAGGAACAAATTATCCACATGAAGTGCACATCGCCCGATGCCAAAGGAACAAATTGTCCACATGAAGTGCACATCGCCCGATGCCAAAGGAACAAATTGTCCACATGAAGTGCACATCGCCCGATGCCAAAGGAACAAATTCTCCACATGAAGTGCACATCGCCCGATGCTGCATCAAGTGCAATCGCCCGATGCCAAAGGAACAAATTATCCACATGAAGTGCACATCGCCCGATGCTAAAGGAACAAATTCTCCAAAGGCCCGATGCTAAAGGAACAAATTCTCCACAACAAATTATCCGCATGAAGTGCACATCGCCCGATGCCAAAGGAACAAATTCTCCACATGAAGTGCACATCGCCCGATGCCAAAGGAACAAATTATCCACATGAAGTGCACATCGCCCGATGCCAAAGGAACAAATTATCCACATGAAGTGCACATCGCCCGCCCGCTGCCAAAGGAACAAATTCTACACATGAAGTGCACATCGGCCAGTATTGAGAATGATTGTTTGGAAACATAATTCACTGGATTCATGTTCTATCAATCCTCGGCGCTTAACACCCCATGGACCCATCTACTATTAGGACAATGCGATGTAGATTGAACATTGTGCAGTAAGCTATCCGCCTACTTATTGTATCTCAATATCATTTAATAACACAGCGGAAGAACACTTTGATCCCCACCGACCGGCAGGTGGTGAAATGTCTACCTCATTACTGCTCCCTGCTCTCAATATCCCATCATCCCCACCCCCCACCCACCCACTCACCCCGTCATACCCTACGCCGAGGGGATGGTGGGATCCAAGCTTTAGATTCACACCAACTAATCTCCTGCGCATGATAACAATACACCAGCTTTGACCAAACAACTCGATCCATCATTAGAAATGGCTCTCCTGATGCACCACTCGACTTCTCCCCGGCCCAATCCTGAGTGATGGACGGAGGCCAAGATGCATAAGGTCAAGTGGATAGTTTATGGTAATGTGTTAATGACTGACCAGGGAAGGTTGGTATTGACGCTTTTGTGCCTTCGACATGGATTTATCCTTGTTGATATAGGTGTATGATATTCACTTAATGGATGTCAATCGTTTGATTGCTTGTACAGGCGTATAAAGCGAACTTCAAGCCATTGGCTGTCCCCATAATTAGATAAGAGCATCATCACGTTTCCTACAATTTTCTTAATTCTATAGTTTGCAATAATTCGTATCTGTCAGCTAACATGAGCAGGAAGAAATCGCCCATCGTACAAACGCCCATAATGCCAATCCATACAGTCAAGTGTAACGCCAATAAGACAGTGTTGGTTGCTCCGCTCCCTCTGAATCATGTCTCTCCTGGAAACAAAACCATGCGTAGATGTCAATTGGCAGTACAGGATATAGTAGGAATAGCTACTACCGTATCATCTTCTGCCAGCACCTCTTGACACAGCTAATTGCATTGTCCCTTCCCCCGTCATGTCTTTCGCCAGCAGTGATGGAGAGAGAAAAATCAGCTGATTTGATTGACTTAATATTCCCATATGATTGTTGGGTGATGAACATGGTGCACGTTCATACCTGTACAGGTGTCTACGCCATGTGAACCACATGAAGCGTTATCTCGAGGAATCAAGGCAATCAACAGACGGCAATAGAATGACTCCTCAGCCAATGTGGCATGTACCGATGTTTCCTAATATCTATCGCTTTCATGTGTTGATCAGTCCATCTGCTGTAGCAACAACTTCCTAGATGTCAGACACGTTGGCTTATAAACATACCAATTACCATGCCAATAGAGCTTTGTAGCAATTTATCCTATACCGACCCTCGTAGCTTTCCATCACCAAAAAGGTCGATCCTCATAGCTTTAGATTTTCAAATAGGTCGCTCGTCGTAGCTTTACATTACCAAATAGGCCGCTACTCGTAGCTTTACATTACCAAATAGGTCGCTCCTCGTAGCTTTACATTACCAAATAGGTCGCTCCTTGTAGCTTTACATGACCAAATAGGTCGCTCCTCGTAGCTTTATATTACCAAATAGGCCGCTACTCGTAGCTTTACATTACCAAATATGCCGCTCCTCGTAGCTTTACATTACCAAATAGGCCGCTCCTCGTAGCTTTACATTACCAAATAGGTCGCTCCTTGTAGCTTTACATTACCAAATAGGTCGCTCCTTGTAGCTTTACATTACCAAAAATAGGTACCGCCTCTCCTCGTAGCTTTACATTACCAAAATAGTCCGCTACTCGTAGCTTTACATTACCAAATAGGCCGCTCCTCGTAGCTTTACATTACCAAATAGGCCGCTCCTCGTAGCTTTACATTACCAAATAGTCCGCTCCTCGTAGCTTTACATTACCAAATAGGTCGCTCCTTGTAGCTTTACATGACCAAATAGACCGCTCCTCGTAGCTTTACATTACCAAATAGGCCGCTCCTCGTAGCTTTACATTACCAAATAGGCCGCTCCTCGTAGCTTTACATTACCAAATAGTCCGCTCCTCGTAGCTTTACATTACCAAATAGTCCGCTCCTCGTAGCTTTACATTACCAAATAGTCCGCTCCTTGTAGCTTTACATTACCAAATAGGCCGCTCCTCGTAGCTTTACATTACCAAATAGGCCGCTCCTCGTAGCTTTACATTACCAAATAGGCCGCTCCTCGTAGCTTTACATTACCAAACAGACAAGGAACTATCACTAAGTAACCCTTCGGATGATGTCAGCCGATGATACATATGATGTGATTCGAACAACGTTTATCTGTGACTGTCTCTGATAACGGCCATGACGATCAGTTTTGTCGTTCTATTGTAATGTACAACTAACTCAGTACGTTTGCATTTATAACGTCGTTATCAGAACTGTGCCGTTAGGGAAGGCTTCTCGTTATTGTGGCTGTCTCAATCTTTATCATAGCTGGTGGTCATATGTATGTTATTGATTGCTGTCTGTATTTATGACGTCATCCATATATCAGTCTCATCCTTATTTTTGGAAGCTCTTTACGATCACAAACAAAGACAGCCATGCTCGGAGATGACCCAAGTATTCCCTTGTTTTCGTCAAATTAATGCTCTCCCTCCAAACTGCGCCTACTTCGCCAGCTAGAATTGTTGTTATTGACCAGTGTGCGTACAGTTTCACTAGATGTATGCAATTTAGTCATGCAATCCTTAAACTAATATGATCGAATTCCCCTCATTAAGTGTCAGCAATATGCTGACATGAAGGAATGCTGATACGTCGAGAAAATGATGCGCTGGGTACTGGGCAATTCTACAGGACCGCTGCTGTGATAATGGATACATATAAATGTATGTTTAGATTTCATTTATATTAAAGTTATTGCGGATGATCGATTGAAGTGGAAGTGTACTGTAGCCTACCTATTAGTAATTAACCTTTGCATGAAAAGTCCAAACCAACAAGTCCCCAGAATTATCAAGGTCACTGAGTTCATGTCGTCCATTGACCATCAGCGTTAGGTTATATAAGAATGCTTTGGACAAATTCTGAAACCCAATGTCTACCAATGTGCGATATACATTCATGAGGTGTATTTGTGTGCCCAGTAAGACAACAGTTTATTCCCTCTGCGGTGTTCAATGAAGGTTGATTAATCTTGGTTATTCCTAGCGGGGCTTTTAGTGTATGGCAAACTTGAAGTGGAGCGCCATACGCCATAGTGTTGGGCAAGGAATCTATAGGGTCTGCAGCGAAAGGCATTTGTTCGTGATTTTGTCTAGGTTAACATTATATATACATATCTGGCTTGAGGACATATATATTTGTGCATTACGTACTAATTTGTGAATTTATAAAGCCGATACATCGTCGGATGAGAACGAATCAACGACACGGAATGTTTATATAAACATGCAGCAGTGACGCTGTAGAATTTACAATTTGGAACGAGGCACCTTCTGCATAATTTGCTATTGCTGGATGTCGTGGTCTACGATATATCGCTGCGGTAGCTGATACAATCCGTTCAGCAGGGTCGACAGAATGACTGTTATTTGTTCCCCTTCTATTGCGATGCTGTACTTAGTGGGCAGAACACCTGCGTTAAATCATGAGGTAAAATAAAAATGGTGAACTGTTTCTCATCTAGAAGACGCGGTTTTTCAGCATCACCTGGACCAGTACAAATATAATTTGAGATGAAGTGGGATCATCTGTCTTAACCATTGTAAAGATTGACTCGCGCTGGGAAGAGCACTGACATGAAGGGGCTCTAGAAATAATACCCGTCGAGGGAGAAAAAGAGGAATTGTAAAGTGGGCATTTATCGTCAGAGTAGGCCCGCAGTCAACGCGTCAAATACATGGTAATTATCCCGTTCTCAGACACTTCAATCACTGGTAGTTTAAGCGGTTTCCTTCTGACGAATCCTTAAAGTTCAATGACATGTCCCCTGATTGGTTCCACGACCCTTGTAGAACATCACAAGGTCTGAAGCTTCATATTACAACCATTTTTACCAGCCAATTCTAAACCACCTCGTTGCGTACCGCCTAGTCGAATTCGTCATAAAGCTGTTTGACGATTAAAGCCTTGTCAAAGTCGTCATAAAGCTGTTTGACGATTTGAAGCCTTGTCAAAGTCGTCATAAAGCTGTTTGGCGATTAAAGCCTTGTCAAAGTCGTCATCAAGCTGTTTGACGCTTACGGCCTAGTCAAAGTCGTCATCAAGCTGTTTGACGCTCACTGCCGATTCAAAGTCGTCATCAAGCTCTGTGACGTCACGCCTAATCAAAGTCGTCATTTAGCTGTTTGACGCTTGCCGCCTAATATGTGCCGTCATCAAGATCTATGACGCTACCGCCTGGTCAAAGTGGTCATCAAGATTTTTTAACACTTACCGCTTTGTCAAAGTCGTCATCAAGCACTTTTAGCTTACCACCTGGTCAAAGCGTCAACAAGCTCTTTGACAATTAACGGCTGGTCAAAGTGGTCATCAAGCTCTTTGACACTTACCCACCTAGTCAAGTGGACATCCAGCTTTTTGACGCTTACCTCCTAGTCAAAGTCATCATCAAGCTCTTTGAAACCTCCTCGTCAAAGTCGTCATCAAGCTCTTTGACACTTATCGGCTGGTCAAATTGGTCATCAAACTCTTTGACGCTTACCTCCGTAATCAAGTGGACATGAAGCTCTTGGTCAAAGTGGTCATCAAGCTCTTTGGCGCTTACTCCTGCCATTATCGACGCAAATGACCAGATCGAATTATGCATCAAAGCAAACGCAACATAAAAGCCCCAAGCAAATGTTAACAACAATATGTTTACTGTTATGTTTAGAAACAGAGACGATATTATTGTGGATACAATATGAATGCCGATGAGACCCTCTTAATTAATCTCAGTAGACCTTAAAGACTAGATGATGTCTCGTCGGAGATTTCATTGTTATCTCCGTCGGCGATGCAGTATTGATAGGGCCTTGGTAGTAATGTTAGCGCTTTAAATCGCATAAATATACAATTGTCCGTTCAAATTGCTCGGATACACAAAATATTACTGACCCAATGACTATATTTCATTTGTAGCACTTGTTCTGTAGTCCCAGGCCACTTCTTAACTAAGTCCAACAATATGACTTATATATTGTGAAAAAAATCATTTAATTCATCGACCCATAAGGCGTAATCACTGTGAATAATGAGAAACCGAAAATGTCTCATTTGCGAGATGCATGCATCGTATATGCGATGGACAGCGACAAGCTTGAAATGGCGCCGTCTGCCTCTCTTGGCATCCATCACCTGCCTCAGTAACATGCTGCAAGCAGGAAGCAGCCTCCTGGCAAACAAGCCTCATCTCTAACGAGGGCAGCATGGTGTGTATGGATTAATAAAAAGCTGCCAATCGATTGAACCAGGTGACATTTCACATTCAAGTGCATTTGGGGGAGTAATAGGCAACCATTAAGCGTTATCGGAAGCCGTAATTGGCTTTAATCGTTCAATAAAGTAGTAATACAGGTGACGGTTTGGGGACATAACAGACTCGTTCGATGGCTGCAGTTTGTTGGTAGCTAGAGATGTGTCATATATCAAGGGCAGCGTGGATACGACTAGCATAGAACCGGTTCAGCTGAAAGTTGGTCTTTGGTATTCAATAATTGGATACGAGAACACCAGAAGCTGGTTTTAACATTGTGATGTTGCTGTGAATAAAATCAGCCCCCGTCCTATGGTGGATAACAAGGTCACGCACCATTGTTTAACACCTGCGATTGATGCTCACCATTAGATATGCAGTGTACTCGTTCGTTAAGTATGCAGTTATAATATATAGTCGCAGCATCATTAAAATAATGATATGGGATGGGTTTTTATCAAGCGTTATATCATTCATTACGTGTAATACATCTCGAGTGATATTTATATTAGTTGTTGTATTAATGGTGTCCCTTTCCTTCTGTTTCAGGTGAGTACTCTGGCGATTTGCTCTGTCATGATTACAAACCAAAAGGTAAGATCCAATAAAGTATGCACATGATTGTAAAGGCTTGTTAACTATCGGCCATGTTCCTGAACCAGATCACTTACGTCATCTATAGTTCATGTGCCGTGATCACGTACGTCATCTATGGTTCATGTGTCGTGATCACGTGCGTCATCTATAGTTCATGTGTCGTGATCACGTACGTCATCTATAGTTCATGTGTCGTGATCGCGTACGTCGTCTGTAGTTCAAGTGCCGTGATCACGTACGTCATCTATAGTTCATGTGCCGTGTTCACGTATGTCATCTATAGTTCATGTGTCGTGATCGCGTACGTCATCTATAGTTCATGTGTCGTTAGCACGTACGTCATCTATATTTCATGTGCTGTGATCACGTACGTCATCTGTAGTTCATGTGTCGTGAGCACGAAAGTCATCTATAGTTCATGTGTCGTGATCGTGTACGTCATCTATAGTTCATGTATCGTGATCGCGTACGTCATCTATAGTTCATGTGCCGTGATCACGTACGTCATCTATAGTTCATGTGTCGTTAGCACGTACGTCATCTATAGTCAGGATAGTGCATGTGCCGTGATCATTTCGCTCTACAAGCTTCTCATCGACAACATCCCAATGGTTATATTAATCCGGAACGAATACTGCGCATTGATCTTCATCGGGGTTTTAATTAATTAATCCTGCTCCCATTCGGTCCGTGAGATGAATGGTGTGTGTCAGATGTGGATCCCGATCACCAGTGATCCATACGACATCACATGAATCACTGTTAGCCAGAGATATTCATTCCAAGATGGTATCTGCTTTGAGAAGATTGCTTTTTTAATTGGACTCGTCCGTTGATGATGTTCGTGTGTAAAGTGACGCGGGAGTAGATACTAGTGTCAAAAAGGGACATGCTTCATTACTGAGAATGGTGTACTATAAGGAGATGATCTGAGTCGGTTTGTTGTCCCGTTATGACCGCACATAACCGACATGAATCGCCACAATTCTACCATGGTATGTTTCCTATCGTGGTGGGGCTCCATGTCACAGAACCCAAAGTCACACCAAGCATTTTCAAACAATTAACTCGTAATGGTTAGCAACACACAGCTGATGAGGTGTTGGGACCCGTATTTAGGACAGATAAGGCGAACACGTAAAGGAATAGTATTCAGCTTAACTGACAATGACAACACTTGGACATTATCCGCCGGGTAAAATCACACAATGGTCTAGACGACGTCGTCGAGGTGGATACATGCGTCTATACTAAATGGCTAATCCTTGGCAAACAGCGCCCTGTATATCTGCTATCAATACGCCAGATAACTTACCTCTGTCCGTGTGTTTGGTCACTTCTCCATTGCCACACTAATCTCTCAGAGTCAACATCGCGGATATGAACTATTGACGATTGTTATACTCTCCCGGTACCCATCACCAGGTTGCAGCGACTGGCGGTTGTTAGCGGTATATTGTCTAGACGAACCAGCTCTTCGTATTCTCATTTATACCTTACATTCTGTCAATAGGGAGAAGCGACCATGATGGTCACTCCATTAAGTCTCCTGCTTTGTTTGAGATCTCTTTGTTCGGGGTAGAAGTAAGCAGCCGTACCGTGTGTGCTGAACTGTACCAGGAAAGCCGCCGTTAACCACCCATACCTGGTGTTAATCACCCATACCTGGTGTTAATCACCCATACCTGGTGTTAATCATCCACACCTGGTGTTAATCACCCACACCTGGTGTTAATCACACACACCTGGTGTTAATCATTCACTCCTGGATTTAATCACCTACACCTGGTGTTAATCATCCACACCTGGTGTTAAATCAAAGAGTTCTTCAAGACTCTGAGCGTGGGCTTACAAGTTGACAAAACAACCTTCGGCTCGTGATGCTCTCTTGTAATGTGGAGGAAATCCCAGTGGCGGCTGTGGCCAGCTTCGAAATAAGAATGTAAGCAGATTTCAGGAGCAAAGCAAACACAGACATATTTCCGCTGTTTTTATGTATGTTTGATGTTATGAAATAAAGGGATGAGAACTTTGAGGAACGGCGAGAGAGGAGAGAGAGAGAGAGGGGGGAGAGGGGGAGATGGAGAGAGAGAGGGGAGAGATAGACAGCGAGTGGGAAGAGAGAGAGAGACGCGGGTGTCCTCCTCCATTTCCACACTTTCACTAGGCATCCCCATATCAGTGTCATCATCAATGCTACAACAGTGCTGCTTAATCATAACGGACCTATGATGCCACACCAGTTATACCCATCATAGCGCCCTACGCTGTCCGCTATGACTGCACTGGACCCACTTCATCCGTATCATAGGGATTTTAACACGGCGTTTCGATGGTGCCGCCCAGTACCAAATACGATTTTATAAACTTTCATGGTTTGTAAATAAGATCCCAAAGGGCATGCGAACTCTTAATTCGAAATCACCAATAAAGTAAACCCATGATAGGTGGTTATAAAATCCCTATTCAAACATACATAGGCTGTGCAGTATTTAATGGTGTCAGGACCTGGCGGAGGGACCAACTTGGCGGGGCGGGGCGTTAATAAGGGAAAACATGACTTATGGTACGATGCCTGTTGGTGTGATGTAGAGGTCATTGGTTTGATGTGGAGATCATTGGTGTGATGTGGATATAATTGATGTGATGTGGAGATCATCAATGTAGTGTGGAGATCATCGATGTGGTGTGGAGATCATTGGTGTGATGTGGAGATCATTCGAGTTATGTGGAGATCATTTGTGTGATGTTTTAGATTATGGATGTGATGTGGAGATCATTGGTGTGGTGTGGATATAATTGGTGTGATGCAGAGATCATTGGTGTTGTGTGGAGATCATCGATGTGATGTTGAGATCATCGATGTGGTGTAGAGATCATTGGTGTGATGTGGAGATCATTAGAGTGATGTGGAGATCATTAGAGTGATGTGGAGATCATGATGTGATGTGGAGATCATTAGAGTGATGCGGAGATCATAAGTGTTATGTGACGTGGTGCCGATTGGTGTTAAGTGGTGCCATTCGGTGTGTTGAGGAGCCTTTTGGTGTGATGTAGTTTTTTTGGTGACATATAGTGTCTGCTGTTGTGATGTAGATCCGTTTGGTGTGATGTAACGCCGTGGGGTTCCATTCGCCTGTGTCGTATGATGTGGTAAGGTACTTTTTGATCTGTGGTGCCGTTTGATATTGAATGGTACCTTTTGGCGACGTTTGGTGCCGTATGATGTGTTATGGTACCTTTTGGCGATCTGTGGTGCCGTTTGATATTGAATGGTACCTTTTGGCGACGTTTGGTGCCGTATTATGTGTTATGGTACCTTTTGGCGACCTGCGGTGCCGTTTGATATGGTATGGTGCCTTTTGGCGACCTGTTGTGCCAGATGATATGGTATGGTGCCTTTTGGCGGCCTGTGGTATCGCCGCATGATGTGGTATGGTACTTTTTGGGGACCTGTGGTGCCGTTTGATGTGTTATGGTGTTTTTATTTTGGCGACCTTTGGTGCCGTATGATGTGTTATGGTGGGTTTATTTGGCGACCTGTGGTGCCGTATGATGTGTTATGGTATTTTGGGCGACCTGTGGTGCCGTTTGATATGGAATGGTGCCTATCTGACATAATTTGATGCGTTTTAGAACAATATGGTGCAGACAATTATGTGAGATGTAGGGATTGAGTTACGGCATTTTACAAGGTTAATTCTATATCGAATAAATTCATGTGCGACTTTGATATATCTGATCAAAGGGATCAATCTGTATCACAGCTTATCAAGCCATTAACAATAGCATCTGGTTGCGCATCAGAATGGAATCTCAAGCCCCTGTGGGCACTGAGTAGTGGTAATTTAGCTGAGGGAATGGGATTTGCGTCTTTTGATGCGGCATTAATGCTGGTGTATTACTGGGTCAGTTTTGTTATCCATCAGAGCTCAATTACTCTCAATTTCCCTTTTCTCGCCCTTTTTGCGAGATATTAAGGTGGTCGTGTTGTTTGTTCCTCAAATGTAATGGATTAGATATGTATATGTATGTATGTATGTATGTATGTATGTATGTATGTATGTATGTATGTATGTATGTATGTATGTATGTATGTATGTATGTATGTATGTATGTATGTATGTATGTATGTATGTATGTATGTATGTATGTATGTATGTATGTATGTATGTATGTATGTATGTATGTATGTATGTATGTATGTATGTATGTATGTATGTATGTATGTATGTATGTATGTATGTATGTATGTATGTATGTATGTATGTATGTATGTATGTATGTATGTATGTATGTATGTATGTACGTATGTATGTATGTATGTATGTATGTATGTGTATGTATGTATGTATGTATGTATGTATGTATGTTGTATGTATGTATGTATGTATGTATGTTGTATGTTGTGTGTGTGTGTGTGTATGTATGTATGTATGTATGTATGTATGTATGTGTGTGTGTGTGTGTGTGTGTATGTATGTATATATATATGTGTATGTATGTATGTATGTATGTATGTATGTATGTATGTATCTATGTATGTGTATGTATGTGTGTGTGTGTGTGTGTGTATGTGTGTATGTGTGTGTGTGTGTGTGTGTGTGTGTGTGTGTGTGTGTGTGTGTGTGTGTGTGTGTGTGTGTATGTATGTGTGTCTGTGTGTGTGTGTGTGTGTGTGTGTATGTTTGTGTGTCGTATGTATTTTTGTGTGTGTGTGTATTGTGTGTGTGTATATATCGGACTATTTTAGCTGCGCGATATTTGGTCAGATACCAGCGGCTTTGTTGTTTGCATGCCGTCGTGTCGATGTTGTTTTCGACTTACGGTTGTGTTCCATCGCGAGATGCCTGACAAGATATAATTCGTTGTGTGTGTGTGTGTTACCTGTACGTAGTGTTTGTGTTTGAGTGGTCTACCTGGTTAAAAGTTAACTCTCCCAATCACCAACTGTTATCCTCTGCTTGCTGCCTCTTATGCTACGTTTACACTATGTTCCCGGTGGCCACGGCAGCCCCGTTTGTCCGAAACGTATTGCGCCGTGGGATTTTGGCCATTTTTGTCTCCATAAACAAGTTTTGTTAGGTTTCCTACGTTTCTCATCCACACCGTGGCTGCCGCGGCAAATTTTTTGACAGTTTAAAATTCTGGCCCGGCATGCACGGCAATAACGGTCTGTCACGTTTGCATATCTCGTTTCCCCCGCGCTGTCTCACGTTTATCCCGTTTTCTCCACGGTGGTCTGAAACGGGGCTGCCGTGGCCACCGGGAACATAGTGTAAACGTAGCATTACATCTGCCCGGCCAATTTCCACGAAACAATATCTTCTCCGTGTAGTCAGGCTCTTTGCTCGATGGTTTTGCGTAATTCACCTCGTCATTCTTATATCTATCCTCGTCACCGGCCGACGCCCATGATTACTTCCCCTAGTCCTCACGTGGTTGGCAATTTGCAGGAAGCCTCGCGGGAGGGGGTGCTCCCTTCTCTGCTCTAGCAAACAGACCGGATCATAAGAGGCCAAATCAAGATGAATATCTTTGATGACGCCTCGAGAATATTATCACAGCCGGGGACAAGAGCCGAAGCGATCAACATAGATGGCGTCCCTCGTGAGGCCGTGCGGGGCTGACTAACGTTGTCTCCGACACATAAGTTGACTTTTCAGCGTAAAGTGTTCAAATGCATGAATTAAGGGGCCCCCTCGGACCGGGATAAAATCACCGGGCGATGAAATGGCATTTCGTGGATGCTTACAAACAACCGAGAACAGCGGAACCAAGTCAAATGGAGCGCTCAAATATCCATAACCCGAACATAGTGTGATCAGGATACCTATTGTAATCACGTCTGGTCTTTTATGTACGACTATTATGGGATAGGAAATTGGTCGATGATGACGTTGTCGCCACCTAACGACCCGGAGCTTAGTTCAATCTCTTACAGCATCCTGTAATATCCCTTTATGATACGACTGGCTACTTCCCCCGGAGCATCCTGCGTCTGTTGCCCAAGCTCGGTCAGTCAGCGGTGAAATGGCACCGCGTGCGGAAGTTGGCCAGTGCCTGCGATCAACCAATCAATCAGGTTCATGGCGTTGTTGCGTCGTTTCGTGGAAATAAGAAAAGGTTAGCCGGATATATCCCCCCTCTACCTTCTCCTCCTCACATCACACCTATATTTGTCGCTGGACGACAACTTGTATTTGTATTGGAATTGATTTTAAACCCGCAACTAGTGGACTCCTGGTGGGTGATATTCGGGAGACGCTGGGAGACGCCACCGCGGTCCAGTGCAGTATGGAAACCCTGCTGGCACATGCTACGGTTACACTAGGTGTCCTGGTTATTATGGGATCCGTGCGTATAGTGTTCACGTTATAGAATAAGGAGCTAACAAGGAACGGTTACCCGTCAACAAACAAAGGGGGCACCTGAGTCGTCCATGCTTGTGAAGCTATTAACCGCGTGATATTAATCATGAAGACACCTTTATTCCTGGTAGTTATTGTGCACTGAAAATGGGCAATCGACAGAGTCGGGGTTGTACCTGTATCTCACCAGCGCGCCACAGTCGACTGCGTCCTCAGAACAAAAGGTAACACTTAATATTGCACCACTTGTAACACTTAATGTAGCACTTAATATAGCGCCACAGGTAACACTTATTATAGCACCACAGGTAACACTTAATTTAGCACCACAGGTAACACTTAATAAAGCACCACAGGTAACACTTAATATAGTACCACAGGTAACACTTGATATAGCACCACAGGTAACTTAATTTAGCGCCACAGGTAACACTAAATATAGCACCACAGGTATGATCATCTAGCGGGGAGTGTGAGGAGTGACCATTGTGTGAGGTGTGGGCAGCTGCGATCATCACAGAATTGTTGAGCAACATAATTTGGATCCACACACGACACTGATTTTCTTGACACCAAACAGTCATAATGGTCGTCTGTCGAAACACCCGGTCGCGTGGTCGGTAATTTGTGGAGAATTTCGACTGGTGAGTTCAGCAACACGACTGCTGAAATACAACTAGTCTCATCCTCATATTTATATTCTGGTTGGCGTGCACTGTTCACGGCGGAATGCTCGTGTTATTATAACACTAAGGCATATTATACACAAGTCGCTCCATCGCGGCCTCAGAAACGCTATTGACTGCGCTCCATTAGCTGCCAGTGTTTGTGATGTTAGCGACCGTTTGATCTTAGCAGGTGTTGCTGCAGATGTGCTGTTTGCGTTGGAACATGCGCGGTGTTTCTGGTGTCATCTGCGCACATTCCCTGTGATAAAGCCATTGACAACGCTATGCTGGGCTGTTATCAAAATCCATGCGCTCATTGAAATGAGAGCTAAATATAGCAAGTTATATATAGAAAAGAGTGTTTGTTCGTTCTCTCAGAAGAGTTGAGGCTGTGGTTTACAGTCAGTCGAGATGTTATCACTTCTACACACGCCGTCCGTGCTGGTCGGCTTTGTAGAGTATGGCTGATGTTATCGTGTGGTTCATTATCGTATGTTCTAGATTTACATTAAATGTGGTGCATTGTTTTGACAAACGTTTGGTGTTTTTTGACAGATAGTATGTTATTGGTTGACATCTGTCGTTCGCGCGACAACTGACGCTCTCAGGAAACTGGCCGTCGCATGGCAACTGGCAATTGAATAGCAGCTGGTGCTTGGATGGCAGCATGTTCTCATACGGAATCTGACGAGGGTGTAATTGCTGACTGAAGTCTCGCTCCCTCACGGACTAATTACTGACTGAAGTCTCGCTCCCTCACGGTCTAATTACTTACTGAAGTCTCGCTCCCTCACGGTCTAATTACTGACTGAAGTCTCGCTCCCTCACGGTCTAATTACTTACTGAAGTCTCGCTCTCTCACGGTTTAATAATTGACTGAAGTCTCGCTCCCTCACGGACTAATTACTGACTAAAGTATCGCTCCCTCACGGTCTAATTACTTACTGAAGTCTCGCTCTCTCACGGTTTAATAATTGACTGAAGTCTCGCTCCCTCATGGACTAATTACTGACTGAAGTCTCGCTCCCTCGCGGTCTAATTACTGACTGAAGTCTCGCTCCCTCACGGTTTAATAATTGACTGAAGTCTCGCTCCCTCACGGACTAATTACTGACTGAAGTCTCGCTCCCTCACGGTCTAATAACTGACTGAAGTCTCACTCCCTCGTGGTCAGAAAACTGACTGAAGTCTTGGTTTAATAACCGACTGAAGTCTTGCTCCCTCAAGGTCTACTAACTGACTGAAGTCTCGTTCCCTCGCGGTTTAATAACTGACTGAAGTCTCGCTCCCTCGCGGTTTTAATAACTAACTGAAGTCTCGCTCCCTCGCGGTTTAATAACTGACTGAAGTCTCGCTCCCTCACGGTCTAATAATTGACTGAAGTCTCGCTCCCTCGCGGTATTTCAATAATTTATTACGGTATTACGTCTAATTCATTGCTCTGCGTTGGAAGGGAACGCACTTGGATCCATCGCATAATCAATGTCTGTACACCAGTCTCACGCAATACGCAATCCGTTGTTCCACTGATGGCGTCTCCTCACCCCTCCCCCTACCCACCATATTGGCTCAATATATCACGCGCATCATCCCGATGTGGAACTTTACAACTAATTATGCATGACTCTCCATCGATTTCGTTCGGATCTAGCTATATTTCACATGAAGGTTTATGGCGCAACTGTATTGACAAATTTTTCAAATACATAGCTATATTTGATAATGTGTTTGTGAACTGCTTTTATATACAAGCAGGGGCCGGAATATGATGTATCAGGTAGGATGTGTGGCTTGATTGGGTGATCTCATAAAAAAGCCCAGGTGTTGACTTGTGAGCAGATACCGCATGTGATAAGAAGGCCCGACTCGTCCACTATGTCTGCCGTGTTTCCTCACCTGTACTGATGAGATAGGTATTAAAGTGAACATCATTCATGTCAAATACCATGGTGGGGTATATGATAGTCGTTTAAATAATCCCAAGACCGACATTATCTAATTAGCATGCGCTATTGACTTGTCCCCGGATGGTGGCTCGTTGGTTGGGTCAAGTCTGCCTGCTTCCTCTGTAACATAGAGGTAAGCAATCGGGAATCTCGCTGAACATATCGACCCTTCCTCATTCAGAGGCAACTGCGTATAGGATATGTTCGTAGCCAATGTAATATTACCTGATGTCTCTGAGGAAGGAATTTGTCATCACAGGCACAACAAAGGATGCTCCACGAATTGTGTTTGTGAATGCGCTATATCGGTAGATGTACACGAAATCGATGGTCCGTATGCCGAACTCGCAAAACTTTCATATCGCATTCACAATCGTTCCCAACAACGACGGTATTACATCCTTATACAATTCCTCATCCCAAATGTGTCATCCAATTGCCTTAATATTACAGTTGAGGGTCTATCTTACGCTGATTATATCTCGCCGAACGCCATCCTATTCCATTGAAAAGATACACCTTGCCTTAAAGTGAGCCATTTCAGTTAACCCCGATCGGGGACACAATATCTTGAGGATTTCCAGACTGCCGACGTCTAGAGTCTGTTCGACTGGATCAAAAGGAAGTCTGTGGGCTTTCAAAGCATCAATTTGGCATTCATTAGACGCATAACCTCCTTAATTTCCGTGTCTTTGCTTATAGGACAGAGCAAGAAGCGATTCTTCGCAAAAACCAATCACCCGCTTAACAGACTGCGCGCAGTTTCTTTGAAAAGAGACAATTTTCATGGTTACCATGGGAACATCTTGTTTGTTAAGGCTAAATCGTGTCATAGAGCTCAATGAGGCAATAAACAAATACATTGACGTTTCTTCAGAAAGATAGATCTCTGACGCAGAGTAGAATCTCTGCCCCATTTTCGTGATCCTAATGTGATGTTAACAAGTAGCGATTAACCATGGAATCCGTGTCCACTTTAAGTGGTCTGACGTGATCCAAGTGGGCAGGTAACACTGCGTAGTGGGCAGGTAACCGCGCTAACGACAGCTACTCCGTCACCGAATCTATAACACGTGGTACGCCCCAACGCATGCTGCTAAGAATAATGACGTACACTTTATCTTAATGTAACTGCTATTCCACCACCCTGATCTGCTCATCTGTCACGGTTTACGACCTTTGGGTAAACATACTTGTTGCCTTCCTGCAGATTTAAGCGAATCCCGAATACAAATCGACTTTGAATCTCCCAAGTGATTAACGGTTGGCACACTGTGTCTTTTGACTGATTAACTCTCGTAGACATTTCGAAAGCCATTTAAGCAGATTAATTGAGCTCATCGAAATATTCGTGGTGGTGGTGGTGGTGGGGGGGGGGGGGTAGTGTGTGTGTGTGTGTGGTGGGGGGGGGGGGGGGGGTAGTGAATCCTCACACTTAATGCCAGTGTGGCGCTCGGTGTGCGATAATTTGGTCCCTTCATATCAACTACGGTATTACTCTGTTCCGATTGGCCGAGTTATTTTCTGAAATAGGTACTGTCAATTAATGCCATGGCACATCCTACGCACATGCCCCTAGTGGCCGGGTTAGTGGGGCGTGACAAGGCGGCGTCTTCGTTCAGCGTCAGTAGGGACGCGTCGGTGGTGAGCCAATGTTGCTAATAATATCAGACGGCTAATACAGTATTCATAACTCACATGACAGCTTTACTCCAACGACAAACCATATTACTGTCACCCGTACATAGCGGAAGGGCTCTTATTGATGTTTTTTTTTCATGGGAATTCAAAAACTCTCCCCACCTCTATCACCTGTCTCGCACTTTGTCAGCTTTCATTATACATGTAAAGATATCCAGCTTTTTTTGTTTTCTTCCCCCAGATCATTCATGATAGTCGAGCAAACCATGATTCTTCTCCTGGATCTGATATCAGAATGATATCGAAGGAGGCTCATAAAATGTTTAAAAGATGTCACAAGTCAAACATTATTATTCTTATTCCAGCCTTTTCGTTCGTCATAAATTCCCTGTTAAATTACTTTGAATTAGCGTGCTGTATGGTCAGTCCGGTTGTGGGTGCTGTATGGTCAGCCCGGTTGTGGGTGCTGTATGGTCAGCCCCGTTGTGGGTGCTGTATATTCAGCCCGGTTGTGGGTGCTGTATGGTCAGCCGGCTTGTGGGTGCTGTATGGTCAGCCCGGTTGTGGGTGGTATATGGTCAGCAGGGTTGTGGGTGCTGTATGGTCAGCCCGGTTGTGGGTGCTGTATGATCAGGTTGATGGGGCTTGGAAGGCATCTTAAGAAAATCTCACCGTCAATGTAACCACAGCGATGTTTGGTGCTTCGGGGGGTTGCCCTTATATCACCCATTCTCCGGTTGGTTCATTTGTTAAGAATGACATATAATAGGAAGGGCATAAGTTCCATTTCCTTCACGTAATAGTTAGCCGTGTTCATCTCCCTGTCATTACTGAGCGGACATAGAATACACATTAGATGTAATGAGATCATTCCTGGTGACAGAGTCAGTCTTATCTCAAAGACACATTGTCTGTGTCTGTGAATGGGGCTCTCCTGGCAGTCTCTTGTTCCAGTGCCTAACCTAGTGCGTCATGTTATGGACAGGGTGGTAATTTGGTATATTTATCCTTATCGGAACAGGTACGATTGTGAAACAACCTATTTATTAGTACATTATTAATGGTTTAAGCATATCATCCCAATAATTTCTGATTTTTATAACATTTCATAAAAGCTCTTGCGTTTGGTATTTTGTGGTGGAATGATTTATTAAAAGAAATACTTGTTGGCGTTTAACATTTGACAGATGCATGGCAGTAGAAGACTTTATGCTATGCATTGGTGAAATAGGCTCTGCGTTCCTGTATGGACCTCATTGAATCAATCAGTGCTATTCAGCGGATACAGAAGGGATCATCTGCGCTCGTAATTGATTGTGGTACTGTATTTATAGCGACTTGTATCATATATCGTGATATCAAGCAGCGTTCACTGTGCCACACCATCGATCCCCACTATTGCAGTCGCTTATTATAGCTCTCATGTTCCATCAAATCGACCGAGTGAACAGGGCAGAATATCAGTACAATTTCAGTCCAATATCACTCCAATATCATTCCAATATGAAGAGTGTTGGTAAATTTCAGATCGATAATCTAGACTTGTTTCTGAATTTGGATTCATCTTTTAAATCATACTAATCTTTATTTGTAATGTTTTGCTATAATACGCCGTCGATTTGTCGGTAAGGTGTCGGCGGATCAATCGTTAAGTCTCATTAACGAATCGAATTGAATTTCATTGCTTTAGGTAAACGTATTGGACCTTTTGTGAGCCATTTTGCAGAAGCAACAAGAGTCTGTTGTAGCATAATGGATGCCACACAGTCATCCGATGTAGCATAAAGGGTGCCATACAAACATCCGTTGTAGCATAAAGGGTGCCATACAGACATCCGTTGTAGCATAAAGGGTGCCATACAGACATCCGTTGTAGCATAAAGGGTGCCAAACAGACATCCGTTGTAGCATAATGATGTCATACAGACATCCGTTGTAGCATTATGGATGCCATACAGACAACCGTGGTAGCATTATGAATGCCATGCAGACAACGACAAGCTGATATATGATTGGATAGCGTCTGACGATGCAAATCCACGTGGCATTGAACCAGCACATTAAGGCTTATACCAGTTAATTTTGCACGTGCCTATTTTGTATTTGCAGTATTTGAAAAGCCACGGTTGGCTAATCTGGCATGATGCTTGAGCAGACACTTAGAGATGTCGATCAATATAATCTTCTCATCTGGGCAAACATCTGGTTTCCTGAAACCACTGCCCAGGACCATAGTTGCTGTATGGATTTCTTGTCGGTGTAGCTGCTTTGTGGACACTGTCAACTTTACTCGCAGGATTCTCATTCCGTTAGTATTATCGTAGTCTGAGCAATGGTGAGGTTAGTGTGAGACTGAACGCGAGACATTGGTTGTAAGAGCAATGGTGAAGTTATTGTGAGACTGAACGCGAGACATTGGTTGTAAGAGCAATGGTGAAGTTATTGTGAGACTGAACGCGAGACATTGGTTGTAAGAGCAATGGTGAAGTTATTGTGAGACTGAACGCGAGACATTGGTTGTTAGAACAATGGTGAAGTTATTGTGAGACTGAACGCGAGACATTAGTTGCTAGAGCAATGGTGAAGTTATTGTAAGACTGAACGCGAGACATTGATTGTTACAGCAATGGTGAAGTTATTGTGAGACTGATTGTGTGATTAAATGAATCGCAAAGTGGTGCAATTCTTACAGCTTTGCAATCGATATTTGAATTGTCATACCTCGACGCGCTGTGTGTACTAGAGGCCAGGTGGTGCACACAGATTGACTATATATAGTTTAGTGATATCATAAGGTACTCAGATTGGCTGTCCCGTCAAAATACATACATGTTGTCCGAGTAATGGCGGATCACCAATTAGCATTGTAGCAACAGGCATCCCATTACTAGATAACTCCGCAGCTGAACAACCCAGCTTGGGATGTTCTTTTCGGGGTATATACTGATAGTTTAACAATAATCGTTATGTTGGCTGCAGCAATTCTTGTAACCTCCATGATCATTTCGACTGTGATAATCCTTCTGCTTGCTCTGCAGCTACAGAACCTTGACAGAGCGGAAGGTGTGAAGCATCTGCCAGTCTTAACGAACTGACTGTCGTCCAACACTAATCGACTTGTACCAAAATAACTCGACGTTTTGCAAAAACCGGGCACACTGTTTGATTGATCATTCCTTATATGATAATTCACTCTATTTTTAAATGGACCTCCTCAATCAGAGTTGTTTCTATCATAGCTGCTGAGTCGCTAATTCTTACTCCAATTAACATCAACGCGCCGTGTTACCATTGTGGCAATGACAACAGAGAGGTTGGATATCACTCACCCCCTGCTGTTTCCAGCAGCTGGAGTTGACACACAAGCACTATGATATCTGTCAGCTTATTCAACCCAGCTTATTTTCTTGGTAAATTCCATAGATTTAATATCCACCCTCACAGTTAAGCAATTTAAAACTGTTAATGTGTTGGCATTGCGATTCCACCATTTAGCTGCAGCTTTCCATGATCGAGTGACTGTGCCCCACTACAGGTCCCCGCAGCTCTCGTCATGACAAGGAAGCCAACTGTGTAGCTCAAATATTTCTTCAGTTTGACATCAATTTATAAGACGATGATATCTGACGTACGCATGCCACCTACAAACAAATAACACCTGGTCATAAATAAGAACGCGTAAAGCATCATCGTTCGTTATTCCGGTATTCTTTGGTTATCTCATCATCGTGTTAGCTACAATCCGAATCGATATCAGTGGTTATAAATGCCTACTATCACATCCCCAAACTAATATGGTGAGAAAATCGTGCGTGCTCAGTAGATCGCTTACTACGGCTTAGAACCATCCCCAGACATCAATTGCAAGATCAATATGCGCATGCGCAGATCACGCCAAGCTGCTCACATTAAGTGCCCATGTACGGTAGAGGTCGTGCGTCAGTACTCAGTTGTCCTGTCAATCAATGAAGAGAAGAAACAGAATATGACACACTGCATAATTCCTTTCTTCTAAGGATGGACACGTCCACGTGATGTTGGAAGAGGTTCAATGACATTATGAACTGATTACAAGTACATCGTAACCTTAATATACATTTTAATTACTGTGTACCTGGGGTGGAATGTTCACCTCATTTTATTGGTGACAAATTACATGTTGCTTAAGCGCTTTACCAAACATTACGCTACACGTGTAATGGGTTGTTGACGTCATTTGAGTGTTGATGACGTAATGTTCACCGTCCGACACGTGTCACCGTTAGCGTGCTGGCCCGTAGGCAGGCAAATCCGTTTTGAATTTATACAGCTAGTTAAACCTGTGAATTTCGCCACTAAGTACATTTCAATCTCCCGTTTAGAAAGAGGAATGACCTTTAAGTTTGTATGTACCCATTCTCACATGCACTTTGTAAGAATGTGTGGTACATATTGCATGGTGCATCGATAAGGGCACGACTTACTGTATCTGTTGATCATCCAATTACGTCATTTTTGTAAAGATACCATGTAGTTGCTATCTCAACCCAGGATTCAAACCGCCCTATTCAATCGAAGGTTTGCTGTAATCCTCAGTTTATCTATAATGCATCGAACCGCATGATACCCCTTTTCTATATGAAGAAGCATTTGGCCTTTTTGGGATCCTTTTTAAGTGACTCATTACAAAGCCTCGGCCTCTACGAAGTTTGTTTCAAAGAATCAAATGGATCTATCCGACAGTAAATGCAAGCCCTTAAACGCAGCAAGATCTTCGACATTACCCGGCTACTTGTATGATTAGACTCTAGTAGCTGATGACCATGGCGCACAAGATTTCATTTCCCATGAGCTTGCATATTGGGGACATGGACTAGCCTTTCATTGCTAGATATTCGTTCTTCTAAGGGTGTTGTAACTTACACGGCATCGGACACATGAAGCATTTCCTTTTGTTGCAATAGGTCACTGGCAAACTAGAAAATATGGATTATCTATGCGATATTTCAGGGAAATATTCAAAGAAAGTGTAAGTGCTAAAGCTTTGCAGAGAAGGTCGCGGTGGCATTACGCGCTGACTGATCTAAGCGTCCAGCAATGAATAGCCCTATTCGTTTTATTTATAGCCCAGCATTTTGTAACGCTATTCAAATCTGTATGGAGAAGGCAAGTCATCTTCAATATATAGTACTTCATACCTTCAGCGCATGTGAGGAAAGAACGGCTTTCCATACCGCGAAGTCAATTTTCCCCAGACCTTGTGTTTATGGAGATTGAAATGACATCGGAATGTCTATGAGCTGACCGGATTACGGACCGCCCAGGTATCGGGATCTGCCCAGTAACAACGGGCGTTCCTTCACCTGATTACCAGCGGTTTCATCCCTGTGTCTGGCTATTGTAGTCGAGAGTGTATAGGAGTAAGGCTCAAACTACATCGCCATTGTTGTCGGCTACAGTGGCGTCTATTGCCTTCTTACACCCTAACACATTATGCTTGGTAGGGTCATCATTAAAGGGGTTAGGGTCATCATTAAAGGGGTTAGGGTCATCAGTACATCTTGGTGCTCTGATGATAAAGTTGAGGTGTTAGAGATTCGTTATGACAATAAGCAAGGTAGCTATCAAGCTGTTCTGATGCACTTGTTAAGAAGATGGCGTGGTTCATACCTAATTAATGTACTTGCCTTGTCGCATTATTCATATCATGTGCATAGAAAGGCAGCCGTTGCCCAAGCGTAAAGAGCAAAAACAAGAGAGGATCTGCACCGAGATCGGCTGTGTGTTGTATGATGAAGAGAGACCGGGTTGGTCGTGGTTTACCGCACCAGTTCGGATGACGTCATTGTGACGTCATCCTCCAAGAACGAACTCGTCCATTTAATGAGCTCAAAGCGGTTCACCCGCATCGCGTCCAAGCATGACGTGGGGCCTATCTCCAGAACATAATATTGTTAGCAGCAAAGTGGATTCACAGTGACTTATTGTAAATCCAGCTTTCATACCAAAACTTGCTGGATGGCGTGATGTAATATCTGTACTATCTGGGAATACATCACACGGTCCTGAGTTCAATGCCAGGCGACAAGTCAACCATACCGCAAGTCAATATTTCGGCGTATGGTTTGGGATCCACTGAACAGGATCCAAACGGGAACAAACAGTTGCAATGATTCTCATCGTTTGGGTGTTGACAGCAATACCCATTTAACGCCTCTTTTATTGATATGTAATCCCGTTACATGATCAGCGGAGTGCCTCGCTCGGTGGTACAGATGATGTAAGTGACACTGATCATAAGGTTAGATTTGGATGTACTTCGCGGTGTGTTTAAGCAATATAACTGCCTTCGATGTTGTAGCTTACGCACATGATATGAGCATCCATCAGGGCAGGCGGCCGTCTGCTGCAGCAGCTGATAGAGTAGTTTTGGTAGTAGCGGGGTAATTTCTTGGGCAAAGTGAGCGAGCGAAAACACGTCAATCAGCTCGCCCAGCGTGACGCCACCTGAATGATTCATGGCCACTCATATATGCCGTACTACACTGCATGCACAAGCCAATCTGTTCATCTATATTCACATTGTCTTTGTACTTAACAACAGCATAATAAGAATGGAAATCTAGTTTAGGGCTCTCCCTCAAATGCTTTTGCCTGCCGGGGATACAGTGGGTCATCTAGCCCGGTAGGGGCGCTGTGTAGAGCATGATCGTTCATATTACATTGCAAGGCCATGCTGCTGTAAATTGTCAGATAATGGGGACATATTAGCCTCCTATGCACCAGGCAGTGTGTCTTTTTACGCTGACGTTATTCAAGGTCAGCTCCTCCAATAGTCTCCATCCCATAGTGAGACAGCTGCCACAGTGTCACATCCGGCTGGTGTCATGCCTCGACCAGGATGACGTCATCATTTTACTGACACAATCAAGCCTATCTCTGTCTCAATTAAAACGCCCCACAAAACTATGATTAGCTTGTCAAAGCATATTGCAACATGTTCTAATGTAGTTCAGGGCTTTAAATTGGTTGCGTTACTGACTAAACCTTGCGAGCAGCCATCACCTTGGCTGTTGGGTTTGTTGAACTTCATGAACAAAACTACCAAGCTACTCTGGTGATGTTGAGTTGAATGACTATAAGCTACCCGAACACCTTTTAGCTTATTATTTCCGTTAGTACCTGTGTAGGATACAACGATGAATCGTCTAGCGTGCATTGGATGAATCAACGTGGAGCGAATCGGCATTTTGTCCGGGTGACTGATTCAATCAATCGGATTTTTCGGATTCAGTTAAAACAGTTAAAAGAATATCGATTGGACATTCGACACTCACTTGCATCAAAACAGATATAATGTTTTAGAAGTATAGTACATGTCGACATGTGAAAGTAAGTTTGTGTCGGATCACGTTTCGGTTTACTTCATTGTGCTCCCCCATACTGATGCAAGTATAACATATAAGCACACATGTGACTCCCCATCACTGCCAGAGACATCCACGGAGGGGAAGAATTGCCTATGAATATGGTTAAACACACACTGCATTGTTTGAGACAATGATCAGCGTTCACGTGGTAGCTGCAACAAGCCATCACTCTCTAACTACTGCATGGTTTGAGACAATGATCAGCGTTCACGTGGTAGCTGCATATTCGTGATAGCTCGAGTACATATTTTATGGGGTCTGCTTTTCTTCCATTAGATTGTGTTCTGTTTCAGTAGTGTTCCTTGGAAATCAATTATCTCTTAATTTACAGCCCATATATCGATTATAACACAGCCGCATGCCTTGCCTTTTGTCGGATTGCTAGTCACCCTTTCCTTTGATGTTAGGTTGCCTGTTGATGTATATTTATCTGATAGTTCAACCATGTATTTGAATGATGAATCTATTTACAAACGAAATATTCCTCGACCATTTCGACGGCGTCAAATTCGATTATTTGAACTTTCCGTTCAATACTTTGCTGATTGACGTATCCGTCAGCCTATAGAACTGCTTCCTGTAACATAATTGGCTGTAGAAATTCGATTTGTCACAGGTTCGAATGATATATCAAGGTTAACTGCCTCTGTCATGTATGAGCACGGCCTTTCTCTCGCAAGTGATAACATTTAGATTAACGCATTGATTTTCGTTTCTTGTAAGTCTGTTGCGATGTCATAAGGCTGGATTTAGGGAAGGGCACATGGTAACGCAGGTCTCTGTGTACACGGTAGCGATTTAGAGGGCATCGCCGCGCATGTTTCGTTCATTGCAGTGCGCCACATTTATAACCAAGGCATCAACCGATTTAGAGTCAATTCCTCGTCCCAGTGTTTGCGCTGAGGAACATCTATGTTATCTTTTGTCATAGATGTTTTGCACAGCTGTTGTAGATACCACGGTGAATTGCCACGTTCCTGTGAATGATACAGATTTCATATTACGTCCGTGTGGCGCCTATCTGGCACCGTTAGACACAAGAGTTCATGTTACATCCGTGTGGCGCCTATCTGGCACCGTTAGACACAAGAGTTCACGTTACATCCGTGTGGCGCCTATCTGGCACCGTTAGACACACGAGTTCATGTTACATCCGTGTGACGCCTATCTGGCACCGTTTGACAAAGAGTTCATGTAACATCCGTGTGACGCCTATCTGGCACCGTTTGAACCATATTTTATTTTACATCAGTGTGGCGCCTATCTGGCACGGTTACAAGACGGGTCTGTTAATTTGTCCAATGTATTTGGTGCGCCTTGCAGCATGTGATGCATGCATTCATATGGAAAACTTGAAGCTAAGGGAATGAGTTTTCTGATTGCTCGTTCGCATTTTAATATGCAGCGTGCGTTCCGCGTGGTTGCCTCGTTTCATTGATGTGCCCTATGTATGGACGCAATTTATTGCACAACTTGGCTGTCCCTTCTGCAAACTGGCGTAAATGGTCGACCTGTAAGCGATAAACCAGTCTTTAAAATATGTGGCCATGTTATGAACGTTTTCTGTAATCCGTTCATGCTAGTTAGCTACTGTTGCTGATGAAGATAATGGCTTGATCATGAGTACATCGTAATCTTTATCCACTTCTGAAATCTACGCTGAGATCTGATGCACTTGGGAGGGAATGTCTACTAATGCTTTTACTGTAAAGCTCATGTTAAGTAGATTTTATGAATGCCTTTCTAACAATTACTCTCCATGCGTCATGATTTGATGACGTTTGATGACGACGTTTGATGACGTTTGATGACGCTGCAGATGCAATGTTTTGAGTAAAACCTGACGTTCACGCACGTTAATTTTGAAGTCTCATTGAACTAGGTGACTCAATGTCAAGGTTGCATTTGCTTATACCGTAACTGTGTTACTTGGTATCTTCTATTCACACATTTAGAAAGTATGATAACCTTTCTGGTATTGGTGGTTCACAATATGGCCTAAGGTAAATGAGTTTGGGATGAACACCATGGGCTGACCTCTCCATCGTGCCATTTGTGTAGCTGCCTTGAGCACTTACTGGCGCGACCTCGCATTCCAAATGCTCTATTCAATAGAGGTTATGGTCCCACCGAGAGATTGCGTATAAAAGAAGGCGTCGAGCTGAATGATACCATTTTCCAATATAAAGTTCCATACAACCTAACAGCGATCCTTTTAGATAATTCCCACATAGGCAGAGGTTTCTTCGAAGATTATCACACAATCAAAGATAATAGACCCTCATGCCTATGACTAGATAAGTTTCTGATTGATCCATTTGCATTGAACATGCGTTAAAATCAACATTACCATAAGTCGCATATGTCATAATTCGCATTACCGAAGTGGAATAATCATGGCGCAAATGATCTCGCGTGATCTCGCGTGTCTGGAATATCTTTCTTCTGACTTTTTTTCTTGATGATCGTTCTCTGATGCTCTTAAAGCTTATTAAATGAAGTGCTGTGAAATCATTGCACATGCGTGCGATTGTTTTCTTAAGCCGCGCTGAGAAGGGTTCAAATAACATTACCATGCTCATTATAAATACAGCCATAGGGAACGCAGTGGCCATGGCAACGGTGGCACTTAAATATGTCAAGCATTGTTTGATATTGCAATGCCAGGATGTTATAACTGTGACATGATATTGTCCATGAGAAACGAATCATTTTGGGGTATATAACGGAAGCAAGCGGCTTTATCGCTCATCCTTACTGACTTCATTCATATAAAAGTAGATATTTATGTGCCTTATAGACCTTGACCTCACGGGATAGCGGTCCGCCAAATGGGAGGGAAGGCCACTGTAGCAACAATCATTCCATCATCAGATTGATCACAACTGTGACTGTTATGTACGAGTGTGTGTTTAGTTAATGGCTACTCCAGATGGAGCTAGGGTTGCTGTAACGGTGCCTGTTGCCTAGCTTTGTCTTAACCCATCCAGACTGCTGGGATCACCATTAGCAATTAGACGTTACATGTAGTTTTTTGGTGCCGTGATTTATTTGACCAATGTCTATCTACATTACACGGTTTTCGTCACATTGCATTATTCATATTTGCTCGGTGCCCGTTTAACAGCGACACGCGCCTAGAAAGTCAGCCATAAGCCTAGCATAAGAGTTGGTGGATAAAAATGTCTCAAGCCAATCTCGACTTCAATCTGCTCTGTGCTGTTTGACCAGTGTTGTGATGTTGATGGATTTAATTGCTGTGATTCACTGTAACAACACTGATGACCTTGTTGATGCAATCTCCTTCAAGAAGGAACTCGTCGACTTGATGTAGTGCAATGTCTCTAGGCGGTCCACCAGCCTCGTATTGTGGCATTTAGCTCCAAAAGTTCTCAGTGTAAGCGTGGATGCGATATCCACAGTGGCGCAGTGTAGATCCAGCTATCAGGCAAGAGCGTCATGCTTGTGTGATACTACAATCGACTGTATTTGAGAATGTATCATATGGTCCTTATTCTAACTAAATAGCCCCATTTGTCAACATTTCATCGTGCTCTACTCGCCAAGTTTTACATTTCACAAAACCCGTCCAAGTGTTTGGGGCCGGCTAACCAGAGTAAACGCTTCAACTAAACGCATACAGTTTCTTCGTTGTTCTATGGATAAATAATGCACAACGGCAATGTGCATGGTCGAAATGAATTATATGTAATGCCAGGATGTATTGGGTGACATTGATCATAATGCCAGTTGGCCATGAATTGAAATATCTCATCGCGTGTTCAAGGAACCCAACTAGCGTATTATAGGAAGCCTGATCACACAAAGTGACCATCGATCATACCAGGCCGTCATATAGATAGCGTGAAGCGGCGTGGAGGGTTCATTGCAACTTATATATGTACAGCGATACTGCATACATAAGACCGACCGAACATCTGTCAGGGTGCTTCACAAAGAATAACAAGATGTGAAATATGGGATAAAGCCTTCTCTTCGGGGATGAACTTGGTCATCTGGTTGGCAGATGTTCTTTATTTTGCAAGACAGTTCAAATAACGTTTCGAGGCCACTCCGCTGCGAATTGTCAGATTATGGGAGAATATTAACCTTCTAGACACCATGCAGTTTGTCTTTAAACGCAAACATTACTCGCAATCAGCTTCTCCAATAGCTAGCAGCCGGTCATAGCTTGAATGCGACAGTACAGCATATAGCTGATATCATACCTCGATCAGGCTGCTGTCAGATTTCTAATGGAAGAATCAAGCGGAGATTTAAGCCACACGAGAGTCTCTCCAGAAATCTTTGATTAACCTGTCGAGCTATTTGTCAATGATCTGTCGTTAGAAGACGGCGAGGAGTTATGTTAATGGTGCGCTGCTGCCCGCAAGTACCACCTTATCTATTGAAACTGTTGAGGCATTGTGGATAAATATACCAGATATTCAGCAGCTCACTTTCATTTGTAACTGTCTTGACAGAAATATCATTATTCTTAATCTGTTTGCACCTCGTTGATTCAGAAGGAGCGATTCTGGAGAATTAACTTTATCAACGAACGGAAAGCTAAATATGCAAATTATGCTTCAAATATTTATGGAATAGAAGTATTTCGAATATTTTTGAATTCAGATTCAACTTCCATTCAGACTGTTATTCATACACTTGCGACATAACCGACTGCATGGTTTATTAGTAATATTCACTCTTCTTACTATACTGTCCTAAAAATTGCACACATCCACTTTTGTGATATTTATGTGTGAGTGTTATCATCAGCTGTCTAACATTCACTTGCGGCATAACTGACAACATGGTTTTTACGTATGCATTACCCATGTTGACATTGGTAATTACGATGTTCGGCCATTGCCGATCAAGTTG
>CM067353.1:58772717-58777717 GCA_034190875.2 Urechis unicinctus | reverse complement strand
CGGAGGGGAAGAATTGCCTATGAATATGGTTAAACACACACTGCATTGTTTGAGACAATGATCAGCGTTCACGTGGTAGCTGCAACAAGCCACCACTCTCTAACTACTGCATGGTTTGAGACAATGATCAGCGTTCACGTGGTAGCTGCATATTCGTGATAGCTCGAGTACATATTTTATGGGGTCTGCTTTTCTTCCATTAGATTGTGTTCTGTTTCAGTAGTGTTCCTTGGAAATCAATTATCTCTTAATTTACAGCCCATATATCGATTATAACACAGCCGCATGCCTTGCCTTTTGTCGGATTGCTAGTCACCCATTCCTTTGATGTTAGGTTGCCTGTTGATGTATATTTATCTGATAGTTCAACCATGTATTTGAATGATGAATCTATTTACAAACGAAATATTCCTCGACCATTTCGACGGCGTCAAATGCGATTATTTGAACTTTCCGTTCAACACTTTGCTGATTGACGTATCCGTCAGCCTATAGAACTGCTTCCTGTAACATAATTGGCTGTAGAAATTCGATTTGTCACAGGTTCAAATGATATATCAAGGTTAACTGCCTCCGTCATGTATGAGCACGGCCTTTCTCTCGCAAGTGATAACATTTAGATTAACGCATTGATTTTCGTTTCTTGTAAGTCTGTTGCGATGTCATAAGGCTGGATTTAGGGAAGGGCACATGGTAACGCAGGTCTCTATGTACACGGTAGCGATTTAGAGGGCATCGCCGCGCATGTTTCGTTCATTGCAGTGCGCCACATTTATAACCAAGAAATCAACCGAATTAGAGTCAATTCCTCGTCCCAGTGTTTGCGCTGAGGAACATCTATGTTATCTTTTGTCATAGATGTTTTGCACAGCTGTTGTAGATACCACGGTGAATTGCCACGTCCCTGTGAATGATACAGATTTCATATTACGTCCGTGTGGCGCCTATCTGGCACCGTTAGACACAAGAGTTCACGTTACATCCGTGTGGCGCCTATCTGGCACCGTTAGACACAAGAGTTCACGTTACATCCGTGTGGCGCCTATCTGGCACCGTTAGACACACGAGTTCATGTTACATCCGTGTGGCGCCTATCTGGCACCGTCAGACACAAGAGTTCATGTTACATCCGTGTGACGCCTATCTGGCACCGTTTGACAAAGAGTTCATGTAACATCCGTGTGACGCCTATCTGGCACCGTTTGAAACATATTTTATTTTACATCAGTGTGGCGCCTATCTGGCACGGTTACAAGACGGGTCTGTTAATTTGTCCAATGTATTTGGTGCGCCTTGCAGCATGTGATGCATGCATTCATATGGAAAACTTGAAGCTAAGGGAATGAGTTTTCAGATTGCTCGTTCGGATTTTAATATGCAGCGTGCGTTCCGCGTGGTTGCCTCGTTTCATTGCTGTGCCCTATGTATGGACGCAATTTATAGCACAACTTGGCTGTCCCTTCTGCAAACTGGCGTAAATGGTCGACCTGTAAGCGATAAACCTGTCTTTAAAATATGTGGTCATGTTATGGACGCTTTCTATAATCCGTTCATGCTAGTTAGCTACTGTTGCTGATGAAGATAATGGCTTGATCATGAGTACATCGTAATCTTTATCCACTTCTGAAATCTACGCTGAGATCTGATGCACTTGGGAGGGAATGTCTACTAATGCCTTTACTGTAAAGCTCATGTTAAGTAGATTTTTTGAATGCCTTTCTACCAATTACTCTCCATGCGTCATGATTTGATGACGTTTGATGACGACGTTTGATGACGTTTGATGACGCTGCAGATGCAATGTTTTGAGTAAAACCTGACGTTCACGCTCGTTAATTTTGAAGTCTCAATGAACTAGGTGACTCGTGCAATGTCAAGGTTGCATTTGCTTATACCGTAACTGTGTTACTTGGTATCTTCTATTCTCACATTTAGAAAGTATGATAACCTTCCTGGTATTGGTGGTTCACAATATGGCCTAAGGTAAATGAGTTTGGGATGAACACCATGGGCTGACCTCTCCATCGTGCCATTTGTGTAGCTGCCTTGAGCACTTACTGGCGCGACCTCGCATTCCAAATGCTCTATTCAATAGAGGTTATGGTCCCACCGAGAGATTGCGTATAAAAGAAGGCGTCGAGCTGAATGATACCATTTTCCAATATTAAGTTCCATACAACCTAACAGCGATCCTTTTAGATAATTCCCACATAGGCAGAGGTTTCTTCGAAGATTATCACACAATCAAAGATAATAGACCCTCAGGCTTATGACTAGATAAGTTTCTGATTGATCCATTTGCATTGAACATGCGTTAAAATCAACATTACCCTAAGTCGCATATGTCATAATTCGCATTACCGAAGTGGAATAATCACGGCGCAAATGATCTCGCGTGATCTCGCGTGTCTGGAATATCTTTCTTCCGACTTTTTTTCTTGATGATCGTTCTCTGATGCTCTTAAAGCTAATTAAATGAAGTGCTGTGAAATCATTGCACATGCGTGCGATTGTTTTCTGAAGCCGCGCTGAGAAGGGTTCAAATAACATTACCATGCTCATTATAAATACAGCCATAGGGAACGCAGTGGCCATGGCAACGGTGGCACTTAAATATGTCAAGCATTGTTTGATATTGCAATGCCAGGATGTTATAACTGTGACATGATATTGTCCATGAGAAACGCATCATTTTGGCGTATATTAACGGAAGCAAGCGGCTTTATCGCTCATCCTTACTGACTTCATTCATATAAAAGTAGATATTTATGTGCCTTATAGACCTTGACCTCACGGCATAGCGGTCCGCCAAATGGGAGGGAAGGCCACTGTAGCAACAATCATTCCATCATCAGTTTGATCACAACTGTGACTGTTATGTACGAGTGTGTGTTTAGTTAATGGCTGCACCAGATGGAGCTAGGGTTGCTGTAACGGTGCCTGTTGCCTAGCTTTGTCTTAACCCATCCAGACTGCTGGGATCACCATTAGCAATTAGACGTTACATGTAGTTTTTTGGTGCCGTGATTTATTTGACCAATGTCTATCTACATTACACGGTTTTCGTCACATTGCATTATTCATATTTGCTCGGTGCCCGTTTAACAGCGACACGCGCCTAGAAAGTCAGCCATAAGCCTAGCATAAGAGTTGGTGGATAAAAATGTCTCAAGCCAATCTCGACTTCAATCTTCTCTGTGCTGTTTGACCAGTGTTGTGATGTTGATGGATTTAATTGCTGTGATTCACTGTAACAACACTGATGACCTTGTTGATGCAATCTCTTTCAAGAAGGAACTCGTCGACTTGATGTAGTGCAATGTCTCTAGGCGATCCACCAGCGTCGTATTGTGGTATTTAGCTCCAAAAGTTCTCAGTGTAAGCGTGGATGCGATATCCACAGTGGCGCAGTGTCGATCCAGCTATCAGGCAAGAGCGTCATGCTTGTGTGATACTACAATCGACTGTATTTGAGAATGTATCATATGGTCCTTATTCTAACTAAATAGCCCCATTTGTCAACATTTCATCGTGCTCTACTCGCCAAGTTTAACATTTCACAAAACCCGTCCAAGTGTTTGGGGCCGGCTAACCAGAGTAAACGCTTCAACTAAACGCATACAGTTTCTTCGTTGTTCTATGGATAAATAATGTACAACAGCAATGTGCATGGTCGAAATGAATTATATGTAATGCCAGGATGTATTGGGTGACATTGATCATAATGCCAGTTGGCCATGAATTGAAATATCTCATCGCGTGTTCAAGGAACCCAACTAGCGTATTATAGGAAGCCTGATCACACAAAGTGACCATCGATCATACCAGGCCGTCATATAGATAGCGTGAAGCGGCGTGGAGGGTTCATTGCAACTTATTTATGTACAGCGATACTGCATACATAAGACCGACCGAACATCTGTCAGGGTGCTTCACAAAGAATAACAAGATGTGAAAAATGGGATAAAGCCTTCTCTTCGGGGATGAACTTGGTCATCTGGTTGGCAGATGTTCTTTATTTTGCAATAACATTTCGAGGCCACTCCGCTGCGAATTGTCAGATTATGGGAGCATATTAACCTCCTAGACACCATGCAGTATGTCTTTAACATTACTCGCAATCAGCTTCTCCAATAGCCAGCAGCCGGTCATAGCTTGAATGCGACATACACTATTGTCAATAGGGTGCCAAATTTACTAAGACTGTCTTGAATGACGTGTCTCTTGATCAAAGTATATAAGTCGCGCGGCATACAGCTGATATCATACCTCGATCAGGCTGCTGTCAGATTTCTAATGGAAGAATCAAGCGGAGATTTAAGCCACACGAAGTCTCTCCAGAAATCTTTGATTAACCTGTCGAGCTATTTGTCAATGATCTGTCATTAGAAGACGGCGAGGAGTTATGTTATTGGTGCGCTGCTGCCCGCAAGTACCACCTTATCTATTGAAACTGTTGAGGCATTGTGGATAAATATACCAGATATTCAGCAGCTCACTTTCATTTGTAACTGTCTTGAGAAGAAATATCATTATTCTTAATCTGTTTGCACCTCGTTGATTCAGAAGGAGTGATTCTGGAAGAATTAACTTTATCAACGAACGGAAAGCTAAATATGCAAATTATGCTTCAAATATTTATGGAATAGAAGTATTTCGAATATTTTTGAATTCAGATTCAACTTCCATTCAGACTGTTATTCATTCACTTGCGACATAACCGACTGCATGGTTTATTAGTAATATTCACTCTTCTTACTATACTGTCCTAAAAATTGCACACATCCACTTTTGTGATATTTAGTGTTATCATCAGCTGTCTAACATTCACTTGCGGCATAACTGACAACATGGTTTTTACGTATGCATTACCCATGTTGACATTGGTAATTACGATGTTCGGCCATTGCCGATCAAGTTGCAATTTGAATACAATATATTTTAACACATGCTGCCGTATCACTGCAAAAGGATATCCACATCATTGAATCATTGCACTG
>CM067353.1:58745217-58767717 GCA_034190875.2 Urechis unicinctus | reverse complement strand
TGCCAATCCAAAATACACAGCGATCGAGAGATGACGCCTGGTCTGCCACCTTCGCCGCGTTATGTTCACGCGGAGGAGGACGCTTGTTCCGACGAGACAATCGCCCTACGGAGGGTACGGTTAGTAATGAGGTGCTGAACAGCCCATAACAGTTCGTTACATGAACCCGCTTGATGGCAAGCGACCCGAACGGCATTGATGTGACATCGTTGATTGTGCCCTCTGCAGATGGTATTATGTTGTTATTGGGGGCAGGATAGGAAATCTTGTTGGAGGGTTTACCAACTGCGGGGGCGCGATGCGGGGGGGGGGGGGGGGTGGGGGATGAGTAGAACAGCATCTGTGCTGCAGCTACGGGTGTATGTGGACATCATGTTCTTATGGTCGAGTGTATTGTTGTGTAGTACGAAGGTAACTGATTTCCATCCTGCCCATAGGCAAAGAATCTCCGCCTCTGACAGCTCCGCGCTGTTTACTACTTTCGATCTCTCACATCCGAGCTGTAGAGGCGAAGCGCTGCCTGCGAGATTTCGGAGCTTCCGAAGTCAAAACGACCGATGAACTCGCTATAAACTTTCCAAAGCCCTCCAGGAAAAAAAAATTGTGACAAAATGTAAGATTATATCACAAAATGACACGAGGACTGTTTCTTTTACTACAGTTTTGTCTAATTGTTCTGTTTGAGCACTAAAATACGGCACATCATGAAACTTTGTTCAAAAACTCAACATGGCCGACTCCCACAATGCAACATAATGGAGTTAATACTCGTTAATACGCTATGATATTGCTCAGGTTTTCGATTCGTGCGGTAGCCATGTTGGACAAAATTTTTAAAATTGTGTTGGATTTCGTCGATTCTGTGGATTAAGGAGTATGACTGTTGTTGCACTTTAGGCAAGATTGATGGTAAGACATTTATGGATATGAAAATCTATGTTTTTTAAACTGTCCCTTGTCTGCATTGGGAGAAGGAACAAATTTGCTTATATCGCTCAAGATTCTGCCATACGGACCCTCGCCCCCTAAGGTGTCATCAGATCATCAAAACACCAGGGGCGAGTTGCCTTGCCTATCCTGCCCAGCGATGCTATAAACCACTCAGGTCGACTTATATACCTGCCGACCTAACGCCAATGTGCATTCAATCGGACTTGTGGTACCATTGATTGGATGATGGTGATGATAATGGTGTGAGCCAAGTCAGCGCTGTAGCATCAGGCGTTCCTTCATTACATCACGCTAATGACTAACCAGTCTACAACGCAATTGTTTCTAGTACATTTCTTGAAAATCTTGGCGCACGATCGATCGCAGTGTAGTTCGTTATTGCCTTTTGTGCCTAACTACCTATATCGTATGTCATTGTCAGCGTGAATAAAACTACAGATGTGTATCGTAATGTGTTTATAACAGGGGAAATGTCTTCTCACTGGCCGACGGCTGATATTCAAACACAAGGTGTGTGTATATCTCTGTGTTTATCCTTAATATCTAATCGCGTGCTCAAAAAATCATTTATACTACCACCCATGACCAACCCCCCCCCCACCACTCACAAACCCTCCCCCTTGGTGTGGGATTGTTGATATCTTATAAGCGTTACATAAGTCAAATCATGGTTTATTCATGCCAGCGCCTTTCTCTTGTACAGTTCTTTCAGAACCGCAATCATCATTTTATGATGTCTATAAACTGTACACCAGGCGCTTGTTGCGACGGTCAGCGGCAAGTCAACGCACGGAGCAGCTACAGCGTATTGAACATGGCACACTTATATATCACTGCGAGGCCATGCTGCTGTATAATGGTCGATGTTGCGATTCTATTAAGCGACTTGGCCCTGCGCCTGACGCCTTTATACATTGACATTTCATCCGCTCAGTTCCTTGAAAGTCAGCGGAACACCAAACGTGACCTGTAAGCACGCACCGTGCTGGGAATGACATTACCTGAATAAGTGGATGCCCGAGTACGGTGGCCTTCTCGATTTGATCAGCACTTCCATATAACTCACTGGTCAATCTCATCTGAAGTGAACATGGCCGTGATATCGTTGCTTATCCATTACTGAGATCAAAGGAATTTTTTAAACAACGCAATTGTTGTATTGAACCAGTTCTTGAAGCCAATATGTTGCCTTAGGTTGTGCGAAGTGATTTATGATCATTGGCGATGAAAAAGAACGGATTTCGTGTATTATAATCTCACTATATATATCTCATCACCGCTATGACTTCCCGTAGTGTTGTTTATTCTGGTAAATAGCTATGACACTTTATGGAAAGCACAGCATTTAAAGTGGACCTAACCACGAGCGTATATTTGATAGCAATCCATTGCAATGCTGTCACCAATTTCCAATCTGTTATTTCATGAAGCTTTATTGCGAACGAACAATAAATGTAGAGATTTGTAATCAAACAACTCATTAAGCTGGCGATGTCCGTATATTCATTAATTTAGCCGAGAGATTGGACAGTAAGAATATTGTCTCTGACTACGTCATTCACGATCAATGTCCGACATCGCCATTTGAATATGTAGTTTACTGTGTGTGGCAGTAGACAGCCGATTTACAAGCAATTATTCGTGTGCCCGTATGAGAGCTCATATGCAATCGGTGTGCAATACGATTGTCGTATTTCAGTCTCTGGCGCACGCGTTATCGTGGACAGCCGTTTGCAGTCACACTCTGTCTTAAGCTCCATCTCCCTCATGCTTTGGTGGGCTCAGCTTACAATTCTCGGTGGAACAAAAGGAAACAATTCATCTAACTCGGGCTATTACCAATGGGCCTTGCTTACACATGCTGAATACATATTTCATGCATCCACAGAGGCTACATTTTATTCGTTAAATTGCCTCTGGGATACTGCTTCTTGGTGCCGAGTTAAGGTATGGCCCGCCATTGTGTGGAATAATGATGATATGCAAATTTGGTGTTATCTGGTGGCAGGCGGTTAATGATCGTCTTGTGTACAACTCTGTCTGGTCGCCGGCGGTTAATGGTTCCCGTCTTGTGTACAACTTTGTCAGTTCAGCGGTGGTTAATGGTTCCCGTCTTGTGTACAACTCTGCCTGGTCGCCGGCGTTTAATGGTTCCCGTCTTGTGTACAACTCTGCCTGGTCGCCGGCGTTTAATGGTTCCCGTCTTGTGTACAACTCTTCCTAGTTGCCTGTGGTTAATGATTCCAGTCTTGTGTACAACTCTGTCTGGTCGCCGGCGGTTAATGGTTCCCGCCTTATGTACAACTCTGCCTGGTCGCTAGCGGTTTATAGTTTCCCGTCTTGTGTACAACTCTGTCAGGTCGCCGGCGGTTCGTGGGTCCCGTCTTGTGTACAACTGGTCGCCGGCTGTTTATTGGTCCCGCTTTCTTTACAACACGGTATATTATTGCTGACATTGCAGTTATCATGTCGAACTGACGAACATGTAACGTGTCCTATACTTTTGTTTCCAAATATAACTAGATGTCTTGCCTTAAATCAACACATAACATTTAATCCTCTTACCTTCTAATAAATATTGCCTTCTGTCGTTATTCAAGATATTCTTTGACAGTGGATACCTTGCATAGATCTCATACCTTTTGTGCATGGTGTCTGGTGCCCTTACGGTAATGTGCTTAGTGATAACACAATTTTGATGATAATAGCAAAAAAAATTCTGAATTTGGACAATAGGTTGGTAAAAATAATACTGCGTCTTCAGTCATGGACTATTAGTTATTTATCATATTTGTATGAATTGCATCAGTATATCAGATGACCTAACGCTGATTGGTTGTTGGTTCAGCCTTTTTGGGACTCGCACTACGGACTTGTCGTTTGCTTTAGTCCACGTGCGAACGGAACATCTCATGCGTATACAAAGCTTGGCAAAATGTATCCAGACGAATCCATTATATGTGTCCCGTGCCGCATTTCTGTATTTACATTGGTAAATGAACTGTTATTTCTCACAAAGCATGCTATAAATAAGTCATCCCTTTGCTTTGGAAAATAAAGATGGGATATTGTTCACCAATAATCCAGAATTTCGCCTTCTTCTCTTTACGCGCCACGTGCTCATGTTGACAATATTCAAGTCATTGCGAAAACATCACATTTTCTTGGTCCGTTCCTAACAACAAAAAATCCATTACCGCTTCCATGTAATGACAGGACAAGCAGAGCAATCCAGTCGGTCGCCCTGGTGGGATCGTCGGTAAAAAAAATGAAAGCTAAGGCTTTACCAGATTGAATGCGACGGCTCAGTTGGAATGTTCATATGTCATATGGTTACTTGGAGTAGCCTGACTGATGCAGCATGAGCCGATGATTGATAACAGATGACACTCCACTTAAGTATTGATCATAACATGAATAAAAATAACATGCCCACTGCGCTGATTGTATCGATGCATTACATTTCTGCTCCAAACGTTGACGTGGCATTAGGTCGCCATGACTCATATCATCCAGTAAGTCACGTGATCACACCATGATATAGTGTGTGTGGTTGGCCCTGCGATTCGTTTAGTACGAATGATTGTATATGACATACCCAGATCGTCTGCTGCAAGTCGTTAACCTGAACCGCCGTGGATAGCATTGTCTTTATGGAGACCGCTTATGGCTCTATACATGTGTCGATGGCTGGATATAGCATGTGACATTGTAAAGTATCATAGCGTTATATTTGCGAGCATCGCATGTGATTTAGTGGCAAAAAGCAGCCCGTGCATGGCTCGTTCTGATTCCTGCTACCAATAGATGAACAGTGCAGTGTGTCTCCTCGGTAATGGGACACTAACACTAAACACATTGTCACAGTTCATAAATCGGTTGATAGCGTCGGATTACATCGTAACACATTAAACATCGAATCGCAAGCCTAATTTGACGAGATGTTACGTGAGGTTTGTAGGACTAAGCAGACTGGCGATCACTGAAGATATTTAGCATAACAGAATACAGAAGTCCTCTTTATGTTAAAAACGCCCCCCCCCCCCCCCCTACACCCACCACACACCGTCACCCCCCCCCCCCCACACACACACACACACACACACACACACACACACACACACCCGTCACCCCCACCAACACCCAATCCAGCTCTAAACCATCCCTTCACACATGAGCATCTCCAGTTCAACTCGGGATGATATAAGGCCAGCGTCCGCGTTACTGGTGGTAACGCTGTAATGGAACGCGGCTTTCTCGGCTGCTAGTAACCGGCTCCTTGCTGCCACGTTGATTGAGTTTCTCGGCTGCTAGTAACCTGCTCCTTGCTGCCACGTTGATTGAGTTTCTCGGCTGCTAGTAAGCGGCTCCTTGCTGCCACGCTGATTGAGTTTCTCGGCTGCTAGTAACCGGCTCCTTGCTGCCACGTTGATTGAGTTTCTCGGCTGCTAGTTACCGGCTCCTTGCTGCCACGTTGTTTGAGTTTCTCGGCTGCTAGTAACCGGCTCCTTGCTGCCACGTTGATTGAGTTTCTCGGCTGCTAGTAACCGGCTCCTTGCTGCCACGTTGATTGAGTTTCTCGGCTGCTAGTAACCGGCTCCTTGCTGCCACGTTGATTGAGTTTCTCGGCTGCTAGTAACCGGCTCCTTGCTGCCACGTTGATTGAGTTTCTCGGCTGCTAGTTACCGGCTCCTTGCTGCCACGTTGTTTGAGTTTCTCGGCTGCTAGTAACCGGCTCCTTGCTGCCACGTTGATTGAGTTTCTCGGCTGCTAGTAAGCGGCTCCTTGCTGCCACGCTGATTGAGTTTCTCGGCTGCTAGTAACCGGCTCCTTGCTGCCACGCTGATTGAGTTTCTCGGCTGCTAGTTACCGGCTCCTTGCTGCCACGCTGATTGAGTTTCTCGGCTGCTAGTTACCGGCTCCTCGCTGCCACGTTGTTTGAGTTTCTCGCCTGCTAGTTACCGGCTCCTCGCTGCCACGTTGATTGAGTTTCTCGGCTGCTAGTTACCGGCTCCTCGCTACCATGCTGATTGAGTTTCTCGGCTGCTAGTAACCGGCTCCTCGCTGCCACGTTGATTGAGTTGTGTTCGTTGATTCCCGTCATTTCTCCAGAGAGTCTCTTTCCGCGGCAATACCAGCTTGGTCAATTACTCCTTTATATTGCGCGACATTTTTATGGTTCAAGATCAACAGATGCACCCATCACAGCCGCCACCCGATACAGAATTCCGTAGGAAATTATGCTCGGAATCTCTGCGCTTTTACGTTTGCCGGCTTCTGGCGTTAGCTTGGGATTCCTGCCATGTCCATCGTGCACGTACATTTTGACCCTCTTCTGCATTCTGCATCAAAGCTCCACCTTATTACGTATATTACCTATGGAAGTCAGAATAGCTAATTCTCCTGTCTTGCGATCTGAGTATGATGTATATGCGTCTCTTTATCTAGTTCATTTGAAGGTAGGTAGAATTTCTAATTACCCCATCAGTATATGAACACACCTATTTGGCGGACTGATTGCGGTTCGAATAGCTGACCCGCTTACTAGAGCCGGTCATCCCCCTCCACACTGTTTACACATGGATATGCCAACGTTAATGTGCTTTCTATGAAACAATTTTGTAGAAGGTCAAAGCTAAGTAACATAATGTGACTCTAGGTGTTCATTGCGTGCTTATTTGATAACTAATGACTTACTGTACGCAACCAGAAGGTTGCAGAGAACCAGCTACTCTGTAGTGTTACTATGTTGCTGGAAAGGTGAGATCAAACGAGCTGCATTAAGGTATATGATGTTCAAAACATGAAACCCGATAAGCAAATCACAATCTGATGTTAGCATAAATATTACATGCCACTTCGTCGATTAATTAAAGTTGGCGATATTGTCTTTTTTCTGTACCACTTGGTTGTCAATTACTCGTTGATAGAGGCGATGCATTGAACGGCCAATGAATATAGTCCTCCTGTATGCTCCATCGACCTAGATGGATGTTTGCAATAATACGCAAAGCATTATAACCACCCACCCATTGGTGATGTGATTGCTAAATGAGAGGGTACTATTCGCTAGTTTATATTTCACGAATGATATCAAATGATATCCAACGCTTACGAGAGTGTTATTCGCAAAAATAGGAATTATTTAGTAATAATGGGTCCATTATGCTTTGTTTATTGGCAATAAGCACGCTCGCTTGCACGGCTTTTGGGCCACACGCAGTCCATATTGTCGCTATTGAAGGTTGAAATGATCCTCTGGCAATATTGTCACAGCACATGAAGGTTGCATATGTCGTTTTAAAGCGCATGCATATGCGAAAACAGAAACATATGTGGCTATAAGTTTAGCCTTAAACTGATATGCACTTTCTGCATCATAAATGGCGTCTTCGGTTGTGAGATGGTATTGATAGTTTGATACAACAACGCGCTGTTATTGTACCTGTCCCGCCAGTATGTAGCCTCTGATCTCGTGTAAAGGTATGTCTATGGTTCACAGCGTGCACGAGCGTAATACAACATCCGGGTTATTTTGCTTGGTCGAAAACCTTTTGAATCATTAATATTCTAAGCGTTGTCTGTTCTGTTAGGCATGGGCACATCATGACAGCTGATACTCGTTAGTAACAGACATTTCACCGGAATAAAATCCTTTCCTCGCAAAATTCAGTTAGTCATTTTACGCTGCACGTGACTTCCGGCTTTCCAACATTCATGTATCTCATTTTTGTTACTGACGTTACAAAACAGACTTTCATAGCGACTCAATACTTGCTCTGTTTATTGTGTTCAAACCCTCAATCCAAGTACTGTACGTCCTCCTCCCCCTCCTCCTCCTCCCCCTCCTCCTCCCCCTCCTCCTCCCCTCCCCCCTCCTCCTCCTCCTCCTCCCCTCCTCCTCCTCCCCCTCCTCCTCCTCAGACTTTCATAGCGACTCAATACTTGCTCTGTTTATTGTGTTCAAACACTCAATCCAAGTACTGTACGTCCTTCTCCTCCTCCTCCCCCCCCTCCTCCCCCCTCCCCTCCCCCCTCCTCCCCCTCCCCCCCCCTCCTCCTCCCCCTCCCCTCCTCCTCCCCTCCTCCTCCTCCTCCTCCTCCTCCTCCCCCCTCCCCCTCCTCCTCCCTCCCTCCTCCTCCCTCCTCCTCCTCCTCCCCCTCCTCCCCCCCCTCCTCCTCCTCCCCCCTCCTCCTCCTCCACCTCCTCCTCCTCCTCCTCCTCCTCCTCCTCCTCCTCCTCCTCCTCCTCCTCCTCCTCCTCCTCCCCTCTCCTCCTCCTCCTCCATCTCCTCCTCCTCCTCCCCCCCTCATCCTCCTCCTCCTCCCACCTCCTCCTCCTCCCCCTCCTCCTCCTCCTCCTCCTCCACCTCCTCCTCCTCCTCCTCCTCCCTCCTCCTCCTCCTCCTCTCCTCCTCCTCCTCCCTCCTCCTCCTCCTCCTCCTCCTCCTCCTCCTCCTCCTCCTTCTCCTCCTCCACGCGTGGGGTAGTCAAGTATGATGTATATCCGGTGCTTATACGGGTGGTAAATTAATTTTTCAGACATATTTATTTAAATTGGCCATTTAAGCATCAATAACAAACCAATAACTTTGATCATATCTATTGCAGTTCATGTTTCTTTTATGTTACGTCTGATCAAATATATGCCATTATCAATCAAGTAGAGCAACGGCGATGGTTTACAATTGTGATCTGATGGAACACAGAAAGTATGGCACAGTTTTTGTTCCGTTTTTCAAATGAGGCGCCGATGTTTAGGTTCTGATATCATTTGAAATACCTCAGTGGAGGATGGAGGACTATACTGCTATTGCACTGGATAGGTTTAATGTGGTTGGCAATAGTGTAACACAATTCCTTCCCATTAGCGGGCGGATTACCGAAAACTATCGTTTGAAGACTACAAATCAATTACTTCTCTGTGAATGATTTGGAATCTGACTGGAGCGACCGACTATGGAGGCTTTGTCGGCGGTCCATTATCTACTAATGTTTATGTGAGCAGTCAGCATTATGGGCCAACATTTGATCCGAGATCCATTAATCTTTGAAAACTTCCTGACAAAACTACAATATGAGCTGTGAAATTAACCTTTTTTTCTATTTGATCAATACATAAATTACCTTTGGATAATTGATTATTTGTGGCATGCCACTGCTTAAGCAGTGAGCTTCTATGAGTGTATGAAATACCTATGGACAAGCAATGGTAGACCGTGTGCTGTCAGTTGCTGTGCAAGTCACACTCACACAAATAGGATTAAGCTGTGGAACAAGATATTGAGTAGTAAAGCGATGTGTGAAGCTGTACACGTAAGATGGAAGACAGCGTGACCACTGCAGCGGTGTCGCTCCCTCATTGCCATGTAAATGCCACAACCAGACTCATCGCATTTAATCACATGTAATGGTTCACCAATTTATCCAGGGATCCATTCGTTGTTATTGCTGAGTTCGAAAACCCAGGAAATTCCTAGCTGTATATCAATAACCTGCAAACATTTGGTTAATGGCGGCCACCAGCCGAGCCATGGCATATAACAGACAATTGGCTGCATGCTGCTCTTACAGCAAGTTGATAGCCGTAATCCGCTTCTATCATTATCCCTACGGCTGGACGTGTTTCCACTGCAGCTGGTGGTCCCTGGATAGTAGGGCAACCAGGATTTCCTCATGTTCTTGTATTAACATAGCTCAAATAAGTGATCAATGATTATGTTATTAGATAAGTTAAAACCTTTTAAAATGTAGCTTTTTCACAAATTATTACACCTGGGTGATTAGGGTTACCTGTGAAAGCAGCATGAGAATGGTTGCTCGTCATCTGTTATATCCGGCAATTACATATTGCCTCCATTACAACAGCAATCACTGCATGTGAAGACCAGTTTTGATAATTGTGCCTACGAGTATACGACTGAACAAGTTATCATAATTGGCATAACAGTGGACGTTAAGTGGACGTCAAGTGGACGTTAAGTGGTGCCCGCTTGAGCCGTCCACTCGACCCCAGGCGGCGTTGACTGCTGCGTCACCTCCGGACATCTCGCCTCAGGTGAAATCCTGTCCAACAAATGCTGTTCTTAGATATGTTATCTCAAATTCACAAAAAAAACGTCATCACCACGCACCACATAGTATGGTTCTATATTCTTAATATATATATATTCAAAGCGGCTGTTTTATTACCTTCCGCCGACATCACGTTCAACGGTACAATTATCGGGTCCATGCAATTTACGTCCATATGGCATTTAATTACGTGGCATTTTATCGTGATTCACAGAATAAGAGTAAACTTCGTATCCAAATGTGCGAAACGTCATTGTTTCATTCTAAGTGAACACCAAGCAGAGCTCTCATGTGCCATTACTCGGTAATGACTATTGTGTTACAGTCTGTATAGTAATTAATCTTTTGTAAGCCTACAGATTAAATGCGTACGGATCTGACACCAGGGACACATAGCTAATGTGTACAGGAACGGGAATCGCATATTTCAGATTGCGATTCCATAGACTATTAATATGCAATTCCACGCAATAATTGAACCAATTTTTCAATGTAGAAGTGCGGTTGCTTAACGATCTTTCTGACAATCACTGGACGTTATTGATTGAGTATGATAACGACAAAGGATGGCTCGCATATTATGACCATACTAATCGACTATTAATAGCTGATTTATTTTCGAATCCTCATAGAACAGCTTATTAAGATGCACCTTGCTTTCATTCTCCTGCAGCAGAGGATACTCAAGTATCTCTGTCTCATTGCGATGGGATCATTTTTGCCCATAGTGCTTCGTTGCCTGGGGCAGAGATTGATTGCGTGGTTACGAGCAGCCTCCTCTGCTCCGAAGAATGCCTTGCTTAATGTCAATTTTGATATTCAGGGTAATATTGTCGGTAAAATATCCCTATATTTGCATGCTTTTTTCTCTCCCCTCCTCTATATAACCTTGCCTATTTAAAAACATGAAACTTTCCCTCTGTAACCAGACTTATTTCGTCATGCCATATCATTCAAAAGCACCCTGATTGTACACGCGTTGTTTACAAACATCTTGTGACAGTGACAAGTTAAGTGTAAGAGCCAGCAGGGGAGGTAGAATAGTTTTTTAGGGGAGGTAGTATAGTGTTGGCAGGCACCTCACGTAGACACGCTGACGTTGGCATGGCGTGTAATCATGATGGCGTCTCATATGGTAAATAGAGGCGCCAATTTGCTGGATGGCGTATTATTACAGACACATTCGGTACTATTGCGGTATTGACGTAAAGTGCTGTTGGACATAATATGCTGAGTTAGTGAATAGTTCACCAGATATCTATCATCCCGTGCAATCAAATGAGTTCTTGCTAATTCATCATCTCTCATATATCAATTCGATAAATCTATGTGTCAGACAAATTGATTGATCACGCTGGTGACGACTGGCCTATGTTCTGTTTTATTTGCCAGTACTGGACTATTCAGCTCCGCGTCATTTGGTGTCCAGTTGTAATTGCGACGCGGCAGTCTAGGCATGGCAGTGAATGTAGGCTGGACATTACGCGTCTCCGGAGCCGTCGCTGAACGCTGAATGGGCACAGAAAACAGGCGGGTTTTGTAAGCTGAGATTTGCAAACGTTAATGGGATTCCCAGCAGTACAATTGATCCGTGCTGTATTAGTGGGGTTTTCAATCAACCAGATCATGGCAGAAAACAATAATCATTTCTCAGCTCTCCTCCTAGGGGGATATCTATAGGTATATATACTCGTGTAATGGTGGCAAGGTTAGTTAAGTACGGACTGTGTAAGATAACACCCGGTGATGACAGTCTAATTACCAGTATTTGGAACTAAATGAAGGGGATGTGCCTGTCATCTTCACTCCTCATAAGTACACCCTAACAGTGGTCTCCTCTCCCTAACCACCCACGTCCCCTTATCTCACCGCATCCACAAAGCGGTTCAAGGTGGTCCTCCATGAAGTAAACACCCAATTTGGTTGCATTATCATAGTGCGTAGTCAGTTATATTGTAAATATCCGTTGATATCAGTATTCCCCAAAGAGCGCTATGTTGATGTCAGTGTTTCCCAATGAGCGGTCTGTTGATGTCAGTGTTTCCCAATGAACGGTCTGTTGATGTCAGTGTTTCCCAATGAACGGTCTGTTGATGTCAGTGTTTACCAATCAGCGGTATGTTGATGTCAGTGTTTCCCAATGAGCAGTCTGTTGATGTCAGTGTTTCCCAATGAACGGTCTGTTGATGTCAGTGTTTACCAATGAGCGGTATGTTGATGTCAGTGTTTCCCAATGCCTCGTTTGCCTCTTTTGGTTTGACAGCTCAATTGTTAAATAATGCACTCACACTCACACACACACACACACACACACACACACACACACACACACACACACACACACACACACACACACACACACACACACACACACACACACACACACACACACACACACACATACACACACACGCACGCACACACACAAAGGCACACACCAACACATACAAACACAAACAAACACAAACAAACTCACACAAACACACACACTCAAAACACATTCAAAAACACACACACAAACACACGCATGGACGCACACACACACACACGCACACACGCGCCCATTCTTCTCAGAGTTGACCCCAAAGATGCCGCTGCAACTGTGCCCCAGACCAGTTTATGCCTAGAAATACCATGTAGCGTTGTGACGCATTCTAGCGTTTTATTAGCTATTCTTAAATTGGTTCTTACAGCTTGGCTCGCCTAATTGTCGCTGATGTGACTGCTGACATGACATAAACTGGTTTTATAGCAATTTCTGCTGCAACAGCTAAAACAAGCATCTTGGTTATATCACGCGAGCCCTCAGTGATTAGCAGCAAGCTCACTGAAATACGCCCGCAGTACAAATAAAGGGGTGGAACTACGGTATTGGCTGATAGTGTAGGCTGACAACGTGATTGACTAAGCGTCACGTGGCATTGGGCGAGTTACTGTGCGTCGTTCTTGACGTACCCAACCAACGAAGCCATCTCTCTCTCTCTCTCTCTCTCTCTCTCTCTCTCTCTCTCTCTCTCTCTCTCTCTCTCTCTCTCTCTCTCTCTCTCTCTCTCTCTCTCTCTCTCTCTCCCTCTCATATATATACCTACTGACCTATGACCTTCCCACCCAGCTCCTAACCATCACACCTCTAACGCCAACTGAGTTAACGGGATTACATAGCGCTAACTGATTTCCGTCCGCGTTAACCGTCTTGTGTACTCAGCCACCACGATGTAATGCTGTAATGTAGGAAGCCTGAGTTTCCTGGCTGCTAATTACCGGCTCCACACCGCCAAGTTGATTGAGTTTTGTTCATTTGCTGTTCACTTCCATATTGCCAGATAACCTTTGTCCATGGATGTTAGGGGTTTGCAAATTGACCCCTTTCCATTTCTTGCCATTCATAGGTTTCTTCGTCCATATACATAATATACAATACTCGATATTGAATGCCATGTTAAAATATACATACAATCTCTAAGCTATACATACACCGGCTTCTTTCGTCTGTAATCACCTTCGTATCTTTTTAAGTCGTAGATTTCTCTCCTTTTCAACGTCAAAGCCACACTCACTTATGTTTACTATAAAAAATCCATAAAAATGGATGTGATCCATCACGAGGCCCAGCACCGCTATTGGACCACGAGGGGTCTATATTGGCCATAATCAGGCTGGCCAGCACCGCTATTGGACCACCAGTGGTCTATATTGGCCATAATCAGGCTGGCCAGAACCGCTATTGGACCACAAGTGGTCTATATTGGACATAACCAGGCTGGCCAGCACCGCTATTGGACCACAAGTGGTCTATATTGGCCATAATCAGGCTGGCCAGCACCGCTATTGGACCACAAGTGGTCTATATTGGCCATAATCAGGCTGGCCAGCACCGCTATTGGACCACGAGGGGTCTATATTGGCCATAATCAGGCTGGCCAGCACCGCTATTGGACCACAAGTGGTCTATATTGGCCATAATCAGGCTGGCCAGCACCGCTATTGGACCACAAATGGTCTTTATTGACGATAATCAGGCTGGCCAGCACCGCTATTGGACCACAACTGGTCTTTATTGGCGATAATAAGGCTGGCCAGCACCGATATTTTACCACAAGTGGTCTTTATTGGCGATAATCAGGCTGGCCTGCACCGCTTGGACCACATGTGGTCTATATTGTAGCGGTTAAGCTGGGGTTGTCCTCAAGCTGTATTGTAATTGTACATAAAATGTTTCATGTGCCGTTTTAACACACGTGCTTATGCAATACATAAACATTGGGCGCATGTCAGTTGGAATCTTCATCATAAACGGTAGCGGCTCTTGTGAGGTGTTTCGGTATCATGGATATTCTTTTATAACAATGATCTGTACTTTAACCTATACTGTCAAAATGCAGGTGAGTTACATGACAAATCGCGTTCGATGATATAGTTGACCGTTCCCTGCTTTTCACGTCGTGCGCAGCCACTACACTACAAAAGCGTCCTGCTAATTCCCGGTTTTCACGGGCTCTGTGAAACATTAATATTCCAGTCCTAGCGTGCCCTGTTGGGTATGGACTTGACAGGTGCAATAACTCTGTCATTTACATGGATGACATTTTTATTGCCTTCGTTACACCTCAGATTTAAATTTATATCTATATATATATATGAATATATATATAATATATATATATATATATATATATATATATATATATATATATATATATGTGTGTGTGTGTGTGTATGTATGAATGTGTGTATATATATATTATATATATATATTCATAAACGACTCAAACACTAGTTTCTTATATAAATTACCCTTGCAGTGCAGATGAATGCTGACCTGTCAAAGCTCGAGTGAGGAAGTCGGTTCCTGAGCACTATATATGAATGAAACACAGAAGTGGCAATCACTGATAGATTGTGCGCTTTCAATCGTTGCGTTGCCTTGAGGTCGAATCACAGCGTCAATCGGTTCGATTAAGCTGAGTACCATAAGATCGGTGGAGCTGTGGACGTGAGATGGAAGGAACCGTGACCCACGTTATGGTGTGTCGCTCCTCCATCGCCATGTCAATTCCACATCCTGATGCATCGCTTCCAATAGCCAAGTGCTCCATTAACCTGACATGCCACCTCATGTTTATCTTTCTAGTTAATAACATGTAATGGTCCATCAATTTATCTGGGGACCCATTCGTTTTGATTGGTGACTGGCAAAAACACACCGCTAAGCGAAACCTGATGCTGTCTCGCCCCACGACATTTCTAGCTGTATATAAATCACTTGTAAACATGTGGTTCTTGGCGGCCACTAGCCTGGGGAATATATACGACTGGACCAGGGTATGGCATATAACAGGCAATTTTCTGCATGATGCTCGTACAGCAAGTTGGTAGCTATAATCAGCATTTATCGTCTTCCCCTGAGGCGGCTGGACGTGTTTCCACTGCAGCCTATCGTCTGATGCTAATTGGAAGGCCATGATTTCACACATTCTCTTTCCGTAACAGTGCTTCAGTGTCGAAAATAAATGATATCAAGGGTTTTTGTTTCAATTGTGTTACCTGAGAAATTATGGTTACCTGTGATGACCGAGTGATACCCAAATATGCAGCGCGGTAGACGCTACAGTGTATCCGATACCGATCACGGATGGAGTTTGAGCGATAATACTCACAAATGGTGACATTACGCGTGCGTGGTAGAGGGTCCGGGTCGGTATTCACTTGCATATCTTTTAAACAAAGTTTGTATGCTGTTTTCAATGTCAAAAGTAGCTGTCGTCTTCGAATTCATGCCGTAAGTCGACAGAGTTAGTGGTTGGGATTCACTTTGATTGTTCAACATAATCAGCTGTATCCTGCAATAACATAACGCTCCATTAAAATATCAATCATTTCATGTGAGAGCCACTTTTCATTATCGCACCAAACCACCAATATAGGTACATACGCGTATAACGCTAATTTTTACGACAATTAATGAAGTCTTGATGCTAAGATTGAGAGAGAATTACACGGTGAGATGTAGTATGGTGCGCGTCTTGTGAGGCGTACGTTGACATCAATGAAAAGCATCAACTTATACAATTTGTTGCCATGATAAGATGTGTGTAGGGATCAATTTCGAATGTTTTTGTTGTTTAATTCTAGGCCTGCACCGAAGAAAACACAAGTGTGATACAAAAGCAATTACCATTATGTAATGTTACATCCTAAAGCAGACCAATCGAGACGTATCTCGTGTAAGCCTCCATATGAAATGCGCAGGGATCTGTCACCGATGACATAGAGCTATAATGTGTCTATAAACGGCTAACTCTTATTTCATAATTATACTGCCTCAATGCTGCCATTCTATCAACTTATAGACTATAAATATACGACGCAATAACTGAAGCAGACATTGTTTTCCATTCATGCTCTTTGGTTATTCTGCGACCATGCGGGTTATCTCTGGGAGTTGTGCGATATCAGCGAAGGGTGACTCGCATATTGTGACTATCAGAAAAGATATATGGCTAAGTTTTCAAGCGGCATCTTTTGACTTCTATTCAATGTGATGTAATTGTTGCATAAATTATCCCAGATGCGGGCAACTCAAGATGGTGTCCGACGCGTAATTTCCTTGCCGCTATTTCGGTTTTAACATATATTCTGGAAACTTCCACCCTAAAACTAAGCATATATATATTATTGTTTACCCACCCAGACTGTGAGCGCTTGACTAGGAAGCTTCTTGTGACAGAAACAGGTCTCTAGATTATGTGTTAAAGCTAGAACGACCAATTGCTGCAAGGGGTATTAATATAAACACCTTCGGTTCCATAGCAGTATTGACGTGAGGTGCCGTGGGACTACGCTAAGTGAGCGAATTGACGTGACCAGTTCACCGGATATCTATCGCTGACCCATTATCTCTCATATTACCAAGGAACTACGTGAACATATTCAAATGTGACGCGTTTATAGATCTCATTGTGTTTGCATATTTTCTGACGATATTTGATGGCATTGTCAGATCACGATAAGACCAGTCTATTCGGCCACTGGGTGTCCAGTTTTTGCGTGGTACCCAAACTCTGTACTAATTAGTGTCCAGATAGATAACAGGCGCGTTTTGTAGAACGAGTTTGCGCGTGGGAAATGCTCAACCTGTTAATGGATTATTTGTCTTGGCAGACAAATGATATGTGAACTCTCCTTGTTGGGTGACATCTTCAGGTATATACCCATGACATTAAGTGAAGCTGGAACCGCAATGGTGACGGACCCAATGACGTCACGGCTCTGTGCGTCATGACCATGTCATCACCTGTAACCCCACGTCCAGGAGGGGATGTTCCCGTGTGTCACATGCCTCATGATCAAGCTCTTCGTGACCTAACCTACTCCTCAGCTCCACCAGCCCCCACTTCCTCCCCGACGCCTCCCCCACTGACACTCACCCGCCCCACGACCCACTTACCGAGATTACTCACCAGCCCCACACCCAAATTACCGACATCACTCACTCACTCCCCCGCCCAAAACCCCACTAACCGACATCATCCGCCCCACACCCCACTTACTGACATCACCCGCCCCACCCCCCACTTACCGACATCACCCACCCGCCCCACTCCCCGCTTACTGACATCACTCACCCCCACCACGACCCCACTTACTGACATCACTCACCCCCCCCACCACGACCCACTTACTGACATCACTCACCCGCCCCACGACCCACTTACTGACATCATCCACCCGCTCCACTTCCACTTACTGACATCACCCACCCCGCCCCACTCCCCACTTACTGACATCACTCACCCGCCCCACTCCCCACTTACTGACATCACCCACCCGCCCCACTCCCCACTTACTGACATCACCCACCCGCCCCACTCCACTTTCTGACATCACCCACCCGCCCTACTCCCCACTTACCGACATCACCCACCCACCCCACTTCCACTTACTGACATCACTCGCCCGCCCCACTCCCCACTTACCGACATCACCCACCCGCCCCACTTCCACTTACTGACATCACTCGCCCCGCCCCACTCCCCACTTAACGACATCACCCACCCGCCCCACTTCCACTTACTGACATCACCCACCCGCCCCACTCCCCACTTACCGACATCACCCCACCCTCTCCACTCCCCACTTACTGACATCACCCACCCGCCCCACTTCCACTTACTGACATCACCCACCCGCCCCACTCCCCACTTACTGACATCACTCACCCGCCCCACTCCCCACTTACTGACATCACCCGCACCACATCCGATGTATTTTTGCAATGACATCTTTGAGAATATGGCCTCATTAACCCAACGCGCAAGTTATTTTGGGAATATGTGATGATGTCCACAGCGGCTCTGGGAGTAACCCTGAGGTGATTTTTATGTTAAGCTGCTTATGGGTATAAATGGAAACTTAACGCTACTTGATTCCTGTTTTGTACTACGGTCATGCCAATTCGAGAAAAGGATTAAAAGTCCTAGTATTCCTTGAAATGGTTAGTTCCTCTTCCCGGACAATTAAACTCGGAGAAATAGTTGACGATAAATATGGGCAAAATCAACTTCGCTGAAGAAAGGTAGTTAAAAATAGATTTCGAGGGAAACTATTTCAGTAGGTATTTATTCATGAACTGGCCCTCGGTGAGAGGTTGCATGGAGAGGCCGAATACTGACACATGGTCCGAAACGCCGCGGCCAATAGTAATTACATCCTCGTCTTCAAGGCTTAGCCAGAGAGGCGCGGCACCAAAGCTGGCTTACCACTTGCCCTATGTTGACCTCCGTGAAGGTACCCTCTCTGTCGCATCCCTCAATGAGGAGCGCCGGCGCTTGTGTAGTGAGGGAAGTCAATCTATTAGCGCCGTGAAGGATGGTAGTGAAGAAGGTCGTGGAGGTGGTGAGGCTCTCGTGAGGTGTTTTATCGTTGAGGGATGCTTAGAGGGATTCAGTGTATGGATAATCTGGCTGCGTTAATCGGACGTTGATATTGGAATGTCGTGTCATGGGGAATAAGACGTCCATTCAACACATCGACTGCGTGTCACCGAATCGTCAACGTTCTCGCTTGCGCTGTCAAGCCGTCACGTAAGTTAATCCAAGGAACGAGGCATGCATTTAAATAACTATTTTATATTTTAGAAATGATCAAGATAAATCAAAAATTGCCTGCCATATTACCCAAGCGCAATTAGTCCGATATAACTTCCTTAACCACGTGACCCCGCCGTGAGGTTTCGAATCAGTACATAGATTGTTTCTTAACTAAACAGGCGCATCAGATCTACTGATCACTTTCCTAATTATTTGGTTTAATTTAATGGCATGGTATTTCACTTTTTAGTGTGATCGCCCCGCTCCGTGCCTACCCGCACCTATACCCCACTTACCCATTACTACACCGCACCTACCCATAACTACACCGCACCTACCCATAACTACACCGCACCTACCCGTAAATACATCGCACCTACCCTAGCCTATACCGCACCTACCCATAAATACACCGCACCTACCCTAGCCTATACCGCACCTACCCATAAATACACCGCACCTACCCATACCTATACCGCACTTACCCATACCTACACCGCACCTACCCATAACTACACCGCACCTACCCGTAACTACACCGCACCTACCCATACCTACACCGCACCTACCCATACCTACTCCACACCTACCCATACCTATACCGCACCTACCCATACCTACACCGCACCTACCCATACCTACACCGCACCAACCCATACCTACTCCGCACCTACCCATACCTATACCGCACCTACCCATACCTACACCGCACCTACCCATATCTACACCGCACCTACCCATATCTACACTACATTAACCCATACATACTATGAACCTATACAGAACCTATACAGCACCTACTACACCTACTCATACATACTACGAACCTATACAGCGCACCTACTCATACAGAACATCTACAATACACCTACACCGCCTCTACACACCACTTACACTGCCTTTACACTACACTTACATCGCCTCAACACTACACTTGCACCACCTCTATGCCGCCTTTACACTACACTTACACCGCCTCAACACTACACTTACACCGCCTGTACGCCGCCTTTACACTACACTTACACCGCCTCAACACTACACTTACACTGCCTCTACGCCGCCTTTACACTACACTTACACCGCCTCAACACTAAACTAACACCGCCTCTTCACCAACTTCACACCACACCACGCCTCTTGACCACCTCTTGACTGCTACCTATGACGCGTCTATCGCGGTTTATCCAGTGCTTCACACTACTTAATCCTCCCATTGGTAGCCTTGACACGCCATTTTGTACGCCCCTCGGTGAAAACAAATCGTAAATCTCTGCTGGAGTTGACCGTCACTACAAGGCGCAGTGGTTAAGGGAATACAGGAATGAGTTCGTTGAATACATTGGCGGTCTGGTGTGCTTCGGCGAGAAAGAGAGCATTTCACTTGTGACCTTCGCAGGACCAGGCCAGGTTCCAGATTAAAGTTGTTCGTTGTTTCAGTACACGAATGTATGTATTGAAAGTAGCATTATTGTAGACGAAACAAGTTACTGGACAAGACGATTTGCGAGTCCTTGTCTTCGCGCTGTAAAAGACCGCACTGCGCCACGAGGCTAAATTGCTAGTGAAGTGCAAAGTAGCACCATGGAATTATGATACAGTCGCGCTTTTCCATTCGGATAAAAACCAGGTGTTAAACATGGTTTCATGGCAACCGTCATCGTCTTACATCGCGGGCTGCACGTGTCCTAACTGGGTTGATGACGCTGCTGACAGCGGGCCCCAGGACGTGTTACTGTTAGCATCTTCACCATCCACGACTGTCAGGGTTAATCACCCCAAATGACACCATGCCATCAGGTGTATCACCAGCATGTACGTTTTCGGTTAGGATACCTGTTGAGTTGGATGCGATTGACCTAATTGAAGCGGATGTTTTGTATGCGTATCCTCGCGGCAATTGTGCTTTATGTTGGTAATAATGCTAATGTATTCCTGTCTTGTTGCAGTCACAACGCGCAGACGAGCCACTGGATACCGCCGCAGGAAAGCTGGAAGGAGCCGAGTTCTGATGCCAACAGCTTACCGTACGGCTGGGAGGAAGCCATCGATAAGAAAGGGAAGCCGTACTTTATCAAGTAAGTCTTGCTTTCCTGCCCACCTAGTCATGTTCTTCTACAGGTGGCTACAGGCGTTGATTTCTAAACATGCTCAATGCTATGTAGAGAAACCTTGACTTAGGCAAGCCTTACTGCATCACAAGTTAACAACTCCTTATCTAAGTAAGGTACACACCACGTGACGCACTGACGGACATTATCTCAGAGACTATAAGAGTCTTAATGGTATACTACCGAATTAAAGATCAGTGTATGTAATCAGTTATAAAGACTAAACGAAGTAGGAAGGGATATATATATAGATATAGAGAGAGATAGAGAGAGATAGAGAGAGGGAGATAGAGATATATATAGAGAGATAGATATATAGAGAGAGAGAGATAGAGAGATATTTTAGAGAGAGATATTATATATATATATTTTAGATATATAGATATTTATCTATATATATTAGATATATATAGATATATATATATCTTTATATATATATCTTTCTCTATATCTATGTATATATATATGTGTATATATATATATATATATATATATATATATCTATATATATATATATATATATATATATCTATATATATATATATATATATATATATATATATATATATTATATATATATCCTTCTCGTTTAGCCTAATAAAGTAACTTGATAGACTTTGCTGACCCAATTACTGCAGACCTAATCGAGCCCCTATGTTTCGATTACTGGGCCCTGGCGTTCTGATTGGTGACTGGTTTACCCGATAACAATGCAAATAGCTGACTGATACTGCAGACGTGCTACTCTAAGTTTAAAGCTCTGCAGCAAATTTCTCTCGCGAGTGTTACTCCAATTCGCGGCGTTAACTAGATCCTGCCTGGTCGATAATCACGTCTTAACTCATCTCCTGTACCAGAGGACGGCAGAGGGATGTAACTGTGTAGAGCTGCTTGTTTCTTTGGTATGTCTTGTCTCTGCTGCTGATGTTTTTGTCAACACACTTAAGCCTTGAAGCTGGCCCCCCTGTGACCTCAATCACGGTGTACCTCAGAGCCAGGCTGTCTCCTCGTCACTAACGTAGGGCGCAAGAGAAGCTGCTACTTTGATAGATCACCGCTTTCACGGAGGCTAAATGTGTCTTTTGTCTCTGCTAATAACCCCGACACAAGTAGCCATGGCGAGGTGGTACACTTCGGTTCTACATTCCTGACATCTTCCGCGCTCTGACCTACTAGATTACCCATGCTACACATCACATTCACATCCCGCGTGAGGTGGACGAGAAGCATGTCACATCCACTAATGGAAACATTTGCCTCTGTTTGCTTCTCAG
>CM067353.1:58690217-58740217 GCA_034190875.2 Urechis unicinctus | reverse complement strand
TAGGTGTTCATTAATAATCTGCGTGCCAACTCAAAGATCATTAAACAACCGTCTGATAAAAAAAAGGAAATCCCTGATGTTGGTTGTCGGACGTAATGAATCAATGATTAAGGTTGAACTTCACATAATGTGACATCGTTTCATACAGGCTATATATGTCTCTGTGTTTCAAGAATCCCGCCCATCCAGACACACCTGACAGGTACAACGTAAAGGAGATGCGACCTTTTCTCGTATATGCTTGTATGCCTTACCTCAGCCACCTCACCTGCTTGTTAATGTTCAGACAATGCTAGGTTCAACCTCTTGCCCCCGCTAGTGTGTTCCATGTTCCATTCAAAAACCCAGCTCCTATTCAGTTTTGTAAATAAGCCTCTCTTTCGCTTTTGAACCAATCACTGCTAATGCCCTCCCACAATGTTTTTGTCATCCTCAGTTTAATAATCTTTTTCTGCGTATTAATTCATTTCTGGTGAATCACATGAAGAATGTCCGTTTTTATGTGTGATAGATATATTGCTTACATATGTTGAGATGAGCGGTCTGGTCGAGTTGGTGGTCATATCTCTACCGCTAACTTGGATCAAGTGTGTCCGATCTGTATTGCCAGACACGTTCAGCGTTTTCACATTACGCCAGCTTACTGCGGTCATTCATTATTCCTTGCACTATGGTCCGTATTGCTGGGCACGAGACGCTACAGACCTGTCTACACATTAATATACACTTGGCAGTCGCTGTAGCAACTGCACGAACTATAACGTGATGCTCTCCCCATCAAAACGAGCTCTGCTTATGGCGTTATGTTCATGCTCATTCCAGGAATGTAGTTTTTATTCATATATCTCCCGTTTTCACTGATATTGTGTAGAGAGGTGATATATATGCAGTGATAGTGCATAGAATATGGACACGCCAGCCCTCTTCCGCTCAACAAACAAGCGCGCTGTTCGACTGAGGGGTTTTTCAGTCCTATGCACCAGCGCAATTCACTACAAGGCTGCATCAACCATCAAATGCATAAACATAATTAATTTAACATATCTCTCATCAGACCATTTGGTTATACGGTATTTTCCCAGTAAGAGGCTAAAATCTGACCAACATGTATATTGTCTCGTCATGGGGCCAACCCACAGCAGTTCTCATTAGCATTGCATCCGACAATATAATGAGATCATCCGTCTATATGGTACATCATTGTCACCAGCTGTCAAAACTTGGTGGTTCTTTGTTTGCGTGGTAGCAATATGCAAACCTCGGCTAATGAGCATGACCACTCGGGGGGGTATAGACATCAGGCAGACGTTTATTCCAGCATGATGTCCATAAAACAGCTGTTTGGCTTCGTCGCAATGGCCGGTATTTATTGTTCATTTTTGCATTCGCAAAATACACTCAATAATGATAATGAATCCATCAAATAGACATACATAATCCCTGGCTGTGCAGATCAGTTGAAGTTACTGTCAATCTATGGAAGTGTTAAGCTAAAACAGTTACATATTGGACCATGTCCCTTAAATCCCATTTTTCCGTTTTAAGGCAGCACAGCCTTGAATCAGGCTCGATATTGATCCTGTTGTGTTTATCCAATCGTATATTGTAACCCAAAATGACGAAGAAAAATATCAAGATCTATGATAAAAACAGTGACGTGAATCCTGAATGCCACATGAGACAAGGGAAAGGCATGAATTGCAAATAGTGAACTGATACTCCGACAAGTGAACCACAACAAAGAGGTCTGTCATTGGGCAATTGACTACTGAGCCGTTGTGTTTGTAGATTCTCACCAATGGTTGCTATGTCCTTGATAAGAAGTCATTGCAGGGATTGTGTGACGTCATGCGATACACAATGGACACTCTTAGTAGAGTATGACACCTGTCGCAGTGTAAGGCTATTCGCACTAAGGACGTTATGGGGTCACTAGATCTCTGCAGCCCTGCACTTGTGGTGTCCTGTCGTCATCCTTATCCATTACACCCCAAACCCTGTGATGTCTATGCTATCATGGAGAGAATGCGTCTGATTCCTAAATTCACCACCCCTTTCTGACTTCCTCATCCATCGCAAAATGATGATGTAGAAGCTGTGATTATTAATAGCAGGCTTCTCTCCTGATCAGACTTTATTGCATGTCACTCCATCACAATAAACGTTTGTTGTCCTTAGAATTGGTCAATGGCTTAGCAGCAGAAAGCGACCTTTGCGTCGCACGTGCGGTATTCAGGAACAAACCAGCAATCCAAAGCATGTTAAACATAGGTGTTCACGGTTTCTTTAGACATTTCAATACCATTTCGTCACTGCTCAACCTACGTGTTTAAATGCTGTTAATCGAGTTCGTTTGACTTACCCTGAATCTTAGAAATGATCTCCCATCACTAAACTGAGACTTGAAAACGACATTGTACTGATTACAGTATTCAGGTATGTCACTACGAAGGTCATTCTTGCTTACACATGCCGTATTTATAACCCCCCTTAAGTACATATATCGCGTCAATCGTCTTCGGAATAAATATAAGACAGTTACAGATATTCTGAATTGTCTGTGTCTGCTTAAAGCACACTCCCCATCCCTACGCATCGTCCGAGGTCATGTTGTCAGTTAGCTCACAGACTTAGGTAGCGCGAAACTGGCCCCCCACCCCATGTCGTATCCATGGTAGGGCCCACTGCAATAGCCAAGCCATTGAATACCCGCTCCATTCGAATAACGACCCATTGAGGGTTAACGCGACCTAACTCCTGGGCGTTGTACTTCAGATGACGCGATGACTTCATGCGGGAAGCCTTGACTCGGTGTAATCGTAACAACGATATACGCCGATACTGTGCAGTCGCCCTGTACTGGAATGGCTCTAGGCCTAATGCAATGTTAACATTGGTAAATTAACTTCATGGCCAGGATTGTATTGTCAAGCCCCAGGCAGGACCTCTATCATCCCGCCATTTACGGGATGGCTGCGTTCAAATCGAAGCTGAGAAATGACTTTCAGATGATGACCATTGCCGTGCACTGTGTGGGCAGTGAGAAGCGGCAGTAGTGGTGCTCAGATGGGTGACGTTAATGGCAGTGATCACAACATCCGGCCAGGTCATGTATGGAATGCTGAATGGGACAGAATTATCGTGTTTATTGCCAATGGTAAACGCTGCCCCCGTCCGCTTACAAATAATGTCGATTTCATGCCCCGAACTTTACAGCTCATTCAGCTTCACACCTTGTCGCTTTATCAAGCTACACGGATGTGTTCATGGTATCGGGTAAACCCAATATCTCTGCCTTTTTGCCCTAAGCATTACTCGGGCGTTATTGAATCCAGAATAGAACCTCCTATGGAACTGATCGGTTGCTATATTACAGAACTTGTACAATGTTACACCAGGTACAACATTCTCACAAAAGCATGGAATGTTGCGTTGTAAACTTTGATTCGAATAAACATATCGATTTCTTCTTTATGGGTAAATCTGTTTATGCTTTTTGTGAGATGAAACACCTATATGTTTCTATAAAGATGGTTATATTATTTAATGGTCTAATATGGTATCATTGTAACGTTAGTTATAACAACATCGTATATTGTGTATGACAAGTGTTACACCGATCATGTGTTCTGTCAACGTGCTTGTGAAAAGTAAGCGTAGCCTATTGAAGATGTTCTATGCAAAAGTGCAATGTATTCCATCTGCCAAAGGAAACGCTTAGCAGGTTGACCAGCATCGAATCATTCCTTCAAATGATATCAAGCCGATTACATGAGAGGCTTAGGCAATCACAAAGTACAGACTAATTAACAAGGTGAACTTTTATCAACTACCAGTTAAAGTGTGTTAAAGTGTGTCAACATTTATATATATATATATATATATATATATATATATATATATATATATATATATATATATATATATATATATATATATATATATATATATATATATATATATATATATATATATATATATATATATATATATATATATATATATATATATATATATATATATATCGATATGTTTTTTTAACCGGGGTGCACTAATTGACTTAATAGATTATTTTTCTAACGGTGACCTGATTGTTGTGGTGTCAGGAGGATGAAGTTGGATTATCTTACTTATGTGCAGCTTTTATTTGCTTTACTTTATTTCATGACAAAAAAAATGTAACTAGGACAGGGCAGATAATGTACTTATATGTAGTCGCTTGGATATGGAAACAAATCCTGCCCATTGCATTATAAGCTGGATTTGAAGTAAGACGGCATAAGAGCCGCTTGTAGACGGCTAAGTTACGCAGTGTTTATTGTATATGTGTCAATGGTTCAATGGCTGAATATAATTGGTGCAATTAAGGAACTTAAATGTAGCCACCTTCCTGCAAATAGCTTTGTACGCATAACGTAGCTCTGAATGACACATAAAAATAGCAGCCACTCGGCTACCTCTGCTCTGTTATTAGTCATGTAAACACACCATACACACAAACGTATGGTACCATCTTATTTTGACCCAGTGCATATGTCAGTTAAATTGCCCCAAGTGGTGCTGCGTCACTCGACGTAGGGCATGCTGCGTACCCTTCTCGTTTAGCCTAATAAAGTAACTTGATAGACTTTGTTGACCCAATTACTGCAGACCTAATCGAGCCCCTATGTTTCGATTACTGGGCCCTGGCGTTCTGATTGGTGACTGGTTTACCCGAAAACAATGCAAATAGCTGACTGATACACTGCAGACGTGCTACTCTAAGTTTAAAGCTCTGCAGCAAATTGCTCTCGCCAGTGTTACTCCAATTCTCGGCGTTAACTAGATCCTGCCTGGTCGATAATCACGTCTTACCTCATCTCCTGTACCAGAGGACGGCAGAGGGGTGTAACTGTGTAGAGCTGCTTGTTTCTTTGGTATGTCTTGTCTCTGCTGCTGATGTTTTTTTCAACACACTTAAGCCTTGAAGCTGGCCCCCCTTGTGACCTCAATCACGGTGTACCTCAGAGCCAGGCTGTCTCCTCGTCATCAACGTAGGGCACAAGAGAAGCTGCTACTTGATAGATCACCGCTTTCACGGGAGCTAAATGTGTCTTTTGTCTCTGCTAATAACCCCGACACAAGTAGCCATGGCGAGGTGGTACACTTCGGTTGTACATTCCTGACATCTTCTGCGCTCTGACCTACTAGATTATCCATGCTTCACATCACACTCTCATCCGGCGCGAGGTGGACGAGAAGCATGTCACATCCACTAATGGAAACATTTGCCTCTGTTTGCTTCACAGTAGGTGGGAAGCCGTGACGTATAAGCAGACGTCATCACCAGAATTTCTTGATCCGTCACTTTATAGCAGCATTATGTACCCCTTCTAAGGTCCGTGTATATTCGTTAACTGCTGATGATCAGTGAAAGGTTGTAATTTAGACATGCCCTTCCTCAAACAGGCATTCGTTATGAGGATCAGTATGTATCAATGTATTCTATAGTTCTACTCGACCGTCGGATTTAAGTCGATACCGTGCGCATCAATGCATACCATCGTTAACACACATGTCAAGCGTCTACCACCACCCCCCCCCCCCCCCCCCCCCCCCCCCCCCCCCCCCCCCTCCCCTGTCCCACTCACACCAGCACACTCCCCTCCTCGCCCCTTTCTTGCCAACATACACAGCTCCATCTTGCGGAACACACAGATCACGCCCAGTAGATGGCATGGTCATAAATGATAAGGTATAAAAAGCATTTGACCACAAAACGCATTGCCAATTACTTGCGGGGCTTCAATGCAAACCACCTCAGTATGCTCCTCCATATGAATACTGACACCAGATATATGGGGATATGATGCGGCTTAGCGTTAATACAGCGGATGGATGGGCTTTGTGACGTTTTCTGCATTCATTTCACCTTGTGAACATTCACTCGGGAATATTGGCGGATTATTACCGGGCTGAGAATGGACGCTTTTCATCATCCGGGGATCGCTATGGCGGGATGGGTGTAGGTGATAACCGGACGGGAAGTGGTGTGGTCAGAGCTGAGTTATGTTTGATAAGAGCTGGGCGCTGATTGAGAAGGCCAGGGGCGAGCTAGCTGAGTTATGTTTGATAAGAGCTGGGCGCTGATTGAGAAGGCCAGGGGCGAGCTAGCTGAGTTATGTTTGATAAGAGCAGGGAGTTGACGAAGAAGTCGTTCGAAGGGGTTCCTCGGTTATGTAAGATAAAAGCCGGGCGCTGATTGAGAAGGCACGCACACAAGCACGCACACACACACAAGCACCCCCCCCTCTCTCACACACACACACACACACAAACATACACACACACACACACACATACACAAACACACATACACAAACAGACACACAAACACAAGCACTCTCTCTCACAGACACACACACGCAAACACACACACACAAACACACATACACAAACACACACACACACACACACACACGCACTCTCACGTACAGACACACACACGCAAACACACACACACACACACACACACACACACACACACACACACACACACACACACACACACACACACACACATTATATTGCGTGCATCGTGGAGTAATCATGTCTGTTAAGAAGTCCATGATGCGCATGTCTCCGGTGGGTGGTTCTGTGACTAGATCTCTCAGAATTAATTCCTCTGACATGTGTTGATTTTTCGCCGCCTGGGCGAATGATGAGATGAGATTTCCCTTTCATGTCGTTTCCATAACGTCTCAGGAGACGAATGCGTTATATTTGCAGACACCGCTAAGGTAATATGAGGTGCATTGTTTGGGTTTTCGATGTCTGTACGACAATTTAAGGTGAATGGAAATAGGTGATCTATTTTAAGAATTACGGCATATGAAAGTTAATAAGTCTGTTCAAATTTAATGATGACGGTTTGAGGTGATATTATTATTGTCCTTTACGGACGACGGCAGCGGGAAATAGTCAGCGCTGATATCGTATGATGACATGGGTTTGTGTCTGGTGCGATTAAGTAGAGTTTGATATGTGGTTATATTTCAGCAGGGTAAGGTGTGAGTGTTGTGGTTTTTGACGTGTCTCATTTGACTACCTTAATGGTTTCCTGGTGGTGCATACAACCGTTACCAAAAAACAGTCCTTTTGAAGGCTCTAAGTGTGGACAATGGCAGTAGTAACGTCTTTAGGAACAACCTTGCCCAAGAGACGACCAACTACCTGATGGCTGTGTTGATGATAGCCATTAATATTTACCTATTTGCCCACACAAGGGCATGGATTTTAGCTTCCCTTGGCGTCCGCCAGGAGATCGGGCTCCCTAACGCAAGCAGGCTTCTAATGTAGGTAATTACCTGGTGTTCGTAATGGTTAACCTTACACTAACTGAAGCCAATAATGTCAGCATCTACTCAGCTTTATATAAACTCTTCTGAGTTGTAGACATTTGCCCATAGTTCATTAGTGTTGCCCCCTTCAGGTAACCTATTATCATTCACACGCTTATTTATTCACTCACTCACCCACGCATTCATACACTCGTTCTCTCACTCACTCACTCACTCACTCGCTCACTCGCTCATCCACTCACTCAGGCACCCAGCTTCCCACCCGCATTTTCACTGAGATATTCTTTGCTAGCGAATTGAAGCTCAGTTAGCTATATTCCACACAATATGTTTGTAAGCTTACAGTTCGGCATGTATCTTCATTGTACGGCTTTATGACATGCGTTATCATAATCTGAGGATCGTAACGATCTCCCATCTCTTTTATCTGCCCTTGCCCCGCTGTTGTGTCTAATGCATTTTCACGCCCTAAAATCTTTGATCATTATCTCCTTTTTGATCGTCATCTCCTCGTTGATCATTATCTACTCATTGATCCTTGTCTCCTCTTTGATCACAATCTAATATTTGATCATTATCTCATATTTGATCATAATATCCTCTTTGATCGTAATCTCCTCTTTGGTCGTAATCTCTTCTTTGATAATGATCTCCTCTTTGATCACTATATCCTTTTTGATCATCATCTCCTGTTAAATCATTATCTCCGCTTTGATCATTTCCTCTTCTTTGTTCATTTATATCCTCTTTGATCATTTTCTCCTCATCGATCATTATCTCCTCTTTAATCATTAGCTCCTCTTTGATCATCATATCCGCTTTGATCGTTATCTCTTGTTGCTTCTAGTTCATACGTTGTCTGGGATAGGATGATGATATTTAGGTGACCGTTATTAGGAGTATATAACGAAGGGGTGTCTTGTCCCATTGTTGAGGTTGCACGTTAATCGATTTGAAAGCATTATTTATGCTGACGAGTTCCATGAACTCCTTTTAAGATCCTGCACTAAATGACGCACTGCTGACACTATTGAGGTCGTTCCAGAAACTGCCACAGTTTCTGTTCATTGGAGTGAACGAGATCCTCATTCTGGACAGGTCAGCCAAATGTGCGGTGGTTCGTGTCTTGCATGGGCAGTGAAAGGAGGGTTGCATCTGTAAAGACGTACTTGTTGTGTGTCTCCTTATGGCAATGCTTATGGTGACTTAAGGCGAGGATAGAACTGTAATGCACTGAGCGCGATAATAATGGCTCCATGATAACATATTCGTATGTACATCCTTCTGATGCATAGCAACCTTGACTTGATCTATCTCATTCATTGTTGATTTGTCACAATTAAGGATAAAGTATGCGTATGCCGACACCCTTTGCATTCCGTAGCACTAGATGTTTCTTTGATGCAGCGGGAGTCAATAGGGGGAAACTCTTTCCACAGACTCAGCTAACTGCCATTTATGACTGACCTACCGACGTGTTTTGGCTAAATGACATCACAAGAACTACGCGTGTGACTGTTTTGTACATCCTTAGTTAATGTACGTGTTTGAGATGGTAAGCAGTTGTTCAGTTGATTTGTCATTCACTGCGCAGAAGTCATATTGATTCAAAGCGCCATTTCTGCTGCCATTCTAGTGCGGTATCAGCAATGCTCACCATGCTACATGGCGCAAAATAGACAGCGTGAATAATAACAACCAATGAACAGCTTTATTCGACAAAGACTCAAGAGTTTATTCGCAACACAGATTTTGGAAATATCCAAACTGTACACAGTTGGCTATTTCCTCTTATGCAGTATGACCACACACCTGGATGAAACCAGTGTAAATGATGACCAACCCTGTTCCTCTTGTGTTAGTTAATGATATGCAATAGTTGCATCCGGTGACCTGGTCAGATTCTGCTCTGCAATAGTTGGATGTGGTTCTTTTCCAGTGAGATAGCGCATTGATTTGCACTGAAGGTTCGGTTAACTGCATAATGAACTTGCTGATTGTCCATCCATGACGTCACACTATGACAAGATGTGGGTTCTACTCTCTGTACAATGTCAATAAGGATAGGATATGAACTTAAGTACTCTCTAAACTTAGATAAATGGATGTACTTACAATAATGTATCATCAATCTATGCTGAAGTGCGGCTCCTTTAGTGCGGCTGTACATGTATCCACACATTGTAAACCGAACCAGATTAACGTTGTAGCATGACAATAATAGCTATGCACATTTGTATGTGATGCCGTTTGACGCTCAACAAATGATCGCCCCTAGGGCTAAAAGTCATGTTAGGTTTAATCATCTAGGGAACAAGTTACCTGGCGATGCCGATTATATCACAGGTAGCGGTGGAATACGGCTGACTCTGCCCCGCCATGTTTAAATACCGATCGTTAGCGGTGAGTGACAGCCTTGTGACCTTTCATTTATGTAAATGTACAGCGCTTTTAATTCCCAGGGAATTTAATACCATATAAATTTAGCGGTGCTTACACGTTCAGTTAAAAGCTTCCCACAATCTCTCGTGCGATGGTGACAGCAGCTTCTACGCATCTCAGTCCGTCATTATTCTGACTTAAAACCTTTTAGTAAATCTGACATTTTGTATGTTGGAATTCAATCAATTGTTGAAGGCCGTTGTAATGGTGTAGCAAAGTGTATAGGCGCTAGGTGTTCATTAAAAAGCCGTCTGATAAAAAAAGGAAATCCCTGATGAAGCAATGATAAAGGTTGAACTTCACATCATGTGCCATCGTCCATACAGGCTATATATGTCTCTGTGTTTTAAGAATCACGCCCATCCAGACACACCTGACAGGTAGAACGTAGAGGAGATGCGACCTTTTCTTGTAAATGCTTGTATGCCTTACCTCAGCCAACTCACCTGCTTGTTAATGTTCAGACAATGGTAGGTTCAATCTCTTGCCCCCGCTAGTGTGTTCCATTCGTAAAACCCAGCTCCTATTCAGTTTTGTAAATAAGCCTCTCTTTCGCTTTTGAACCAATCACTGCTAATGCCCTCCCACAATGTTTTTGTCATCCTCAGTTTAATAATCTTTTTCTGCGTATTAATTCATTTCTGGTGAATCACATGAAGAATGTCCGTTTTTATGTGTGATAGATATATTGCTTACATTTGTTGCGATGAGCGGCCTGGTCGAGTTAGTGGTCATATCTCTACCGCTAACTTGGATCAAGTGTGTCCGATCTGTATTGCCGGACACGTTCAGCGTTTTCACATTACGCCAGCTTTCTGCGGTCATTCATTATTCCTTGCACTATGGTCCGTATACGCTACAGACCTGTCTACACAACTAATATACACTTGGCAGTCGCTGTAACAACTGTACGCACTATAACGTGATGCTCTCCCCATCAAAACGAGCTCTGCTTATGGCGGCATGTTCATGCTTATTCCAGGAATGTAGTTTTTATTCATATATCTCCCGTTTTCACTGATATTGTGTAGAGAGGTGATATATATGCAGTGATAGTGCATAGAATATGGACACGCCAGCCCTCTTCCGCTCAACAACCAAACGCGCTGTTCGACTGAGTGTTTTTTTCTGTCGTATGCGCCAGCGCCATTCACACCAAGGCTGTACCATCCGTCAAATGTATAAGCATAATTAATTTAACATATATATCATCAGACCATTTGGTTATGTAGTATCTGCTCGGCAAGAGGTTAAAATCTGACCAGAAGTGATTTTGTTGGTGCGTTTAGATGGACGCATGCATATTGTCTCGTCATGGGGCCGACCAATAGCAGTTCTCATTAGCATTGCATTCGACAATATAATGAGAGCATTCGTCTATATGCTACATAATTGAGTCCAACTATCAAAATTTTGTGGTTCTTTGTTTGCGTGGCATCAATATGCAAACCTCGGACAATGAGCATGACCACACGGGGGGTAAAGACATCAGACAGTCTTTTATTCCAGCACGATGTCCATAAAACAGCTGTTTGGCTTCGTAGCAATGGCCGGTATTTGTTGTTCATTTTTGCATTCGCGAGTTTTGCCTTCCATTCGACAAAATACACTCAATAATGATAATGAATCCATCAAACAGACATACATCATCCCTGGCTGTGCAGATCAGTTGAAGTTACTGCCAATCTATGGAAGTGTTAAGCTAAAACAGTTACATATTGGACCATGTCCCTTAAATCCCATTTTTCCGTTTTAAGGCAGCACAGCCTTGAATCAGGCTCGATATTGATCCTGTTGTGTTTATCCAATCGTATATTGTAACCCGAAATGACGAAGAGAAATATCATGATCTATGATAAAAACAGTGACGTGAATCCTGAATGCCACATGAGACAAGGGAAAGGCATGAATTGCAAATAGTGAACTGATACTCCGACAAGTGAACCACAACAAAGAGGTCTGTCATTGGGCAATTGACTACTGAGCCGTTGTGTTTGTAGATCCTCACCAATAGTCGCTATGTCTTTGATAAGCAGCCATTGCAGGGATTGTGTGTGTCATGTGATATACCTCTCTATGGACATTCTTAGTATAGTAGTAGGACACCTGTCGCAGTGGAAGGCCTTTCGCACTTAGGACGTTATGGGGTCACTAGATCTCTGTAGCCCGGCTCTTGTGGTGTCCTGTCGTCATCCTTATCCATTACACCCCAAACCCTGTGATGTCTATGCTATCATGGAGAGAATGCGTCTGATTCCTAAATTCACCACCCCTTCCTCTTGACTTCCTCATCCACCGCAAAATGATTATGTAGAAGCTGTGGTTATTAATAGCAGACTTCTCTTCTGATGAAACTGTATTGCACGTCACTCCATCACAATTAACGTTTGTTCGCCTTATAATTGGTCAATGGCTGGGCAGCAGAAAGCGACCTTTGCGTCGCACGTGCGGTATTCGGGGAACAAACCAGCAATCCAAAGCATGTTAAACGTAGGTGTTCACGGTTTCTTTAGACATTTCAATACCATTTCGTCACTGCTCAACCTACGTGTTTAAATGCTGTTAATCGAGTTCGTTTGACTTACCCTGAATCTTAGAAATGATCTCCCATCACTAAACCGAGACTTGAAAACGACATTGTACTGATTACAGTATTCAGGTATGTCACTACGAAGGTCATTCTTGCTTACACATGCTGTATTTATAACCCCCCTTAAGTACATATATCGCGTCAATCGTCTTCGGAATAAATATAAGACAGTTACAGATATTCTGAATTGTCTGTGTCTGCTTTAAGCACACTCCCCATCCCTACGCATCGACCGAGGTCATGTTGTCAGTTAGCTCACAGACTTAGGTAGCGCGAAACTTGCCCCCACTCCCATGTCGTATCCATGGTAGGGCCCAATGTAATAGCCAAGCCATTGAATACCCGCTCCATTCAAATAACGTCCCATTGAGGGTTAACGCGACCTAACTCCTGGGCGTTGTACTTCAGATGACGCGATGACTTCATGCGGGAAGCCTTGACTCGGTGTAATCGTAACAACGATATACGCCGATACTGTGCAGTCGCCCTGTACTGGAATGGCTCTAGGCCTAATGCAATGTTAACATTGGTAAATTAACTTCATGGCCAGGGTTGTATTGTCAAGCCCCAGGCAGGACCTCTATCATCCCGCCATTTACGGGATGGCTGCGTTCAAATCGAAGCTGAGAAATGACTTTCAGCACTGTGTGGGCAGTGAGAAGCGGCAGTAGTGGTGCTCAGATGGGTGACGTTAATGGCAGTGATCACAACATCCGGCCAGGTCATGTATGGTATGCTGAATGGGACAGAATTATCGTGTTTATTGCCAATGGTAAACGCTGCCCCTGTCCGCTTACAAATAATGTCGATTTCATGCCCCGAACTTCACAGCTCATTCAGCTTCACACCTTGTCGCTTTATCAAGCTACACGGATGTGTTCATGGTATCTGGTAAACCCAATATCTCTGCCTTTTTGCCCTAAGCTTTACTCGGGCGTTATTGAATCCAGAATAGAACCTCCTATCAACTGATTGGTTGCTATATTACGGTACATGTACAATGTCATACCAGAGACAACATTCTCACAAAAGCATGGAATGTTGCGTTGTAAACTTTGATTCGAATAAACATATCGATTCCTTCTTTATGGGTAAGTCTGTTTATGCATTTTGTGAGATGAAACACCTATCTGTTTCTATCAAGATGGTTTTATTACTTTACTTTTCAAATATGGCATCATATGATATTAAGCCGATAAAATGAGAGATTTAGGCAAGCACAAAGTACAGAATTTTCATTAATAAGGTGAACTTTTATCAACTACCAGGTAAAGTATGTCAACATTTACCTCATGTATTATAGACGGTGCAATTTAGGCACTTAAATGTCGTCACCTACCGGCATGTAGCTTCGTACGCTTAACATAGCTCTGAATGACTCATAAAACTAGCAGTAGCTCGGCTATCTCTGCTCTTTAAGTAGTAATGTAAACACCCCATACACACAAACGTATGGTATCATCTTATTTTGACCCAGTGCATATGTCTGGTAAATTGCCCAGGTAAGTGGTGCTGCGTCACTCGACGTTGGGGATGCTGCGTCACTCGACGTTGGGGATGCTGCGTCACTCGACGTTGGGGGGCTGCGTCACTCGACGTTGGTGCTGCGTCACTCGACGTTGAACGTGCTGCGTCACTCGACGTTGAACGTCACACTCGACGTTTGGGTCATGCTAGCGTCACTCGACGTTGGGGCATGCTGTCGTTTCATGCTGCGTCACTCGATGTTGAACGTGCTGCGTCACTCGACGTTAAGTGTTATGCGTCACTCACTCCTTACCAAGATTTTGCAAATATGCCACCTGGATTGAGCGTTTTTTTCAACCAGTTTGATAAATCCGCCTAATCACCATTTTATTCTTTCGAAATTTCAATGTATAGAGCAGGTATGATATGTGCGTGTATGGATATATGAGAGGGGTGTAGGCGGGTAGTACGTTGTATTTGCAATACCAGTCTACCCAAATGTACAACCAATATAACTCAAATCTATTTCAATTGGCTGATTCAAAAGTTGGCCTATTCCCAATACATCCCTCAATGCTATGCAAACTATGGTTTGAAATGCAGATACCGAATGTTTAGAAAATTATCATACTATGGAACCACATAGCAGCTCGCAGCATCTAGATTTGTATTTTTTCGATAGAGGGGGGGGGGGCACACTTGCTAAAGTTGATGTTTGTGGATTATTTTCACCACATATGCGCTCCAGTCAATTTGACTTACCGGCACTATAGAGGTCTAGTGCGCGGCGTTTGTATCTCCAGCAGCTTTGCAATTTGCTTCTCTTTAACATCCCACTAAGGTTGGGTGAATGTAATCGTGAACCGCCCTGACGTTGAATGGATTATGTTGCATCCACGTGGAACGTGGATGACGGAATCAACTCATGAAGTTCACCAACTTCATACTTTGATATAATAATCATTACCTTCGACAATAGCTAAATCGAGAGCACATTCCATAAAGAATTTCAGAAATGAGTAGATAAATAGCAATAACTGGACGAAGCGTAGCGTGCTGCAGCCGGTGAAAATCACGGCTGCCTCGTTCGCAGGTAATGTTAACGTTGAGAGTGCATGACCAGTCTAACAAGAGGGAACTAGTAGTGCACCCAGCTATTGTACATGCATGCCCATACCTAGCTGTACTGTTGCGAGTTTGTATATGTATGCCAACAGTTCAGTATCTACAAAAACTTTGATTCAACGCAGCTCCGTATGGCACCACTATTTCTGACCTAGAATGTTGCGAATATTATTGTTTGTCCGGGACCAACATCCAGATTTGACGTTAATGTCAAAAGAATATAATTCAGCGAAGGCTGAAATATGACGTTCAATGCTCGACTACTTCGTGTGGGATAGTCGTAACTTACTATTGTTGTATGCGGTCGATCTTCGGACTATATCTGGTGCGTTGATGCAATCAGGTCAACAGCGTCATCAATATCCATCATTCTACAGACACAGTAAATGGAATAACAAGCTCAAGTCGTGGTAAATAAGCCGCGTGGTGATTACTCGTGACATTGGCTGTGTCTTTGTGTGTCTCGTGGGCGTCGTAAAACAGGGTGTTAACGCTGTTACAACATGCATTCACCGGCAGGTGTATTACGAATTTATAGAAGAAAGTCGGTCATCAGGCACAATGTTCCTTTGGAAAAATCTAGAATCAATGGATAAGTTGGAGAGCCAGACAGAGTGCATATGTCACACGCCTTTACCTTGGATCCGGCTACGCTCTGTGTATTATTCACGTAGAATCACAACTTACTGCAGCTAGGACATTGATAAGCGAATTTACGAAAAGATTCCGAATGGAACACCTATATTACCTGCATCCACCCGTGATCCATTGTACGCGACCTCGTCCGTTTGATACCCATGTGTACCTGGTGCATTAAGCATCGTTAACGCCCGTCCATTCTTTGCTCACCACTCCACGCACCACCCATATCTAACCACACCCCCCCCCCCCCCACCCACCACCACCACCAACCCCACCATCTGTGCTCCCGCACGGCATTCGATGGACACCCAGACACTGATGACAGAGCTATACAAATAACAATTTCCGACATTAAATGTTTATTATAATGCAACCAAATTTATACGACACATTTATGTCTTCTATCAAGCGCTCTCACGGAAACAACATGCTGCCTGCTGTTGATGTATTCGTATATGCCGAGTGACATTCTGAACTATAAACAAGGACTTAAATTCCGACTTCGTCTCCGATTTGTTAAAGTGGTCTCCTTGTGGTTTAATCATATGCCCATTGCATCGACCATTGTACAAAATGGTTGTTGCACAAATTGCAGAGATTCCATATTCTGCTGATGCCAAACTTCCCTATCATTACGTCCCACCTTATGGCCAAACAAACGTCCGTATTGGTCTCATTACGTCCCTCCTTATGGCCAAACAAACGTCCGTATTGGTCTCATTACGTCCCACCTTATGGCCGAACAAACGTCCGTATTGGCCTCATCACGTCCCTCCTTATGGCAAAACAAACGTCCGTATTGGCCTCATCACGTCCCTCCTTATGGCCAAACAAACGTCCGTATTGGTCTCATTACGTCCCTCCTTATGGCCCCCAAACGTTCCTATTGGCCTCATCAAGTCCCTCCTTATGGACCAAACAAACGTCCGTATTGGCCTCATCACGTCCCTCCTTATGGCCAAACAAACGTCCGTATTGGTCTCATTACGTCCCTCCTTATGGCCAAACAAACGTCCGTATTGGCCTCATCACGTCCCTCCTTATGGCCAAACAAACGTCCGTATTGGTCTCATTACGTCCCTTCTTATGGCCCCCCAAACGTTCCCATTGGCCTCATTACGTCCCTCCTTATGGCCTCCCAAACGTTCCTATTGGCCTCATCACGTCCCTCCTTATGACCAAACAAACGTCCGTATTGGCCTCATCACGTCCCTCCCTTATGTGCCAAACAAACGTCCGTATTGGTCTCATTACGTCCCTCCTTATGGCCCCCCAAACGTCCGTATTGGCCTAATCACGTCCCTCCTCATCCGTACGTCCTCCTTATGGCCCCCCCAAAAACGTTCCGTATTGGCCCTCATTACGTCCCTCCTTATGGCCTCCCAAACGTTCCTATTGGCCTCATCACGTCCCTCCTTATAGCCACCCAAACGTTCCTATTGGCCTCATTACGTCCCTCCTTATGACCGTCCAAACACCCCTATTGCCTTCATTACGGCCCCCCTTATAGACACCCCGCCCCCTTCCTCCAGCGTGTTATCATGCGGCAGTAGTGGTGCTCAGATGAGTGACGTTAATGGGAGTGATCACAACATCCGGCCTAGTCATGTATGGTATGCTGAATGGAACAGAATACTCGTGCTTGTTGCCCCGCCTGCTTACGAATTGTGTCCATTCCAAGTCCTGAGCTACACAGCTCAACCCACTACACAACTGATCTCTTCATTCAACCATACAGATGTGGGGGGTATGCGTTCATGGTCATTTTCATAGTACGCCAAAAGGTTCAGCTGTTACCCTTTGGGTTGCTGCAATGTTGTGGGTTTACCTTTATTCACGGGAATGATGAGACGATCCATATGAAAACATGATCTATTCCATCTGTTAATCAAAAAACGGATTTTTTTGTAAAATATCCGGTTCGATGAGAAGCTAGTTGATCAGCGTAGAATTCTACTTTGAACTGTTGTGTATCTGATTCTTGGAGCTGTGCGTCTTAGGCAAGCGATACTTCGGGCGATTTGTGCAACTGCTATGTTCCCTAATACCCTGTATTGCTTACATTTATGGTCAATGATTAACTGTCAGTATAAATGATTCGACACTTACTCAGGCTTCAGTCGGCTTGAAAATTACTCTATATAATATGCAGGGACCGATTTATATATATATATATATATATATATATATATATATATATATATATATATATATATATATATATATATATATATATATATATATATATATATATATATATATAATACTATCAATGATAATAGAGCATGTATTCGCAAAAATTAGTTTGTGCAACGAAATGCAATGACCTCTTCGGCCTCCATATTGGCTATTTAATGAAAGTACCACTTCAAGATGGACACACATTTTTGCATTATCTGATACAACTGAAGAGCTTACACGCACAAGCATAGAGGCAAACCGAACTTTGGGGTTGTCACTGACAGTGCATTTAAATCCATAAGTGAGCAAATCTCAAACAGTAGTGCATACATCCTGTATGCCTACATGTAGCGGTAAATAACGTGACCTCGTTCTTTTTTCAAGCATCAGAACTCGCTTTATGCACTTCTGCCAAGCAACACTGATATTGTAACGAGAGTGTACAAATAGCTTTGTACGAACGTCCGTGCGACAAAGGCCGAATCTGGACATCACTATATGTTCACGAAACAATAAACCTCACCTGTTCGATGTTTGTATCATTATTGTCATGACCAAAGAAACTTCCAATGAGAAAAGCATTTTTCCACACCCTTAAAATGGCTCCATTTAACCATAATTCAAGGTCGGCAGTACATGTTGGAAAATTGTAGCACAGCACCAAACATTGAAAACAATTGATCATTACATCATATTCTTGTGCGCATTGTTCACATATTGAAATCTTAAGGTTAGCTTCTGTGACTGGGGGAGCAAGGAGTGTTAAGTCGTCAGCATACCCATAAACGAATGGCCGACTGGGCATCCAACTTTACTACGTTAAAGACGATTAAAAAGCTCGTCCATATAAATACAGAAAAGAATTGGTGATAACACCCCCCCCCCTGCTATATGCCATTACTGCATTAGTATACCTCAGATACACCAAAGCCAAATTGAACTACCAACGATTAAAATACATTAATAGGAGCTATGTTACAATAGTACAACACATACTTCTTCGTATCAATAATTTAAGTAATTTAACATTATTTACCATTTTTATTTTTCAGTGCCGTTGACGCGTCTGGCAACACAATATAACATGACGCGTTTAGATTAACATGTAAATCAATCACTTCTTGGATCACTTAAGTACACTGAGTAGTGAAATAGTCTGGCTTACAACCAAAACTGGAGAAGACTGGTGCTCAGAACATTAGAATACTTCGACAAAATAGCGTTATCTAAAACCTTGCCTACAACACTACTCAGCGCAATCGATCGATAGTGATTGCTTTGTAGTACTGGAACAATCACCGATGTTGTCATTTCAACCGGGGTAAGTTAATTCTCAATCATATAATTAAACGACAAAGATAAATGAGTAAACAATTCACGAGAGCCGTTTATAATATGGTCCGAATTAACATTTTCATTAACGTCAGACACATGAGGCTTAATGATCACTTAGAGCTGCTAGTACTACTCCTACTGAAACATTATGATCAGATTCGCATTTATCTGAATTGCATCTTTACGTAACTTAGTCATTCAGAGCCACTTTAATGCGGTCATAATCAACAACATTATTCGGCACACTATTATGCAATTGCTATTATTTAGTACCAAGCATATCGCGAATATCACATTATCAATAGCTGATGGCACAGCACACGAATTCCTACTGTTTTTTTTCTATTGACTGTTAAGCTTCCACCGTGCGTTCAAGCGACATCTTGTCCTGATTCTCTGACAACCCATCTTTATATTCACATTTGGTCTGAATCATTATCTCCTGCTCCTGGCCATCACGTGGCCTGCCGTTGTCGATCCATAAACGATGCCATAAGGCCCGACTATGGTTTTCCATCCTGTTTTTGACTTTCGTCGGACAGCATGGGTGGTCTTTTGTGCAGCTAATAAACATGCATTCAGGATAGCTTCATGGCAATCAATAATGGCGTCGCTATTCTCAGTACAGTTAGCGTCAGTATATTGCAGGGGTTCGTTTGGCACCTCTATACCAGCCAGTTAATCGCTAAGTTGAACTTTATATGCCTCAGTGTTGGACGCATTAGCATATTTACAAGAAGACGCAGTATGCAATATTTTGCTCCGCGCCGGCACATGCTCAACATGTATTTCTTGTGCCAAAATGACGGGACTATGGTCTGACAGGTCATGACCTTCATGTGAGCAATGACTTTGAAACATATTTTTATCAAGATCGTTTATTATACATTACATCCTTGATATTTTGCAATGATGTGATTTGCAGACAGCACGAAAATATGGCAACCGAATACTATCCACACGACATAATAAGATATAATAGAATCCTTTCGTATACCAGTGGTAGACCTTAAACCAAAGTATGGCCTGTTAATGTGCGATTAATCGACCATTACTCAGATACCCATAATGATTGATGTTATCAATGACATCACAGCAATTTGGACAAGGTGTTGCAAGCAGCTAGGGTTATGTACCATAGCGTAAGTGGCATTGTCACTACTTGACAAATCCCAATTGTCTTGGCGTTTTTAAACTACTTGGTTAGAGAGAGCAACGAAAGCCGAAAAGTCGCACATCTTTTCGAGGTTCAATTGTACTGCTGATTCTAGGATCATAACCACTCGCTGAACATCAGGACTACACTGTCCACAATCTGGCATTCTCCATGTGATTCGCTAATGTAAATCATATGTGACAATGGATCCTATCTCCAGGAATCAGATGACATTCCTGAATTACTGTCAAGTTACAATGTGTCCTATCATCCGACACCTACCCCGCGGCCACTCACCTGCGCTGAATGGAACAAGCAAATTGGATCTATGTTTACGTTAACCCGCATGAATCTGACCGGCATTGATTAACCGAGGCATCATGGGTATTCGCGTGTTATTTGCGTGGAAGCTGGATTGTTGTCACATGACGTATGTATGAATAGACGTCATACGCACACGCATATGTCATATTTATAGCTTGATCTTGTGTTTGTCATATTTATAGCTCGATCTTGTGTTTGTCATATTTATAGCTTGACCTTGTGTATGTCATATTTATAGCTTGACCTTGTGTATGTTATATCTATAGCTTGCCCTTGTGTATGTTATATCTATAGCTTGACCTTGTGTATGTCATATTTATAGCTTGACCTTGTGTACGTCATATACATCGCCTGGTAGAGTGATGAATGAGCACATTGTTTGAATGAGAATGTATTTCTTGAGATGTGGTAATGTTTACGATACGCTGATCCTTTGATGTTTATTTTCTATAGAAAGCTTGCTCATTATATCTCATTTCATGCCTCCATTATCTTCCATGAGGTTTTGATCCTCCTTCATTCCGCGGATTAGATATGCAAAATTTACCTCGCCTGATAAGGAGGCTAATGTCCGATTTCTTAACCCTCCTCATCAGCCACTCATGTAAGCAATGTAATTAACATACATAATTAATTGTAATGTATATCTCCACCGCACATTTGACGTGTATTAAACACCTGCCATGCGTACACGATATGGCTCGACCGCGGTGAGGTTGATTGAGGGTCTGTGGTGGGTTGTGAGATTAACCTCTCTAGTCCCCACACTCGACTCACCACATTCAGATATACTGAATAGTACGAGCGAATGCTGGTCAATACCAGAGAGCGCTGTCCTTCCAATGACCGGAAAACAACAGCAGCTGTCGTGATTACAGTCAGCCTTGGTTGAATGCGATCGCTTTGGAGATGGTAATGTTGTGCAAACGGACCTCTGTTTGATTGGCAATCGGCCTGCGATAAATTTAACTAATTGAATTGGAGACAATGATTGTCAAATACAACCATTAGTGGTCCAAGCTTCCTTCTCTTGGCAGCTGTTGTCATATATACCTAAAGTGTTGTCACATTATTGTTAATCAATGATGCTGTTAGCAATCTGTTTGAAGGGATATTTTGCAGTCGTAATACCCCCTTCGAGCATTGTGTGTGAACCTAGCACATCTACATCATTACGTCCTTATTTGTGGCATGCGTGTGGGGCACAATACAGGCTTCACATCACCATGTCATTCGCATGTCATTTCTTGTGTCATAGAAAGTTTGTGAAAGTGCGTTTTTGTTATCAGCACACCAGACGATGACACAATATGTTAACGAAAAGCAGCAAGGATTTCTGCAACGAGCTACATTCAGCATTGTTGCCTAGTATGTTTTTTAAGATTGTTGTTGCGATTTCAACAGATAAATCAGTTTGCTAAATCTTCCTTATTCCCATTGCCGTCTCCCACACGGCCAACAAATGACAACTCTTCCACAAAATGTCGATGTAGAAGCGGTCCTATATCGGCTGGTCACACAGTGATTGTGCAAATATTCGTAGTATATCTATATCTCTTGATCCTGTGCAAACTATGGTTTTGATATAAGGCAGTTATGTGAATGTGTTTATTGCATCTGTGGTGAGACCGTATTTGCTGTTTGCAGATTATTTTCACATCAGTTCCGCACTTCAAAATTATACTGAGCAGTATTTGAGAGGGCTAGTTTATCATTAGTTTACATCACCAGCAGCATCACATTGAAATTAAGTAAATGGGTTTGCTTTCGGTGCCATTGTAGACCTAGTTTGAATAACCAGTGCATTTTCATGACACTGACGCATCTACACAAAACCTGGACGACCAAATCGGATCATACAGCACTCTAGTGTCGAAACTATATTCTATACAGGCCCCATAATTTTTTAAAATTTTATTGTCATTAAACTTAAGTATACAATTAAATAAAGTGATGAAAACTTGTATGAGGTGTTCCTAACTAGGGTGCTGAACGATGCAAAATAAAGATAGTGCGGACCGCTCTAGTGCATTTAAGTAAAAAATAAATTGGCCTTAAAGTACACCATGTCCTTATAAGGACTTGAGGGGTTCCTGGATAGAAAAAAAGGATTTAAGGGAGTTAAGTTTATTGATGAGTGGGGTGCGGAGGTTTGAGTAATTGGGGCATTAAAGAAGAAGTGATGAGAGGTTTCTGGCAAAGGACAGTAATGACAGATAGGTTTTGGATGTAAGGAGCGATAGTGTTTGATTTTGTAGTAATGTAGAGGGTGGTTATCTAATACTATCGAGGTTAAGATCTTGTCGGCATAGGTGTTATTACTGAAGGTAAGGGTTTATAGTCTATTGTGGGTTTGATAAGTTTGAAGGTTGAGGAGGAGTTGTTCCACTCTTCTTGCCATGAATAGTGTGTGTTGAGATCTAAGGTTTTGAGTTGGATACAGGGGTTAGAATGAGGCTGTTGTTACAGCTGTGATGAGCAAGAAGAGTGGATTTCATTGATGAAGGGATTTATGGTTTTGTTTCTTAGTGCAATTATGGCTTGGGCTCTATAAAGGATGTATTGTAATAAGTGTGATGAGTGGATTATGCATGATGTTAATTTGTTTGTGCCCCAGGAAGTGCCACTGATGTATCTAATAAGGATGGTAATGTTATGGCACTTCGAGACTGTGTATGTGATGTGGTCTCTCCAGGTTAGACCTTTGTCGAGAATGATTCCAAGATTTTTTATAAGTATTGGTTAGAGATAGGCTTATTATTAAAGTAGAAAGTGGGAGAAATGCTGTTTTCTGTTAGTTCCAAAGTGGTAAGTGTTTTTATTTTGATGGGGAAAAGGAGGAGGTGGTTTTGTAAAGATTTGTTGAGTCTGGAAGATAGTTTACCAGTAGCCCATATGGTAATGTCATCTGCATAAATAGAGTACTAAGGGATGGGAATGTCATTAATAAATATATTAATGAGAGTAGGGGATAATACACTACCTTGAGGTACTCCATTATCAGTGGATAGTGATGAGGATAGAGTGTTGTTGGCTTTAACTTGAATGGTTCTATTAGATAGGAAGTTATGAATCCAATTAAGAGCACGGCCTTTAATTGCTGTTGGTTTTGCTTTAATTTCTATTGAGGGTCTGTTTACCATGTCGAAAGCTTTGGAGTTATCGAGGAAAATAGCATGTGTTTTTTTATTGTTGAGGAGACTTATTAATGGCGTCAGTGAGGAGAAGAGTGTTACCGATGGTATTATGATGTGGTCGACTACTGCGCAATTGCATAGTATTACAAACCCGTGTCAATTTAACGTGCTTTTATAAAACGGTGTCTCTCTCATCCAATCCAGCCCCATCCGTACACTCGTGTGGCTGTGAATGAGTACAAGATTAAAAACAATGTACAATTGGTGGTTATTGTAAAAAGAAGCGTTTCGCTCAAAAGATAAAACGTGAGTTGTACTCAGCAAGTAAGCATTTGTAACCACGCCTAGCGAAACCTGTGACAGTTATGCATACCAATTTCATTGTAGTTTAAATCGATTGAATTCAACGCTGCCCGGTGCTAGGCATCATATATGCTTAAACATGTTGATCACACCAACACAGTGATGTATGCGATTGTCAAATCGATGTGACAGATTGTTCTATACAGGTGTAGTAAGCATGCGGGCGATCTGTGTTTTATATCTAGCACATTGATGCATTCAGGTGAACAGCGTTATCAACATGCATTCTTCTCCAGACACAGAAAATCGAATAACAAGTCGTGATATATATATAAGCCGCGTGGTGGTTACTCGTGGGTGTGCCATGCGCTGGCCGTTGTGATACGGCTATATGACTTGTTAGAAATAAAGCTTATGGGAAGTGTAGGTTGACAGGTTGCTAGATAAATTATTTTGTGAATGCATCCGTGAGTCACCAATCGAATACGGCCTTGTCTTTCTGCTGGTCTAGTGTTTGACAAAGCTGTCCGCCTGCAGGTGCTTTACGTATCGATGATGTCCCCGTCCAACCCTCCCCCCCACATCCCACTCGCTATATCTACCCCCTCCCCACACTCCACTCGCCATATCTACCCCACTCGCCATATCTACCCCCTCCCCCTACCCCACTCGCCATATCTTACCCCTCCCCGTCCCCCTTCCCCCACCTCCGACCTACGTGTCCCTGTGGCAGTCAATGGACATACAGCCACGGGTGACAGATTAAGACAGCTACGCTTACCAGCTGACATAATGATCAAATGATAATGCATCCCAATAGATATGCCACACCCTCCGTCAAACGCTGTCAACAAACTACTTTAACAACATGCTGCCCATGACAACCACTGAAACAACATGCTGCCCATGACAACCACTGAAACAACATGCTGCCCATGACAACCACTGAAACAACATGCTGCCCGTGACAACCACTGAAACAACATGCTGCCCATGACAACCACTGAAACAACATGCTGCCCATGACAACCACTGAAACAACATGCTGCCCATGACAACCACCAACTTGCTGTCCAAAACAACATGCTGCCCATGACAACCACTGAAACAACATGCTGCCCATGACAACCACTGAAACAACATGCTGTCCAAAACAACCTCTGAAGGAATACGCTGCCCATGACAACCACTGAAACAACATGCTGCCCATGACAACCCGTAAAACAACATGCTGCCCATGACAACCACTGAAGCAACATGCTGCCCATGACAACCATTGAAACAACATGCTGCCCATGACAACCACTGAAGCAACATGCTGCCCATGACAACCACTGAAACAGCATGCTGTCCATGACAACACCTGAAACAACATCGAAATGCAGCAAACCGATTCCTAATCTACTGACGCCTTAGGAAGCAAGCCTTTGTTTTTGCATGGAGATAACGCAGTTAATTCGAATCCGTGAATTTACACCCACCATGGTAAACTTTCCCGCCCGGCCCCGTACTGATTCTGCGTACAGATGGCTAGTGCGCACGCGCCATGGCGTGATTCTGTCACCAACACTGGCCTAATCACGTTCGTTATCAGCCTACGTAGGTCCACTTCAGGCTGCATATGACAGGTTTATTTCTCAAACTGATGGGAAATGCCACGTAAATCCCCACCGAAGAATGATTGAACAATAGCGGCTAGGATTGACGCGATGCTACATATAGTGAATGGTGAGTCGCGTTAAGGCCGGGCAGATGAATAAGGCAACAGGGAGCGGCTTATTACGCAACGCGATATGGTTAACTGAGCGTGTTCTGGCGAAGATATTGATGACGAAGAGGTTAATTGAAAGGATGTCTAAGAATTTGACTGCTTTTGCTATAATGATACGGACGATGCTTTTGATGTTGGTGATGACGAAGAGGCTGGTAATGACGACGTATATGAGAATGTCACCTCGGCGGTGATGATGATGTATAATGTTTATCCCTTAGAAGGAAATTATCTTTATGATAATCACGACAATGATTATCATGATAGTTATTGTGAGGATGGCAATGTACCTAATGAAAATGATAGCAATGATGATTGTGATGATGATTACGATGATGACGACAATAATGTTGGTGATGATCATGATAATAATATTAATAGCTTATTTCAGGCACATATTATATAAAGCATGCATTTAAATTTCCATCAAAACGCCACACTTAATGATGAAGATGATTATGATGATGATAATGATGATGATATTGTTTTGCAGTCATGTTGATAAAACCACAACTCCGGACTCCCCAGCAGCACCGGTGTCTGATCCGGCGGAAACCCCCCAGATCCGGGACGTGGTCCTTATCAGGGATCCCCACCTCGGCTTTGGATTTGTTGCTGGAAGCGAGAAACCCGTCGTTGTCCGGTTTGTAACAGAAAGTAAGTCTCCTTCTCATAGTAAATGCGACAGGCGCTCGGTTCCCGATGTTAACCTTCCGAGCGCCGGGTCGCTCTCTTTATATGCTACGTAGTATATACACTGATATATAGAGTATATTCAGATAGGGATTCGACGCTCGGAAGCGGCTCGGCGCTCGGAAGCGGCTCAGCGCTCGGAACCTTGGCACTGGTGAATTTGTATATCATTTACTCGGGTGATGATGCGCGATATGCTTTAATATTACATCCACAGTCTGGGCGACATTTTGTCATCATTCAGATGTCACAGTCTGGGCGACATTTGTCATCATTCAGATGTCACAGTCTGGGCGACATTTTGTCATCATTCAGATGTCACAGTCTGGGCGACATTTTGTTATCATTCAGATGTAACCCCGCCGGATCATGTCCCGGAAGTCGTCCATCTTGATAGATCTATCCGGGATCATCTGTTTCTTGCCCAGTCAAGACGAGAATAAACCGCGAATGGAACTGGGGTGTTCTGTTTCTGAAGCGTCTACAAGACGATGTTATGTTATGAGTTGTGCCTTAGACAGCTCTCAACATCAAGAGAAGACACTCTGTCGCTAGCGCCATCTCGCGCCTAAATAACTCATTCATCAGCTACATACTGTTTGCCGCCTAAGCTGCTGTTTACACCCGGCACGTGCTCAATGCTAAATGTGTGTTGGAATAAAACGGATGTACATTCATCCATGCATTATCTACAACCCTACGCTATCTTAAGACCTACCACAAATCCTGCATCTCAATTGCCACACATCAGCCATCGATGTTATGCATTGGTCATTATCCTTAACAGTAGTTTCCTTAGTTGGTCATTATGAACCTTCAGTTAGGACGCGTACATGGACCCAGGTAGTCAGATGCTGCGAAGAAATTGACGGACACCGTGCAACGAGGTCGTCGTCTGCATCCGACCATCGCGCTATGGTGGTCCATGAATGACGTCACGACCTTCAGTGTGTACTCTTGCAGAGATTAGTCACACCCTTATAAAGCCTTCCTGCGCTTCACGGTCATTCATGCTCCTCACTAGTCAACACAATAACAGCCGCTAGGCGTCACTGGGCGTCCTTGAGACGCAAGTCGGCCATTATGACGACACTGGAGGAGGTTAAGCAGCGGGGAGGATTGCTGGGTCCTATCTGGTGAATGAGTTCGTATTGAGGGATGATGGCATATTTGACTCCTCTAACCCGCCAACCAATGCATCTATGACCTCATATGTTAACTCTTTATGTCAAGGTCGCTTTCGAAAACGAGAGTTTCTCAATGCATTATTGGTTGAAGTAGGTCCTTTCCTCTGGAGTGATCATCTCAGTTGGGCTTTTACACGACGCTTTCTAAATTCCCTGATGTCATCACATGACATAGCGTGTACCTCACGTGACGGTCCAAGATTCCTACGTTTGTGACGCGTGTAAATTGAATCTATCCATCTGCATATCTGAGTGCGCCAGTTCCGGGTTATATGATTAAACGCGTGTTACATTGAGAACTTTTTCCATGTAGATCAGACAAATTCATGAAATATGACCTGATACGAAGCCACGATGGTGGATTTGTGAAGTCAGATGAGGTGAATTTGCCATTAATCTAGTGTCACCTTCATTAACAAGCTGTGTTCTGTTGGGTGAATTTCAATTGATTCCCCTCCTTGATAAACGGACAGATCACGTGATGTGTCACTTGTCCCCGTCTGCTGTATAGTTTTACATCGATACTGCATAATTGACTATTACCGAAAAATGAACACGAAAGTTGAGAATTGTTTGAACTTGATGTCATGAACGTCTTCTTTGACTTTACTCTCAGATGGCCCAAGCGAACACAAGTTGTTACCTGGTGATCAAATACTCAGCATCAATGGGGAGGACGTGAAGGATGTGCCCAGGGAGCGTGTGATAGAACTGGTCAGGTGAGACACAGACTTAATGTACCTAGGGAGCGTGTGATAGAACTGGTCAGGTGAGACACAGACTTAATGTACCTAGGGAGCGTGTGATAGAACTGGTCAGGTGAGACACAGACTTAATGTACCTAGGGAGCGTGTGATAGAACTGGTCAGGTGAGACACAGACTTAATGTACCTAGGGAGCGTGTGATAGAACTGGTCAGGTGAGACACAGACTTAATGTACCTAGGGAGCGTGTGATAGAACTGGTCAGGTGAGACACAGACTTAATGTACCTAGGGAGCGTGTGATAGAACTGGTCAGGTGAGACACAGACTTAATGTACCTAGGGAGCGTGTGATAGAACTGGTCAGGTGAGTCACAGACTTAATGTACCAAGGGAGCGTATGATAGAACTGGTCAGGTGAGACACAGACTAAATGTCTCAGGGAGCGTGTGATAGAACTGGTCAGGTGAGTCAGACTTAATGTACCAAGGGAGCGTATGATAGAACTGGTCAGACTTAATGTACCAAGGGAGCGTGTGATAGAACTGGTCAGGTGAGACACAGACTTAATGTACCAAGGGAGCGTATGATAGAACTGGTCAGGTGAGACACAGACTAAATGTCTCAGGGAGCGTGTGATAGAACTGGTCAGGTGAGACACAGACTTAATGTCTCAGGGAGCGTGTGATAGAACTGGTCTGGCGAGACAGACTTAATGTCTCTGGGAGGGTGTGATAGAACTGGTCACGTCAGACAAGGACTTGATATCCGATACAAGACTTGTCTTCTCCCTATGCAGCAGTAGCCTTACCTTCAATGTCTGTATAACAACTAAGTATATTTTATATACAAAGCTCGCTCTATTAATCAACCTATTGTTTTGTTCCAGATCTTGCACTCAGTCCATATCGCTGACCATTTCCCAACCGGCATTAGACAATGTGAGTGGACAAATTGTCTTCATCATATTCTACCAATAACTGTTTAGATTGATTGGACCACCAAGTGTCCGTGGTCACTGTGCTTTATGGGCTGCTTGCATGACAGCGCCCTTTGGTCAGGTCGACCGTCCGACCTTGACCTCTCCCCATCAGCCAACACTCCGTCGCTGTTAGGTTTCATACACCCCTGTTGTATGTGTACATATCTGGCAGTTTGAGGCCTTTAATGTCACCGTAAGGCTTGATTGATTACGTCTTGGGGGCGGCAAACAGCGATGCAATAGCCGCCCACCGTGTGATATGTCGCCCAGCAGACCATGGATATATGTCGTCATCCACACCTAAACGAGGGCCTTTCTTAATGTAGCATTATAACAACTTTTTCGCTGTCGGTTTAATAACATTCGGAATTTCATGGCGCGTGTTCTGTCAGTGCTTTTGAAAGATTCTAGGAGCCTTGTTTGTTGATATTGTAATGAGTATATAACAGCATGTAGAACTGCCAAATTAGGTGATATACCTGCATGGCGTATTAGGTAATATACCTGGTACATCAGGTAATGTACCTGGGATATCAGGTAATATACCTGGCGCATCAGATAATGTACCTGGCGCATCAGTTAATATACCTGGCGCATCAGGTAATATACCTGGCGCATCAGGTAATATACCTGGCGCATTTTCAACCTCCTATTCTCTCTTCACAGTTTCGGTCAGTATTCAAAATAATGATAGCTACGACCTAGTTCAACTTCCGCCCGCGAAGAAGTCTTGAAAGTGTGACTTGTTTGAAATAGTTTATTAAATATGCACTGTTTCCGTTTATATGCTGTTGCTTAAATGACCTTGACCTGGTATAATTATCGATAATCAACATCGATCTTATTCCGCCCGTGTCCAGTCTGGGTATCTAATAGTGTCTACGGCGTGCCATGTTTGGTCTATTCTTCCCGTCCCATCGAAATAAGAGGCAGGACTTGGCACGCGACCCCACTTTATTGAGATCATTTCTACGAGTACTAGGGAATCAGTCAAGATAATTGTTTTTATGAAATACTCCTTTGAGAGTGGACTTTCATTACACATGTTCTAATGATCGCATTTTTTTAAGATAACCAAAAATTGTACACATAATTGTCCAGCGCATATAACTTGAAATTGATCTGCTCATCAACTCTAGCGGATGGGAAGCGATAATACCTGAACTCGTCTTCGGGGCTGCGTGCCAAGTTGCTATTGACAATCCGGATACGGTCAACCAACCAAATGTATCACTCGCTATGGAATGTATCTGCAATATTAATACGGACTTACCTTCATGCCTACAACGCCTACCGCCCGCGTTAATACGGTATGCGATGAACCCCATGCTGGTACCCAGAACAATAAGGAGTCGAGTCAATTATGCAGCTTCGATTGCCTTGCTGGACGTGAGCGCAACGATTCACCATCGCACTTCTATTCGAGTCAATTTTCGAGAAAAGCAAGTACGGACGTTATTCGGGTTCGGCTTGTGGATCGTATCGTCATGGGCAAATACAAATGGGTACTTGGATTATCTTTCTCTGATTCGTTTGCAAGACCGATGTTTGCCTCGATTTGTGAGTCACGCCGCGTTGTGAATGGTTCGTATGAGTGTGACGTCACCACGATGGCAGTGGGTTTTATCGTGAACCGTATGATTCCGTTCGGTCGTTATCATTGCTCTGATCGTCTGTTTATCGGAGATGCCGTTCCAGATTGCTCGGCCACGTATTTCTTTGTCACATGTCGCGATAAGATTTCATGTCACATGTTAATGTTTTGCAATGTTTTTTTTCTCTTTTCCAATTACGCATCTATTTCCATTGTCAGTGTTATTGTGTGATGCAGTCGGCAAGGAAATCGGCCATTCTTACTGCCGCCAAGAAAGCACGCTTGAAAAACAACCCATCGCGCGTGCGCTTCGCTGAGTCTGTGGTTGTCAATGGCGACCATGCTGCCTCTGTATGTATATCTCTTCTGCTCTTGTACTTATTCTCTTGAATAATCTATAAAATTCCTTAGCATCACGGTCGGTTTTATAAAAGTTGCTATGAAGCTCAAATCTATTTAACATTCAAAACTATGGTCACAGTTAGTATATTTTTTCAGCCGTCCAATAACGAAAGTTACATTCCATTGATGCCCAATGTCCTGAAAGTATTTCTCGAGAATGGACAGACCAAGTCGTTCAAATATGATAGTAGTACTAGCGTCAACGTGAGTGTTTTATTTTATATGTATGTATCGGAAATCAACTGTTAAGCTTTTGCTTTCTTTACCACAAATGATAATTGTTATTCACGGTGCGATCATGTTCTGTTCCGTGCTGTGATTGGCTGACAAAACAGGAAGTACTACAATCTCTGGAAGAGAAACTTGGTATAAAACATATCGAACACTTCGCACTCATTCTTCACAATATGAAATCACCTACGCATCGTAACATGACGTTTTTACACGAGGCAGATTGCCTGGCTGAGGTAACTTTCGAATAGTTCAATATTTATACACAAACAGTTCATAGTAAAGTATTTCAATATATATGTTATGATGAATATGCATGATGCACCCACGTGAAGAGGGCTCGTCTTTATTAATGTATCAGATAGCAGCAAGGCCTGGTTCACAGCATTTTAAATGTGAGCTTCGCTTTGCCTTCGTACCTAATGACCTCCACGAACTCCTGCAGACTGATCCTATATCTTTTGAATATTTATACATGCAAGTAAGTGCTGCTTATTACGTTCATCCTACGTCTCAAATCATCCTATTATATAGATGTACCAAATAATAGTATTTTTATATTTGACCCTGAAAATAAATATCTTAGAAATATGACCCATTCATGAATCTATATAGTCCATTTGCCAACCGATTATATTTTGAGAGTGACCCCACTCTACGTAATACCTGGGATCGCCAGAGGCATCTGGGAAGAATCAGGGGGTGGGTAATTGGTGGATGACAGGGTCGTGTGGAACATAATTCTGATTATAAGCATGATTATAATATATGGCTGGTGCCCTCGGGTTCACTTCTGCAGTCTCCGTCTTCGTTATTGCTATAGACTGTGCCAGCGGCGACGTTATGATTTAACTTAGTTAGCAGATATTTTACAAGATAATGGAAATTAAAAGGAGCATTATAGCTTGCTTTAGCTGAGAAAAAATTGGGTACGCAGGACAACCGACAAAATGATGAAGGGCTGCATGGATTGGGACTTTCTCGGTTTAGTATTCAGGGAACGCTTCTCGGGCTTATTGAGCTAACAATAGCAATCAGCGAATGCAAAAGCAAATACAATGTCTATCGGTTGTCTTGTATGGCTGTAATTTTAAAGACAAAATATGCCGAGCGGCTATTATTGGACCCTTACCCGATACCCTTATGTTAACACTGTGACCCGTTGTTCTGTCTATGACCTGTTGTCTGTTCACTGCTATTCCACTTTGTTGGTTATATAATCAATTGTCAAACAAACATTTGATAACTGAGTAGCTATATTGCGTTCTTGGTGTTGTGTTCTGTCTGCAGTGCTGCAACGACGTCGTTCAGGAGCGGTTTGCGTCGGAACTAAAATATGACGTGGCCTTGCAGTTAGCTGCGTCACATATTGTGCAATACGCCATTGCAAACAACATATCTACACACAAAATCTCACTCAAACAAATCGAGTAAGTCGCGAACGAAATTGTCAGCCTATGAGTAAACATTATGATATTGAGATAGAGAACGTTATGATTAATATTTGACGCGGAAAGTTTTGAAAATTTGTGTGACTGTTATTGGATGTTTCACGTACTCTTAAGGAAAAAGATCATTTTGTCTAATATTTTATTTCAGAAAGGACTGTGGCCTTGATAAATTCGTATCAGCAACGATCCGCAACAATACCAAGTTGAAAGACTTACGCAAAATGTTGAACCATTATATCAAAACACATCCTAATTTATCAATCCCTGGTTCCAAACATCCTTTGGAAAATTTAGCTAAGCTGCAGTACATATTTTTACTCAGCGACCTCAGAAGCTTTGGTGGCAAGTGCTTTGTTGCCACACTTGTAAGTTAAATTTGTGTTCTCCAATTTGGATAATTCTGTGGTTCGGAACAGTTTATTGCTGGTCATTTATTATATATTTTATATTTCGTGTTTACAGAGACAACGACAGGAAGCTATCGTCGTGGTGGGGCCCAAATATGGCATATCTGTGATAACGAATATGAAAAGTAACATGGTGAGTTCAGCGCGTTATGATGTTGCCACGTCGCTCAAGTTGTCGCCATCATAACGCTAATTACCTGCGTTGCCATATATGAACACTTACTGCTCATGTACACCGTAACGCTGATGATCCGTATGGAGGATTTCACCCGAAGAGTGATGTTTGTGTTAAAGCTGGCGCATCAGGTGGATTTTAAAGAACTGCAGAGTCTTAATGTCACCAAAGAATCGGAGAGAATGGATCAGGTGGAGCTATGGACGACCACCAGCACCTCTCCGGTCAGTCCAATATATAGATGATGCCATTTTTACAAATAATCACAAGTCAGTGTTAATATGTTCGTTGAACTAAATACCGCTGCTTGTGTAGTGTGAGTGAATATGCTGTCTCTACTTAGCGTTTTGTGGTGGATTGAGTCGTGCGGAATCATTTCAATGTCTATGTATTTATTGCGTCATCAACACTGCCACGTTCCATAAATGATATTGTTTGATATCATGAATATAGCTTTCGTTCTCGCCCGGCAGGTGGTGTTGTCCATGGTGACCGAGGAAGTCCAGAACTTCGTGGCGCTGGCCGAAGGATACTTCCAGCTTGAGACGAAGAATAAAAGCAGACGACTTATTCACGACGATATGATTGAAAACAACAACCCATGTATGCATCATGTAATACACAATTAGTTAATTCCGTTGTAAAAAAAAAAGGGACATTGCTCCAATAGTCCCACCACAGTTTTGAAGTGGGTGGCTTGGGCACCATATAATACACCAGTGTTGTTGCGCGGTTAAAACCTATACTCACCTTGAAGTGGGTGGCCAATATGCTAACGTCGAGTGTATGACAAGATATGCGTTACTCATTAGCTTCTAACAAGCCTAATTCAGTCCGATTCTGTACGTGTTTCATAAGAAGTACCAAGAGCCGTATTCTACACGAGTATTTAACAATGATGGCGGAGTCAATAAATCGCCGTCCATCCTTTCATTATGTCCCTCAGTGCGTGCGACGTTAACGAAGGAGCCGATTTTGAAATGGTCCCTACAAACGGACCGATGCGTCTTCGGCCCCGCAACTGCGCGTCGCCAACTCTAAAGGGCTTCCACCGCACCTCCCCTCTGCCTCCTGTGCGAAGGTCTTTGTCTGCGCGCGAGGTGGAAACACCCTCATTTTGAAAGCCACCGCTACAAGGCGCGCGCCTCGCTGTGGTCAATATGCTCCAGGCTCTCGAGCATCGTGGTAAGCCAGTACGGCATACACCGGGCACCTAATATGGCATTGACGTGGATTCTAGCTCGTCAGATTCGGATAGCCTTACCTTCTCTGGAGCTAAAGTCAGCTGGAGACTGATAACGGGTCGAGTGGCATGTGATGTGGTCATGGTAAGTACTGCTGTCTGTGAGGAAGCTGTCCGATCGGTCGCCAGATGGCACCAGCAGTGTGCTATCTCAACAACAGAGGGCACCACTTTGTCGGGCACTTCAACACTGTCATACCCCAGAGCATCACATAGTGGATATTGTATTGTTTCACTTAAAAAGCACTCTGGTTGCATCAAGTAATTGTGTTGGTGGCATCCAATATTCATATTAAGGGCCCCAATAGTGAAGAGACGCGCGTCTGGCATTTTCACTACCCCATTCCCTGTTATTGGTTCGTATTGCGCGGAGGCGTTATTGGCGCTCGTGTTTTTAACAGGTTAACGGCGAAGGGAAGGTAGGTGTGATGTGTAATGTGTCGAGTTCCATAAGTTGAGATGATGTGTCTGCGTGCGTACTAAGAAGAGATGACAGTCTTTACGAGGGTGTATATGTGTTGATATCATCTGTCCGCTAACATACACAGTGACCAAGTAATGTTCTGTATCGAACCGTCGTGTGTAGCCAATGTGTTTGGAAATTAGTCGCGAAACGGCAGTTCATTTGTCTACAGGACGCTCTCTGTCACATGCGGACAAGTTGGTATTTCCGATGTAATTCACATTGCGTGCTGATGTAAGTCTGAAAAGAACACTATAAAAAGTGATATGACAAACGGGCTGCTCTTTACAAATTTACCACAAACGTTCCCACAGAGGCCCAATAATACGAGGCTGCACATTAAGGGGCCTGGTTCCTTCACGCGTAGTCAATTCCATGAACAGCCCCAGATCTTCTGAATGAGTTTTCAGCTGCGATTTGCTGCCGCCGTTTTTTGACATATTGTGATTGCACCGGGGTTAAATTGACCGAAGTCTCAGTGCGTGAATGGACTGTCAGGGCAGTAAATCTATTCCCGGCCACCTCAGCGAAGTGTATCGTGTGCTATTGGATGTCTCTTTGAATCGAGGCTTCCTCAAGAAAAACTTTAAGCCCGGTTGGTACAGAGACTATAGGGTGAGGTATCCTGTAGAAGTTGCTATGTAATAATGAGAGGCAGAGGTGAGTGGAAAATTGGTTGGTTAGGGTCGTGATTTTGTGATCATGAGGCAGGCGATATAGGAGTGAAATATGAAATTGGGGGTTCTCTGGGTTGTGTGGGACAGTGTCGCGCGTGCTTCGGACGAGGGGCTTGTATCACTATATCCCAGGGGTAGGCGTGTATAACAGCCTCCCAAGTTGGGGGGGGGGGGTTGCTCTGTAGCCATGCAGGGCGTCTTGTGGTATGTGTGTGTGTCACCGTCACACCGTGGCTAACGAATACCCAGCATTTAATGCGCTGTAAGACGGAGGCGGAAATTGTCGTTGTTCGACATGAGGCATTAGCTCTGTTTGATCGTAGCTCGTCAAACAGGGCTAATAGCTCTACTGTTTGTCTTAGAGGTTCCTCTTGGGATCTTCGACTTTAATCCGCCCCCACCCCAACTTCCGTCTCAACCTGCTGCTGTGGTCTTGGTCAGTCCACACACCTGCCTCATCCTCTCCCTCACCCCCTCTACTCCCCCAAGAGCCTTCCTCCCTGACTTCTTCCTCTCCCCCAGCTGTTCCTCCCCTCCCCTCCCCCCTCCGCCTCTCGACCCGGCTCGACGCTAGTCCAGCCAGCTTTCAATACCCCCTGATTTTCTCCTAATAATGTCCGCTTGACCGCTGGGAATCGAGTCCTTGAGACAGTCCCTTACAAATCACGATGTAGACCTGACATCAACGAGCAACACATATCCCAGAATTCCCTCTCCTTCCCGACAGGGTAACCAGCATCCTGCCCTGCCTCTGTACATCTCGTTAGTCTCTGTGATGCTTGTGTTAATTAAGGCTTGATGAGGATGACGTAAATTACCAAGCTGTTGCCGTTAATTAATACTTCAATCAGTACGACCCCATGCGATGCTTCATCTGTGATTATGCCAGCGTTGTCCTTCACAGCACCAAACATCCCGTTCGGCGGCTGTAGTTACAAGAAGCAGACGATGATAACTGTTATCAACGCAGGAGGTACACGTGCTTATCTATTAATGACGAGTGCTCGTCCGGCTACTCGCTCGGTAAAGATATCGTACTAAATAAAAAACCTCCCCATGATGGCGTGTCAATTGATGACATAGCGGGCGAGTCCGGCGCAGACATCGAGGGAGTGGAGTGGCCGCATCCTTGGATGTAACCATGTTTTTTGTCTACTCGTCATTATCAGATACGACCAGGTCCAGGCACCTCTTACGGTGCCCGGTAGCGCGCTGACTCATCACACGTCGTCGGCTGCTGCTAATGCCTATCTCCGCGGCACGCATCATCGTGGGGTGGAGGGGGGCGGGGTTAGTAGGAACAGGGGAGATTGGGGGGGGGGGGGGGGGGGGGGGTAGCACCTTATATCTGCTTAGCATTGTAACCACGACAACTTACATCTTACATTGCAATGACGGCCCACCCCTCACCACGCCCCACACGCATCGTTTTTTTCGGACGTTTTGTCACGACTCTTAGTTCAATCCGTGCGTGTATATACCGTCCACAGCGCTGGCTGTCATTCCGCGGTTCACAGCGCCCAGACGAGATTGACTGCGTAGGTATTCCACCTCAGTTATCCGGACTCATCCAGGAGTATCGATTGCGAAAAGCACATTTCCTGGATATGGATTGTGTAGGGGGACTGGGTCCGCGTATCGCGTCACCGCTCCGTGCGTGACCCGCGGGTGTTAATGTGTCTTCACAACACGCAGCCGAACAATACGGCGAAGACGACCGCTGGCTTCCTTGTATAGACATATTCATATGCAGCCATAAAAGCTCCGAAAAAAAATCGTGTCGTGATAATTTCGTCTGCCGGCTTCTATTGAAGGCTGCAGAAATGATAACTACACTTTCACTTATTTACATTGGAAAGATTGTGTATTGACGACTGCGATATTGTTTTTGTTTTTCATAATCTGTTCAACTATGTTCGTCACAGCACCACCTTACAACGGAGAGCACGTGGTTCTCGAGGCATCATGGAACTATCGCGAGAAGCACGACAATGATAACGAGAACAGCGGCTACCATAGCAACCGTCACGTGGTCGACCTGTCCCGGGATCCACCTTCCATCGACGAGACGCAAGGGAAACTAGATCCTGAGGAAGAGGATTTCAGGGTACGATTCATCTATATGTTTGTCCGGTTTTGGATGCGTATGTTTGTGGGCAAGTCTGAGGGAGTACATCCATATATTGCAGCCACTAAGTTGGCGTTGATAGATGTGGTATGGAAAGAATACGCCGTATGAGACGCAGCCTCGTACGGGGTGGTCGGATGGGGGATGGGTTAAGGTTACCTGGTCTGGTATGTCGCATATGGTAGCATGTCAAGATGAAGGTGATGTCAGCAACTAGCGAAATATATCTATACCCTTTAACCTTTTTAACTCATAGCCCCCCCCCCCCCCCCCCCCCCCACCCCCCCCCCCCCCACACACACACACTCCCCTGTTTATCCGGGAACCGTTTATAATGAAATATCACCTCCCATTACCCAAGAGGGCAATTCAATTCAACTCGGGTCAACTCCTTAATGCCGCAACGCATTGTGGGCTATATGTTCTATTTGAAACGCGCCAGTCCATTACATGCGATCTCAGCCCGCATTCGGGGCTGCCTCCTTGGCTTTCCACCCCTAGCTTCATCACCTCTAAATTCAGCTTAACCCACAACAATAGCGCCGCTGCCATACAAATACCAAGAGGTGAGGTGCCTGACAATACGCGAACCCCCTCATTAAAATCATTACCCCGAGCCCCCTGGCGAGGTAAACACTCCTCATACGGTATTGGGATATGGGACACATCCCATTCGAACATAATTTCACAGCAGCGACAACGCATATGCCACAGGGACACACAAACTGTTCCCGAAAACAGGAGAAGTTATTTTTAAAGAGTACACACTAGAAGAAGTGAACACAATTGTCTTCAGTCGTGGCAGTAAATGTAAAGGTCTCTAGAAGCTCTAACTCGCGTTGTGGAAAATGTCGAATCCTTGAAGTAAGTAGAAGTAAGCTTTGTTTTATGACTTTGATTTTGGGCTCGCGTCTACTACAGCGTGACTTCTTACGTCCCTACAGGTCGTGGAAGACACTGGTGTCCTCCCAGCGACAACCCCTGAGAAGCCCCGCTACCTGGCAGTAACAACCACCACAATACATGCGCCTCTTGCCAGCCCCGACGTCAGTACTATCTCCGGCTCGTCCGACTCCAGCATTGCACCGGAAGTAAATGACGTTAACAGTGACGTAATTGCTGATGTCAAGCGATTGAGCTCGGTGTCAGATCCTGGTGACCTTCCTTGTGAAGTTAAACCAGAGTGGCCTACGGAGTCTATCAGTAATGGAGTTTTACCGGCAGCATTAGATAAAGACAATTTGAAGGAAACAGACAAGGTTGCAAATAACCTTGGTAACAAAATAGAAAATGGTGAAATAAATATGGCGACTAAAATGGATGGCAATGGTAGGGATAAGAGGTTTGGAATCACGGCGTTCAGAACATTTTCATCGCCTATGTCAAACACTTCCGAGCATGATGACGAAAAACATTCCACCCATGACCTAGAAAATGAAGATCATGGTGCACTCGTTCATCCAAGGGACGATGATTCGCAATCAGAGACCGATACTGAATCTACGCTGACCTGCGGGTCGGGTCAGCAACAACTTGCTGACCAGTCGGAGACGGTGTCCGAGACGGGGTCATCTTGTGCCTTTCTGGATATGTTGCATTCCGGAAGTGATACGGACGATATGAGTACTCCCACTGCTAGTCCTGCTAAGGCAAGGTTAAAGTCGGTGGAAACCGAACTACCGCATCTCTCCAGGGCGCACACCATAGGTAAATATCATGCTCCCAACCATAAGGTCGCGAGTTCGCATCCTGATATGATCAGTGTATTTTTTTTATTTTGCCGGATGAGAACCATATGCTACATTAAAGGCTGTCCCCAAATATTATTGTCGCGTTCCGTGATGACATAAGGCTCTGAGCTTTTGAAACAAAACCAATATAAAACACCTGTTTTTCACTGTTTTGACTGAATTTTCGACTCTATATATATGTCACGTGATAGCATTGAATCGATCAATATCAGCACAGTAATGACATGTACAGTTACATATCAATCATGTTTCAGAGCGACCACAGAGTTTCGGGTTACACAGTCCGGATCAGATTCCGGCTACAGAAGATCACTATACACATCGCCAGCACCTACGGACTGCACAGCCCCGAGGTCACCGCCAAGCCAGACCAGTCCGCACAACCTGTGGGTGACGACGACGACGACGTCGCGGGGGCAGTAGGAGGTGGCGATCAGGAGTTCGACACGAACAAGCGTTTCTGTGATGGGGCTTTGTATCTGGACCCGGACATCATTGGTAAAGAGATGGCATTGTAACTTAACACAATTTTCACACATTTTTTCTGATGTAGTTATTATTAATTCAATCTATTTTCAATGACAAATGAATCATCGTGATCGGTATTCAGATAACATTAGTTCAGACTGCTATTGAAGTCACGCGTATTGTTGGGTGCGCAGACATATGCTCACCAGACAAATGCTCACAGGACACATGCTCACAAGACAAATGCTCATAAGACAAATGCTCACACCCTTAACAGATTTTCAGACAATTGCTCACATTTTTTTTAACTCAAAATCTTTATTATCACAGTATAACATAAATAGCATACATAGCATAAATCAAGAAATTGAATATCACATCATACATAGCATAAATGGAGAAATGGAATATCACATCATACAAGGCATAAAATGATAAATCGCATCACTCCAAGCGAATGCTGTGTCCCACAGCAGTGAGGAACTCTACTGTGGTTCTATTTCACTCCTTCTGGGCCCTACGTTGGCACTTCTTGGGCAGCTGACCTCAGGAGTACTGGGTCATCTGTGTTGTGGCCAAGACGTAGTCCTTGCGTAGACCTTCAATAGCTGTCCAGAATGAAGGATGATGATGTCCAACTAGTTTGGAGAATGAGGTGTTCCATTCTTCACAAGCGTTGTTAGTACGGGAACGGCCCTCCAGGGTGGCTTGGTTAACTTCCAAACGGGAATGTCGTAGCGTGGTGGGATGTGGCGAACACGGAGTGGTGGGAGAGGAACATCCTGCTGAGCTCTTGGAGGCTGGACATGGCGGTAGAACCCAGAAACGTAGGTGGCAACGAAGTACTGAACTAAAGCCTCCATACCCTCAGGTACCCGGTCCTTCAGATACTGCATTCCTTCCTGTACCTGGTCCAGATGAAGAAAGGCTAGGCCATCAAGCATACCGCAGAAATGCTTGCTTGCGTAGGTCCTGAATCTTCCTCCAGGTGCTCTGGGTGAGGTGATTGAAGCAGCCTTGAGTGGTGACGTGTGGTCCAAGCACAGCTGTCACTGCTTGGATGGCTGCCAGCTCGAAGTCGGTGATGACGATCCGGGGGTCTGGGTAGATGAGCAGCTCCCCATCTTGTCCAGAACTGCATGCAGGAGTTCTTGGTAGACTTGTGAACTCTTACCAGGCAGGAAGGCGTAGACGCAGGAAACGTTGCAATCACCAAAGGGGAGCACGGGTGACGTAGAGCTGTTCGAAGACATTTTGACTCATGGAGAAGTTGCCATCCATGTACCAAGTGTCAGCTGAACCTAGATGGCGTAGCTGCTCCTCTGACGCGTAGACCACAACACGCTGCCTTTCCTCAGGGCCTGAGTCGTGGATGAGGAAGGGTCTGGGGGTAGCTCCTCCAGTCAGTGTCCAGTCCTCGGTGATGTTGAGGTCTCGAAGTGAAGCAGGGTCCTGAAGGGCTTGTGTGAGAAGTTGGTTTGGACGAGAACTGGACTGCTTGGCTTGGGCCTTCATCGTCGTTCGAAGCTTGGTGACCTCAACCCCAGTCCTCTCAGCTGGATGGTTGTGGGAGACATGAGACCTCGGGTTCTCGTAGGTAGAGTCCGTAGTTAGGCTGCCCTTGCACCCTGCTGCCCGCTGTTGTGTGCACTGCCATCTGATCCAGTTGTTGTAGCTCCTCTTCTTCGCATACATGTAGCCATCCAGACAGAGCTTGTCGCCTCCTCGATTAGTCTTGATGATCTCCATGGTGAGTGTTTGTGAGTTACTCTGATACCTGACATCCTTATATATGGTCAAAATTTGAGCTCATCACTCCAAGAACTACTCAGATTGCTCAACACATAGCATAGGATTTGCTCATGTATACAGATTAGCTCACAAAGAACTCTAACAATTCTAACGGTTCGATTCTAACACCCTCTAGTGCTGAGACAAAGTGTGAAAAGAGGTGTGATAAGTGAGAACATCTGATGTTACACCTTAGATTATTTACATAGGCAACAAAGCTTTGTCATAAAAAGATGTTACACATTCTCACATATCTACAAAGACTTGATAGACCAATAATCAGAAATATATAAAAAATATATTAAAAAATAAAAACTGTGAGCATTTGTCTGAAAATCTGTTAAGGGTGTGAGCATTTGTCTTAAGAGAATTTGTCTTGTGAGCATGTGTCCTGTGAGCAAATGTCATGGAATCGTATTGTTGGACTGTGTAGCCTCTATTATTCCGTAGGATGAATCTCTGTCTGTATCTGTTTTACAGACCTCACCTTACTACCCCCACCCGACAATAGCGACCCTCATCATGAGATCCTGATGGATTTCGCGTCATCAGAAATGATGCCTCCTCCCGACTTCGACGATGCCTCTACCCAGATGGAAGACAATGAGGTTCTCATCATGTTACCTCATCGCAACATACCCGACCTTGGTGAGCCCTCCGAGCAGCCTCTGCCCGCTGTACTCGACGACCTGCCCGCTGTACTCGATGACCTCCCCAATGACATCCGGCAGAAGATCGACAAACTGGTTATGAACGATGAAGAGCTGGACATCCCCATGTCTGACTTAGAGGAGTATCTACGAAGTGAGTATCTGTCGGACTAATACTGCTTTATGACTCGGCTTATTTGGGTCGAGTTTGGCCCGGCTTATCTCTCTCCTCTCTCTCTCTCTCTCTGTCAATTGTCAGTAAATCACTGCGTGACAACTTGATGTGTGTGTGTAACTGTCACTGCTGTATATTTCAGATGATGATCGACTTCCGATTCCTGTACCGCTATTACAGGATGCAGATAATGAGCTAGAGAGCGGAATAGGAAGTGGGGAAGATTCGGGAAATGAAACCATATCCTCCGAGATTGTGGAGTTGGGTTCGTCGATATCGGATGTGACACCTTTGTTCCGGCCAGACGCTGCTCTGGTCGGCGTATCAACTAGAGACGCTGCTCTGGCCGGTGTATCAACTGGAGACGCTGCTCTGGTCGGTGTATCAACTGTAGACGCTGCTCTGGACGGTGTATCACCTGCGTTTGATATTGGAGGAATCGATGCATTTATCGCTGAGATGACAGTCCCACCGCCGCCAGGTGGTGTTCACAAAGACGATAACGCTGGTGCTGTTCGGTCGCCGGGAATAATCCATGGTCGGGAGTCAATCGGCGACGACGAACTGGGAGCATTAGCGGCTTTGGATGTCAGTATCCCAGACTCCCTGGCTGCCCCTGCGTTCGAAGAGGACCTGAGTACAAGGGAATCTTGGGAACGACTGCTCAAAGCTCACGGTCTCACCAACGACATGCCACATGATCTGTTACTGGAGGAAGAATTCGCTAAATTAGTGATTCCTCCTCCGCCCATCACGACGGAAGCTGATCTGGGTAGTCTCCAAGTTGTTCCACCGGTACCTATATCTCCAGATGACGCCGACATCCCGGATCCTACCATAGAGGATCCAAAAACGTCAGTTGAAATCACAAGTCCTCCAGCAATGAACAATATCCCTTTTGCCCAACCACCTGTACAAGCTTCAGAGATAGTCGCTGTTAAAATTAGAACCCCGGAAGTGAAAAGTCCGGCGACGGATGATATCAGTACCCATCGCCGTGTCTTGCCGCTCCGCTCTTTCGAGGAACCCAAAATGAATTCAGGGAAATCCTGGTTTCCTAGTGAGCAAAGTCGCAGTGCAGAAAGCTCTCCTATACACCGAGTTGCGGAATTGTACGCTCACTCCAGGGTACACAATGTCATGGGAACTTTACCACGTAGTATTAACCGGACAAAAAAGGCCCCACCTCCCCCTCCCAGAAGAAGTAGCATTCCCAGCGAGAAAGTGTTGGGCGATCTGAAGGAATCTCCGATCGACAAATCATCTTCCGATCAACAGGTGGTTCGAGAGCGCAATCAATCCACTGCTGAGGTAATTTATGATAATCCCTGTATAGACGATCTCTCTCAGCCTCATAGTAGCACTGACAAAATTACAATTGGGTCAAGCAGTTTTTCCTCTACTAATGAAAGCAGACATGACAGCAAAGACAAGATATCGACTCCACCGGAAGTGCTCAATCCCCAAGTTACTACCTCCTCGACTAATCCCAATAAGGCAGCATTGCACCCCAGAAATGGCGGCGTTCCTAAAGGCGCCTCCTCCGCCTCGTCTCATACAGTGGAGTCGCTCATCTTGCAGTACAGCCAAGGAATCGACAACACAGCTTCCAACACACCTTCCAGTCCATCGTTCGATATCTCCAAACCCTTAACTTCAAATGGCTCTAAATTCAACACCTTAAAGTCGAAAATAAAATCGTACGTTTCTCCTGTACACAAAAAATCGACAACCACCAGCCCGCCAAATGCCCCGCCTAAGTTACCAACCAAGGACAAGGATAAGTCCCTTGTATCCGCTGATCTTGACCTTAGGAAAAGCGAATTTTTGAACTCCAATTCGTCTCCGTCGTCTTCTCCCAAAACAACGACGGGTCGAGGTAGCGGTTTCTCCGACAGCTCTCAGTCTCGTTCCTTCTCTTCTCCCAAAACCAGTCCTATGATCGCCCGTCATACGTCACTCGTTGAGGGGGGAGACAGCAGTCCCCGGACATTTAGAACTTTCTTGGGTGGAGTGGAGAGATTACCTTCCGTGGGTTCTGCCTCGGACCCAGACAGTGGCGGAGGAACTAGAGCTTGCACTGGTAAAAAACACAAGAAACCTGCGACCGCGGAAAAATCTGGTATCCGGGCCGATATGACGCAGTCGACCTCGGCAAGCCAGTCATCAGACCTCGTGAGTCACCTGCTCTATTGTAATGTCTAGAATTAGATGATTGGTTTTTTTACCCAAAGTGTCTGTGGGGATTATCCTCTGGCAGACTAATGAATGCATAACGTTATGATACGAATGTTCTATCGATATAAACATCATGATTCCAGAAGTCTTCTTCAGTACCCATTAAAATCAGGCGACCGCGTCTTTCGTCGTCGAGTTCAACCACCAGTGACCAGTCCGTGCTCACTGAAAGTCCTCATGCCGCGTCTCCAACAAGCCAGACTGCCCCCTTGCGACCGTCCCAGCAGTCAGACTCCCCCATGGCAACGTTTCATCTGCGATCTAGATCCCAGGATGATGAAGAAACGAAAGTACCACCGTGGCGAAGTCGAAGTCCAGGGTGGTCGACTTTCAAATCTGACAAAGGATCAACTACACCACCGTTGACACGAAAAGTACAGCCACCAAAACCAGAGAGAAAAACAGAACCGAAAAAGAAACCGACAAATGTAGCTGCGGTAAAAGTCTCCGAAATGTCGCTACAAAACAATACTGAAGCCAAATCTGCTAATAGTTTTCAATCTGTGAACTCCACTGAAGCGTCATCATTCAGCCGCTTCACCGTTATTGAAAACAAAACTTACGAAGGGGAAAACTGCTTCACCGACGCCAATAGTGACGTTATTGAACTTATTACGCTGCTGACCAAAACTGTTGAAAAGTTAGGCGTCAAAACGTCCGGTAGTGCCACAAGTAGTGACGATTTCAAGACGCGAAAGGATGAACTCGTGTCGCATTCCCGACAATTTGTAACTGACTCCAAGCTTCTCGTGAGCAGCGCTACGCACTCAAAGGAGAAATTGATTCAGAACGTCGACTCCAGTATGCATACGCTTTTGAAGATAGTGCGATCGTGTGAAGTGACAATAGCAACCATGAATTCTCAGGTTAACGCTAGAGCATTGGGGTCGAAGGTCAAGGACGTTGCCAATGCCTACAAGACCACAGTGGATGCGGCGCGAAACGCTGCCGGGATGCCCCTAAGTGACCCAAATATGAAAATGTTGATGAGGCAAGCAACATCATTGGCGGCAATACTCAGCATTTATATGAAAAGCCTCAAAGCCATGGATAACTTGTAGATAACAAGTATCGAGTTCGTTGTCGCAAGTGGGCGTTATACAACTAAGGTCAGGGGTGTTTTATGACAAGATGTTCAATAAATCGATACAGGAACAAACTTCATTATGAGGCAGTGTGTGTGTGTGCACACGAAACAATTGTAATGAACCATAAGCCGGAGCTCAATAACAAAGGACAATAACATCTGCGTTATTTTCTCCCTGATGTTTAATGTGAAGCCTCTATCTGTGATATTTGATGGTAGAATTAAGTTTATGATATTGAAGACTGGAATTTTGCTGTCGTGGAAATGTTTGCTAGAGTTCAAATCAAATCGGTGTTGTCTGTTTTAGTTACGTAGAGTCAACTTGCCATTTGAATGTATTAGAGATAGAGATCGGGATACGTTGTCAGTTCCTGGCCCCGTGGGCACAGTATGTTGTGTGTATTTGTCTGTCAGGAGAAGTGTTTGTTCTCAAACATGCAACTTCATTGCATAATATCTTGACGCCATGTTTGCTTATGTAAACTGCTTAAAATATGGTCTTAAGCAGTTTATGGCGGCTCATATATCTTCAACAATTATTCATGATTTTCCGTGTGTTCCAGGATGATATTGGGTTTGTTTCGATGTGTAGTAGTGATGTGGACAGCTTCAGCCGGATCATGTCTTTAACTAGCTTGGTTGGCTGCCTTTCCGAACTAATAGTGATGTGCTCAGCAACAAATTAGTAGATCAGTCACTGTAAATTTCATAGCCTCATTGTTTGCAAAATTCCAAGATGATTCCTTTGTATTTGTAAGTACAATCACGAACGATGAAATCACATAACAACCAGACTGTTAATGACGTTGGAAACATGACGTCATCATTCCATATCACATCCAGTTATGATTGGCCTCTTTACATGGTGCTATTTGGACCTGATCCATGACATCGTTCATATGGCCAAGGTGACGTCCATGTCTGGCACGTAACATAGGACTGATATCGACGCCTCTTGTAGAGTAACAATTGAACGTATGGTAGGTAGATGAGTATATTTATTATTGACAAACATGACATGATAAACACTAAAAACTGGCGTTATTAAAATATAACTGTTTTGTAACCTTGCTGCTTCTTGTTATTGAAAGGATGAGTGCATATTCAATTAGATAATTGCATACCTGCTTCCATGCATACGCACAGACCGATCTCTCTCTCTCTCTATATATATATATATATATATGTATTTATATATATGTATATTTACATATATATATATATATATATATATATATATATATATATATATATATATATATATATATATATATATATATATATATGCATATAAATATATGCTACAGACATGCATGCACGCGTTCAGGGATGGGCACGTATTTGTGTATGAGTATTTTGATGTATAAGCATTTGCAAGTATAAGTATTTTATATATATATATATATATATATATATATATATATATATATATATATATATATATATATGATATATGTGTATATATATATAAGTTAAAGCATTTGAATGTGTGTATATACATATATATAAGTACATGCATGTGTAAATGTATATATGTATGTATAGTACATAAGTACTACCCACACCATGAATATGTGTATAAATACATTCGCATATTCATAAATAAATACATATATATATATATATATATACATATAAATATATATATATATGTGTATGTGCATACATATTTATGCATATATAAATATATATTAATACATATAATTGTTTATATGCATGCATACACTCATACATAAAACAATTACATACATACCCCCATGCATTCGCTGATATTAATGTATATGTATAAATATATATATGTATATATATATTATATATACACACACATATATATATATATATATATATATATATATATATATATATATATATATATATATATATATATATATATATATATATATATATATATATATATATATATATATATATGTCCATGCATATTTATGTATATATTGTCTATCATATATATACATATTTATGTATATTGGTATATTCATATATGTATGTTTATATCCCCATAGATAAGCATAAATGCACAGGAACCACTGCACGTATATATATATCCACATGAACACTGATAGATGCATACGCGTTTGTTGGTGAGATCAAGGGCAATATGGCCTTAGAAATGTAAAATACCGACAGATCAGCGATTGCAAGTAGCATCCGTGTCGTCATTGATGTGTTTTAAACTCCATCTATAATGACCCACTATGTGGCTAGATAAAGGTGTTAGACTTCCTTGTGCGACTGTATCAACTGTACACGTAAGATACTGAAAGAGAAAACGAATTCAACTTAGTAACCTTTAAAAGCGACGTTCGATTTACGATTGCTTATGCATTCATTAATGGATAATTGGACGGCATTCTGCGCTGAGATATAACATTGCTGCACAGGGGCAATATGTCGATTCTGTGCGGCAAACGTTGGACGGTTAGCTCGATACACACGTTATCAGGTTAACTCGATACAATCGCACTTCAAACACGTGAGTTAATGGGCGTTTATATTGATTGGGAGCATGCTCTAAGGGGAACTCAGTTACATCGTGGGGTGAGGAATATCAGTTGATTTCGTCGTCATGTAGATGTATGTATGTATGTATGTATGTATGTATGTATGTATGTGTATGTATGTATGTATGTATGTATGTATGTATGTATGTATGTATGTATGTATGTATGTATGTATGTATGTATGTATGTATGTATGTATGTATGTATGTATGTATGTATGTATGTATGTATGTATGTATGTATGTATGTATGTATGTATGTATGTATGTATGTATGTATGTATGTATGTGTGTGTATGTATGTTTGTACGTGTATGTATTTGTACGTGCATGACATAAGCATTATTTGGGGTCTTTTCAATAAGTCACTAGTGTCAATGAGCGTATTTGTATGATCACTGAGCCATTTTCTTTGATTCCTCAATGAAACTTGTGTGTTGTTCAGAGCATCTATGACTTTACACAGCTTATCGGAGGAGAGTGTTAGGCGACCAGGCAGGGCCGACTCTCAGTACGTCTTCACTCCCGCCATCATCCCTATCTTCATCGGAGTGTTGCTATTGCTGGCCGGCTCTATCGTGTGCTCCAGACTGGATTTCCCAAAGGGATATGTCCTTTTAGGAGTAGGAGCAGTCTTACTTGTGTTCGGAACGTGTTACTGGGCTGTGATACGCAAAGTCAGGTCCAATAACCGCGTCGAAGAGGCAGACATTCGAAGCCTGAGAATCTTGCATACTACAGGCAGATGTGGTAGGTCACCAATAACCGACAGCTCAGACTCCTTGGTGTCATTGTCTGTTCCCGGTGCTCTTGTGGCTGGGAATAAAGTGAGCTATTGTAGCATTTCCCCGTCCTCCTGCCGAGAGGCCTTGAAATCCGGGTCATTATCAACTGTGTTCACCGTAAATGCAGAGCAGCCTGCAAACATTATCACCGCATGATGTCGGGCAAGGTCGTTTGTCATGGTGACGGACCATACGCTGTCATACGTCAATGTCGTGTTGTTTACAACGGGGTCGACGAGTCAGTCCTGCCAATGGATGATTCTACGTTACAGGAATGATAAATATCCATAAGGTTGGGTTCGAGCCGGTTCCCGTGACACAGTGGTAAACTGCGTCGCCTTACGAGTTCGCTACCAAGGTGTGTAAACCTGACTGGTTCCCCGTGA
>CM067353.1:58660201-58685717 GCA_034190875.2 Urechis unicinctus | reverse complement strand
TCAACATTACATCCCCTCCTCAATATTACGTCCCCTTCCCATCATCGCGTTCCCTTCCATAATTACGTTCCTCTCATCAAGCTGAAAAAGCAATAATGCCGTTAGACTCACGGTCCATTACAGGAGGTGTGACCAGTATATCATAGTTTCCTCTTAAATCAGCAATTTATTAATGATGGGTAGCTGCAAAGTATATTGTGTCTCTACTATTGGAGACGCACCAGCCTAAATCGTTCGCGTCACATCGGAGTTTTGGAACAGAAGTCACCACAGTGGCTGAGGAGCAACCTTCGTCAACGGGCTGATGTTTCAGCCCACGCTTCACAGTAGGAAACTCGTGCTTGATCGTGAATTGACTTATGTTCATTTTATATCCCCTTAAACAACGTGAATGGAGATAGAACACTCGTATCAATATCGTAACAGACTAAGACTTCTTGAGAAGATCGAATATATATCATCATAGCATGACGTTATTCATGATGAATGGTGTCGCATACGGATGAATGATGTCCCATACGGATGTCCCATACGGATAAATGATGTCGCATACGGATGAATGATGTCGCATACGGATGAATTATGTCGGATGAATTATGTCGCATACGGATGAATGATGTCGCATACGGATGAATTAATTATGTCGCATACGGATGAATTATGTCGCAGTATGGAAATGATCAATAAAACACGTATATTAAATGTTGAACCAGGCAGATGCACCTTTGTGTACAATACAGTGCGGCAAAAACCGGTGATTGATGTACGTAAGATAGCGGTACATTAAGTTACCTTCGTCGCGCGGAATTGTGCTTTCCTAGTAACAGAAATGTGCTGCAGCTTTTCAATATTTCATAAGATGAATTCGCAATTTAGTGGTCCTACAGTGTATGTAGGTAAGTGGTATCAAATTTACCTTGTATTTTTGATGGCTCAATTAATAAGCAACTCAGTCGTTATGTCGAAAGTGCACCTAAAACCATGAGAGAATGCAGCCTTATTTTGGTTCTCGTTCATTGATGGACCATGAAGCCAACAAGATTCAAATTCTTTGTTCCACTTCAGTTTCAATATGAGTTTATCGGTAGTGGTATTGGTCCAACAGTGATCATCGGTGTTTAGTTTAAGAAAAAGCTACGCAAATTGTAATTTAAAAAGATAGATACACTGTATGATCACACGTGAAAATAGCTGACTGACGGACGCTTGACAATATCGTTTACTGCATATATTATTTGTGGTTCTTGCTGAACACTTTCAAGTGATGTAAATGAACATGAACAGTTCGCCCATTGATCATTATTATGCAATGGACCGCGAATATATAAGAGCAGTTGCAGTTATCAAAATCAATGTTCTTTTGAACTTGCATCACCAAATCATCATGGAATGTGACTTAGTTATGTACGATCAATAATTTGACAATCTATTTTTAACACCTGAACGCAGCCGAGGCAACATGTGTAAGATGCCAGACACGATGAAATGTGTTGGTTCGTCTTAACAAAGTATTAATGTGAAGGTAATAATATGTAGGTCCTACTATAGCCTGGGTGATAGACTGTCAGGTCAAATATTGTGGTTACACAACATCATAATGTTATCGAGGCATTTTACTATTAAAAAAATGCTTCTTTCTAAAAATTCTTCCTTGTCTAATACTCATTATGCATGAAATAGTAATCGATCACACAATGCGATTAAAATTCGCTTGGCCCAAAGCAACGAGCGAATTGGAGCAGAAATGTCATTTGCCAGGTAATCATCATTGGTGACAGCATTATGTCGCACCTTTCATTCATAAGAATAACAGCTCAACGTCGATAAATGCAGTGTAACATAAACAAACGTTGAGACAGAGGAATGAAAGTTCATCAATTTAAGTCAATGTATCGCTCTCACAATACTTTCAAACATCCCTTAACCCTTGAACAGGGAAATGACTTGTTTTGTTGCTTCTCTGTTCAAATAGAGTGTGTTAATTATTTGTGGGGGTACCGTGGCAGCAATACAAAGAATAGAATGTTATCACATATGCTGTGCAGTATACGCTGTTGGTCTTAATCGAACCAGTTTTTAGCAAGTGAAGCTTGCAAGTGTCGTTGAATATTGGTTTCAGATACACACGGCAAATAACAGACAATAGGAAGCTGCATTTATAGTAATCATCCATCGAATTGCCAATGTTATGTTAAGCAATGCCTTGCAATCCATGGACAATTTTAGTTATCACCAGCGCAATATCAAGCTGATAAACAATGAGCAGCGATTTGTTGATGATCGACTTCTTGCTGAGAGAGGCCGTATATTTATTCACAATATAGCTATTTAGTCCACATAAATGGATTGCTTCTGTTTTATTCATCTTCCCACGAAAGGTAAATTATCAATCACAAATAAGAGCTGCTGTAATTGACCGTTAAAGTATCTGATGTTAGGTGGTCGGCAAATACTACTACGTCAATTATCATCGTCTGTCTTCAGCAGCCCCCATTAGCAGCACAGGAAAGAGCTACATAGCCAGGTTTAACTGGCAGCACTTGAAAAGCTACATAACCAGGTATATTTGGGTGCACTTGAAAGAGCTACATAACCAGGTATATTTGGGTGCACTTGAAAGAGCTACATAACAGGTATAATTGGATGTACTTGAAAGAGCTATAACCAGGTATAATTAGGTGCACTTGAAAGAGCTACATAACCAGGTATAATTGGGTGCACTTGAAAGAGCTACATAACCAGGTATAACTGCCAGCACTTGAAAGAGCTACATAACCAGGTATAATTGGGTGCACTGGAAAGAAATACATAACACGTAGCGCTGTATAATGGGCGAGGAAGTTCCGAAGCATGATTTAAAATGCCATTGCCTACTATAGCGGTGAACCTGTGATAATTGTTTCCGTTTCCTTCAGATCTCCTACAATTAATGTGAACAATACAGTGACAAACCAACATGACACGACGACCCTCACGTAAATCAGTTTGGCATATGCCACTTTAGGTCAACTTTAATCATCATTAATGGTTTATTCATCGTGCCAAACTGCTTTTTATTAGCTTCCTCACTCATGGCCATAAGCCGTGGAAAACTTTGGTTAAGAACCAAACGCCCTTTTTTTTTTTTATCTTTTTGGAGTAGACGTACAGTATGTAAATAATGCAGAGTTTTGGAATATTTTCGGCTTGAATGTATTCATTCATAATTACGTAATGCTACGTGCAACTTAAACCACAATTATCCACAGAACATTTCGAAAAACGGACGATCCTATCTTAATCCTAGATTGCATTGTGTTGAGAAAATTCCCATGTGGTATTACATTAAAGATATCTCGTGCAACGTCAACACTGCTGGAAAGGCCACGAGATTATTAATCGGAAAATGTCACTTAGACTCATCAACAATTACATTATGATTTGACCAAACAAGGTGCAATGCTAACCATCATAACTATGGCCCTGAATAGGTCATTTTACACTACGTAGTGCAATGGCCGGTCAATTTACTGGGATGTAATAATATATCAGGTGAACATCGTAACTGCAACATGTGGTCTTGGATACATTCGGCCTGGATTTCATAGCGTTCGTTCGTGACGATGTCGTTGCATGTGCTGTTATAACTGACATTTGGTGAAACCATCCCTGCACAATTATTCGACATTCGGATTTGTTTGATCCAGTTCCTGGAGAATAATATATTCCCAATAGAATCAAACACGACTTGAATTCATCAACGTCTGATTGCACCCACGAACGTTCTTATCCACAAAAATGTCAGTCAGCATGACAACTTGTGATTAAGGAATTTATGTGTGATCTTTATGATCTCCATAGAATACACAGGTGTCATAACGAAGGGTTTTTTTTCATGGTTTTCATATAAACGGAATGCAAGACGTTGATAGGGAGCTACAAAGGTGCGAAAGTATTGCTTACTACCCCACTACTGAAATTAAATCATTAGATGTATGATAAGTTAATATGCAATTTAAGTATGTGTGTTATTATGTAACAAATTGATGCATGCTAAGGTATTATGTAATCAATGGATGTGTGTTATGTAAGAAATTTATATGTTAAAAATATATAATGGTTTGTTTTTTTACACAACATTCAAACCTCAATTTCTTACATAACAAACATCCATTAATTACATAAAACATCAATTTATTACATAATAACAAATATCAAATTCTTAAATAGCATATTAAACTATGAAACATCTAATGTTTTTGAATATATATTTAGACATACATTCAAGTTGTTAATCGGTACAATTATAATCAGGACATAAACCCAGAACTGCGCGTAGTTGTACAACAATCTTCTTGGGCCAGCGAAAGACCCGTCAATTTAAAGGTAAATATTAGCTTCGTGTTACTATGGGTCATCTCCAGTGGATGACCTTTCCCAGCCTTGAACGCCTCAAAATGGTCGATCTGATGTTTCAATGATTGTATATTCAATATGAGGTTATAATTGGCAAATCTACTTATGCTTGAATATAGCGTCTTCTTGCAGATATATAACATTGGAGAATTAGGAATAGTTCCAATGTAAAACGGTCTATAATTTGTATCATACAGTTCATGGTTCATCGGAACCGGGTCCCCCGCCCCCCATCCTTAGGGTCTGTTCGTTGGAGTTGGTAACCGCAACTATCACTTCGCTCAATCCTCTTCTAAACATGTGACTATCTGCCAGCACACGTACCGTTATGACGACCAATCGGGACAGCACACGTACCGTTATGACGACCAATCGGGAAAGAGACGTAAGTGACAACGCCGATGACTGCTCGCTAGAGTCTCTTTACCTAGCAAGTCGAGCCTAGTTGTTATAGGACTAAGGGTGACGAGGGCGAACTAGATGATTGAGTCCTGCATGTATGATATGTATGCATGAAAAGTTTCCCCACAGGTCATTCACTCACAAACTCATTGAACTGCTCACTCACTCGCCCATTCACTCATCCAGTCGCTCACTCACTAGGTCACTCGCTTACCCATTCACACGCTATTTACTCTAACATTCATACACTAATTCATTCACTTATTCACAAGCTGACTCAAGTATTAACTCACTCACGATGTAAGCCGGCATGAATACCTAATGTGACAAACGTTAGTCAGAGAGAGGGTATGAAAAGTTTGCTGGGAGGGCACATTGTCTTTATAGCTATTAGGGGGTGGTACCTTAAAATAAAAGACCCCTCAAATTTATGATAACCTCCACCCAGCACCACCCCCCCCCCCCCCCACCCCATTCCCCACATCCCGGTCACACACACACACACACACACACACACACACACACACACACACACACACACACACACACACACACACACACACACACACACACACACACACACACACACGTGTTATGGGGGCGGGCGGGAGGGAGGTGCTTTTAAAACGCCACACTGTTGCCACTGTTCACATGTTAATCTTGGGAACTTTATTTCAACTGGATTAATTAGGTGGGTTCAAACACACATACAAATGATGCGACGCTTAGTTTAATAACAACAAGTGATATCGGTTAAGTTTAGACCAATCACTGACCCTTCCTATTTTTTATTTTTTTTGTCATTAGTGAAGTTCAGTCACTAATTTGTGATGGGGCGCGAAAGATATATAACAGCGAATGCGGTAGACACTATAAGACACCCGAAGCTGAGAACGGATTGCATCCGAGCGAAAATATGATGTAAAGAAAGAATTTAGCAAGCGCCGTTACTACTCACCTGCAAACCGGAGGCTGTTTTCGGGGCTACGATATATACAAATTACCCATGGTTTGGTGTGGCCAGTTCAGCAACTGGACAAAATCGGAGACAGAATGTAAATTGCTCGAAGTCACCGAATCCTTCTTCTTCGAATAATCAACCTAGTGGCGGGGAGCCGACTCGTTTCTAACTACACAATATAACATGATATTTTGATTAACGCATCAATCACCGCTTGCTGTCATACGAAGCCGATAACGACTTCTATCTACTCTTGTTTCAGCCTTATGGCCGATTACCCATTTTTTTATTATTTCCAAGCCCCTTTTGAACAAATCATTAAATACCCTTTAATCTGATTATGCCATTAATTACGTACCATTGGCATACGTTTTTATATGAGTGAATGGTGACTGGTTTCACACTCAACCTACATCGTAGACCATTGATTTAGACCACTTATTGATACACTAGTTTAGGTGATTAGTTAGAATGTTTGTAATATACATCCGTGACACATGAGGTCGTGTTTGTAGTGCTTGCACCAAGGCGTGTTTGGTAACGAGTATGTGGCACCTGAGCAGCCAGCAGCCTTGTGAATATACACTTGAGGCCACTTTTGATGGACGTCGCACCAGCATGTTAACACTGATCAATAGACCAAAGACCTTATTACTTTAATCAGGTCTCACTCACGCCTCTCCCAAGCAAATTATCTGATAAGTTAAGCGAAGACAACAATGGAGTGAGACCTCTTGACGAAGCTCTAAGCTTTTATGATAACAGTGCGTGACCCAAAAACATTAAGTTCACAATATGGTTTTGTCTATTTAACAGAGAGCGCTTTGTGTTAGTTTCATATTCATTCTATCAGCCACTTACAATATATATATATACACTTATAAATAAAGGGTATTCATACTTTAGTCGTACTTGTATGGCTCTCATAGCCCCGAGGACCTGTTCAATACTGATTGATATAAGGTCACTGTTCATTTATAGCTTGAATGAGCTATAAGTAGATTGAGTTCAATTCCTTTGATACTTGGTCCTGCCATTCTAACTTGATGAGTATTCAATAATTTACAGCCGATTAATGAGGAGGTTGGTCGCTTGATTACCTGCGTTTTGATGAGACGAAGTTTCTTTAGCCAATATGGAATGTCTAATTCAGTGATGTGGCTTTACTAGTATGGTAATTAAATAAATATCATATCAATAATCACTGATATAATTTACCATCTATGAGGACGATTGGCATTAGCGTTTCTCGTATGATTTATCATCGCCGTTTATAATTCGCAATTAATATACATGTGGCGCACCACTTAGACACCAATTATCTCATAAGTAACAAAATGGAAAATGACTTGCAAAATATCACATACATTTCATGTATAGTACACAATTAAGAATGTACACATATTCTCGTCCAACAGACGCCTACAGGGTGTTAATCTCAGTATAAATGATAATTATGAGTAAATGTAACGTAAGCAAGACGAGAAAACAGAACAATGAATTTTCTTTACAGCGTGCTTGATATCGACTCTGTTTCTCTGTCAAACACGTCATCAAAAACAGCAGCTGGTAAAGTTATTTTCCTATCACTGCCAGGAGTACTAGGTTTTGGAGAGACATCATCATTCATGAACGCTTGGTTTGACGTCTGATCGACATTTACACTCATTGGTTCCATCTCCTCTGCGTCGTCGATGACGAGTGGGTCACGTGGGTGATACAGACTATGCCACATGTGCGCTAGGCAGATACTGGAATGGAATCGGAAGAAGAGCTGTAAGGGCAGGGTAATGTTCAGCAGAATGGCCCAGGCAGTAGCACCGTAATATTCCGTCCCGTCCGTCTGGAACAGCTTTTTCTCTTGGATGGTTTTAAAAAGCCAGGTAGAAACATTGGCGAAAATAAGGTAAGTAATTGCCCCTCGCGCAGGTTTCGTATTCAGTTGACTTGTGGTGAGGACATATCTTTGCATACCGTCGATTATGTGAATACTCTGCACGGTGCCTTGGATGATGGAGAGGACACAGTTAACAATGTGCAACGCCCTGTTGACTGAAACGACGCCATCAATACTCGCCGACGACATGACAAGAGTGAATAGTTCCAAGAGGAATAAACCAGCATAGGCCACTAGCAAGAGGGCGTGGTCGATGGTATTGTTATCATCATCGCTGTAAGAGAACGCGTTCAATCTACGTATACTGTAAATGGTGACGGTGAGGAGAAGTATGTTGTTGACGAGGTCGGTTATAACCAGTGCCAGATCGGCACTGTTCAGGGAGCCGCTCTCGTACCAGTAGAAGTAAAGGACGATAGAAATGATGCATCCGGTAAAGACGAGAAGGCCGAGGAACATGCCGATATGCGACTTGGCCAGATCATCCTCGTCCTCGTGGCGGTGGTGGTGGGTGGGGGAGATGGTGGTGGTGGTGGTGGTGAACCCTCCTGGTATTGGATCCACCACTTTTCTGCCTAGACCGGCTACGAAGGACGGCGTTATGGATTTTCTGCAACATTTAATTGTTAAACGATTGTCGTATCAAGCACTGGTTTAATTGAAAATGTGGTCTATTTTTTGTTAATGGCTTTGAAATCTAGGCGAGTACTTACCTGAATAATGTCTTTGCCAATCTTGAGATTGAGAGCTTCGTACATACAGGCCATGGTGGCGGCTCCAATAAGACTATACTCGAGGACAAAAGGGAAGAGGTAGGGCGATGCCTCGTGGAGGAGGGTGCTACTGGGGCAGTCTGTATCATTACTCACCACGTCCTCAGCTACACACCATACGGCAAATGGTGAATGTCAACGTACAAATGATCAGATCAGAAAGTTAGTCATTGAATCAAAGCAAAAGGCCGAATAGTTCCTTAGTGAGTTAACATCCTGAACACATGACTAGCCAGTGAGTTGGTCAGATCCAACCGTTGTCAACACAATGGCGAATGCACAGAGTTGTTTAGACGACTTTTTCAGCCACAAAGATGACCAAGTCGACAAATGAGTTTAGTACGTACGCACCGGCCATTGGTGTGATGGAGTGCCCATCACCGTTATTCGCATGGATGGCTTCCATCACTTCAAACACCAGCACGCGCACCCAGATGCACATATTGGTAGCCAACACGTGTGTGACCCCGAAATGAACAAGACCACGATGTTTTCGTCTTGCAAGCTGAAAGAAACACACTCGCGACATGTCACATTTTTCTTCACCATTGTTCTGTCATTGATAATGAAATATTCCAATCCTGACATTCGACGTTGTGTTCCTACACACACTTTTTGTATCCGTCATTATCGACAGATTTGAAGTGAAATGTTACCTTCGAATGTTTGAAGAGGAAGAATGTTTGTACTATGACAAAGAGAAGGTGAAAGTAATGTTGGTAGTCGATTTCATCGGGGTAACAATGAGAGTATTGTCCCTGATTGTTTTCAATTTGGAGTCCCAGGTAGAGCAAATTTCCAATGGCAAAGACTGAAAGACATATTGACGATCAGCAAGTAATCACATGGACGATGTGTTAGTTTCGCTGCATTACTGCATTCTTCTGAAAACTAATGCTTAAAGATGATATATACGGGGTATTGAGACATTAGATGAAACATGAACCTCTTTTGTAAAATTTAACAAATGGCGTCTGCGCCAGCCTCGAACGCGAGACCTGCCGGATCTCGTTTGAAATTGAGCAGCTGGGGCTGTTACTCGCTATGACTTACCTAGGACTCCGAGCCTTAGGTAGAAGCTTGTTACATCGTCCGTGACTGTAACCATCCCGCTGTGTAGAGTAATGTACTCTTCAATTTCCTCCTCCTCGTCTGCTTCGGCCTCGGCGTCCCACACAGACGAATCCAATTTACCCATTTCCGCAATCGACGACGATCTGGTCGGATTACGACTGATGATGGATATTGCTCTGGCGGGATTTGGACTCACAGTTGATGAATTCACGTGTAAACCTGATTCGGTGGTGGGTTGGATGCTTCCGTTGGAGGCACTCATGGACAATCGGGATTGGGTTCTACGTATGACAAGAACTTCAGATTGGGTGGTTTGGTGGTCTGGAGAATTCTGGGATCCATGGCCTGAGTGCGATTTCTTTTTCGTCTTCCACTGGAGGTGGTAAACTTGCATGTATATCAGGAATGCTGAAGCAACCAGCTCCAGGAACAAGTTGTACACCTGGGCAGAAAGAAAATACCAGCCAATCAGATGGAATATATCATCATTGATTCCGCTGGACCTCGTTACAACACGTTCTTATCTCTATAGCTCCTACTCAACATTCAAAATTCCAATAATTCAAAATCGAATGAATTATATTTCTCACAAACGTCAAAACCAAAGCCATACATTCCTAAGTTATGCGGATTATTGATGTATCTAAATGTAAGCATACCACAAGCCCGCAAAAGATTCATTGAATTACATACTGACACACCTCACCACATTAACAATTCGCCCTTCTTTCATGTAATATAATGGGATTGTTGACCTTAACACGATCGCCTTGATGCCCGTCTTCCTTCATCTCGAAGAAAGGACAAAGTGGCGAAATGAAATTAGTGATTTGAGTATCTAAAGAGCCTGTCGATATTTGGGACGGCCACGGATTAACAACAGGAAACGTTTTTCATCACAACCCCTTTGTGGATAACTGATGGATTATAAATGGTTCTATTTTAACGTGACGCTTACCGCAACAACATGGCTAGTTGCCCAGGTGCCTCGGAGGGCCTCCATAGAACTGAAGACCACACCCACGAGGATGAGTATCCAAGCGTACAGTATGCTCAACACGTGCGTCAGTGAACGGCTTCACACAAGAAAACACACCAATAAACTTTGTTTTTGGACCAATAGATCATTTCCATGTCGTTACTTTTTCATTGGTGGTTTTAATTATGTTTCTATGTACGAGAAATTTACATCGACCGCGCCCTGAGATTTCCACAACTGCTGTAGACAGCCTGTACTTAAATGTCTACCGAAGCGTTAAGTGATTTATGCTTCTTTGCCTTTTGTTGTGGATTTTAAACTGAAAGAGATAACAGGAGAATTGCGCAGTCGAATATGGTATATGGTCAGATGAATTAAGCTGACGTTTGTTTAGTTAATTAATATCGACATAGACAACTCAGTGCATTGCGATCTTGGACTGAATTATTTGTAACTGTTGATTCTAATTCTAGTCCTTGGACTTTATATCCCGCTCTTACAGTGACGTGGGTAGACGATGTTCAGTTATCAATTTCTCGCGAGATAGGCAGCGTGTTTTAAAATAGGGTGAATAAATCCAAATCGGTATGATTGATTACAACGCAGTAACTCCTCTTAATTTGTAATTGACATATTGTAAGCTTAATGATGGTATCAACCTAAAATCAGCCGTGATTAATAATTCTATACTCACCGCATTGTGTAGATAATTATGTGCAGATGACCATACAGAAACTGAAGAAGCCTCTTCTATACATAGATATATATATATATATATCTTAATAAACTTATCACGACTTCAGAAGACAAAAAAAACAAACAAGGCTATTGAACCACACATAGATAGCCTAGCATTTGTCATAAGTACTATCAGTGATTTGTCAGACCCCTTTTACCTGAACGCAGGCTGATACATTATCTTTTATTTTGTTCGATTACCTGCAAAGTCCTTCTCTAAGTGATAGGGTAGTTATCAACTCCGCTCAAAGGTACAAAGACGCGTTGAGTTTGACACAGATGAGAACGCATTAAGACGTCAGGTCAAGATGTTAGAATAACAAGAATTTCATAAAAAGACACATGAAAGGCAAAATAGATATCAAAGGCTAATTAATCACACTCCGTGTTACGCTAATTTTTAGTTGTCTGGTTAGCAATGCCACGCAACGTAGGCAAGATTATTTTCCTCGCAAGATTAATTGATTTGACTTGGACGGGGAACATACATTGTTTTGTGTGCGCTTACATACTATCGATGTTGATCGATGTACAATATCATACATAGGTCTAATTTTGTACCGCTGTGATCTCATCGAAAGCACAAGCAATCTCTTGTTATTGACCGTGAACTGATCACCGGGCCCTAGATATTTCATCGACAGACATGCGAAGAGAATGTTGAGTCTGACCCGGACATAAAGATACAAGGACAATATAGCCACCAAGGACATCGGTCGTTTTGTTAATGCACAAAAATCTCTCTGGTACGAGTCGAATTAGTGCTTTGTTATTATTTATATAACAACTCTAGAGCAGAGTTTCATGTGCAGTGACCTTATATCCCCATGACATTATATCCCCCAACGTGACCTTATATCGCCCTACATGACCTATTTCGCTGCAGCTGTTGCATGTTCTTATCCCATCCACATTCACGCCGGTTGCGGTGGTTAAGTGGTAAACCACAAGGTTGTGGGCGCGATCCCTAAGGTGTAACAGCCTGACACGTGACTCGGGTCATTTCATTAAAGGGCGTTCTCATCTCAGAAAAAACCAACTCAGTGCCTCGGCAGTCGCATCCAGGTCTAAGGCACGGCCACCGACTAAGCCAATATGGCGATATTATTGACGTAGCAACACAGCCTTCCATTTGGAATACGTTAATCAGCTTTTATGTAGTTTTATGGAGTTCCCCGTTACCTCTCATCATCATGTTGATACGGACTGATTTCTTGAAGCCTTAATCTTTATTTTATGTTAGAACGAAAAACCTTCTTCACACATTTATTTGCGTGGGATCGAACTAGCTCTTTTGAACCAAGTGGAGCTTGCGCATCGTAGAAAATTCGATGATAAGACCTTACCTTCACGATGTCAACCTGATTTAACAAGTCCAAGTTAATAAGCAATCAGTATTATGTATCGCATTAGAGTTTCAGGAATCGCAACAACTTGTAAATATGCATAATCGCCTAAAATGTGCGAGGCGATTAACTTTTCCGACTAAATTCCAATATGGCGGCGAGATTGCGCAACATATGTCGGATTGTAACGGACTTGTTATTATGCTATATAAAGGAGAGGAAAAGGTAAACTAGGTCGGAAAGTTATAAGGTATAAATCTAGTATAAACTGACTCACCTGTGATAATTATTATCATCGTTAACGACAACGCAATGCAAGAGACCGGTTGTTGACAACCACCAGAATTCGGAGTGGAATTTCGCCAAAAAGTTAAAAATTAATCGAATTTCAAACCCAAAACATATTCATTAAGATCAGCCAATACTCTCGCCGCTTTAAATTCTTCTCAGTACGTATTTTTAACGTGATAAGTGATGATCAGTTAAGCATGTTTGTCAATCTACCGATAAAATCCTGTTAGACCTACAAGGGAGTACCCGATCGACTGTTGGTCTGTTGGGCTAGATCGAACGGGTAACTCACTATGCCCATTTGTGTAAATATATACATACCTTACCGAGAAGTAGGTCATTCTATAGAACATATAACTCATATTGACTGCTGTGGTGTGGATCAACTATGATACGATTCCCTGCAAGTGTGGATTACTTTTCGTTTCCACAAATTTTGATTGACAGCCGGTAATTATTCCACTTGCACCGGAAGCACTGTTCGATGGCAATAAGCCAATGATGGTGAACGACGCTTGAAAGAATCATTTCTGAAAATATTTTTGTGATCAGACCACGCGCGTGCGAATATATGGGTGCATAAAATGGCGCGTGCTAGTCGCATCGAAAATATGTGGCTACGTTCAAACGTTTGAAAATCGATCAGATGATGATGTTGGCATTCAATCCGATAAGGGCATCGATGCCTGTACGTTGTCCATTATCGACATGCCTCATCAACAGCATGCAGCAAGCGCCTTATACTGACTGAATCATAACGTAGTCACCTTCCCAGGCCGACAATATGCGCACATACATACACTATGCATGCGAACACCTTGTATGCATATATATATATATATATATATATATATATATATATATATATATATATATATATATATATATATATATATATATATATATATATATATATATATATATATATATATATATATATATATATATACATATATATATATATATATGTATATATATAGTATATATAGCTTTTGACTTTGATGCCATTTTTGGCCATATTTATTTGTTCACATTTTAAATTATAGTGCGTAAGTGCATACACCACTGCATATGTATATAGATCTATTATATATATATATATATATATATATATATATATATATATATAATATATATATATATATATATATCTATATATATATATATATATATATATATATATATATATATATATCTATATATATATATATATATATTCTATATATATCTATATATATATATATATATATATATATATATATAGTCTAACCCCACATAGCTTTTGACTCTGACGCCATTTTGACGCCATTTATTTTTAACTTTTCAAATTGATGATGCGTATCGCTGGCTACGCCCCTGCATATGTATACAGATCTATATATATATAGGTAAAGAAGTGGCTTTTTGTTTTAAAAAAAACATTTCCATGGAGCACTCTTCTCGTAATCCCGTTTTCAGTGACATCCAACCTTATCCCCAAGATCGTTTAGGGGTATTCGTTTATTGCGTTTCCTTCATGGCTGTATAATTATACACGTTTATGGTAAAAACAATTCGATTTGCTATTCAGAGCATTACCTTTATTGCAACCGAAGTACCCTGCTTCTTGTAACTCGGCCAAACATAAGCTTATCATACGCTCACTTAATTACGCCAGTATCGTACATATGACAAGCGCATTCCATTTAACTTCTTAAACCTGAAAATTACCTTGGTATCTTTATTTTATATATTGCTGCACCAAGATTTGTTAATCACCAATCTGTATTTTATTAATTACAATATATCTTCTGTATTACAGATATTATCCGCAAGGGCTTGATTTTATAATTGCATGATATACCATGCACCTATATGACCAGTATTTAATAAACCTTCTTATTTACCCAAACTGTTGTGGCCTTGCCCCCTTCACAAAGTAGGGTTATGAATACACGAAGAAATGCTCTGCTGTGGGGCGAGGGCGACGCAGCTTAAGAGAGGTGTACGCGGAGGGCATTGAACTTGGTTGCGGGCTATAAATTAGCGAAGCTTTTACTTCGGTCTGTTTATTGTAAAGGATATGCTGAGTCACTTCTATTGAGACCGACCATTTTACGGACAGCGACTGGGCGTGGGAATATGGAGTCAGATCACTGTCCGTACTGGGCTAATCATGAACTTATTACACCCTTCCATTAAAATCAGAAAATTCGGAACAGATTAACAAACTATTACTGGTTTGGTTGAGCCTGGCTATGTATTTATGTAGATGACCGTGCGAGGATCACTATATATGAAAAGTTTTTATTTGTAGGGTCAATAATCGACGTGGAATAAGATCATGCCGGGGTTCCAGGTTATGTGAGGGCAAATAACTGGCCGAGATGAGGGAGATGTTGGGTTGGTCATGACGAACTTCTATTATGCCCACCATAGTTTGTTTGGCTCGGTTATTCAGCGGCTTCTATGTCAATAATGCGCAAGGTCACTCTTTGAATGTTATTGACAGACCCGTTCGTCCACAGTGATGGATGCCGTCTAACAAATGTTTGACGAAATATAAGGCGGATTTAGTTGCTTTCAAATGCCTGTGGATACTACGAAGGGTGCCTTGTTCATGGTTTAAACACCACGCCCCAAATTACGCGTGGCTTTTGACAGCAATTTATTTACTATGTTGGTGAACCAACAGTTCCCACACGACAAGTCAGACAATCAAAGCGTTGGTTGTAAACGACAGCGTTTAAAATGTTGCCGAATTCAGATCGGGTTAATTGATATCCCATCTAATATCTGTTAATGGTATAGCGTTCATTTCATTCCAAGCGTCCGGAGTTCAAAATCCTGTGTAAGAAACGCATTTGTCCTTATACATTACCGCGGCGATGTTTAAAGCGATGTTAAAGGTGCATTTTTCGGCGATTTTCTGCAATTTTTATTTTGCTTCTATTTTGGTTAAGTTACTGCAATAACTCGTTACATGTTATTTAGGAACACTAAATCATCGATAATTAATCGAAAACAGCTGCCAAACTTTGTATTATAGCCTATCGTATGAGTAGTAAGGGAAATTGCGGTTCTGGTCCACCTTATACAGGGTTTCGATTTTGCTCCCTGTCACTTTTGTTGCTTTTGAAGGTGACCCCTAATAGGGCCTGCGGCTCATAAGCAATTACAGAGCTGAAAGGGTCCGACCCCCAATGGGCCCGACTCCATGCAGGTCACCATATGCTAAGGTGTCTACGCCTTTCGTGGCTATCCCCCGCTTTGAGTCAAACGGGGAGAGGGACACTTTGTTCAGGTGTAGCCCATATATCTTGCATTGCGTGTGGTGTAGGTGCTTCTTCACTACAACCTGCTTCACTCCCATAGCCTTTCTGATCTCGCCCGTGTCAGACATCAGGAATAAAAATTTATCCATACTCTGGCATACTCGTCTTTCATTTTACCCAAGACCTTCTCATTAGAGTTGGTGTAGAGTGCGTGATCAGGTGAGTACTTGCTGGAACCTAAGTGGATGAGGTCCGCGTGGATGTCTGTGTACACATCAGCTGTGCGGAACTCCATAAGCAGAGAATCTGTGTCTGTGTATATCAGGTACAGGTCGCTACCATATCCTAACTTCATTGTATTGTAATTGATGTCGTACATCAAGCATGTTTATAGCCTGCAGAAGATCTGCCTTGCTCAGACAGCTTGCTGTAGAACTCCTGGATTGGTGGCAGGAGGGCACTGAACTTATCCGTGAATTCGTATGGGTACACTCTCTTGTACATTAGCAGACTGCGCTTTGCCCAGTCAGTCTCATACTTAGCAGTCACTGCAAATGTTTCTGGGTTATTTGCAGAGACCAACTTGATCTGCCCATCCATTTTGCTGATGGCCTGTATCAAGAGGTGGCCATCATAGTTGCGTAGGTTGTGGAAGACCACAGACTAAGCCGTTATCTAAGAACTCAGCTGCATGCGCTTTCCCCATGCACTCAGGCTTGTGCGCCTGGAGTAGTTTCTCAGAGGCATAGCAATATAGGCGGCATTCACAGAAGAACTTGCGGTGATTGTACTTACTTTGATCATACAACATGCAGTTCAGATCTTTGATCTGTGCGTAGTAGAACTTTCCAACTTTCTCAATCAGCATGCGGTTCATACGTAGAGTATCAGCAGGCTGTTTACTGATGTGGTATATGATATCAGCTCATCCTTCCCAGCCATAGACGTTCAGGTCTAGGTTTGGCACATGCTTATCTACCTACTCAAGCTGTGCCACTAGTGATGTAAACTATACACCTTTACTATCTAGCGGTCTAACAACCACTGAATGTTATACTTAGATGGTCGCTGTGAGTGTCTAGTGACCAGGTGCAGAGCCATGTCAATATACCATAGAAGGCAGTAATCATTTGTGTTCTTCACATTTATTATCGCCTTCTTATTTGCCAGCGCACTTGGTAGTGACAGGTAGGAGCCACATTTGAATGGTTGGTAGCAGGTAATGTCAATCCATGGTGTTGCGAATGACTTTAACTCCCAGATGGAACCTCTTTTGGCCACTTTTCTTGGATATTGGCATTGCTTCTGTTCAGGATATCGCCGAATTTCTTCTGCAGAGAGAACCACATGCTCAGTGTCGCAGTAAAGTCGTAAGTTAACACGTCGTTTCCCCATCGTTAATGGTGGTATCGTAAAAATGTTTCGTCTGACGATAGCCAATGCTATACATTTTATTGTATATTCTCAATAGTTTTCTCACAAATGAAGCAAAAATGCTCCACAAAAATGAATTAACACCCGATAATGCTGGGTCGATGTATTTGTAGGTAACATTTCGTCTGATGCATGTCAGCATGAATTATGTGTAGGTTTTTTTTATGAATAGCAGCTAAAAATACCAAGACATTTTCAATCCCTTGTAAAATCAACATTATGGTCATGAAAATTGGGTCAAATGTTAGCATGAACGGCGTTAACGTAATTATATGGTTTTATGTATGTCACTAGCGTCACTTCCGGTTACAAACGAATCAAAGTTAAAACAGTTCTGAAATCTGAAGTCAAGGTGTCGTTTCTCCGTCTTCAATAATCGTATCGTAAATTGGTTTACACTTGAAGAAAGCCCATTCAACTTTGAACATATAAATATGCATTTTCTGTTGTAAATAACCGGCAGTACAGCGGGCTTCATTTCTGCTTACTTTTCAATAGGTTTTTAAACAGCGGCTTACACCAAGCTTGCCGCTGCTCTCTGCTCACCTAACCAAACCTTTAATATGTTAACAATTGGCATGCTGTCAAGTATGGCACGCTATGGAAAACAAAGCTTTTCCTTAAGTCGGTCAAATCCTTGTCAACCCCACGCACCTCCCGGCGCGGGCAGTGGTAGTAGTGGATTGCTCTACCAGGAAAAATTCCTGTCATGGAGAGTTTTGGAGTATTGAGCCACCTAACATCATTGGGTTATGCCGTTATTTGGTTATGTGGGAGGTTTTTTTCTGGTGGTACACAAGCCTGTGTTTGATCTTGTAGTTTGTTTTTAACTGCCTACTTGCACACACTATGTCAATGTTAATGACTTTATCTTATATCTGCGTAAATTACAGAACTCTTCTGACAGGACCTGTTACAAGGGTCTCTTTTCCCCAGTAAAATCCAAGCACACACTGTTTAAAAAATAACGCCAGTGTAGCCTAGATGTTAAATTTATCAGTGAGAACAGCATCTGGCAGCAGCTGGGTGTCAGGTGGCAGCACAAGTAGCTCCTCCTTTACAAAGCCACGGAGTAGTCCATCCAACAAATAGCAAAGCACAGGGTCAGTTGCGAACGCCAAAACCGGAGGAAAGTTTTAGCATTTTGAGCCCTACCAAATGCCATGACACAACAGAAGAGTTATTTTGTGCAACTTTTTTTGCTTTATAGCATCTTTAGCTTTATTTTTCAGCCAAGCAGGTCACCTCATTGTTTATTGCAAAGACAACAGGTTGCAGCCAAGAAACCCGTTGATTGTTCCTCAGCTGGAAGTTGTAACTCAAAGGCGTACTGGTGTCCTAAGTGCTGCTCTGCAAGAGTGCAGTTAAAGCGTTCCACTATAGACTGGTCTCAATGGACATCCACACAGCCACCCTGACCGAGACCTCATGTTTGGTCAGCAGCTGGCTCACTACACCCATGAACTCCTGTCCGGGGTCGACATGAAGTAGTTGAGCTCAATGCAGTGGTCCTCACTTGAATATTCTTTCAAGTGCACCTGCCACCTCAGAAGCCTCTTTTGTAGTCAATGCCTCAGCCACTTTGCAACGTGAGGCCACGTCCACTACTGGGAGGGCATACTTGTAAGTCCTGCATTTCACATTGTCATGAGAAAGAAATGAGATCAGCTTGGTGAACCTCATTAGGCCCAGACACATCAAATTTTGGCCTGGGAATGTGTTTCAGGAATGGCAGATAGATCTGCCATATAGTTTGCTTTGTAAGCCAACCACGGGTAACTTCCACAGAAACCCTCAGGGCTGCTGTAAGCTACTGGATAGCTGTAATGCCTTTCCAATAGCCCTTTATACTATAGTAGATGGTTTGCATGCAATGAGTTGTGCGATCCATTGTTATATATGCTAATGAGCACGAGTCTCCAAATTGCCACGTGTGAACATCACCGCTGACCGGCACCAATACGATTGGCCTACTTAGCAAGTCTGAACGCGACCAGTCCATACCCAGGATAATGAACGTCACCTCATGCCCCTTTTGGCCATCTGAGAGTCCAGTGGTATAACGGATTTGCCTGCAATCGGGTAGGCCTTACGCATAGCGTCGTTGACATCCCGGGGAAGTATGCTAGGCAACAGCAACCCATCCTCTTGATGCCCATGTAGCTGTCGGCCAAAAATGATGAGGCCTTTCCACGACCGAGGGATAAGCTTTTCTACATAAGCGATTTCCTCGTCTCCAGCAGATGTCAACATGGCCTTGGACACGCAGAGCTCTCTTAGGTGCTTATTCTGATTGGCTTTTTGAGCTGCCGCGCCATTCCACCCTGTAGCAATCCTTTTAGTGCTTTTTGGTTCACTAGTCGCTCTCTCCACTGCCTCTGCCAAGTCCAGAGATGTGTTCGTTACTTTTTGCTTGCTTACTAAACTTGCTTGTCCAAGTTGACAGTGCTTATTTGTTGTTAAGGCCGCTATTAGTGGAGCTAAGTTCGTGCCATAGAAGTGATATAGCTCACAAGTAGCAGTGCTGAGCATGTGTCCAACAAAAGGATCGGCCTCACGGTCTGGAACTAGCTTCGGTCTTTTTTTGTGGTGGGATCGGAAGAAACATGGAAGCAGCACCTGATAACAGCTGTAGAGCAGCCTGTCCAAGGGTGGGCGTCATGCTAGCACGTTGCCGTGCCTCGTATCTCATCAGTCATCAATTAAACCTAGTCAATTGTCAGACATCCTCAGGACTGTGCACCCAGGTACTGACGGGCCTGACACCCACTATGACCACTGCAAGCCTATCTCTCTTATGAATTAGTTTGCGAAGAAAACATGTCCGCTGTTGGTTCGTCAGCTGAGATAGGGCCTTAAGCAGCTGCACGGCGCTGAGACTCAGCGTCTGGAGGACACTCTGCAAGGAGTTGATCAATGATTCTATCAGGATCCATATTGCGTGCTGTTTCTAATAAATACTTTCGAATTCTAATAGCTGTTGAAGACAACTGGCATAGTCGGAAACGACACCATACAATGATACTTAACCCAGCAACGGTAAGTTCTAGCAATGACACAGCTGCTGTCTAGCTGGTCAGGAGTAACATTGCGGACAACTTCAGCAGCTGTTTTGCGTGCTTGCTCTTTCATTCATTCTCAATCTTGGTGTGAAAGAGCACCACTCAGCGAGTTTGCTACCAGAGATCCTTCAGTACAGAGCTGAATTTTTGGGTGAGGACCCAGACATTTTGCTGCGCATGGCGGCCGCTTTTGGTTATTTCGAATAACATGTCTTTCTTTTTGTTTGGGTCTCTGTTGTGGAGCATTCATCAAAAATGTACAGGATAGCCTTGCCCTTAAACCTATGGTAGAAAGCCCTCAAGTAATCATGGAGCAACTCGCTGGGATCCACCACATACACCTCCGAATCAGACAACACCCATGGCTGAGACTGATAGGCCTCGTTGAAACGAATGTTAGGGCAGAGAATCACAGTATGCTCAAAGGCACCAAAGAAGGACCCTTCAAGTAGGTGGAGCATGAAGATGGTTTTTCAATACCTGGTCTGACCACAAACAATGGTCGGGATCATCTGGAAATGTAAATAAGTCGGAAAGACTAGTAAACTGCATTGACGAATCTGCAATCCTTATTGTTAAGCTGTGCATCTGTTACAACATGCATATACACGTTCAATGCACCAGCTGCCTCTTTGTTTTGGTATTTATAAACAAAAAAGGAAAAGACGGTATATACATGGACCCTGTAGAGACTGCTATAGTAACTGTAGGTATGTGTCTTGGCACATGTGACGTAGGTGTCATGTCTACAGTAGTTGTCATTCCTATTGCCATAGTGATTGGTGCTACACCGCTTGTGGGCAACTTGGACCGCTTATGTTCACTTTATTTTACCAGTGCGGAGTCGGGCCCATTAGGGGTCGGACCCGACCCGCCTTTCAGGACTGTAATTGCTTATGAGCCATGTAGCTCTATTGGGTGTCACATTAGAAAACAAAAAAAAGTGACAGGGAGCCAAAATCGAAACCCTGTATAACTATAAGCGGAACTGGCCCCCGTTGAACCAGAACCGCTACTTTCTATACTACTCGTGTGCCATATTTGGGTTAAAATTTACCTCCCGTCAAAAAATATGAAATCGAACTTTACAAAGGCCATAAACAAAGCTGGGGTCACCGATTGCACATCATTACTAAACCTAGCAGGGAATCGATCGACGGATTTTTTCCAGAACAGAATTACGATTATTTTCGATGAAATACACCTTAAAAACGGGCGGGTGCGGTTTTACATTGTCACATCACGGTTGAATGCTCATTCAACAACATGTTGTGAATGTAGCCGGAAATATATATGGCCCCGCACTAAACCTCATGCATCGTCTGGTTAAGAATAAAAAGAATAAAGTTTGAATGTCTTTTTTTATCCAAACAAGTAAATTGCAACACAATTTGAGGAGGTCTTCTTTGCCGAGCAGGAAGTTTTATTTGCGACAGCAATTTGTCACGTCTGCGCGTTGCTATCGTCGGCAGGGGCATTATGGAGTCCTCTGTCGGTTGTTCGTTTCAGATCATTTTCATTGTGTTTGGTTTGGAAAAATAACATTGACTCCATTGGATACGCATCACATGAGTTTGGTTTTACAACTGCACCAATTGTGAAGGAAGGGTGTGGCAAACATAGTACCAGTCCCATAGCTTGAAAAACATCACTTCTAAGCTTCGAATTTCGACAAAGACCAATAGTGTCGACCAAACACATTTTTTTGGCCGGTCGACGTCATGAAGTCCGTGTTATTTACATAACCTGTCACTCACAGTGTGCTTTACACTTGACTCCAGGGGTATTCTCTGTAATGTGGATTCTTTTGTAGGTAGCAAGATACGAAGGATTCTCCTTGTGAGCTTAACACGAGGCAAGGTCTTGATGTTTGTATTAGCCATAGGTGCCGTCATGGACATTTGCGTCGCTGTTTTTGCTTAAGATTGGAAATAATTTCACCGTACGAAATTGCACTCTGTTATAACTCTGCCCGGGCTGTACGGATCTATATAAATCTCCCCTGGTGCACATTTGATTTCAAACTCGAAAACTAAAAACTAAAGTGCGAATCTAAACGATGGTGCAGAGAAAATTGAGGTTATTCCCATGAGTTCTAAGTATCCAAAGTGAGTCATCCATCCCAAATATATTTTATTCTAAATTACTGGATAGGTGACTCGTTAACATTTGAACTACAATTCAATACCTGTGTATTGAAAAACGCTCGAGTTCACCTGCTTAAGCACTTGGTGCGAACTTTCACATCGGCAGAACTTCCGCAGAAACCGTGCGAATTTTTGCCGCTTACTTATCCCTATATAAAAACTCACGAGCATTCAAATGGAAAACGCCCGGGAAAATCTTGCAGGCTACTACCGACGACATTCAAGTCTCACAAAGCCTCAATAGAATATATTTCAAGTGAGTTGTAGTCAAGGATCATGATGGTGGTGTCACGATTTTCATTCACATGCAAGTGTTATAAGCTAACCAAATAAACGAATTAGGCCCGTTGAACGGTCGTCATGCTGCGAGGTGTATTGGTACATGCAAACATTTCACGGATGCAATGTGCATATGAGGGGAGGGGCTTCAAATCGTAAAATGGTAATCGGGTCTATTTTTTTCTAGCTTGTTCTTTGCCACGGTGTTGCAAGTAGAGAGCTGGTTAAGTTTGAAGTTAGCGGATGTTTACGCGTGGTGCTGTAGTTCCCATAGCAACATGTAGCGAGTGATACGAATTAGGTGATTGGAGCAGGGGACTGTGATCGCCGATGAGAAGTATGCAAATTTAGTGATTTCTTCTAAATTTGAAAATGCCCCTGGTTAGAGCGAGTTCGGTGTGGAAAGTCAGAAGAGCATTGATCAGCGGGTCAAGTAGAGCTGTGGAGAGGCGTCTGGCCTTTAATGCTGACATGGCCCACACATTTTTTTGCGAATCCTCTTATATCGTAAATTTATACCGGGAGGTTATATCATCAAGGCAGGTTGGGAAAATTAGGTCAAATATGACAAAGCGCTAAGAAACTCATTCGCCATGATGATGGTTTAACCACAACATCGTTCGTTAAGCGCGTTTACTGGCGACAGATCGATCCACACTCCTCAGCGTAAAGCGTGTGTATATATACGAGTTACTTGCTGGGGCGTTCTTTGTACCCACAGACGCTCGGATTCCATGGCCGAGCTTCCGAGCGCCGAGCCCCTACATCTTATTCACCAGTGGCATCTAGCTCTACGGGGTCTAGGCTAGGGATCGCGATCCGGATTTTTTTTTTCCAAAATGAAAAATTGAAAGTTACCAGCGTCGCCGTATCTGTCATGGGTGCGTGCCGCTGCTGTTGAGCAGGGGCGCTCTACGTGACAGCCGCTACGCCGTATTTGGACACGCCCATCACAACTATACATGCCCTCCCCACGCACCCTTTAGGCAATGGCGTCACACGTCACGTGTAAAGAAACTTAACACTCAACAACGTTATCTATTCACCACAATAAGAAGCTTTGAAGGAGCTTTTAAAAAAGCGAATTGGCTTGACAACCAACCCTACATAAAGACGTGCTGGCACCGGGGCGTACCTTAACCTTCAGGTGAGCTCAAACCCAACAGAGACACCTTTAACTGGAATTTTACTTGCTACACAGGACAGTTCACTGGTAGGAATATTTCTAATATTACTAATGTCAAAACAGTTTCATGATATTTTGCACGGTTTCTGATCAATGTCAGTGTAGTGGTTTTTTGTATTGCTTTAAGAATCTTAAGACTCAAATTCAAACATAAGTCTCATTTCTTGTAATATCATCTTCTTTTTAAAAACAGCATTTCTTATTCGAATATTTTTTCAGTCTATAGAAACAATTTCGTTATTTGCGAATATTGAATATTGTCAACGATGACATGGTGTGACGATTATCTGTGAACAAGAAGGCAGTAGTTGTACGCTTAATATGACAATATCGATATGCTGTTGAAACACATGATGCTATTTATTTTGACCCAATGGGTACTGTAACACCCGGAGACTTGGGTACTGACGTGTCGGAAAGGAACATTAATGAAGCCGTAGAAGATGTGGCCTTGGGAATATATAAAGGTCTTGATCGAAAGAAAAATACCCTTTCTATCAATCTTAGCATTCATTTTCCACTGCCCGGCGTTGCCCCAGCTGAAAAGAAGCTATTTATGTATCAGAAGTGGTGTTGATATAGCTATACTCGGTTACCCAAATTCAACTTTCTTGCACATTTATAGAAAGCTTCATATTGATGTGGATTGAGGACAGACAGACTGACAAACAAACAAACCGATGCTCACTAATATGCATAAGATAACGTATCTAATAATGCGCTCCTGGATCTAAGACAAAAAAATATTAGTAAACACATTCCATTCGCCAGATGGCGCTGTGTGCGTCACGGCGCAGGGCAAACGAATGTCAGTGGGGCTCGCGGTCGTCTCTTAAATCTACATATATTTTATTAGGCCAAAGTTTCAGACAAAATCAGTCATAGCGGATTTTTGTTCAACTTCCCATATGATTTACCGAGCCTGTAATAAGTGTAAGAACGTTACGAACCAGTTATTTGGACCACCATAAGGATAATTCCCGTGATACCGGGGTAATGTTGACCTGACGTATGCTGTCAACTTCTGTCCCATAATACCATCCATTGAAATATACAGGATGTAGCTGTTAAAGGTTACCGACGATATGCGTTTTAAAACTCGAGTGCCTTTGATTTAAGCGTAGCTCTATGGTAAGATGAGGTGATAGTGATGCGGTAGAAACGATCCCTGCGCCCTCATGGCATTCCGATTGGTAAGCACATAACAGATGCGTACGTCATTAATAAAGCGGGTGGATGTTTCTCTGGGAAATACGGTCGCAAATTTGCCTTAAGATATCATATCCTGCCATTCTGAA
>CM067353.1:58637701-58655201 GCA_034190875.2 Urechis unicinctus | reverse complement strand
AGCGAGTAGTTTGGAGACACAACATCGCTTTCAACGTATTTGCATCACGGCACAAATTGTTTTCCCCTTGTGGTTTTAGTTCCTGTGACAGACAAGTGCTCGATATTACAGAGCAAATGCCGAAATGGTGGTCAATGCGATCCGGAATCCAATGAACCCAGCTGCAGGTAAATTTGAACAGCCTTACACATAAATGGTCACTAATATTTTGATAAATTTCATTTTGATGTGGTTTTTGCTTTATCATTTACCAGCTGTCCAGAAACTCATCGTGGAAAATACTGCATTCATCCAACAAGTGGTAACTGCTTTCAATTGACATGTATAATGAAATGAACAAAATATTGCCAACATATTTAATGGATTTCATTTTTCCCATCTCAAAGCTGACTGTTGTATTTTGTAATAATGATCTAATAAATAAGCAAAATATTTCAACTAAAATCAAAATTTTATTTGAGGAAATGATATTTTATCTTACTGGTATTGTCGTTTATGTAATAAGTTTAGAGATAACAAATGGAATTGTGATCTTCTTGTGGTTCCGCTGCTTGCTTGACTGATGGTATGATCTTTTCATCACCAGTTGAACAAACAGAGATTAGCTTCTACTTGGAGCTTGACCTAATTTGGACGACTGATCTAACCAATCTATTGACAGGCAGTGGTTTTACTACCAAAAGTTCCATCATTATAGAGGTAGGTCATAAGTTTCCCAGTCACATCGAACACGCTTGTATATGATACTTTGTACTCTAAAAATTAATGCGTTAGGTATCACGAGAGCAAAAAGTGAGTTGTTATATTTTCTTATTACAGGTCGAAGATATTATCAATTTTGATTTCTTCCTATCAATCACGAATATTGAATTCAGGTATGGTATGTTTAACTACGAATCGGTGAAATCATGTTATGTTGGGATCGTTCATACCCTGTGTAATAGGGTAGAGCCACGTCGCACCCCTCCCCTCCCGACTCCCCGAAACCTATTGAAAACATTACTGCTTGGATATCGAGTTATATTTTAATGGACCTCTCCCCGGCTTATGTATCGTTCCACCTAGGTTTAATGGATTAAAGAAAGACAATGACCCCTCCCTCATCCACTAACTGTGTTAGTTTGAAAATATACGATCATTGCCAAATATGAATTACAGAAACGCATTCTTATCCCTCTCTCTGAACGGTCTGTTTCTGGTCAGCTAATAAAGAATATTCCCGTGCATGTGTTTTCCTCCAAATATAATTTATATATTATTTTTTTAACTATACGTAGCAACAGCTTATAGCTACGCTACGAATGCTGACTCGCGTCAAAATATGTCAACACGACAGCTGCATGTACCGCACTGCTTGTAACAAAATATATCTTATAACCGGGTGGAATCCGGAGGCGCGGTCGCCTCGACCAATACGATGTCTCCTTTTCTTACACATAAACAGCAATCTGTGCTTTTGCTTGCTGAAAATGTTCACCACATAGACAGTCGGAGTGAGCCCTCTATGCGTAGCTATAAGCTCTTGGACATTAAACTTCGCTAAATTATGATTCATTTATTTATTGTATTCAGGTTATGAACAATACGTACTTTTCACTAACAAGGATGTCTTTTTTTAAACAGTGAGTCAGTGATTACACCAGGCAGTACCACGTGCACGTTGACACTGTCTGTGTTTTCGGGAGAGGGGACTTATGATATTCTACGAATTACCTCACTCATCGGTTACTCGCTCCATACTTATTTTGTATCGAACACGATGGCATCGGTGGCTGTGGTAGACGTGGCAGTAAAAAATGAAACAGGGCAATTAGGTGAACTATCCAATATCCGTAGTATTATTCTCATTGGGTTTAAATGTTGAAAATAACTATACACCAATCCCTTTAACCAATCATTTTGTGTTATCCGACATGTGTGGTATCATTTCTTTTGACGTTTTAAACAGTTTAAAAACTTCTTTGCACTCCTTTCTCGATTTGCCGTTTTGATGATCTGCACGTTATGATTTCCAGTCACGGTTGACAGTTTGTGTGGCCTGTTCGACTCTCTTTGTGGTAATGGAATATGCGGCATTTACATGCAAGTTCCCGTGTGCTTGTAAGTTCCACCCCAACCATCGTACTTATATGTGTTCTTTATTGCCATGGTTATATGAATATCAGGACCAATGAATGGACAATTGGATCACATATATTTGATTGCTTGCATTTGATAGCTGCGAAAGCGGATACGAGGGTCCATTGTGCAACATTCAGAAATACCGCAGTAAGTTGGCTCAATGGGCGATTTAACAACATGTTTTTCTATGTTTCTGTAGCATTTTTTAACGACTTATTAACAGTCGCTGCGTTGAGACAGCGTCTCATAGTTCCGAGTGATCGCTTCATGATACATTTATTACTGTAGCATAATGTTAATGGGACAGCATCATAACGTAAATCGTCAGCGAAATAAATCATGGGATTGACACCGTTTTTCAAAATGCATAAATAATATGCCGATGTATTTCTAGATTCTAAACAAATCAATGCCTCATCATTTGTTTTGTTAAAATAGATTGAATGCATCCTCTTTTGCAGTTCAGCTTCCAGACATCAAATTTACCCTCACGCTCACGTCTACTGTGATCTCAATTGAAGAACAAGACGCCCTGGTGGCCAGTCTGACTGCCCTGGTAATTACCATCGTAATTTGTTCCCATAGTAAGTCAGATGTTGCCATGTATATATGATGTATAATATGACTTGTTAATGTCTCTGTTTACCAATCAACAGATCTACGAAGCATTCTCATTTGACCCATTTTTCGTCAGCTGTGAGGGCAGATTTGAAATGTAAGTTCATTTCACATGACATTTACACTTGTTTCTCAAAACACATTCAGCAAATTGTATTCCCTCTGTTCGGTATAAAATGCGATGGTGTGTTGTAATTTGTCCTTTTCACAGTGGTGCTGGCAATGAGCAGAGTGTGATTTTCATCGTTATATTTACAAAGCAAGTCCATGTACATGAGGTCACGCAGAGGTCATTCGCCATCCAAGTTCTAACAGAGCTCACAGCAAAAATCCATTCGAACTTCAACTTGAGTCCCTCTCTCCTGATAAGCTATGAGGACACATACCGTAAGAATTTTGCAGCCAATTTTCTTATTGCTGTTGAACAACTGCTACTAGAGGGTTGAGTGTTTTACATGGCCACTTTATGTTACCATGACAACCATTCATCATGTTATCATTCTCATCGTCTGCAGACCCATTGTGACTTACGATGTTGATTGTTGACGGCCATGTGTGACTGCGCAACAAGAATAATGTTGATCTCCCTGCTTGATTTTTTTGTCGTTGCATAGCTAACACTGGCTAGTTCTGGCCGCATTAAATAATCAAATATTTCCTTTGTCTCATGATAGATAACAGCCCCTGCATTTGATAATGTCATGATGTTATTTTATAATTGCAGTGGACTCATCAAAACTCTGTGATATATTTAGTGTTAAATGCAAAAATGGCGGCTCTTGCGTCATCCAAAATGGACGCCCCACGTGCAAGTAGGGCTATGAATCTTCTTGCTACCGATTGATGAACCCAGAAACAAATGGTTAACATACTAACATTCTCTCACTGGTATGATTACAGGTGTGTGTATGGGTATGGGGGAGACGAATGTGAAGCTGAGACACCAATCAGACCTACAGGTGATAAGATACTATGATCAAAGATGATCCATTTTATTTTTCAATAAAATAAATTTACCCCAATTAAGAAGGGAACTAATTTGGTATCAACTCCACTTATTTCTATAATCATTGGTGTTTCTTTGCATTTGTCCAATGTGGCGTATTGATACGTGTGGTGCTATCATGTATTGCTGTGTGGATGATTTTAGAGCGATGTGTCTTTGAACTGGTCCTTCAGAGGGTACCTGGAAGCGGCTTTGGGGCATTCTTCCAGACAAAGGTTAAACAAGTTCATACTTTGAATATTGAATGGTTTTATTTATTGAGAGATCACTATCAGTAATCATTATTGTTCCTGGAATGTATTGACAATTGAATGAAAAATCTAGTCTATTCTAGCGGGTGGTTTGATGGATGGGTCTATTTGTGGATGGATGGTTTGGATGGGTTGAGGGTGAATAGATGTCGGCATGTCAATGGATGAGTATGAAGGTATGGAGGTTGAGAAAGAGGGTTGAAACCCGGTGGGGGGGGCACTTGGCCTTATTCTGGATAGGGGTGTGCCGCGGGACCTCAAAAACCCGTACCCGTCGTAAGGTCAAAATGGCCAAAAAGCATACCCCGTCGTACAAGGTATTATGCGAATGCATACCCCGTCGTACACATTGAACCTGAAAAACATACCCTGTCGTACAAGTATGAGGCCCGAAAACCCGTCGTACAAGTCGAGAGGCCCAAAAAACATACCCTGTCGTGCGGCACATATATACTACCTCTATACACTTAAGTGCCCCCCCCCGGGTTGAAACAGGTATAACATGGAGAAGAAAACGTTATTGTGGCTGCCTAGGGAGGAGGAGAGGGGGCGAGGGCTTATGGATTAGGACTAATGATATGACTCTGTTTATCTAGTAACAAGTATTGACCACTGAACTTGTGTGTGATTCAGATTAAACAATGGCTATCTACCATACCTGCCTACTACAATGTGATAGTGACCCTCAGGTAAAGATTCAACACCAATTATGATATATTTGTACAACATCATTTTATAGAATCGGTATATTACAACAGCCTTTCAAAGTTAATACATTGTATATCTGTAACCCTGTTTGTTGTCATAAGATGCTATGAAATAATTGTTTAATATCACACAAGATAAAGGCATAGATAGTTACATGGAACTGAAATTGTGTGGGTTTTTTTTCAGTGGGAAAACTGTGCAAGTTACAATATTCTATTACCTTGAGGTGGATGTGACCATTGCATACCATGAGGCTGTTTTCTCAAGCAACTTTTATCTGTTCTACCAAACCTATTCAATTGTTGTCTATGAGCAACAGGCATATGAGATTGTTCAGATTCTCCTCATTCGACAATTATATAGCAGTAAGTATGCATGGCCATTGCAACTTAAAGTTCTTTGTTATGGTATACAGAACATTGTTTAATTGCATTTAAAAAAAGGATGTATGCTGAGAATTCTAGCTGCCTTTATAGATTGCGATGATATTCATTTATTCGTATATTGGTATTCATTTTCTCATCTTGCTATGGCTGAAACATCACATTTTTCGCCTTTAATGCCATGATACTCTGTACCTTCTATTTGTATTGGGCCTCGCAAACTTTTAAAATCAGCCATTCAAGCAATATTCACACCTGCATTCATATTCATTTTATTCCATTGTGTCCACTGAATGTCGCATTTCTCGCATTTCTCTTGTTATTTTACAATAAACAACTCGTGCATTGGAAACCCCGATAAAAAAAATTCATTCCTATGTGTCACGACAGTTGACATCACTGTAGATGGTGGATGCGCCATTATCAACTCTGACGGTCGATGTGGTCTCCATGGAAGATGCTCATCTAAATTTCCCTTAACCCTTGAATGCGAGTAAGTGTTGCCAAGCTATTTTGGTAAGCATCCATGATCATTATGATAACATCAGCCATGCTGTTAAACAGGTAGAAGAATACAGGTGTGCTTTTATAATTGCACAGGTGTGAGGAAGGTTACTTTGGAAAGAACTGCGATCGTCAGCACATCACCGATGGTAAATAATCAAATCAAATAATTTGTCACTGCACAATTACTTGCACTGTTACCTTCCTTAACCTCATACATCTAATAAGAGCAGAGAGTGGCTCCAGATAAGCAATGAAGCTTGCACTTCTTCATCTTTGTCTCTTTGGCTGTGTATCAGTGTCCCTATGCGCTGCCCTTGTCTTATCCTGCTTCCCAAACAACCATCCCAGTGTCATCTACGCTTCCATGGCAACAGACGATGATGATGATGATCCGTGCGGACCCACGTGAGTTCTATTCTAACGCCCCCCCACAGATGTTTCTCAGCTAATAGTTTTTATACCCAATCAAGGAATGTGTCAAAACTCAGAAGTTGGGAATAAGAAGTGTAGTCAAGCCATGGCGATTAATGTGTATCAATATCCCCTAGGTTAAGAAGGTTTCATGTGCCTAATTCTTCTTTCCCATTCTATATCATTTTGGGGCTCCATCCAATATAGATCTCATCATAAATTTTTGGGGCCCCATCCGATATAGATCTTGTCATAAATCCTTGATTTGAAATTTGGGGTGGTTGTAGTGTGAATCTGTCATTGTTCCAATTTACCTTGTGAAACAGGACAGGCATATATTACAGCGCGCAGTAACGTTAAGCGGAGTATAAACGAAGCCAACGATTTATTAGTAATGTGTATGTAATGCAGGGTGTACGCACAAAGGCAACAATGCACAGTCTCTAAACTCGAGCAATGCGAGGAGAGCATTCAGCCATCTGTCCTCAAGCTGGTCCATTTAAAGACGAAGGTTTGGCACGATGCCTGTGCCTACTACTGTGAGACTCCGAGTTACTTATCTCCTGAATCTATGACAGTGATATTGTACTGTTTATTTCAAAACATTCTACAGAGGATGGTGTTTATTGGTGACTTCTTCCAGGGTGCTGGTCCTATGTGAATGACATTGTTGGCTCCTTCCTGGTTTCCAAAGACAAAGATGGGCTGTGCAGGTGAGTTGTACTGATAACCTGGAATGAGACTGGGTCTCTATTGTGTGTGTTCAGCATGACGCAACATCAGTTTATGTAGTGATTTTTTTATAATAATGTAATACTTGCAATGGGGCAATTTCGGCATTTTCATTTTGTATTCAGTGTGTCTGACACGATTCGTGAGCGAACTGACTCGCGCTGGAAGGACCTGCCATCGCTTTGATTATGGCAGGAATGACGATGTCTTCACCTTCTACCTGACACTCGTCCAAGCTCTGTGCGATAATGCTGGTAAGTGTGTGAGATGAAAATATCGAAGCTGAGTTTGCTGTGGATGTTTCATTCTAATTCTGCAACTTGTGTTGGTTGATGTACCTCTAAGAGGCCCTGGAGACAAAACTTGATGCCTTGTGTGTTCATGCCTGTTGATTTCTTTGTTGATTTCAGGAGATGAATGTGTTTCACGAACTGTCAATTGCGTAGGTCTAGACTTCTTCCGCCCAGACCTGCTCGATCCAGAGTCCAAGTGCATGTATGTTTTCACTACGAATTAACCTCATTTAAGAAAACAAAATTTTGTTTTTATTCCAATCAGTAATAACTTAAACTTTGCCTTGTTTGAAGAAAATATTCAAAATGATTTCCAAAATTATATTTTATCCAAGAATTAACTTGTATCCCCAGTGTACCATATGAATGACATCTTATATCATGTTGCAGTTCACATGATTCTGTCCGGGCTTGCCTTGCAACAGAGATTGCTTCCTGCACCAATCAAGATTCTGCAAGCTACTTAGCTTCAGCGAGTGTGATATCGACCTTTGACAAAACCTGCAGTAAGTAGCTGTTCGATTGTCGTATTTCACTTTTTAATGATCAACGTAGCTCGAAATTGAGATACTCAGGTGTTAAGAGGGGGTTGGTTTATGGTTAACACCCATTAACCCTCAGCTACATCTTGAAAAATATCCACCCCAACCCCATTTCCCTCTCTTATATTCAGCTGGCGATATCTAGCATGTATAAGATCTAATTGCTTACTTACCAGTTGGTCATCGTGTGATGTCTGGCCTAGTAGGTCTATCACTGTTGAAATGAGACGCAGGTCCTGTTTACTGAGCTGTATTTCCTTCTGTCTCCAGGGGATTCTTGTGATCAACAGGCTTTGGATTGCTTCAAACCTTACTTGCCATTCAATGCACAGTTTGACATTGTGTCCTACGTATGTGGGTATGTTCATTCCTTGATTTAACTAGAGATGTGGTCTATATGTTGTTGTTGTAGTTAAGTTTGTATGCTGGTGTTTGTATGTTATTGCTTGTGTATGTACGTATGTGTATGTGTTTGTATTTGTGTATATGATCGCATGTATATAATTTTTCATGTATATCTGATGTAGTTGTGTTAGCATATGTGATTGTGTGTTTGAAATTGTGCCAGCAGTAATTGTTGTTATTTACGTTTGACTGTGAATGTATATATGATAGTATGACGTTGTAGGAAGCGCCATGACTTACTGACCTGCATCGAAGTGGGCACCTCCACTACTTGCTCTGTTGACTTTGACACAAGCATGGCTGAGTATTCCTCCTCTATTGATGAACTCTGTTATGATTCTGGTAAGTGTGCCGTCACTCTGCATTAATTAACATATCCAAATGATCCACTCCGCATTAATTAACATATCCACACAATCCACTCTGCATTAATTAATATGTCCACATGATCCACTATTCCGAAGGGGACAAGCCACTCTAAAATAAGTAAATAAATGGACATAACCCTGTTTGCTAATGCAGCCTCCTATTTATTTATGCACCATCTTGTTGATTAATGCAACATCTTGTTGATTAATGCAACATCTTATTGATTCTTGTTGGTTTATGCCACATCTCTTTCATTTATGCACCATCATGTTGATTAATGCACCATCATGTTGATTAATGCAACATCTTGTTGATTAATGCAACATCTTGTTGATTAATGCAACATCTTGTTGATTAATGCAACATCTTGTTGATTCTTGTTGGTTTATGCCAATCTCTTTCATTTATGCACCATCATGTTGATTAATGCACCATCATGTTGATTAATGCAACATCTTGTTGATTGATGCAACATCTTGTTGATAAATGCAACACTTGTTGATAAATGTCACATCTCTTTTATTAATGCACCATCTTGTTGGTTTATGCCACATCTCTTTGATTTATGAATCATCTTGTTTATCAACGCATCCTATTTATTTATGTATCATCTTTTTGATGAACTATAGTGTGCCGGGAAGCAGCCCATGTCTGCTACAAAGACATCAATGCGTTGTCTCTGACCACTTCCTCTGCAAGAGACAAACTAACTCTTGTATGCAGGTAACCACAGCAACATTTTAGTAATTAAAACAAAAACCTCAATCAATGTCTGACTGCAATAAAATGCTATAAAAGTCAATGATAACTATCTTCAGTTATCTTGTTTGTGAGTGTTCTGCCTCTATACATTATTGTCGGTTGTTTTTTGAAACTAGTTATCTGAATACAACCCACGAGTGCCTGACCAATTATACCGATCAGAATTGTACTGCTCACTCCATCTTCCGCAAGTACGATGAATTTGAGGTGTTGTGCCGTACTGATGGAGGTTAGTGAGAAACTGATGATTGTACCATATTGTATATTAATGCAACATATTGTATATTAATGCAACATTTTGTTTATTAATGCAAGATATTGTATATTAACGCAACATATTGTATATTAATGCAACAGAATGAGACATCTTGTTGGTATGGTAGCATCTGCTTGAGTAATTTAGCGTGATGTTTGTGGATCTGAAATGTATTCACCAGGTTAGGGTCAGAGCAAAGTACATTGAACATGAATTACAAATGGCTTCATAGGATTGTATGTGTTATACAAAACTCAACTACTCCGTTTAGATTTCCCAGATACTCTTGTTCCAAGTTCTCATTGCCTTTAATGCTTATGTTCCCAGATTCTCAATGTTTGCTGGATGCTGTCGAGTGTCTGGTTGATACCGAGTTCTATGGCTTGTTTGCACCGCAGTTCGACTCTGATGTGCCAGAAACATGCGTGTTGGTATCATTTCTTCCTCTATAAACTCAGTGCTAATTCATTGTTCTTAATCCACAGGTTGTTGAAGTCACAAGATTTTGACAGCTTTCAATGTGTTGATTTCGGCTATTACAAAAACTGGTTTCCCGGATTGAAATTAGCGACCATTGTAAAACTGTTGACTGCGTATGTTTCAGGAATGTGGAGGAGCGGTTGAGGTGCCTGGATGATGTCGTGGATTCTTGTACTACCAATTCTGGTGCTCGTAACACAGCCTTGAACCTGCGATTGATATACAGCCTCACATGCAGTAAGTCATGTTCATAACGGTAGGGCATTGTATCTGCCCTAACAAGCCAGACCACTCTTAAATCATCCATCAACCAGATATTGGTGGTGTCCGTAGGAAATTTTTCCTCAGAATACAGGTCTATTCATTCATCGTGCCAGGTCACAACAATTTTAAATGATAATGTATGTCGTTATCTATTTATGTTCGGTTTCCATTTTAAAGAACTAATGTAAATTTAATAGTACATTTTTTCCTCCTCTACCTCAGCTGAAGTCTGTGCGGAACAGAAGATACAGACGTGTTTTGTAGGTGTAGCTAACTACCTGCAGCTCTGGTGGACTGACCCAGATGAGGTCGTTGACCTTGGATTGTGCGGGTAAGATAAGACTTAAACGATGTCCATTTTGGGTCATAGTAAACCGATAAATAATGCTCCATACACATGACTGAACTACCATTAAAGAGCTATCACTATTTATTTATTATATTTCATCACAATGTCTGTTGCTTTTCATCTCAATACTGCTATAGACAGCAAACCCCAATAACTTCATATAAATTTTCATGGGCTGTGTGTATTGTTTTCAGGAGCATGACATCAGAAACGGGTTGTCTCCTTGAAATCGTGAATACTTGCAGTGCAAACGATGATGACAATCTACGACGGGTGATCTTGGTGTCTCTGGCCAATGCCCTTCAGGGACCCTGCACCGCAGCCCCCGCCTTGATAGGTTTGAACTCATTGATGTCAAAGCCAAAGTACAGCATGCAATATATTAGTCTTAAAAAACTTATTTTCATTTTCATGACCTTCAATCTATTTGACCCTTATCCAGCTGCCCTTTGGCTTTCAGATAGTGAGATGTCCTGCAGCTTGACAAACATCACAAGGTGTTTCACAACATTCATGGAAGGAGCCGTGGCCGCCCTTAATGGACCTGATGGGGTCAACTTCACTGTCCTGTGCGAGTGAGTGCTTTGTAGTTGCATCTATTATAAGAAATATTGAGCCATGTAGTTATCATACCAATATACCCAGTGTCTGTTTGACCTCAAGGTCAAGGTCATGATAACCAATTACACACGTCTTGTATCGTGAGTTAAAATCACGTAACCCTACTCAAAATTTAGCTGGTGATGCTATCTGTTTAAACCATATGCCTGTTAAACCATATGTTTGCTCAAGCCACATGCTGTTTGCTTAAGCCACATGTTGTTTGCTCAAGCGACATGTTGTTTGGTCAAGCCACATGTTGTTTGCTTAAGCCACATGTTGTTTGCTTAAGCCACATGTGGTTTGCTTAAGCCACATGTTGTATGCTTAAGCCACATGTTGTTTGCTCAAGCCACATGTTGTTTGCTCAAACCACATGTTGCCTATTCCAACCATATGTTGCCTCATAAAGCCAGATGCTGCTTGCTTAAACAACATGTTGCCTCTTCAAACTGCACTTCAATAATCAATCACCACTCATTGTTGTGAAACAATGTTCAAACCACAATATACCACTTCAAGCTATAAGTCTGCTTTTCAGGGGCACGGCCACCTTGACCAGCTGCGTGCAAACTGAAACACTGACCTGCACATCAGATGAGTTGATTAACAAAATCAACGCTACATATACTGCTATTGCTAAGAGCATGGAGGCACTGTGTTCCAAACCACAGTGCCAGATTACCGAGGCAGTAGTCTGCATAGACAAATTCAAGGCAGACATCCAGTTCATTGGAGATTACTACAAGTGCAGTCCCTACAACGAAAATAACTGGTCACCGCACTCATGCCCTGTACAGTATGAACTGAAGAAGAAAGAGATGGATCACGGTTTAGATTTAGGATTGGTCCCGGTGCCATCAGACTATATAGATGTTGGTGATGATTTTACTGTTGACTCAAGGTTCAAAGGATACAAAAAAGGGTCAAAAAAAGACACCAAGAAGAACCAATACCAAAAGGAAGGATCGACGAGGGCTAGTTTGGATATGTTCGATGAAGAGAGTGAAGCTGTGGTGTGGTGGTATAATGATCATCCATACTCGTTTGGGACAAACCGATGCCCCAACATGGATGATTCATCCACTCCCATGTCTGTCAAATCAGCCAAGGATTCAGGCAAGAAATCAACCATGGATTCAGACACAAAATCAACTGCCTCACAAAAAACAGCTTCCACTCAAATTTCGACATCCACAGATCCAAGGAACTACTGTTATACCCAGAAACATATACCCACCTATTTCAGTAAACCATATGATTGCAAACCATACTGGCCAACACTCTGGGAGTTGGTTGACGGGTCAAGTGAAAGTAGCAATGATGGTAGTCGTGCAGTTGCATCTGATGTGTCCATTTCCGAACCCACTGCTTCAAAAAGTGTTATTAGTGGCAGGGGAAGCCCCTCTGCACCTAAATGCAAGCCCCAGTTTGAGTGGGGCATCTTATGCAGGTAAAACAATATGTCCCATTATTAAATGATATGTGATGCAAATTATTTACTGCTGAATTCTGGTGGCCTCGGTTAATGGATGACTATGTGTGATGTACCCAGGGAGAAAGAGCACACTAAAGCGTGTGCCCACAACCGCACTTTGGAATGTCTGCCCTCTCTCAGTGCACCAGTCGTTGGGCTTGCTGCGGAAATTGGAGGCCCCTTCTATGACATTTGTGAAAGTATGTACAAGTATATATCCAGTGCACGAAGTATGTAATCTGTAATATCTTTCCTTGCATTTCTCACCTGCCAGCACTTTGATGTTTGTGCAGCTGTAGAAGTGGATATAGTGAAAGGCACAGAATGTGTGGAAAGCATCTTTGCTGGATTGTTCGGTTTCTATACTGAATTTGATGATGATGATAAAGCAAGCTTTTGCTGGTGAGGTATTTTCTCTTTTTATCCCATTTGCTACAAAGGCAAAATTTCCTTTACATGCATTAGATATTGAATTTTTGACGTCTGATTTCAAAACCTTGTTCGCCTCAATTTTTTTTTTTAGGGAGTTGCCCCGACTGAAAAAATGTGCCGAGAAGAAACTGGCAAAACTTAATCCTTTCATGGGGAAGTTCCTTGTCCCTTTGCTGGATAGAGTTGGCAAAGTAATCACCAGAGACGGCTGCCAAGGCGTGAGCGCCCCCGCCAGTAAGACAATTTGAAACTTGTTCAAACGGTACTTTCAGATAAATAAAATCCACCACGTTTTGAATATCGGCGATTAAAGTGGTGCTATTCTCTTGAATGAATCTTCGCCTCATCAGCGAATTGTTAGCAGACAAAGTGTTAAATGCTTGTTTCTTAATACAAATTGATTTGCACCTCAGTGACATCTGCGGAAGAGGAGCCGGAAGATCCTCCCACAATTCCACCTTTCAAGATCAAGCCTGCCTCTCTGCCTTGTGGGTTACGTCCAATATATGAATTAGGGTGGAATTTTGTGGTGACACTGATTGAGCAAGGGCTTGAAATCCAATACGATGAAGGCAAAGTGTGCAAGTGAGTTACAATTGAAACATACAATCATTTGGTTGTAAGGGGTACCACGAAAAAACCTGTCCTACAAATTTAGTGGATTGGTTCATAAAATTGATAATATTACTCAAACATCCAGGATATAATTTCATCTGTCAACAAATTGTACTATGATTATAAATTCATGACAATTATCTGATCAAGTTATGTTTGGCACCTAGTAAATGAGCTTAAATATTCAGTAATCAAATCAAATCAATCAAATTTCAGTTTTCTCGCATAGCAAAATTGACATGATAATTAATACAACATAGAAATAAAATATATATCACATGAAATGTTCTATATATAGCTCCTCGTACGTGAGAATTCGCATTGTTGAATAGCACAATTACACAGAGTAAACCATGTCGCCATAACTTTCCATGCCAAACCTAGAGACTGAAACTCCACCTCAGCAGCTGGTTGCCCAGGGTTAGTCTAACTTTATTCTGTATGATTGACAGCCAATGGGGGATGTTCATGGACCAGATCAGCATTCCGTTTGATGCTCTACCCCAAGACAGTTTCTGCAGCTCTCGCATCAGTCTGGTACGTCAGCTGCCCACCATCTTCACAGAGAACTACCATCTAGTGTGTGCTCCGTTGGGCTGTCATATGCACATGGCATATGAGTGCGTATGGGGCTTAGAGTATTTCAGGGAGCTGGAAGTCATTGTTGAACCAGCTTCTAGCCAAAAGACAAACACTGGAAAAGACAAACCCATAAGCAAGAAAAAGAAGAAGAAAGGGAAGTCAGATAGATCTGCACCAGACATAGCAGACCTTCCAAAACTACCTGTATTCACTTTGGAGTTCTGCAAGTAAGGTTTCATATGTAAATGTACAGCATATGCATATATATATATATATATATATATATATATATATATATATATATATATATATATATATATATATATATATATATATATATATATATATATATATATATATATTTATATATATACATATATGTATACATATATATACAGAATATGTAAATATATATATATATCTTTATATATATATATATATGTGTGTGTGTGTGTAAATATATATATATATGCATATATATATATACAGTATATATATATACACACATATATATAAATACATATGTATATATACATATATACATAGATATATATATATACATATATATATATACATATAGATATTTATATATATATGAGTATATATATATTTGTTTAATTGCACCATATTACAACCTCATCAAGGCCAATCATAAACAACAGTACCACCAGTGACACATATCTATTTTTGTTCTTGTACAGCTTTGCTCGAGTCACACTTGACTGTGTCACCAAAACCACCATCCACTGCCCTCTAGAATACAAAGAGAAGATCAATCTGCGTCTGGAGGCTGAAGTGACCCTACACAACCAGGTGCTTGTTGAGAATGGCTGGGAGGCACAGGTGTGCTATGATGCATGCGCCAGTATGCCTTGTGTCAATCAGGGAGTCTGTATTGCCGACGATGCGGGCGGGTACCAGTGCCAGTGTCCCCAAGGCTACTCTGGAGTCTACTGTGAAAGTGGTAGGTCACCAATCCATGCATGCGTGCCATCTGTGAGTGAATTCCTTACCCTAAGCAGGTTGTGGATCCTGATATTAGGTTTTAGAGGGAACACCTGTAATGATCTATATTACCATTAATCTTTATATTTTTCTTTATTGATCCCCATGTTGGAGTGAGTACATTAAATTCTCCCTGATGTGAAATCTGTCACCTTGCTGTGCCTAGTGCACCTTCAGTATTCATACAACAATAGTTATTATCATGATTATTATCAAAGTTATCATCATGACTATGGTTATGTTAATTTTTGTGTTTATTTCCATGGTTATTACTGTGGTTATTATCATGTTTAATGCCACCATTTTGGTTTCCTTGGTGTGGTTTCAGCCCTATGTTTATATGAGGAAGCTTATCAATGTGGAATAGATTTATTTAATCTTTATATGACAGCTCCAAGCAATTCTTGCAGGTAATTCCTATTCGTTTATTTTCTACAAAAAGAATGTTTGTCCATGTTCTTTTCATGTTCGGTTCTCTTCATCTTCTATTGTCTTCTGTCTTGTTCTGTCCATGATGAGTCACATTCTATTCTTGTTCTGTCCATGTTGAGTCACATTCTGTTCTTGCTCTGTCCATGTTGAGTCACATTCTCTTCTTGTTCTGTCCATGTTGAGTCACATTCTGTTCTTGTTCTGTCCATGTTGAGTCACATTCTGTTCATGTTCTATCTTGTTCTTGTCATGTTATGTGTATGTTTTTTTAGCTCTGTTGTTTAGCGAAGCTTATCATATACCATTGATTCATTTTCTCTCCATCTATTTATCCGTCTTTTTGTCGTTCGTTTGTTTGTTAACTGTGAAAGCAAGCTACCATCCGCAAATTTCACATGGACCACTCTTATATTGATTGCTCTTTGTTTTCATGTTATTCTGTTGAAGTATTGGCCTGCCATGTGCTGTTCATATCCTGCCATACTCTGTTTATTTCTTGTCAATGCTGTTCATATTCTGCCATGTTCTGTTCATATCCTGCCATACTCTGTTCATATCCTGCCATGCTCTGTTCATATCCTGTTCATATACTGCCATGCTCTGTTCATATCCTGTTTATATCCTGCCATGCTCTGTTCATATCCTGTTCATATACTGCCATGCTCTGTTCATATCCTGTTTATATCCTGCCATGCTCTGTTCATATCCTCTTTATATCCTCTTAATGCTCTGTCATTACTCATGGAATGTGGTGAATCAATGAATGATACAAATAAATAATGAATAGATTCATGACATTGATGAATGTTTTGCAGTGAAGTGGATGCCAAGTTAACCTGTATTACCAACAAGACCACTGACTGCCCACCTGGCCTCAAGCATTATGCTGAGCATATCATTAATTTCGAAGTACAGCCCATTAAGAGATCCTGCGCCGGTCAGCACTTGTTTTTCTGATCTATCAGTTCACGAGTAGCAGTCTACATAGCCAGTTCAGATATTCAAGATTTAATAAAATAATTAAAAAAGTCATTATCAGCAATATCTGCAATCGCCCAAAATCTCAAAATCGATCGCTTAACCTGCCTCTCATTCTGGTTCATAATAATGCATGGTACACCTGTAGATGGTGTGCGTTATCATTGATGGACTTTCATTTCAGATGCATCCAGTGCTCCAACATGTGCCAGCGATTTGGTCTCTGATATAGCTGCTTGTGCAATTCATCTAAGTGATGGGGATTTTTGCAGGTAGGAAATCACACTTGCAGTCGATGTTATATACAAGCTGCATTTTGAGTTCAAGTTGCCTGTAAGGGTCTCTCATATGCTGGCATCTCAAATGGCTGTTCATAATATCGTTATCATCATCATCATCATCGTCATTGTCAAATATCATTGGTATATCACGAACGTTACCATCATGGACCTCCTCATTGTTTTCATCCATCTCATCCTCATTTGATTAAGCGATGCCGCCGGCCATGTTTTCAGCCATTCTTCTGATTTCCGATCTTGTCTGGATGCGGTCGGGGACTGCGACTACAAATCCTTCCTTCTTGGGATTATCGCTCCCTTGTGTCCCCCTGAGGACTGCGATCAAATCAACGGGGCAATCTGTTTGGATAATTTGGTTCTCAAACTCTGGCAGAAGAAGTACACGCTCAAGCCTGAGGTACCCGAGTGTGGTGAATATTGCATTGATTATGAACCAGGGGATGACGGGTCATTGGAAGCTGTGCAATCAAGAATGAAAAAGAAGAAGAAGCAGCGCAATCCAAAAACACCCAAGACTAAGAAAAAGGAGAGTAAAAAAAGTAATCGCAGTAGAAGATCGGTGGGCGACGAGGAAAGTGGGATGGACCGCTATAGATACTATGTGACGGCGTTGTCACCTGTGG
>CM067353.1:58622701-58632701 GCA_034190875.2 Urechis unicinctus | reverse complement strand
TACATGTGCTTGCTTTTTGTCTGTTTCTTGTCACTAGATGTTGGCTGTGCAATCACATCCGTGGAAGAATGCGTGAGTGATTTTGACAGCCTGTTGATTCAATTGTTGGCTGGAGAATGCAAGTTGGAGCCAGACGTATGCATGTAAGTGGGCACTGCCCCTGTGTAGAAAAGCTGCATATATATGTGTGATACAATGTATGTAGAAAATCAATATAATGATACTGTATCCAATCAAACCATTCGATCCCTTGTAGTGTGAGCGCACTATTCGTAGGGGACGACCTCTACCGCCGTTGCTGTTTCATCATTCATTTTGACCCACATGTCATGCATATAATTGGAAATTCGATATGAAGTCCATGTAATGGTCTTATTATGTCATTTATGTTTCATACTGTCCAAAAGAGTAAGTCTAGTTTCGTTTGTCAATCCTTGCTGATCGAATGTCTTAACTTTGTTAAAACATTGCTGTGAGTGTGTGAGTACCCCAAGCTCTATTGAAATGTGTTTATGCTTCGGTAAGAATATCATGACTTGAAGAATGACAATCAGTACCTTCTCTCCCGCCACCTCCCACAGGCGCATACGATATCCCTACAAACACACATGAAATGACAGACACGAAATACGCACCACACCTCGTTTTCCTATTTGAGGTCAAATCGGATAATCCTTTTTTTTGCCTGTGTAGTTTGATGGTTGAAAGCATCCAATGTGTGGAGAAGTACACTCAAAGCTGTGATGGCCAAGTCCAGGAACGATTCAAACTCATCACCGAGACTGTCCGCAGTATCCATGCGATCTGCCTCATGGAGCTAGGTGTGTTTATTTTTATTATTATGATTAAATACGAAAATCTAAATTCTTAAATGTTCAAATAAATCATTGATGTTCACACACATTGACACAGGCAATGATGACTTTTTAATTAATAAACATGTTCCATGCCGCATACTTCTATCATCACAAAGTTAGTTGATCCAGAATGGTATATTTAATATATATGTATATGCATGGATGCTTAACAGATGACCAACCTGGAAATGGTATGCTGGTTTAAGCTTGATATTCAGTGTTGTGCTGCCCCCTTGTGTCCTGTTGCCTTCTGTCTGCCCCGTTGTGTCCTGTTGCCTTCTGTCTGTCCCCTTTCCTTAATTTCATTCCCTCTAACCTGGGGTATATGTACAAGTGCTTCATGATTCAAAACTGAAACCAATCAACCATCAAGTGGCCTCACTTTTTTTTTCTAGAGCAAATTCATCATTTGTCTTTAATGCAAGTTCATCATTATTCCTCTCCTTTTTTTCGTGATTCAAAGTTGTCATTATTTTGTTATTTTAAGTCCAGTTTGTGATTTTTTTTTCAATTCATCATCTTTCGTGGATTTTTTTTCCTGAAACATTTTGTGGTGATCTGGGTTTCCACATCAATGTTTTCAATATTTAAATCTATCGTTTATTGCCTCTACCTAATTTTCTCAGTTCAAACTGAAGTATAATGTAACGCTATTCAAGTACCATGACCAAATTCTGTAGAAGAAGTTTATCGATTTATTTAAGCCAACACACGTCAAACGTGTCTATAGTTTAGTGTATTGGGCCTCAAATAGGTCAATCATACTGTAATGTCCACTTGCTCACCTGTAAGATCTGTTTTTTGCTTCCACAGGGACAGTAGATGATGATGCTGACAATGACCAAGAAGGTAAACGTGTGTTTAACATGAGGATCTTCACACATTTCAACTCAGTCAAATAACTCGCAGTTTCTTCATGGGAAATAACATGGATCCATCTGTGTAACATTATTTGGATGGATTAATGTCATCTTTACTTTGAAATTGACAATAATATGATTGATCTGATTAGATTTTCATGGCTCTTACGGTGATGGTGCCCTAATTACTCGTTGTTTTGGTGCAGCCATCCAGTGCTTCAAGTGCAAAGGAAAGGATTGCAAGCTTGAAACTGATGTTCTATCAACCAAAAATTGCAGGTCGAGGGAGGTGGGAAGTTGTTCTTGTATTGCAACAGCATTGGTTAAAAGAAAGATAAGCAGTAATTGACAGAATGATGCTCGTTTGTTTCTTGTGTGATTTACTAATCTGTTGATTGCATGATTAATCACATTGTTATCTATAGGTTAAAAAAAGTGTTGCAACATGTTCACTTTCAAATCTCATGAAACAATGATATTCTGTTGAGATCCTCTGGTGGGTTATGTTATTATGGGGTCTGTTCTGCTTACCACAAAATATGGCCGGAATATTTGTTAAGGGGTGGGGGGAACTGAGTCTGTGTCTTACTAAATACCCTACATATCACAAACCGAACTTTCTTTTCACAACAGTTTTGTCAGACTGTGGTGAGAAATGGCGAGGTGACGTCACGTGGCTGCAAGAACAAAGTGGCGTGTAAACCAGGACCCCAAGGCCGAAGCGGCAAGTGTAACCACTGCTGCTCCTCCAGTCTGTGTAACGACGCCGATGACTTTCCTGATGATCCCGATAGCTGTCCCCCTGGATCCGATCAAGACCCCATTCCCTCCTCTGATTGCGGTGAGAAAACTTGGTTATGATTTAAATCCGGCTTGGTTGTTGATAAATGCCATAACAATACGATGCTTGTATTTTTATGTGTTGTTTAAATACATGATTTAAGTTTCTGTCAACCAGAATCCCAACCGGATGAATGTCAGTTGACTACCATACATGGCTGCATCAGTGACTTCCTGACAACTGTATTCTTCCAATATAGTCAACCCTTTGGTCCTAACTTTGCTGCTATCTGCGTGTAAGTTTTTTTGCTATTCACGCATTCAAATTGTGTCATTCTAAGGGTTTTGCCAACTTCAAAACTACCTGGGCAGATTTGAGAAGACATTTGTTGATATCTTTATGGTTAGAAAAGAAATATCTAACATGATATGATTAAGATATTATGAGGTTTATTGACATATCACAAAGACATACTGTTGAAGAAGAACGCAAAATGGATTTGGGAAAAGCATTCAAAACATCGCACACGATTTTAACAAAAAAGTCCTAGTTTTCATCTCCATGGACAAGGTGTTTTGAAGACCTTTTGCAGTGTTTGTAACATTTCACCGTAGTAAATGGGAAATATTGCTGTTATGTACTAAGAGTAGATTGCAAATTATGCAAGTTGTAACATCAGTGCGTTTTGTAGTATTCATCAGCTACACTTTATCAAAAATATCAATGGCTATCTTCAACAATGCTCACACCATCTCAGTTTGTCAACATCAGTTGCTTTTGACATGACTAGGCTTATATTCATAAAAGGAATAGGATTAGCTAATATAAAGCCTAAATAATTTATGTTATGAGTACTAAATTAAGGGGGTTTTTTTTGACAGGGAGAAAAGCAAGATGGAGGCTTGTGTCACTTTAACCATCGCCCACTGCACCAGTGAAATGAGAGTCAGTCTGCAAGGAGTCTTAGATTATGGAGGCATGCTGACCAAGCAGCGCTGTAGCCAAGACCTCTGTTTCAGAGCAGAAGCTGAAGCTTGTCTCTCAAGCATTGATGTTCAAGTTGATAGGATCAAATTGAAGAACAACCCAGGCCAGGCAATTCTTGTACCATTTTGCAAGTAAGTTCAGAACCCAAACGAATAATCCATTGCACTGTGTTGACACATTTGTGCACGCTCATCATGGCCGACGACAAGTTTGATTTGTGTCTGTGTTGTTCAGTATTGACATCATGGATACCGTAGCCTGTGTCAAGACCAACGTAGAAGAATGTAATGATGTCACCACCATAGATGTCAGCGCTCGTCTCTCCGCCAAACTTCTGTCCATCGTCGACATCTGCCCTTTCCCCTGCCAAGCAAATGCATCGCTGTGCCAAAACGGTGGCACCTGCATGCCTTCTGATTACGATGTAAATGATTTCTACTGCCTCTGTCAGCCCGACTTTGCAGGAGATCTATGCCAGATAAGTAAGTGTTTTCTGTCTTAAAAAGCAGAATTAGTCGTATTTTTAATCTTTGTGGATTTTTATTACTTTGATTGTCATGATATTAAGAATTCGGGGCTTGATATTTGAAACCTAGAGTGACTTTATACACTGATTGTGTACCTAGAGTGACTTGATACACTGATTGTGTATGTATAGTGACTCGATACACTGATTGTGTACCAAGAGAGACTCAATACACTGAATGTGTACCTAGAGTGACTTGATACACTGATTGTGTACCTAGAGTGACTTGATACACTGATTGTGTACCTAGAGTAACTGGATACACTGATTGTGTACCTAGAGTGACTTGATACACTGATTTTGTACCTAGAGTGAAACTGTTGGTTGGTTTTTTAAAAGGTTAGTATTATGTGAACATGATTCTAGATTTTAAATTCATTTCAAATCAAGCACTTGCGGTCCATGTGTGTGCCAGGAAACGTTCTCTACCCCTTCGTAGGACATGAGGAGGTGACACTCCTGCGCATTGGCTTCAGCCAGATATCCTACAGATTCACCAAATCTACGAGTTTCTTTGGCAATCTTTTTGACAGGTTCTACGTAAGTTAGGTTATTTTGCTATTTGGATGAGTATGTGTAGACTGGCATTGTCACTCCTGTTGATGGGTGTAGTAATGGGTGCCTTGCCAAAGGCTGCAGTTGACGAGCTTGGGGTCATTCCCAGCTAGCAGGTTCCATGCTCCCTCTCATGACCCTTGTACTCAAATACTTCTGGCTTGATCCTCTTGGCTCTATAGGTGTTACGGGCAGGTGCTATCGCAAGGAGCCCCATCTTTACTTACGATTTCAACAATTTCTTGGCCAGTTTGCAAGTCAACAATGTCATTGCACCACTTTTCGGTGACTGGGACACTTCCTGTGGTGGCAAGGTCACAATAGGTCATCACATTCGTGTTGAAGACAATGACGACGAAGTCATTAGTCGCTGTGATCAAGACCTTCCTGACTTCAAGACGGAAGAAGCCTTCGTTATCACTTGGCATGAGGTGTACCCTGGAAACTGCCTTGTCTACCGCAACAAATATCCTGACAGCGTGCGTAAATCATTGGTGATAAATATTTGCGTAATAGTTTGTTATATTCTGGTCTTTTCTTTGAAATTTATGCGATTAATTTGCGGTTGACTGCTGAAGTTGTTCCATGCTGGGTTTTTTTGTGGCAAATTGTGTCAGATCAATTCCTACACATCTTGGCTTAGGTGTTTGTTGATAGTTACCTGATGTTGTCATTTCTGATCACCAGGCTTCCACGTTCCAACTCGTGCTGATGTCAGACAATGTCAATGTGGCAGCCTTATACAACTATCAGATTGTGGATGTGAGACCACCCGCCATTTTACCCTCCATCGGTTGGGTGTCTCGAAGCGGCCTGTTCTGGCTCAGCTCCGATTCCAGCACAGATGGCATCCATGGCTACCAGCATGTTGTCGGCAATACCAGTAAGTGTTGATGATCAATGATTATGATGATAATGGACGGTGATTATGACAATGACGTTCATGACAATGAATGAAGATAATGATGGTGATGATTGGGACATTCTGCAATGATGATGAAAAATAATGATAAAGAATTCTATGATGGAAATGATTGCTATGATGATATAGGGTTTTCCATGAAAGTATTGATTTTTCTGTGGTTATAATGATTTCTATGATGATGATAATGATTGCTATGATGATGATAATGATTGCTATGATGATGATAATGATTGCTATGATGATGATAATGATTTCTGTGATGACAATAATGATTTCCACGGGGATAATTTTCATCAGATGTCACGGGTCGGTGGGTCATCTACGAAGAGGATACCACTGATATTGATGCGGACATGCGTTGTAACGGCTGGATCCACAGCATGCCTGACCTTAAACCTTACGTCGACAAGTTCAACGCCTGCCCTTGTAACCAGCGTCAGGCTCTGCTGAATCCCTTCTACAGAAGCGTTTGGACAGTGGACCACTCAAGAAGTTGTACAGAGAGCATTGTTCGTACTCCTCTCTCTGGCGGAAGCTATGCCACTCATGTAAGATGGGGTTTTCTATATCCTTCCATTGGCCCTGTGTCTGCATTGTGCAAACGTAATGAAAATGTAACTCATCCAATGTTAGCCATGCCATTCATAAAGATTTGCAAGTTGAGTCAAATGTCCAGCATGCTAGATTTTAACTGCCAGCACAAGATGTATTAGGAGATCCATTTGAAGCAACATTGTTCAATCCTTCAATAATACCAGGTGTTTTCTTTCGTCCAGACATGCTGCTATGACTCCAAGACCGGAGGGCTCATCACGCGGACGCGTAGAAGCGGAGGTATCCGCATGGATGGCTTCGATGACGCCTACAACTGGTGCTGTGTCGAAGGCTCTGGCAAGCTCTGCAACAGCTTATTGAAAGCAACTCCTCAAATCACCTGCCGCAATTACAGGGCCGGTCTTAACTGTGAGTGATTAAAATAACCTAGGAATTCGTACTGAATTTTTCCATATTACAACTTTACGAAGTCACTCCATTGAGACAAGGTGTTTAATTATACGTTCATATAAAATTAAAGCAACTAAAGCCACCAGGGTTGAAATGAATCATCCAATTCCAACCCCAACTTCCACATCCCATTTACCCCTTTAAATCCCCTGTAAAAAAATAATGTGTATGGTTTTACCAGTCAAAATGTAGATAAATTCATTTAGAAGTTTGTCCCTTGATTTACTTCCCCAGCACTGATGCATGGTGACCCTCACATGATCACCTGGGACGGTTTGGAGTATACCTTCAATGGACATGGGTACTTCACGATGGCGGAATGTAAGGGGAATCGGCCGCTGACTCTACAGGCTCGTATGACACCCTTGTCGTCCACACCCACTGCTACCGTCTTCACAGGTGTCGTGATGCATCTACAAGGTCTGCCTAAAGTGCAGGTGGCGATCAACCCCAGCAAGTCTTCTCAAGCAGGTGAAGTTTCTTATTAAATTAATTAGGAATATTGATAAAATACCCAGTTTTATAACAGGGCAATTTCTGTCAAACAAAGGATTCATTAAGGTTCACTTCAGTTAGGCACTTGAGACCAGCTATCAACCTTAATTCATCAGCGTATTACAAGGACACGCCCTTGTCACTCGACTCACATTACATAGCATGTATTGACTTCCTCCAGACTGCCTGTTGATGCACATTAATAATGTGGACCAGACCTCAGCACTTGATCTTGAAGGCAATACGCTGTCATTCGGTGGTGTGACTGTATCCAAGAAAGAAGGCAGCAAAAATTCACTGACTTTCCTGTTCACGGACAGTGAGTCAATTAATTCATCTTAAGTATCCTGTCCACTCTAGCACACATTGTTCAAAATGCATTTTAAATGATTTGATATGATAATGGAGATCCTATAATTTAAAGTTCTATGATGTCAACAGAAACATCAAATAATTAACAGCATACGTATCTGACCATCTATATCATTATGAACAAACACTACATATATATTCACATGATAATCCAGCGTTATCCGTAATCAATAAGCTAGTGTTATCAGTAATGTAGCAATAAGCTAGTGTTATCAGTTATCCAGCAGTTTTATCAATAAGCTAGTGTTATCAGTAATCTAGCGGTATCAGTAATCTAGTTGCATCAGTAATCTAGCAGTATCGATAATCTTGTGGTATCAATAATCCAGCAGTATCAATAATCTAGTGGTATCAGTAATTTAGTGGTATAAGTAATCCAGCAGTATCAGTAATCCAGTGGTATCAATAATCTAGAGGTATCAGTAATCTAGTGGTATAAGTAATCTAGCAGTATCAGTAATCCAGTGGTATCAATAATCTAGCGGTATCAGTAATCTATCAGTATCAGTAATCTATCAATAATCTAGCCGTATTAGTAATCTGGCAGTGTCAGTTATCTATCAGTAATCTAGCGGTATTATTAATCTAATAGTGTTAGTAATCTATCAATAATCTAGCTGTATCAGTAATCTAGCGGTATCAGTTATCTATCAGTTATCTAGCGGTATCAGTAATCTATCAATAATCTAGCCGTATCAGTAATCTATCAGTAATCTAGTGGTATCATTAATCTAACAGTATTAGTAATCTATTTGTAATCTGATGGTATCAGTAATCTAGAGGTATCAGTAATCTATCAATAACCTAGTGCTATCATTAATCTAGCTCTATCAGTAATCTAGTGCTATCAGTAATCTAGTGGTATCACTAATCTGGTAAGAGCAATTTACCATGGTCCAGTGATACCCCTCATTTCTCAGCTACTATTTCCCACGGCTCATCTTTACAGATGCCATCATCTCCAACTCGTTTTGTACATTAAGCCATTCAATTCCGTCACAGACTGGGCCCTCAATGTGACTTGTGCTCCGAGCGGAGAGTTCCTCATTTTAGAGCTCACAGTGCCAGCAACTGAATGCGCCCAGGCAATTGGTCTCCTTGGCAACAACAATGGAGATCCAAATGATGACCTGGTTCAACCGAATGGCACCATTCTGCCAAGTGATGCTTCCCTACGAGATATTCACTATCATTTTGGTGTTCACAGTGAGTATGCTTTATTCAATTCGTCCTGGACCTGAATGGTCCAGTTACCTAGGCCACCCCCGCACCCCCCACCCTTATGCCTTTGGCATACATCTTCCAAAACAATACTCATTCAATTTGAAGCTGTCACAATTCGTCATCATTATTCCAGATAGGCTTTGGTTGAATGACATTTGTTGCTGTTTTATATCACATATTGTGACCTTAATAGCGTCAGACATGAACGAATTTCATATGGTGCATGTAAAATATTAAATGTTAAAATGTTACAGTAATAAAGTCAAGTCTGTATTGATTATTTCAATAATCACAGCATGCAATGGAAGTGAAAATGGTTAGGGTAAATACTTGTTGGGAGTGGAAATGCTGTATACCTGGATAAAACATTCCGTGTTAACATTATTGATCATTTGTGTGGTGACAGTGCGGGTTCCCGAGGCTGACTTGCTGTTCGTGTGTGATGGGGACTGTTCTAAATTCAACAATGACTCGTATATTCCTGAATTTGAACCTTGCAAGACTGTGCAAATATCGTGAGTACCATGATCTGGTGAAACCACCTTGTATAACCATATAACCACTAACCATGATCTGCTAAAACCACCTTGTATAACCATATAACCACGAACCATGATCTGCTAAAACCAAAGAGTTTACAGTTCACGTTATGTGGCTCTGTGGTGTTCGCTTCCCTAATTATAATACACTAGCTGCAATCATTAGGTGGTGCTACGGTAAGATAAACAAAAGCACATGGGAATACTGGGCTGATGTCACTGCGATTGTTGAGAGCGGGGGAAATGTCGTTTCCAGAGCCTTTCGCACACAGCCATATAAATACCGAAAATTACAGCTACGATATGAAATAAATGTCAACTTGATCAAATTGCCTGGATGAATCTTTCGAAAAACAGTTGCTATCCTCCATCTTTAATGTCTGCGCTGTAGATGGTGATATTACATTTTTAACAACCGTTTAGAGCGAGGGAACTGGCCTGGGGTAGACATTAATATTCGTTGGCTTGCTAGGGAATATCTGGAGCATAAAGGTTATAGCTTCAATAAGCTGTGTAGGGATTAAGAAATAACATAAAATAACTGTCATCATCAGGTGACGATACCCTGAAATTATGGAGTCATCTGATTGGTGGAGACTTCTTCGGCTCAGAATTAATCAGGGAATTCCCGTGGTTTTAAGGGACACTATGACAAAACAACACACGGCAACTCTCAGGTGGCATCTTCATATTTGATCTCGGGCTGTGGATTGAGTAAACCCTGTATAACCACATTACCACGAACTGTGTGAATGTAGCGATTGTATAACACAAACTCACTGTATCAAAGAATCCCTTCAGCAATCTAAGGAATGTGGATATTATTTATTCAACATCCCCAATAGCCCAAATGCCTTGCAAGTCATTTTGCAAG
>CM067353.1:58522701-58620201 GCA_034190875.2 Urechis unicinctus | reverse complement strand
AATATATCCGTAGTTTTTTGGGCTTTACATTCCTTGTTCTACAAACGTTGGATGTTACATTCCTCGTTCTACAAACGATGGATGTTACATTCCTCATTCTACAAACATTGGATGTTACATTCCTCGTTCTACAAACGTTGGATGCTACATTCCTCATTCTACAAACATTGGATGTTACATTCCTCGTTCTACAAACGTTCGATGTTACATTCCTCGTTCTACAAACGTTGGATGTTCCATTCCTCGTTCTACAAACGTTGGATGTTACATTCCTTGTTCTACAAACGTTGGATGTTACTTTCCTCATTCAAACGTTGGATGTTACATTCCTTGTTGTACAAACGTTGGATATTACATTCCTTGTTCTACAAACGTTGGATGTTTTTGTCATTACCAGATCGTGATGAATGCGAGAGTGACAGTTTGAACAGCTGTGACCACAACTGCCACAACACCATAGGCAGCTATACCTGTTCTTGCAATGACAACTACAGACTTTATGAGCGATTCATATGCAGAGGTAAGGCAATGCATACCTCATTAGGGACCACATTTCATTTCCACTGCAGCTTTTTTCAATGGTTGATAGACTTACTTTTGTTTGTATTTGATGGTTGATAGACTTACTGGTGACAACACCTGGTGTTTGTCTTTCTTGGTGTGCACATGGTGACATACACCTGTGTGATATAATGGTGACAACATTGCCAGTGTAACAACTCTTTCTTGGTGTGCACATGATGACAACACCTGGTCTGTAACAACTCTTTCTTGGTGCGCACATGGTGACAACACCTGGTGTGTGACAACTCTTTCTTGGTGTGCACATGGTGACAACACCTTGTGTGTGACAACTCTTTCTTGGTGCGCACATGGTGACAACACCTGGTGTGTGACAAATCTTTCTTGGTGCGCACATGGTGACAACACCTGGTGTGTGACAACTCTTTCTTGGTGTATACGTTGTTGTCAAACCTGACGTTGTGTATGTGACGACACGTGCAGATGTGACGAATGTGATGAGGGAACACACAACTGCCAGCAGGAATGTGAAAATACCCAAGGTGGTTTTACTTGTGCATGTCACGACGGATTTCAGCTGCAGGCTGACAGGTCTTCCTGCATTCCAGGTATCATTCATCATGCATTCTTCAAAACCTAGAAATTCAACCATTATTTTTATAATATTCCTGTTCTTCAATGCTTACCCTCAGATTTAACCAACTTTTAATGTGGTTATTTATTCAATGTGTTAATTCATTGATTTGAATATGATCGAAAGTTCATAATAATTGGGATGTGTTTCTTTGTTGAATATATTGATTCTGTTTTGTTCCCAGTAACGACTTGCCCTGCTTCCATGGGATGCTCGTACACCTGTGCTCCCGTCAATGGGGTCAGCACATGTATATGTAGGCTGGGTCACACATTAGCACCAGATGGCAGGACCTGTGAGAATATCAACGAATGTGCCAGCCAGGAAACCAATGTTTGTGGCGCTCATTCCACATGTGTTGATCGAGACCGATCCTACGACTGTAAGTGTGAGGTTGGCTACAGTCTGTCATCGGACCAAAGAACATGTACCCGTGAGTAAATTCTCTTATCTCATCAATTATACTCACCTGTACTGTTTTTACACCTATGTAAAAGGTGTAACATCTGAATGTTGATTTCAGTATTTACACTTTTCCTTTGTATAATAAAATCCCATAATCTAGACAATGTAAATAATGAATTGTCCCTGTAGGCTTTTTGGGTTGCTCATTTGCTTATCTTGTAAACCCATCTGAGAGGTGTAGTAATTGATCTCGCCATGTTCACATGTGACCTCTACAAGGTGTACATTTAACCTTTGTCAATCGATCTCTCTATCAATAAACTTCCATTCGTTTCCTAGCGGATAATTCCACTGTTTTCCCCTCACGAGATGCCTTCTGCTTTCAGCTTGCGCTGGAGGCCACTATGGCGAGGAGTGCGCTAATCGCTGTAACTGTGGTGTCGGTTCCTACATCTGTGACCCCGTAGCAGGCTGTGTGAGGTCAGTGAACCAGTGTGATCAGCCTGGCAGGTGTACCGACCCACACGAGCTGTGCATCAACACCGTACGGTCTTTCAGCTGCGTCTGTGAGAATGGCTACGTCAGAAACACCCAGGGACAGTGTGAGAGTAAGTCAAACTTGATCGATGAGGCGTCAATTTTAGTTTCGGCTCTTGATAAGGTAGGGCGGTATAAAATATCCGAGGATAAGTTTTTACAAGAGTAAATATCAGCAGCCTTAAAAGTCATATGAAGTTGGATTGACTGCATCAATGGATTTTTGTGTTGGATAGTTTTATCCAATAGATGTTATAATTGGATCACTTGTGAATGAACTTATGGTGCTATTTCCAGGCACCGTCACCCCAGCCGGTGTTTACACAACTGGGAATCACTTCGTCTTTAAGCTGGCCATCAACCGCTTGTGGAGCAATCTTCTGCTGAACCTGCAGCACCCAACCACTATCTCATTGATAGCACAACTGGAAGATACTGTAAGACAAACCACTGTTTTGTGTGGGCAACACCTCACCTATTTTGCAGTTCTACTGTGGTATTCAATACAAAGCAATGTCAAAGAAATCAGATTGACAAATGTCATGGTCTGTTTTTTTACCTTCTGTGAATGGCACATTTCTTCTGACATTTAGGTCAGGGCTTTATACCAGAGATTCACCGGGATCGACCGCATCCACATTGCCAGTTTCTAGTAAGTACAAATTTGAATTAACAATTGGTTTTATTATGGGATTATTTGGATGGGAAGCAACTAACTTTGACATGTGTTTTGTTTGTTCAATGGATAACCCGGCTGCGAGAAATGAATTAGCTGATGTGTTGTGTCTTTCAGTCAATCAAGCACTGGTGCAGTGATTGTGGTGCAGTTTAGAGAGGATTTGGGTGATGAAGATGTCGCCAGCTTGTCCCACCTGTTGGCTGATCTCAATTCACTGAATGTAGGAGGCAGCACCTACTCCATTGTAGGATACCCTTCCATCATATTTGAAACAGAAGAAGGTAGTTCAATATTTTTTTGAATATTCATATTAATAATATGAGTTGCGCAGACCGAGTGTGGCATTCTATTAATTCCATTGCACCCATACTCCACTGTTACCGGTGTACCTTTCTGCCCCACCCCCTCCAACCCATTACCTCTAATTGCCAAGGCCTCCTCAACATACAATATACCTACAAAATAGCCGAGACATTCAATTGACTGATATGTGAGATGTTTGTTGTTGTTCTTGCAGTGCCAGTCATTACAGTGTGTACATTGTACAGCTACCTCGACATATGTGGCGATAACACTTTCTGTCAGGTGGAGAACGATCAGCCCAGTTGCAGGTAAAATGTACTTCTAGGACTATATGTGTGGTATTTTATACAGTACTATTACATAAATTCAAGAAATTATTCTTTGGGTCATTATCAAATTAATTATTGCTGTCACTTATGCAACCAATTAATGATTCACAATCTGTAACAAAGCTCTCATTATAGGGATTAATCTGTTATAAAGCTCTCATTATAATGATAGAGCTGTAATAAAGCTCTCGATATAGTGATAAAGCTGTAATTAAGCTCTCATAGTGGTAAAGCTGTAATAAATCTCATTATAGTAATTAAGTTGTAATGAAGCTGTCATTATAGTGATAAAGCTGTAATAAAGCTCCCATTATAATAATGAAGTTGTAATGAAGCTCTCATTATAGTGATAAAGCTGTAATAAAGCTCTCATTATAGTGATAAAGAGGTAATGACATGTCTCATTCCATGAACAGGTGTAAGGAGGGCTACGGAGGCGAGAACTGCGAGAAGGAAGAAGGGGACAATATGATGGTGCTGCTAATTCTGTCCATCCTGGGAGCTGTGGTGGTCATCGCTATTGTCCTGATCGTCGTGTGTGTGTGTCGTGAAAAGACTAAGAAGTCCCGCCGTTCTCATGGTCAATACAGAAAGTAAGCTCATAACTGCATTATTTCTACAGAGGAATTTCTGTGAATTCAGGGATAGTTCAATGATTGCATTTATAAAAGGTAAACAGATGGAACACAACACATTAAGGAAATATTAAGGAAAAGAATTATTTCAGAAATAGTGAGGGAGGAAGGTATACCTATTTTATATACACCAGCAGTATGACCCACAAATGCCCCGATCTCTACACCTATACAGTAAATTGTAGAGGTGTCTATGTAAAAAGCAGATCTCACCCTTATGTTAAGTATTATGGTAGCAATGGTGGAGGGGAATGGCTTTTCACGTGCACCCTATTGAGAAGGTACCAATTATTTTTCGTGTAATAAATCTGACTTCAGATTCATTATTTTGTTTCCACTATGGCCCTTCATTCTTGGATCCTTATTTTTTAACTTTGGCGCTTTGGCTGTTAATTCAGTGCTTATTGTCTTTTGCAGGAACGTGTACGCAGCCAGTGAAGGAAGTGTGGATACCTTGGGTAAAGAAACCTACAAAACTTCCCCAGCCTACCATAAAGGCTGGCCCACCAGTCAGGACAATCCTGGCTTTGTTTCCTCTGTCTATCACTCTTACCAAGCCCCCGAAGAAGCCACACAGGCTGTTTTCATACGCCCAGCACAAGACCACAACAACCACTACGGTGGCGCCACTCGCGTGTACACAACCGAAGCTTGAATTCCGACCACAACATTCTGATTGGTTTGTTTTCGTGAAATGGACGATTCAATTGATATTTACATACTTGTCTATTTAACCATTCCCAGTTAGGTCTTCTTTGGTTTTGTACCCTATTATACTCTAAACTGATATATATATAAATTTGATATGTATATCTTTAGATATTTTAATCCCATGAAATCTACCTATTTGTTTCACGTTGGATAGCTATTGTACCCTCCCGTGAATTTGCATAATTCAATGATTATACATCCTGAATAATGTCAACACCTCACAACTTTCTTAAAACAAATTTATGTAGTAAAATTTGTCATGAGGGTAAATTCCAAGACTGTTTTCTGTTTTGTTTTAAATGGTATTCTGGTATGTTTGCCTTTGCATTGTTAATTTTTTAATTGTTACTGTTGATAATTCCTTATATCTTGAATAGAAATAAATGATCTAATTATGAGTTCCTGTATTCATCCAACATACTGTGAGGTAATTTATAGAAGGATACCAAAGAGTGCATAGCTTAAACATTCCTTGAGGATAACATATTAATTTGAAGGGATGGTAAATCCCATTCATGGAGGACACATTATCCCCATCTTAGGATCCGATAGCCCCCTGTGATCAAGCTTTGGTTGATGGGTCAATTAGTGTGATATGCGTATTCAAATGAACACAGAAAAAAACTAAAGAAATACCAGCAAGATGAAGAAGAACGTAAAGCGTTACACAGTACAATTATGCGTGATCCAAAACCTGTCACTGACATGCATACGGGTTTTCGAGGTCCCGCGGCACACCCCTATTCAGAATAAGGCCAAGTGCCCCCCCCCCCCCCCCCAGGATTAGAACCAGGGGTCGTATAATGTTTATTATTGTAGGGAGTTTGGAATATGCTTGTACATAACGGTAACTGTTGCTTCATTGCGCCAATGGGAGGTTTTAGTTGAATTGGCCATATTTTGAAAATGCTAACCAGGATAAAGCGTTCCAATTAGATGGCCATGTTTTTCATGTCCAGTCAGATTTGTGCTTGGTATGGGATGTTGGGTTCTACTAGCAACTGCTTCAGATAACAGTTGTATTTGCTAATCAATGTGATTTGAAACCTTCTACCGAGATTGTGCCTAAGTTGGTGGTGCGGTGCAGTGTGGCGCAAACTACTCCGGGCTTGACTCGATGTTGCTTAATGAGGGTAAGGGCCAGTTCAATGACCTGCATTGCCAGGGGAAAGGGACATGCCCTAGAAGCGAGATCATTGGTTCCTATATCGAGGATGACAAAATCGTTACAGGTTGTTTGGAGAAATGGTGTTGGCAAGGACATGCTGGCAGCTTTGATTCCTCTGATTCTGTGAAGTGATAAGTTTGCCTTTTCACTTATTTTTAGCTGGAGAGGCGTGTTCAAAGAGATGCAAGAGCCTTTAATATAGTTTACTGAGATGCTGGTTTAGGCCTAGCTCCGGTGTAACGGTAACATGAATTTATACCCAGACGTCTTGTAGGGCTAGTTTAGGCCAGACACAAAATATGACCTAAATAATCCGGGTTTCCTGACAGCTTCCACTGTTGTCTGTACACCTCCATGCCTTCCCTGACACAATAACTATATTAAGTCCAATATTTATTCAAAATGAATTAGACGAGCGGCCAGCGTGCTGCATCGCTGTTTGTCTTTTAATGTTTAAACTGTCTTGGATAATTCCTAGTATCCGGCCTGGGAGGCGCGTGGACGGACTGGCGGGTGGACGGGCTGGAATTTCCCCCAAATTTACGACTCCCCCGTCCAAAGGACGGATTGACGGGTCTCTGGCTAAGACCCTGATGACGATGATGAAGATGATGATGATGATGATGATGGTGATGATAGATTTTGCATCAATGGTATTCTCCATCATCTCTGTGATAGTTTGCTTGGCCATACAGAGCGTCCTGAGACCGACCATGGGGGATTCCATCAGATGATCTTGGGCTCTGGCAAACTTGTCATCACCACACACTACAGACCAGAATAACTCATCCAAGTAACGATATTCTATAATCTGTTCAGCAATCCATTGGCTTTGATTAAACATATATTTTACCTTCATTTGACAGAATAGTGACAGAGAAAGGGATAAACAAACTGGGTGTTGCGGGGGGGGGGGGGGGGGGTTGGGGGGGTTGCTGGTGGTCATTGACTTGCCATAGCTGTGAGAGGTTTCGAAGGATGGCTGCATCAGCCCATTTACAGAGGAACATGTTTTGCTTGGTGTGAGGGTGTTCAATGACGACAGACGTAGAATCTGAGTATCGGGTATATGAATCGGGTGTAATGTTAAAGAAAATGTTCTGGTGTAAGTGTCAGGGTTAGATGTCAGGCATAAATGTCATGTATTATTGTCAGGTACATGTGTCAGATGTAAGCGTCCGATACAAATCTTTGGTATAAGGCTCAGGTATATGTGTAAGGTGTATTCAAGATAAAAAAGATTTCATTTGTGTTTTCGATAATATTTCAAGCAAATCATTAATGATAATTACGATAATTTTTTATTTTGATCTATATTGTTTGAAATAGTTGCATTGGTATGTAAATAAATAACTGCAGAGTATGATCGAGATGCTCCAGCTGGCAATGGACTCTAATACGAAAACCACACATATGGTTCTAAATTCCTGATCCGCTGTCGTTGACATCCGGGCAATTTGACCGCCTGTCCAGCAGTTTACCAAGGATACCAATACAGGCATATTATGTGATAGTGTGAGTTTTATTCTGTGGCAAATTTTATTAAATTGGTATATGCAATTAATTTTTTGATGACTAAAACTGATTGATTTGATCTAAAGATTTGCTGAGTAAAACATGGTACGTATAAAACTTGAAAATGAGGTGCATCATTTGCTTTCATGTAACATTTCGCTATACAATTTGGGTATAATTACTGTAATTAAAAGTTTCAATTTCGATTAAATAAATCGCAATTGTTTTTGTATGACTAAATGCTTTAACGCAAACTGTCCTAAAGTATACAAATTCAAGGTAATATTTTTTAATTTTTATTCGGTAATATATCAGACAATTCATTAGTGATAATTTAGATAGTATTTATGATTTTGACTGACTGATTGACTTTGTAGTACGGTGTATGTAAAAACTATCAAAGTAAACTAAGTCAATCAATATCAATCAAATCATAAATATTACCTTAATTATCACGAATGATAATTTTAATGTCACTTATGACTTTGATTCATATTGATTGAAATAGTTTACGTTGAAATTGCTTTGACATAAACTGTACTACAGACTAAAAAATTCAAGGTGAATATTTTTTATATCTTTTTTCGATGAAATATCGGGTTAATTATTACATAATTTGTATAGAATTTATGATTTTGACTTATATTGATTGAAATAGTTGATATTGGGGGTTCTCAATATTTATGCATGCCGCACATTCCGCGGCCAGAACGAGGCCATGGGTGGGCAGCCCCGTTGACCTCCGACCTCGTTAGCCGGACCACAGCGAGTTGTAAACATGTCATCGTCTGCCGCTGTGTCTCGACCAAATAGCCATCGTTATTTTTGCGTTCCGTTTTGTAAGAGTGATGGAACAGTTAACCCAGATATTTCATTTCACCGACTTCCAAAAGATTCTACAAAAAGAAAAGCCTGGCTTCACAAAATATGGCGAAAACATGGTCCAGAACACGGGTTCATGGTGAGTTGTTTACAACTACGATCTAGAACATGTGACTGCGAGCGATTATAAGAAGGCTTGAGCTATTTGAATAGTTTCATGTGTTTTAAGGAAGTAAAGCACATAAGAAGGAATACGTTGATACTTTTCATATTTATTATCTTGTTTTCATAATGTATATGCACTCCAGGTATCAGACAGCACGTCTGTGTGTTCTCTCCATTTCACCAAGGACGATTTCAGATGGACGACCAGCCCCTGCCTGTCAGTACTGATCTTGACATCCAGATAATTGTGGAAGAGAGTGACAGCAAAGAAGTTGCAAAGAAGTTGCTAGAGAAGTTGCTACAGGATATGCAAATCAAGTATGAAGAATCACAAAAACAGAATCAGGCCATGAAAGATCAACTACAGATCGAAAAGTTCGGTATTTGTCGGTTTTCCTATGATCCTGACATGGTACGGTTTTATACTGGGTTCAAATAGTTCAGGAACTATCTTGACTTTGTAGCTTTTTTTGAATACGGTGGCTAAGAACATGACCAGTATGTACTATGTTCCTAGAACAGATGTTACAATGTGCAGGTAAGCCTAGAGGCATGCAACTCATTGATGAGTTGTTTATGTTTCTGTGTCGTCTAAGGGTTGGGCTTAAAACTACAGACTTAGTAGTCAGATTTAGCCGGTGCTAGGTCTGGGGTAGTGAAGTCTTGGCCAAATCTTCTGGAATGACTTTGAATCCCCTGGACTTGAACTTCGCCATCTGGTAGAGCACACCACCAATATGCCCACACTGACCACTAAGGCCTATAGTACAGCTACGGGAGGCTGTTAGGACTGCTGTCGGCTCCTCTGTAGATAATGTGATCTGTTTAAAAACCATCATTGGGAATATCAATTGCATATTTCTAAGATTTCATATTGATTGACTTGTTTTTGAGTTAATTCATGCATGAATTTGCAGATATTTTGAAACATTTCACCTCTTAATTTTATCCATGCACTACCAACCACTTTGTGTGGATTTTAATTATCACTTAACTCTGCAAGAAATGGAAAAGCACGCCAGATTAGTATCTTAATGGTTGTATAATCAGGAAATATTAGTGAGGATTATATAAGTGTGAATCATCATGTCTTCATGCGTACCATTTGTTGTCAAAAACAATTCTACAGCAGGGTCTTTTCTCCTTATCTTCAGTTTTTATCAATAAAAAATGTTTAAAAATTTTGACCACTACCATGTAGTCGAGTTTTTCCTCATGCTAAGAGACAGTAACCACATGCATTTATGGGCCACAATAACCATGCAAGCAAGACATTCAGGTCGAGATGTCATACCTCTATTGAGTGGGCATCTTCATTTTTCTTCTGGGATCTGTGGCATCTTCCCTTGATGACACAGCAGTTTCTGACAAGCTTTTCCACTGGAGAAATAAACATGATCAAATTAGCATCTATGCTGTGTTATCCATCCTGAGTGAAAAGCGATCAACTACTTAAACATACCTCAAACAACTCTACAACGCCACCGGCAAGCGCCCAGATGCCAAGCGGTCGCCGACCATGCAGGTATATGTAATGATAACATTACCTGTTATACCGCGGACGTATTCCTCATCAAAATATTTCATGGCTTTGGCGATGTTTCTTTTCCCGGAAGCATCCGAAGTCTTTAATAATAGGTTTCGACAAACCCGAACAATAAGAGGGAAACGAGGGACAAATCACGCTTACTCGCCATCTTCACCGTGTTGTTTACATGTGCGGCGACTTGAGGGCTGCTGATAGCCCTTACTAGCCTCGTTCTCGATATCGCTGCATTATTCATGAGGCAATATATAAGAACCCCCAAATATGGGGTTCTCAATATTTATGCATGCCGCACATTCCGCGGCCAGAACGAGGCCATGGGTGGGCAGCCCCGTTGACCTCCGACCTCGTTAGCCGGACCACAGCGAGTTGTAAACATGTCATCGTCTGCCGCTGTGTCTCGACCAAATAGCCATCGTTATTTTTGCGTTCCGTTTTGTAAGAGTGATGGAACAGTTAACCCAGATATTTCATTTCACCGACTTCCAAAAGATTCTACAAAAAGAAAAGCCTGGCTTCACAAAATATGGCGAAAACATGGTCCAGAACACGGGTTCATGGTGAGTTGTTTACAACTACGATCTAGAACATGTGACTGCGAGCGATTATAAGAAGGCTTGAGCTATTTGAATAGTTTCATGTGTTTTTAAGGAAGTAAAGCACATAAGAAGGAATACGTTGATACTTTTCATATTTATTATCTTGTTTTCATAATGTATATGCACTCCAGGTATCAGACAGCACGTCTGTGTGTTCTCTCCATTTCACCAAGGACGATTTCAGATGGACGACCAGCCCCTGCCTGTCAGTACTGATCTTGACATCCAGATAATTGTGGAAGAGAGTGACAGCAAAGAAGTTGCAAAGAAGTTGCTAGAGAAGTTGCTACAGGATATGCAAATCAAGTATGAAGAATCACAAAAACAGAATCAGGCCATGAAAGATCAACTACAGATCGAAAAGTTCGGTATTTGTCGGTTTTCCTATGATCCTGACATGGTACGGTTTTTTATACTGGGTTCAAATAGTTCAGGAACTATCTTGACTTTGTAGCTTTTTTTGAATACGGTGGCTAAGAACATGACCAGTATGTACTATGTTCCTAGAACAGATGTTACAATGTGCAGGTAAGCCTAGAGGCATGCAACTCATTGATGAGTTGTTTATGTTTCTGTGTCGTCTAAGGGTTGGGCTTTAAAACTACAGACTTAGTAGTCAGATTTAGCCGGTGCTAGGTCTGGGGTAGTGAAGTCTTGGCCAAATCTTCTGGAATGACTTTGAATCCCCTGGACTTGAACTTCGCCATCTGGTAGAGCACACCACCAATATGCCCACACTGACCACTAAGGCCTATAGTACAGCTACGGGAGGCTGTTAGGACTGCTGTCGGCTCCTCTGTAGATAATGTGATCTGTTAAAAAACCATCATTGGGAATATCAATTGCATATTTCTAAGATTTCATATTGATTGACTTGTTTTTGAGTTAATTCATGCATGAATTTGCAGATATTTTGAAACATTTCACCTCTTAATTTTATCCATGCACTACCAACCACTTTGTGTGGATTTAATTATCACTTAACTCTGCAAGAAATGGAAAAGCACGCCAGATTAGTAGGATCTTAATGGTTGTATAATCAGGAAATATTAGTGAGGATTATATAAGTGTGAATCATCATGTCTTCATGCGTACCATTTGTTGTCAAAAAACAATTCTACAGCAGGGTCTTTTCTCCTTATCTTCAGTTTTTATCAATAAAAAATGTTTAAAAATTTTGACCACTACCATGTAGTCGAGTTTTTCCTCATGCTAAGAGACAGTAACCACATGCATTTATGGGCCACAATAACCATGCAAGCAAGACATTCAGGTCGAGATGTCATACCTCTATTGAGTGGGCATCTTCATTTTTCTTCTGGGATCTGTGGCATCTTCCCTTGATGACACAGCAGTTTCTGACAAGCTTTTCCACTGGAGAAATAAACATGATCAAATTAGCAGCATCTATGCTGTGTTATCCATCCTGAGTGAAAAGCGATCAACTACTTAAACACACCTCCAAACAACTCTATCAACGCCACCGGCAAGCGCCCAGATGCCAAGCGGTCGCCGACCATGCAGGTATATGTAATGATAACATTACCTGTTATACCGCGGACGTATTCCTCATCAAAATATTTCATGGCTTTGGCGATGTTTCTTTTCCCGGAAGCATCCGAAGTCTTTAATAAATAGGTTTCGACAAACCCGAACAATAAGAGGGAAACGAGGGACAAATCACGCTTACTCGCCATCTTCACCGTGTTTGTTTACATGTGCGGCGACTTGAGGGCTGCTGATAGCCCTTACTAGCCTCGTTCTCGATATCGCTGCATTATTCATGAGGCAATATTAAGAACCCCCAAATATGGGGGTTCTCAATATTTATGCATGCCGCACATTCCGCGGCCAGAACGAGGCCATGGGTGGGCAGCCCCGTTGACCTCCGACCTCGTTAGCCGGACCACAGCGAGTTGTAAACATGTCATCGTCTGCCGCTGTGTCTCTCGACCAAATAGCCATCGTTATTTTTGCGTTCCGTTTTGTAAGAGTGATGGAACAGTTAACCCAGATATTTCATTTCACCGACTTCCAAAAGATTCTACAAAAAGAAAAGCCTGGCTTCACAAAATATGGCGAAAACATGGTCCAGAACACGGGTTCATGGTGAGTTGTTTACAACTACGATCTAGAACATGTGACTGCGAGCGATTATAAGAAGGCTTGAGCTATTTGAATAGTTTCATGTGTTTTAAGGAAGTAAAGCACATAAGAAGGAATACGTTGATACTTTTCATATTTATTATCTTGTTTTCATAATGTATATGCACTCCAGGTATCAGACAGCACGTCTGTGTGTTCTCTCCATTTCACCAAGGACGATTTCAGATGGACGACCAGCCCCTGCCTGTCAGTACTGATCTTGACATCCAGATAATTGTGGAAGAGAGTGACAGCAAAGAAGTTGCAAAGAAGTTGCTAGAGAAGTTGCTACAGGATATGCAAATCAAGTATGAAGAATCACAAAAACAGAATCAGGCCATGAAAGATCAACTACAGATCGAAAAGTTCGGTATTTGTCGGTTTTCCTATGATCCTGACATGGTACGGTTTTATACTGGGTTCAAATAGTTCAGGAACTATCTTGACTTTGTAGCTTTTTTTGAATACGGTGGCTAAGAACATGACCAGTATGTACTATGTTCCTAGAACAGATGTTACAATGTGCAGGTAAGCCTAGAGGCATGCAACTCATTGATGAGTTGTTTATGTTTCTGTGTCGTCTAAGGGTTGGGCTTAAAACTACAGACTTAGTAGTCAGATTTAGCCGGTGCTAGGTCTGGGGTAGTGAAGTCTTGGCCAAATCTTCTGGAATGACTTTGAATCCCCTGGACTTGAACTTCGCCATCTGGTAGAGCACACCACCAATATGCCCACACTGACCACTAAGGCCTATAGTACAGCTACGGGAGGCTGTTAGGACTGCTGTCGGCTCCTCTGTAGATAATGTGATCTGTTAAAAAACCATCATTGGGAATATCAATTGCATATTTCTAAGATTTCATATTGATTGACTTGTTTTTGAGTTAATTCATGCATGAATTTGCAGATATTTTGAAACATTTCACCTCTTAATTTTATCCATGCACTACCAACCACTTTGTGTGGATTTAATTATCACTTAACTCTGCAAGAAATGGAAAAGCACGCCAGATTAGTATCTTAATGGTTGTATAATCAGGAAATATTAGTGAGGATTATATAAGTGTGAATCATCATGTCTTCATGCGTACCATTTGTTGTCAAAAACAATTCTACAGCAGGGTCTTTTCTCCTTATCTTCAGTTTTTATCAATAAAAAATGTTTAAAAATTTTGACCACTACCATGTAGTCGAGTTTTTCCTCATGCTAAGAGACAGTAACCACATGCATTTATGGGCCACAATAACCATGCAAGCAAGACATATGCATTCAGGTCGAGATGTCATACCTCTATTGAGTGGGCATCTTCATTTTTCTTCTGGGATCTGTGGCATCTTCCCTTGATGACACAGCAGTTTCTGACAAGCTTTTCCACTGGAGAAATAAACATGATCAAATTAGCATCTATGCTGTGTTATCCATCCTGAGTGAAAAGCGATCAACTACTTAAACACACCTCCAAACAACTCTATCAACGCCACCGGCAAGCGCCCAGATGCCAAGCGGTCGCCGACCATGCAGGTATATGTAATGATAAAATTACCTGTTATACCGCGGACGTATTCCTCATCAAAATATTTCATGGCTTTGGCGATGTTTCTTTTCCCGGAAGCATCCGAAGTCTTTAATAAATAGGTTTCGACAAACCCGAACAATAAGAGGGAAACGAGGGACAAATCACGCTTACTCGCCATCTTCACCGTGTTGTTTACATGTGCGGCGACTTGAGGGCTGCTGATAGCCCTTACTAGCCTCGTTCTCGATATCGCTGCATTATTCATGAGGCAATATTAAGAACCCCCAATTGAAATTGCTTTGACATATTTATACTACAGATTTAGAATACAAGGTGAACGATTTTATGGGTTTTTCGATAATATATTAGACAAACCTTAGAGATAATTTTAATGTTATTTAAGGTTATTGATTGATATTGATTGATATAGTTGACTTTACAATCATAAGGGATAATTTTAATGTTATTTATGATTTCCGTTTATATTAATTGAAATAGTTGATTTTAAAATTGCTTTGACATTAACTGTACTACAGCCCAAAACTTCTATATGAATATTTTAATTTCTTTTTTCGATAATATTTCAGTGTAATAATTATGATTTTGATTTATATTGATTGACATGTTTACAGACTGAGTTGAATATTACTTTTTTCGATAATATATAAGGCAAGTGATATAGTTTGTATTTTGATTGACATTGATTGGAATAGTTGCAGTGGTATGCATAAAATGACTGCATAATATGGTTGAGGTGTTACAGCTGACAAAGAACTCTCTTACGAAAATCATACATCGAGTCCTGATCGCTTGTATTTTGATTTCTTGCATTAAAAGCCCACCCGGAAGTTGAGTGAAAGGATGGATAGTATTCAGAAGCACATGTCAATGAATTGGAATTCACAAATCATTTTTTTGATGTCTAAAACTGATTGAATTTATCCAAATATTTGTGGACTTCAGGACTAGCAATATTGGCTCATTGTGCTGCAGCAGATGGCGCGGATTGAGAAATTCTCATCAATGAAGGCCCATTGTTGCTGTTCAACTGCCAGGAAGGAGTACGTACATAACTGGTGGATAAGGTGCATCATTTGTTTTGAGTTTTGATTGAAAAGTTGAGTTCAAAATTGTTTTTTCATTAACTTTACTGCAGACTAAACTTCAAGATAAATATTTTAATTTCCTTTTTTGATAATATAATAGGCAAATCATTATTGATAATTTAAATAGTATTTGTGATTTTGATTTATATTGATTAAAATAGATGACTTTGAAATCCTTATTTTTAATTTTTTAAATATATATATTCGGCAAATCGTTTGATTATATAATTAGGAGTTGTGATATTGTTTGATATCGATTGAAATAGTTGCATGTGTATGTAAATAAATGACTATTATATGATTGAGCTGTAACAGCTGACAATGGACTTGCAATAAGATCGTCGGCCGTGGCAGGATGTGTAGTGCTGATATTGATGGCAAACTTTCACTTCATTTTTATTGTCATATTTATTCTTTTATTGTCGGATTATTCAATTAACATATCTGCGTAGTTTTACTCTACTCATAATTTACCACGTTATATATAAATTGTGTACAGAGGCATTGCTAGGCTATATATATATATACATATATATATATATCTATATATATATATATATATATCTGTTATATATATATATATCATTATATATATATATATATATATATATATATATATATATATATATATGGTGTTTAACTGATTGCCTGATTATATATTTCCTGTCTTTATATATCACTTACAATTACGCATAAATCGTTTGTTTTAATGAAACTTTCAAATAAATGTTTTCGACCAGTGGTTGTTAATTTGCTCTCGAGCTACTGGGAGAATCATTAACGTAAGGTTAACGTCTGTCAATTCAATTCAACCAGAAATATTCACTGCAGTTAAAGCAATCTTGCTCTTTTCGGCTTATGTCCTATTTGTTTCAAATTTAATAAGCTCACCATATAAGAAAGCAATAATTTATTTTGAATATATTTCTTACTTTAATTTGTGGTCATAAAATATTTCGCATTTCGTTTATGTTACGAATTCTTATTGATTTGACAGAAGTATTCTCTAAAACTTCATTTAAATCATTCGCAAGCGACCAAAATTATCAAAGACAACCTTTTCATTTGATGAAACCTTAACCGTAAGTACTTCACATGATTTATGACAGCTTTGTCTTGATATAACTTCTCGGTCCATATCCATGAATAATTCATAATTATTTATCCAACTGCGTTGCAATGACCGAGAATTTACCTTAAACTACCCAATGTATACCTTCTATCAACTGGCGCTGGCTTCAAATGATATTGAAAATTGAAAGTAGCTGCTAGCGTATTCATGCACATGGGTTTGAGATATTAACAACAGCAAACTGTTATTTCTAGTAAAACCCTCTGATGTCGATATGTTTTAGCCTTGATGCATTCATTATATAACCTTTTTGTCTAGGATTATTTTTTCACGTAAGAGGCAAAGTTAGTTATTAAAATAAGGCTCTCGCAATTCATTTGATCAACTACTTAAACACACCTCCAAACAACTCTATCAACGCCACCGCCAAGCGCCCAGATGCCAAGCGGTCGCCGACCATGCAGGTATATGTAATGATAACATTACCTGTTATACCGCGGACGTATTCCTCATCAAAATATTTCATGGCTTTGGCGATGTTTCTTTTCCCGGAAGCATCCGAAGTCTTTAATAAATAGGTTTCGACAAACCCGAACAATAAGAGGGAAACGAGGGACAAATCACGCTTACTCGCCATCTTCACCGTGTTGTTTACATGTGCGGCGACTTGAGGGCTGCTGATAGCCCTTACTAGCCTCGTTCTCGATATCGCTGCATTATTCATGAGGCAATATTAAGAACCCCCAAATATGGGGGTTCTCAATATTTATGCATGCCGCACATTCCGCGGCCAGAACGAGGCCATGGGTGGGCAGCCCCGTTGACCTCCGACCTCGTTAGCCGGACCACAGCGAGTTGTAAACATGTCATCGTCTGCCGCTGTGTCTCGACCAAATAGCCATCGTTATTTTTGCGTTCCGTTTTGTAAGAGTGATGGAACAGTTAACCCAGATATTTCATTTCACCGACTTCCAAAAGATTCTACAAAAAGAAAAGCCTGGCTTCACAAAATATGGCGAAAACATGGTCCAGAACACGGGTTCATGGTGAGTTGTTTACAACTACGATCTAGAACATGTGACTGCGAGCGATTATAAGAAGGCTTGAGCTATTTGAATAGTTTCATGTGTTTTAAGGAAGTAAAGCACATAAGAAGGAATACGTTGATACTTTTCATATTTATTATCTTGTTTTCATAATGTATATGCACTCCAGGTATCAGACAGCACGTCTGTGTGTTCTCTCCATTTCACCAAGGACGATTTCAGATGGACGACCAGCCCCTGCCTGTCAGTACTGATCTTGACATCCAGATAATTGTGGAAGAGAGTGACAGCAAAGAAGTTGCAAAGAAGTTGCTAGAGAAGTTGCTACAGGATATGCAAATCAAGTATGAAGAATCACAAAAACAGAATCAGGCCATGAAAGATCAACTACAGATCGAAAAGTTCGGTATTTGTCGGTTTTCCTATGATCCTGACATGGTACGGTTTTATACTGGGTTCAAATAGTTTCAGGAACTATCTTGACTTTGTAGCTTTTTTTGAATACGGTGGCTAAGAACATGACCAGTATGTACTATGTTCCTAGAACAGATGTTACAATGTGCAGGTAAGCCTAGAGGCATGCAACTCATTGATGAGTTGTTTATGTTTCTGTGTCGTCTAAGGGTTGGGCTTTAAAACTACAGACTTAGTAGTCAGATTTAGCCGGTGCTAGGTCTGGGGTAGTGAAGTCTTGGCCAAATCTTCTGGAATGACTTTGAATCCCCTGGACTTGAACTTCGCCATCTGGTAGAGCACACCACCAATATGCCCACACTGACCACTAAGGCCTATAGTACAGCTACGGGAGGCTGTTAGGACTGCTGTCGGCTCCTCTGTAGATAATGTGATCTGTTAAAAAACCATCATTGGGAATATCAATTGCATATTTCTAGATTTCATATTGATTGACTTGTTTTTGAGTTTAATTCATGCATGAATTTGCAGATATTTTGAAACATTTCACCTCTTAATTTTATCCATGCACTACCAACCACATTGTGTGGATTTTAATTATCACTTAACTCTGCAAGAAATGGAAAAGCACGCCAGATTAGTATCTTAATGGTTGTATAATCAGGAAATATTAGTGAGGATTATATAAGTGTGAATCATCATGTCTTCATGCGTACCATTTGTTGTCAAAAACAATTCTACAGCAGGGTCTTTTCTCCTTATCTTCAGTTTTTATCAATAAAAAATGTTTAAAAATTTTGACCACTACCATGTAGTCGAGTTTTTCCTCATGCTAAGAGACAGTAACCACATGCATTTATGGGCCACAATAACCATGCAAGCAAGACATACAGGTCGAGATGTCATACCTCTATTGAGTGGGCATCTTCATTTTTCTTCTGGGATCTGTGGCATCTTCCCTTGATGACACAGCAGTTTCTGACAAGCTTTTTCCACTGGAGAAATAAACATGATCAAATTAGCATCTATGCTGTGTTATTCCATCCTGAGTGAAAAGCGATCAACTACTTAACACACCTCCAAACAACTCTATCAAACGCCACCGGCAAGCGCCCAGATGCCAAGCGGTCGCCGACCATGCAGGTATATGTAATGATAAAACATACCTGTTTATACCGCGGACGTATTCCTCATCAAAATATTTCATGGATTGTTTGGCGATGTTTCTTTTCCCGGAAGCATCCGATTTAATAAATAGGTTTCGACAAACCCGAACAATAAGAGGGAAACGAGGGACAAATCACGCTTACTCGCCATCTTCACCGTGTTGTTTTTTACATGTGCGGCGACTTGAGGGCTGCTGATAGCCCTTACTAGCCTCGTTCTCGATATCGCTGCATTATTCATGAGGCAATATTAAGAACCCCCAAATATGGGGTTCTCAATATTTATGCATGCCGCACATTCCGCGGCCAGAACGAGGCCATGGGTGGGCAGCCCCGTTGACCTCCGACCTCGTTAGCCGGACCACAGCGAGTTGTAAACATGTCATCGTCTGCCGCTGTGTCTCGACCAAATAGCCATCGTTATTTTTGCGTTCCGTTTTGTAAGAGTGATGGAACAGTTAACCCAGATATTTCATTTCACCGACTTCCAAAAGATTCTACAAAAAGAAAAGCCTGGCTTCACAAAATATGGCGAAAACATGGTCCAGAACACGGGTTCATGGTGAGTTGTTTACAACTACGATCTAGAACATGTGACTGCGAGCGATTATAAGAAGGCTTGAGCTATTTGAATAGTTTTCATGTGTTTTAATATAAAGTAAAGCACATAAGAAGGAATACGTTGATACTTTTCATATTTATTATCTTGTTTTCATAATGTATATGCACTCCAGGTATCAGACAGCACGTCTGTGTGTTCTCTCCATTTCACCAAGGACGATTTCAGATGGACGACCAGCCCCTGCCTGTCAGTACTGATCTTGACATCCAGATAATTGTGGAAGAGAGTGACAGCAAAGAAGTTGCAAAGAAGTTGCTAGAGAAGTTGCTACAGGATATGCAAATCAAGTATGAAGAATCACAAAAACAGAATCAGGCCATGAAAGATCAACTACAGATCGAAAAGTTCGGTATTTGTCGGTTTTCCTATGATCCTGACATGGTACGGTTTTATACTGGGTTCAAATAGTTCAGGAACTATCTTGACTTTGTAGCTTTTTTTGAATACGGTGGCTAAGAACATGACCAGTATGTACTATGTTCCTAGAACAGATGTTACAATGTGCAGGTAAGCCTAGAGGCATGCAACTCATTGATGAGTTGTTTATGTTTCTGTGTCGTCTAAGGGTTGGGCTTAAAACTACAGACTTAGTAGTCAGATTTAGCCGGTGCTAGGTCTGGGGTAGTGAAGTCTTGGCCAAATCTTCTGGAATGACTTTGAATCCCCTGGACTTGAACTTCGCCATCTGGTAGAGCACACCACCAATATGCCCACACTGACCACTAAGGCCTATAGTACAGCTACGGGAGGCTGTTAGGACTGCTGTCGGCTCCTCTGTAGATAATGTGATCTGTTAAAAAACCATCATTGGGAATATCAATTGCATATTTCTAAGATTTCATATTGATTGACTTGTTTTTGAGTTAATTCATGCATGAATTTGCAGATATTTTGAAACATTTCACCTCTTAATTTTATCCATGCACTACCAACCACATTGTGTGGATTTAATTATCACTTAACTCTGCAAGCTAACTCTGCAAGAAATGGAAAAGCACGCCAGATTAGTATCTTAATGGTTGTATAATCAGGAAATATTAGTGAGGATTATATAAGTGTGAATCATCATGTCTTCATGCGTACCATTTGTTGTCAAAAACAATTCTACAGCAGGGTCTTTTCTCCTTATCTTCAGTTTTTATCAATAAAAAATGTTAAAAAAATTTTGACCACTACCATGTAGTCGAGTTTTTCCTCATGCTAAGAGACAGTAACCACATGCATTTATGGGCCACAATAACCATGCAAGCAAGACATTCAGGTCGAGATGTCATACCTCTATTGAGTGGGCATCTTCATTTTTCTTCTGGGATCTGTGGCATCTTCCCTTGATGACACAGCAGTTTCTGACAAGCTTTTCCACTGGAGAAATAAACATGATCAAATTAGCATCTATGCTGTGTTATCCATCCTGAGTGAAAAGCGATCAACTACTTAAACACACCTCCAAACAACTCTATCAACGCCACCGGCAAGCGCCCAGATGCCAAGCGGTCGCCGACCATGCAGGTATATGTAATGATAAAATTACCTGTTTATACCGCGGACGTATTCCTCATCAAAATATTTCATGGCTTTGGCGATGTTTCTTTTCCCGGAAGCATCCGAAGTCTTTAATAAATAGGTTTCGACAAACCCGAACAATAAGAGGGAAACGAGGGACAAATCACGCTTACTCGCCATCTTCACCGTGTTGTTTACATGTGCGGCGACTTGAGGGCTGCTGATAGCCCTTACTAGCCTCGTTCTCGATATCGCTGCATTATTCATGAGGCAATATTAAGAACCCCCAATTGAAATTGCTTTGACATAAACTATACTACAGATTTAGAATACAAGGTGAATATATTATATTTCTTTTTTCGATAATATATTAGACAAATCATTAGAGATAATTTTAATGTTATTTAAGGTTATTGATTGATATTGATTGATATAGTTGACTTTACAATCATAAGGGATAATTTTAATGTTATTTATGATTTTGATTTATATTAATTGAAATAGTTGATTTTAAAATTGCTTTGACATTAACTGTACTACAGCCCAAAACTTCTATATGAATATTTTAATTTCTTTTTTCGATAATATTTCAGTGTAATAATTATGATTTTGAATTATATTGATTGACATGTTTACAGACTGAGATGAATATTACTTTTTTCGATAATATATAAGGCAAATCATTAACAATAATTCGAATAGTAGTTTGTATTTTGATTGACATTGATTGGAATAGTTGCAGTGGTATGCATAAAATGACTGCATAATATGGTTGAGGTGTTACAGCTGACAAAGAACTCTCCTACGAAAATCATACATCGAGTCCTGATCGCTTGTATTTTGATTTCTTGCATTAAAAGCCCATCCGGAAGTTGAGTGAAAGGATGGATAGTATTCAGTAGCACATGTCAATGAATTGGAATTCACAAATCATTTTTTTGATGTCTAAAACTGATTGAATTTATCAAAATATTTGTCACTTCAGGACTAGCAATATTGGCTCATTGTGCTGCAGCAGATGGCGCGGATTGAGAAATTCTCATCAATGAAGGCCCATTGTTGCTGTTCAACTGCCAGGAAGGAGTACGTACATAACTGGTGGATGAGGTGCATCATTTGTTTTGAGTTTTGATTGAAAAAGTTGAGTTCAAAATTGTTTTTTTTCATTAACTTTACTGCATACTAAACTTCAGGGTAAATATTATTAATTTCTTTTTTCGATAATATAATAGGCAAATCATTATTGAAATCCTTATTTTTAATTTTTTAAATTATATATCCGGCAAATCATTTGATTATATAAATAGGAGTTGTGATTTTGTTTGATATCGATTGAAATAGTTGCATGTGTATGTAAATAAATGACTATTATATGATTGAGCTGTAACAGCTGACAATGGACTTGCAATAAGATCGTCGGCCGTGGCAGGATGTGTAGTGCTGATATTGATGGCAAACTGTCACTTCATTTTTATTGTCATATTTATTCTTTTTTGTCGGATTATTCAATTAACATTTTTAGTTTTATTCATAATTTAACATATCTGCGTAGTTTTACTCTATTCATAATTTACCACATTATATATATATAATTTTGAGTACAGAGGCATTGCTATATATATATATATATATGGTGTTTTACTGATTGCCTGATTATATATTTCCTGTCTTAATATATCACTTACAATTACGCATAAATCGTCTGTTTTAATAAAACTTTCAAATAAATGTTTTCAACCAGTGGTTGTTAATTTGCTCTCGAGCTACTGGGAGAATCATTAACGTAAGGTTAACGTCTGTCAATTTACTTCAACCAGAAATATTCACTGCAGTTACGCCGAAAAGAGCAAGATTGCGTTATGTCCTATTTGTTTCAAATTTAATAAGCTCACCATATAAGAAAGCAATAATTTATTTTGAATATATTTCTTACTTTAATCTGTGGTCATAAGATATTTTAGTCCGTGCGTATTTCGTTTATGTTACGAATTCTTATTGATTTGACAGAAGCATTCTCTAAAACTTCATTTAAATCATTCGCAAGCGACCAAAATTATCAAAGACAACCTTTTCATTTGATGAAACCTTAACCGTAAGTACTTCACATGATTTATGACAGCTTTGTCTTGATATAACTTCTCGGTCCATATCCATGAATAATTCATAATTATTTATCCAACTGCGTTGCAATGACCGAGAATTTACCTTAAACTACCCAATGTATACCTTCTATCAACTGGCGCTGGCTTCAAATGATATTGAAAATTGAAAGTAGCTGCTAGCGTATTCATGCACATGGGTTTGAGATATTAACAACAGCAAACTGTTATTTCTAGTAAAACCCTCTGATGTCGATATGTTTTAGCCTTGATGCATTCATTATATAACCTTTTTGTCTAGGATTATTTTTTCACGTAAGAGGCAAAGTTAGTTATTAAAATAAGGCTCTCGCAATTCATTTGATTTGGCAAGAATTATGGGGTCAAAGGTCAAGTTGAATGAACGTTTCGAGGAATCAAAACAACTATGTGACACTGGTTTTGATGGACATCAGGCAAATTTCCATTGCCAGCGTCTTGGTCATCAAGATGGGAATGCATGGTTTAACATAATAGGTAGTACGAGTCTACCGCAGACATCGGCTGTTATTCTTTTGTGGTCGTTTGCAAGGAGTGACCAGATTTTGTCAAATGTTTGAAAGAAGAGAGCAGTTGTGAGTGGGGGTGAGTGAGAGGACAGAGAATAATTTATATAAAAGTAACACATATGCACACAAGGGATGATTAATTGGATTGTTTGTTTTAAACACTGTCTATAAATGTCATTTGTTTGACTGTAACTCTTGGGAGGTGCTGGCAAACCGCCACAACCGACGAGTTCGATGCCCAATTTTGAAATTCGTCGGTTGGTTCAGAACAATCCCGAACTTCGAGCCGAAATGAGTACCTAATGTGAGATTTCGGATACAAATATGTCAACTTTCCTGGTAGGATTATAAAGAATGTGCATGGAACTTTGTATCACTAGTCTTTACCGGTATTTTCGGTCATCATGTTATGATTAAATAATATAATTAGTAATACATAATGAAATGTTGTAAATTATCGCCCATGTATCACATGTGGAGGGCGAAGTGGTAATTCGGGAACAGGGTACCCTGAGTATGACATCGTGAATGATGTGTCCTGGTAACTGAAAGTGGAAAATCTCAAGTAGGGTATGCTGCCCAACTGTTATGAATGAACCCTCGGCTGTTTTTGACTTCACGAGGGTTGTTCTGCACCAACGTGCCTGTGTCATAATAGTAGCGGTAGGTTATGGCTATTCTGTCAGGTGTTGACACAAAACCAGTCACCATGAAGTAAATTTATGTCATTTTTTTAATCTTGATTTTGTTTTGTTTACCATGAATTCAATCATTAATGCTCAAGTCTTCAGTGTAACGTAAATTAATTTCATCCATGAAAGGTATGGCTTAACCATTGGAGGGTTTTTTTATCATATATTACGTTGTTCATTTGTTGTTCTCACTTGTGTGTCAGGGTAATATGACAACCCAGGGGTTTGCAGGAGATGGCTCCGGTCTCTCTGAAGTCATTGCTTCCACCAAACTACTTCTCTCCTCAGCTGCCATGTTCATTACTTGAAGCCAATGTAATAAATCATTAAGATGCACAGCTGATAACCTTACATGCGCTGTACATCTATCGGCTTTTGGACAACCTCGGGAGGTTATATGGGATGGCAGACATGCATGTGTATGGACATTCAAACCATGGTTGACAGGATTCACAGCTTGTGAAGGAGTCAGTTGGAGCAATACTTCTACAGTACATATTGCGTGGACAATATCTTTGTGAAAGAAAGAGCATAATTTTACGTCTCAGCTGAATATGCTCGGTCAACATACACCAAAATGACACTCATCACTGTATATTTGCTGTTGGAGGATCTGCATCTGACATTTGATATTCTACATGTCATTATGGATAGTGCTGTTTCGGGAGTAGTCCTAGAAGAGGATCAGGAAGTTCCCCTATGATAACGGCAACAAGGTGTTCACTGCCAGCACATACACAAGCTGAGGGTCTGCTTCTTCCTATTCCGTTGCATGCACTCATGTGACCCTGCTTTTGACTGTCATGGTATCCGACATTGCAGCCTTAGTAGGCAGAGCATTTGCGATCCTTGTTACCATGGCAAAGGTCGCATTTCATTATGTGGTGATGGTAACAGTCTCTGCATTGCTGCAACACTACTGGAGAGCTCCAGTGTGCCTATGATGACCTGTTTAGAGGAGACAGATGCTCCATGCGTGGCTGTCCAGGGGAGGATGTTGACAGTAGTGGAAGAGGGGTGTGTTATACCACAGGGTGGACAGGATGGTCAGGTATGTTAACAGCGTTACCAACATTCATAATGTTTCTCACTACATGGTTGAAATCCCACATTTCCCTTGTGGATAAATCAGTATGAATAAAATTTAATATTGAAGTATTCATCCTATTCTCACCAGCAATTTAAAGTTCAAAGGAACTATTTACCATGAAAATCCCCAGCTTTACGTAAATCTGAGGATGACAAATGATTATGACGGGTAATGATTGTGCTTCCCCCGATTGTCTGGTGAGCCTTACTGATTATGAGTGTCTGTAAAGGCACAGCCAACGACAAAAACGCCGAGTATGTGTGTAACACAAAATGCACGGAGCAGAATGTGACATGGCATGCTTGATGAACAGCGCTTGTAATGCCTCAGATTACTACAGCTATTATTGGGACCCTATGAGTGGGTGGGATGGAGATTCATGTGCCATGTTGTACTGGGTGACCCTGACTGTTTGGTACACTGGGACTGTGCCAGTACTGATAATTGTTGTGATTGTTACACTGGCCTGCAGGGAGGTGCTTGTTGAATCCCTGATTGTCCAGGAGACCCTGATTGCAGCGGGAATGCAATGCTACGCTAGACACCCTCATATGTCTGTGGTTCAAGGGACTGTGGATGAACCCGGTCTGTGCTGATCCCTGTGAGCAAGAAACCCAGTCACCTGCAATTCTGGTTCATATTTATCAATGAATGTCTCAAACTATGCCTGGGCCCCCAGAAAATATGCTAATAGAGGACTATTGAAATATAAAATTTGTACATGGCAATAAATTAATTTTGTTTTGAAATTTTATAGCTGTTGACATTGTCAGTTTTCCTGTTAGATAAGCAACTTTACAAAAGTAATTATTGATATGTTGTAATTTCCATGAAAACCATAACAATCTGAAGATTTTGATATTGTAATAATGTCTGTGTTGTAGGATTGTGTAGCTGCACAGAGTGCTGGGTGGGTGGGTGTTGGATGTGACAGTTTTCTGATCACCGTCAATTAATCAATGTGTGTGACTACAATGCTGGGTGGAGGGGCGCCACTGCGGTGTCCCCGGCAGCCCAGATCTCTTCCATCTCGACTGGAGTGGATGAGGTTAGAAACATGTACTGTTCAAAATGCAATAATGCTTAAAGCATGTTATATTTGGTTAGAATGCAAGAATGTCCCATTGGATTCCTTGTTGTATCCTGTGAAATAGTTTTTAGCAAGATAATGGTATTGCTTATATGTTTCTATCAGTTAGGAGGATCAAAAGTGGTTCTAACCCCTGTACTGTATATATCTGATTAACATTGCCACCCACAGTGATGTATGTTATGATATTTAGTCATGTATGGCTACAGTTCATGCTGAACTACAGAATTTGTTTTGTGTCATTTAGCTTATTCTGTTTGTGCCTCTATGTAGTGTTGTGAGAATGCTATCCATGTCTTTACCTGCCACCCAGGCTGGCAAGGTCTGGGATGTGAGGAACCCAACTGTAATGAGTGAGGCTACTGCAACCAACTCTTACAACGCCATTCGGCCAGTGTGATGATGGCTTGTTCTGCAGGGACTGTGTGAGAGTTAGGTTGGACTGGAGTAGGCTGTGAACTACCAGACTGTGACGGTAATGGCTTCTGCAATGGAACAGGCTGTCCTCGAGTGTGAATATCTCCCTGGAAGATATGCATTATGTAAGAGAATGCCATTGACTCTTTGTTGTGTGGCAATATGCTCAGTCAGAGGAGGGCATGCTTTCCCAACCAAACCGGCGTTGAGTAATCAGGGGCTGAGGAGTATCCGGCTGAAGGATTGAAAACTAACCAACTAAGGGGTATGTGCTGTCAACAAAGAAACTGAATACATCTAATCCATGTACTACGGTAAGATTCTGCGTGCCTGAGTGACGTTATCAGGTACAGTGTGATTCTTTAGTGATACTAGCCCATGTCGAACGATTATGAATAAATGTCTACGGATGTCGTGTAGGGCAAGGTAGATACTAAATTTGAATCTGAATTTTCAAAAAAAAATACTTGACCTAATTTCACATAAGATTATTGGAAATGAATTCGTTGATGATAGCAGTTTTTAGCAGGAAAAATATTACAATTTACTAACACCTCATCATAGTTTGATAACGTAATAAGCCTCATCATAGTTTAATTACGTGGACTATGCCTCAACATTGTGTGTTAACATAGGCTACACCTCATCATTTTGCACCCTTAGGTTATGAGATACACGTTGTGTCTCCGAATTTTTTTTGTCATTTCAATATCAACGTTTGTCATTTATAACCAAGGTGGCGAGAAGGAACCATCTCCAGGTAACATACGGGTAGTCAATATATGACCCTGGTTACCGATTTACGCATTACGTGTTTTCTGTATTGCGGTATTAGGATAATAATAATGTGCTTTGTCTAATTCTCATTCAAGGGGAGGAAGTTGTTTCGTCAAAATTGCGTAGGGTAGCTAACATACAACGAGTCAGTAGCTTAGTGAGCATATCGTGTGGTGACCAAAGGAAAATGCATGTCGACCAGTGTGTTGATGTTTATGCATATTATGACATTGTCGTTCCCTAAGGGGAACGTTTTCCATCAGTAATTGACAATCGGCTACTCGTGATATAAGTTACCCAACCCTGAACTGTACTGACAACTTTGAAAGCAATATGCAATTGAAAGGCAAAATCATATTTTTCAACCATGAAGCAAAGTTACATGTGGTGTAGTGGCTCTTTTCTTTTTCTCTAGTCCTTCATCAACACGTGCTTAAGATGTTAACCACACGCTTGCTGCTTGCAACTTTCATACGATCGAATGAATGAGTCCTTTCAGTTATGATACATATTGTCCACACACATAGCGCCACAATCACAGTCGATCACTCGCTTCCCAGTAACGGATAATGGTATCCTAGATCATAACGTACATCCAAAGCGACAAGCTCCCGTCCCGTCTTAAGCTCATGTGACAACTTGGTGATGGTCACACAACAACATTGAACACATGAACCAAATGCGTCACAAGCGGCGGACGACTGTCACCATCATCATAACGGTATAGCCTAAGTGTCACCATCATCATAACGGTACAACCTAAGTGTCACCATCATCATAACGGTACAGCCTAAGTGTCACCATCATCGTAACGGTACAGCCTAAGTGTCACCATCATCATAACGGTACAGCCTAAGTGTCACCATCATCATAACGGTAAGGCTAAGCATCACCATCATCATAACTGTACAGCCTAAGTGTCATCATCATAATAACTATACGGCCTGATTGTTGTGGTCCCCACCATCATCACAACGTTGCAGCCTGAACGCCGCTGTGCCCACCGTCTCGTCACGCTTCATCGCCGCGCGAGTTAACACGGGACGTCCTGTGAGAGACATCACTCGACCAACGACGCCATGAGGCGGAAACGGAACAGAATAAACGGACAGAATAACCAAGTTCGCTTTCGTGCAGCTATTCTGAACTTCAATCATGGTCCATGATGCATAAAGCGAGGTTAATTGTAACTAATTGCGAATAATTATTATTTTATATAAATCGTCTAACATTAACACTCCTACTTAATTCTGTATATAAGAAGCACAGAAACCATCAAAAACCCATGAGAATTGGCAGTCGTGGTTTGTAACTTCAGTTACCATGGACCATGAACGATGTACCCCGAATGTATAGATGGCATGTGTCAGTCACACATCTGCTGCCTAATGGTGTATTCAGCCACGGCCAGAAGTGAATATATTATACGTGAATTGGTACGTGTGTTAACAGAGAGAGGGAATGGCGAGTATTGGACCATTAGAATAGGAAAACCAACTATTATCAATTAATTATTGCAACACATTCAGATTCATGTGTATACATGAGCGTATAATTGTCTGCTTGGTATTACCGTGATCATTTGCGTACGTTTAGAACCTTGGTTTCTGTTCGCAACCATGTGATCATTCATCGTATATGTCCACAAGTCCTACACTGTTGTGTTCCACGCGTGACCGGGTGGCATTCCCCGGATGCCCCATCTACCGAATCTCATTTTACCCCCACTCACTCAATGTAAAGAGTAATTAAAAACGTCACCGATACGGTCTCTGATCACTATGAATGTGCCCCGAACAGCTGTTTCAGAACAGAAAAACCTACGCCATTACATCCTCGGGAAAAGCTAAGCAGGGGTCGAACTTTAGTCGCATATCAGATCGTTTATACATCTGTGCTAACTTGCGTTAATAATGCGGCAGTCATTCCGTAAAAAGTACTAGGAATGATCCTATAACTCGACCAATGTAGAAGCCATTAATAATGAACTGAGTACTACATCCAGCTAAGCGACTGATCTGAATGCTGTGGCAGTGTTCACGATAAACACGATACTAAACACAGATTAACAATGAATCTTGTACTTCATTTTGCTAGTTTAAAGAACCTGTGAGCTGATTAATATGGGCGGCACAGTGAAGGGACGATTACCATGGTTTGTGTAAACTTGCTATGATTGTCATCCATTTATGATATGATGGATGTTGAGTATCTCGCAAGGAACTTATCAGTCAACAGAATCGATCTGCCAACTTGTGCAGCGCCTCCTAACGTACATGCCTCGTCGCCCAGCCATCTCCAACCAGACTCTACACCCCACCCCTCCCCCTCCCCAGCCAAGCGGAACAGAAAAAATGCCTCATTAACCGAACTACCCTGGCCAAACGTATCTCGCCATGTGTACGATGGTCTTCTATTACCTAATTAACCCCGCATCTACCTACGCAAAGTTGAACACATTGAAGCAAGCATCGTTTTAGAGGTGTTTTTGCTATGGCGGCGAGGGAGCCGCCACCGTTTTTCGAACTCACCGCGCGAGTATCGGCACGTGGGTTATTTTATAAGCAGACTCGCTGTTAAATGGGAATTCCAATAGCATACAATGAAAGTCGTTAATGACGTAGTCGGTTTTTGTTGACGTAAATTGTCCCTTAGCGACTCAACACTTTGATCTGTAATAGTAACGCCCGAATGCCTGTTCTAGTAGGATCACATATCGAACTTGAAACAGTCGTCCCCGGTCCTTGTATTAATCAGAACTACGAGAATTTGTTTGCACCAATATCACCGACACCTCCAACAACATACATTCCTGTCTCACAACAGGGATGTTCTAAGACTCGAGTGCCGGTGCTTCCGACAAAACGCCGCTTTCTCCCGCTGATCGCATTTTCGATTGAATAATATCCCTGTGAAGGTGGTGGTGAGGATGACAGGGCTCCACTCCTTAGGTGCCAACGGGGCGTCATAACTTAACCCCTTAGGTGTCATGGGAGGATAACAGGTCTCTACATTTTTAGTACAAACGCTACACTAATAAGCTATGGAATCTGAGTTACTGTCTGTATAAGCTGGACTGCTGATCATATCACATGGTATCATCCTCTCAGATATTCACACACGTTTATTTGAATGTTGAGCCCAGACAATGTGTGAATGCGTTTACCTCTCATATGACCTTGACCGATGGTGGTATGGTGTAGATGTGCTTTTAAAAATGCTTCCTTTGTTGTGTGGGTGTACCTGAACCTCATTGTTACGCTACCTTCCATTTCCTTACAGCCTACATGCATTCACGACGATCACGGACCGTATCAGTGACGTGGGTAATTAACATTTGCATACTATGCGAGGGGGTTAAAAAAGGAATCATTTGACTGTCCACGATGGTAGAATGATGTAGGCGTAGTTGGGCATGTCTTGTGACTGTGATATGTCTGTCGTATTTTTCGATGCCGTTTTTATTTTGTTCACAGTACCCGCGTGTTGCGATTGATCACATTCACCGTCCTTGGTCGCTCGTGGTCAGACACAACACAAGATGACATGACTTGATGATACTGTGTTGGATCTGTAAAGATCCAAGACTTGTTTCTAGCTTTTTGCAACAGTTATGAAATCCAACTGGGGAAAATCATTCTTCTTGAACCATTGATTAAAAATAGCTGTCATTAGCCCTCTTCGAACGTTTAACGTGAGGTTAAGATGTCACAACCTTCTACCCCTGAGTACACTCAAACACCCCCACATACCGAATGCCATTATTTGAGGGCAAAAGACAGTCATTAATTGTTTCTCTGCCCCCGTCTTCCGGAGGACGGGGGAGTAGGCGAAGTGACGCAACCGACTTGGTCACGTGAGCAGTTGACGCGGCCCCACTCGCCCAAAAACGTTACCTTTTTCTGTATAAATACCAATAGATGCAACATTTAGTCGCCACCGTTCCCGTTCGGAGACTGCGAGTATAGTTTGGGACGACTGTGTCCACGATTAGGAGCAAGTTGGTACTCAGTAATTGGGAAACATGACGAATCAAGGGAGCGGTGCAGAAGAATTGTCAAACAACTTGGACAACAACTACACGATAGTTGCTGCCATTGATTTCGGCACAACCTACAGCGGGTATTCATTCTCATTCAAAAAGGAACCAAAAGACATATTCACACCAACGACATGGGGCGATATTGTCGGGATAGCAGGTTCAACAAAGACACCAACTTGCGTTTTGACTGACGATAAAGGCGAAATGGTGGCGATTGGTTACAAAGCCCAAAAGCTATTCTCTGAGATGGATTCCGAGGAAGCCAGAAGCCACAGATTCTACAGTCACTTCAAGATGAAACTTCACACTGAAAAGGTTGGTGCTTTATCCGTTCAACTATACTATACATTACGCTTAATAATTGTCTGCAGCCAATGTTTCCTGTCTACAGAATTTGACCAAGTATACAGAAATCGAAGACCAAAGTGGGAACAAGGCATCAGCGTTAGATATTTACGCTATGGTCCTCAAAGCTATCAAATCGGAAATGTTGGAGGACCTGATAGATCAAGGCGTCAAGTAAATATTTTTACTCGTTGAGCTGAGTTAATAGCTTCCTTTAGTCGAGGAATCTATTCCTCTATGTAACCATATAACGTTATCCTTTCAGAGATGTCGATGTTAGTCTCATTCGTTGGGTGCTCACAGTTCCCGCCATCTGGACAGACGGCGCCAAGCAGTTCATGAGACAAGCAGCGGTCCAGGTATAGCATTGAAGTCCATTTTCGTGCATAGTTTGAAGATTTTAACCCGTCACATTTAAGTCGACTATATTGATGATTAGTTACTCATGTTTTTGTCAGAAGTTCGTTATGTTGTCGTTTATCGTTTTATCATGTAGTTAAGGCACCTCATTTAGTAAAGGAACACCTAACAATTCGATTTATCTTACACTATACTGATTAGGCCACGCGGTCGCATTTTATGGAATTCTTGAACTCTATTTATCCATAAAAACAGGCTGGTCTGGTGCAAGAAGTAGACTCGCGGAATCTGATTCTCGCTCTGGAGCCAGAAGCTGCTTCCCTTTGTTGCCTACAGCTTCCCTTGGCTGGATTCGCGATGCGAGGCGATTCCTCTGTCACGCTGTCCACTGGGACGAAGTACCTTGTTCTGGACGCCGGAGGTGGGTTTGGCATATTTTTACATTACCCCACTACAAATTCTTGATTATGATGTCAGTGAACAATCATCCTTAGCGCATTAAAATATTGACCACGGCTTGTGTTTGTGTTTGTAAATGAATCAATGACAAATACTATGACATGTTTGCAGGTGGCACTCTGGACATCACTGCCCATAAGGTGCTTGAAGGCAGCAAGCTAGAAGAACTCTACTGGGCTAATGGGGGGGCAATGGGATGGAACCGCGTCAACGAGAGCTTTCGGGCGCTCATTGAGGGTATCTTTGAGGGTGAATTTATGGATATGTACAGGTTGAGGAATCCTGGTGACTATAACAGCATAATGAACAGGCTAGAAACGGTCAAAAAGGGATTCCAACCCCACGAGAATTCATCATCGTCATTTAGTCTCACTCTCGGTATGAATGATCTATATGAAGAGATATGCCATAAGAAGATCAGCCGCAGTGTTACAGCAGAGTATAGAAAGCTTGGCGTCAAGGTAACAAATGGTTTGATAAAGATACCCCACGCTGTCATGGAGACAATCTTCACACCTGTTGTGGATGACATCCTGTCTCACGTGGATGGCCTTTTCAAGAAGGATGAGCTACGTGACATCACGACCATACTGATGGTGGGAGGATTCAGCAACTGCGCTTTCCTACAACAAGCCATCAAGAAGAAGTTCACCAAATACGACGTGTTGGTTCCGAAGGAAGCTGCGGCTGCGGTTATGGAAGGCGCTGTTCAATTTGGTCATAAACCTGAAGCCATCAGTGCCAGAGTTGCAAGGATGACATATGGCTATAAGTGCAACCAGGCATTTAATGTGGACAGGCATGATCCAGATAAGACTATCACCGATGACCACGGTAAGGCTGCAAATGATGTGTTTGTTCCTTTTGTAGAAATAGGAGAACAAATCGGCTGCGATGAAGTCAAGACAACAAATCTGGTCCCAAGTTTTAAAGACCAAGAGTCGGTCCAAGTTCAATTCTTCAAAACATTCAAGAAGAAGCCAGAAAAGAAAGCGATGTATGCTGATGATGAAGGCATGACCAAGATAGGATCATTGACGGTCGATCTGCCGGGGAAAGGCCTTGACAGAAAAATAGAAGCAGCTATGAGGTTTGGTGGGACTGAAATAGAGGCTCATGCGCGAGACCTGCGAGAACGAGGCCACGTCGTGCGCACCACTCTCGACTTCCTCAGCAAGTAGGACAAGCTCAGGTTGCAGCTGCATTTGGTGTGACTCAGCAGAGATAACCGATGTTTCTCTAAATTTAGATTTGGGATTGCCTAATGAGTGATTGTCTATATATATATATATATATATATATATATATATATATATATATATATATATATATATATATATATATATATATATATATATATATATATATATATATATATATATATATATATATATTATATGGAAATGACAAGATACGCATTTATATATAGCGCGATTGTTAGTTTGATTTTGTAATAAGTAACTTGTAACAATTTGCTCGTGATGAAATAAAAAAATGTAACAAAGTTTATGACCTTTCAATGCACGAGCAATATAATTCTTTCACAACTGATGACGGTTATGCAAATAGTAGGAGCATTGAGATAATTGATCCACTAAAATAAATATCAAATGCTACAAAATACGGCTCAATTAGAATGTCTTTATTTCGAAAGCAATCACACTCATTTGATCTTTTAACACGACTCTCTGTGGTGTCAAATAACACCCTAGTACGTCACTTACGTAGCATACACTCGACGTTAAATTTAATCAAAAGTTTCATCATCGCTACAGGTCAACATACCAAATGAGATTAACAAATGCATTTGAACATACCAGGGTGTTCTGTTGAGTGGCAAACATTCATAGAAATGTGTAAAATCTTCAACAATATATAATGCTTCGACTTAATACAGAGGATCGACAATAAGCACGCACCCAAATTGGATACAAGTCTCAATGGCGTCACAAGAGGCAGGCACGGGTGTTCAGTAGCATTTTATTCTGCTGAGAATGCAGTTTGTCTACCGCCATACCTCAGCGAATACATCACACAACGCACCGCCCTAACCCCACACCTAGCCCTACAGGGTGTCCTCGTAAATGGAACGTCCCTGCAGGGCTACCCCACACTCTGCCCATATAGCCCCACCCCTTCCCCCTACCACCAACACTTGTGTGGTAGGGTGACGTGCGTTTCTGACATCCCCCACGTGAATGAAGTGCTCCTTTATTGGTTACTTTCAGTAGTACTCCGTCGTTTACATCATATTACTTCTGTAGCATTTACAGCAATGTCACCACAATCGTCACTGCCATTGGTACCCTCGTCACTGCCATTGGTACCCTCGTCAGCGCCATTGCTACCCTCGTCACCGCCATTGCAACCCTCGTGACCGCAATTGATACCCTCGTCACCGCCATTGCTACCCTCGCCACCTCTATTGCTACCCTCGTCACCGCCATTGCTACCCTCGTCACCGCCATTGCTACCCTCGTCACCGCCATTGCAACCCTCGTCACCGCAATTGATACCCTCGTCACCGCCATTGCTACTACCACCTTATTGTACCCTCGTCAACGCCATTGGTACCCTCGTCACCGCCATTGGTACCCTCGTCACTACCATTAGTACCCTCGTCACCGCAATTGGTACCCTCGTCACCGCCATTGCTACCCTCGTGACCGCAATTGGTACCCTCGTCACCGCCATTGCTACCCTCGCCACCCCCTCGTCACCGCCATTGCTACCCTCGTCACCTCCATTGCTACCCTCGTCATGGCCATTGCTACCCTCGTCACCGCCATTGCTACCCTCGTCACCGCCATTGCTATCAATTTCAGTTGTGATATTGAGATAGGGATTATTCCCCCGCTCTTTAAACCCACGCTGTCATCGGATGATGCGCGATTCCAGTCCACAATTCAACGCTGTTATGGACACGAGGTCGGCCTGGATTCCCCGGGTGTAATTCCTATCATTTCTCATTTCACCCCCTCACAAGTGGAGAATTATTGCAAGGGTCACCGACACGGTGTGCGATCATTCTGACCTGGAACGAAATAGAAGATAGTGTTATAAAACAGAACAACCCACGCTACAAATGAAGAAGTCTAACACAAACTCCTACACCATACCATCATCGGTCAAGGTCATGTAGGAGGTAAACGCCCTCATATTGTGTTTTGACTCCATATTTAAATATGGCATATGGGTGGTTGTGAATATCTGAGAGGAGGGTGTCACGCGACTAGCACGCCTACAGAAACATCCCATCCCCGGTCAAGGTCAGCCCGGATTGGTCACATGATTAGTTTACCAATTTGGAATTTTATTAGGATCCCAACGTGAAGTGCCCACCCCCCCCCCGACAGTACCATGTTACTTACTGTTTCAATGGAATTTTATTTGATCTGCACTACTTTACTTTTACTTTCAGATGTTGTAGCTATCAGGCTATAGATGAAGAAACTGAGGGATGGGAGCCCACTCATTGTCAATGGAAAGCATGCACGTTTCAACTGCCGCTGCTTTAAAATGGTCATCTGCACGTGGGTAGGTGTGTATGTGCGCAGGTAGTTGCGCAAACGTGGGCGGGTGAGAGGGCGTTGGGGTGGGTACGGGATGGTGGTGTGGCAAAGCGAGGGTCGGAGTTTCGGGTCCATTTTAGCGGGCTGTCTTGGGATGGAATGAGCGCCGCAGAATAGGCTCCCATTAGTGATGCAGATTGGTTGTTCTGTTAATGAAAGGAGAAAGTTTAATGTGAATGAGTCTATATACAGACCTTATTTCATGAGTGATTTAACATTGAGACAAGAACACTGAGGCGTTAAAATAGCGTCACACAGCTTTTCGGTAGCTACAGTTAGCTTTTCGTTCAAAGAGCAACTAGCCTTTGCCCTCACCACATGGTTGAACCAGGCTTGATTGGCGATAGAATGGCGTGGGTGTAATTATTGAGGTGCTTGCATGATTCTACGCCTCTGTGTAAATTTTTAAGTAACCACGATTTCCGATTCGTCGTGCTTCATGCCGGTGACTGACTTTCGCTTTTGTGTGTGTGGGGGGGGGGGGGGGGGGGGGGGGGGGGGGGGGGGGGTGGTGTTAGAAATATATGGTTACGGGGGCAAATGCGCAGAGGGACAAGGGAGAGCATTCTCAATAGTCAATTAAGGTTTGAGTTCGCAAACTGATCCATGCATTAATTTTTTTTTAAACTACATACAACACCAAGCGTTATGAGTTTACTGTTAATAATGAAGTTGATGAATTTTGTGAGATGACCAGGTAAGACAAGAGGTGCATTTACATATACCCCATGGTATGGTCGTTGGTTATTAAAAATCAAATCGGTTGTAGATCAAATTAGACCAAATTCATACATGCTTATTTAGCCTCACTATGACGCAGGTGAACCAAATATGTTCACCCCAACACGAGACAAGAAAAGAATAAATAAATAGGTCATCCACCAACACGGTCAGATGGGCTGAGTTCTGTTGCAACCTTAACAAAGGAATGAGTGCTGCAGCAATCTTAAAAATGGGCTGAGTGCTGCAGCAATCTTAAAAATGGGCTGAGTGCTGCAGCAAGTTTAACAATAAACTGAATGCAGCTGGCAACTCAATTGCGAACTATGTGCTGTCGACTGCATATCAATAAGCTGAGTACTGAACACTGCATAACGATTAGTTTATTGATACAGACTACATAGCTGAGTGCTACTCACTGCATAACAGCTGCCTTAGGGTTGCAAACTACATGACAATTCGCTGAGTACTGTTCGTTGCTCAACAAAGAGCTGGGACTTGTAGCCGAGTGCAGCCCGTTTTACAAAAAGCTTAGTGCTGTTGTCAACGTGAATACGGGCTAAGTGCTGCAGACTGTTTTAAACTGAATGTTACAGCCAGTTTAACAATGAGATGCCTACTGCCGCCAGCAAGGCAATGAAATGATTTCATTGTTGAAGATCGTCATATATGAGTTTGCGTGCTGAAGACAGCTTAACAATGAGCTCCCTTGCTGAAGTCAACTTAATAATGAGCTCCCTTGCTGAAGGCAGCTTAACAATGAGCTTACATGTTGAAGCCAGCTTAACAATGAGCTTGCGTGCTGAATCCAGCTTAACAATGAGTTTGCGTGCTGAAGCCAGCTTAACAATGAGTTTGCGTGCTGAAGCCAGCTAAACAATGAGCTTGCGTGCTGAAGTTAGCTTAGCAATGAGTTTGCGTACTGAAGCCAGCTTAACAATCAGCTTGCGTGCTGAAGCCACCTTAACAATGAGCAAAATGCTGAGAATAGCTAGTATTATAAAGGGAAGAGTACCACAGTTAGTTGAGCGATGACTAGGGCACTAGTAAAACAAACATCCCCCCCACATCACTTAGCAACATTTGCTTGCTGACCTGATTTTCATGATGTTTTGATATCAGGGATGTGGAGTAACTCACTTGGGACTTCGTCCGCATAAAGTTCAGTCCCGTCAAGCCTTCACCAAGCGTAACCCTGCGCCTCGTCACCAACACATCCCGCCTCAGCCCCACGACAAACCGGCGCCCAAAACAGAGAAAACGCACTGGCACAACCTACCTTTTTACTAATGAATTTACACAATGCGCGGCTGGTTAAGAAACCAGGCTCATTGACTATCAATGGAAACATGAAAATTCCGACTGTTGCGGCATTAACTGTGCAAGAGGGCCAGTAGCTGCTCAGTGGACCATTGCACTAAGTGTTTAACGCTGTTAAGAGATGAGGTGTGGCGAAGCAACGGTGTAAGTTTGGGGTCCATTTAGCGGGGTGAGTAAGGATGGAATAGCGATGCAGAGTAGAGTTGTGGGTTCGTACGGGTTGTACGGATTGGTGACGTAGTTCTGTTAATGAAAGAGGAGGGTTCCTCGTGAATAGGTCCATAGGCTTGTTTCATTAGAGATTTAACATTAAGACAATATCACGGAAGCGTTGAATTCGCATCACAACTCGGCGTTTTGTTAAATCTTAGTATTCTGCTCCTGCAGCTGTAGAACACAGCTCTGTGTAAAACAATGAATACACCTTCCTCATATCGTTTTAAAGCTAAAGTTAGCTTTTCGATACATGAGAAACTAGCCGTCGCACTCAGCCCCTTGTACAACTAGAGAATGTTGTAGGTGTATTTGTCGATATTTATGTTGCCTGCTGCATTACCAATGAACTGAGAGTTGAGTCGATAAACAATGAACTTAGCTCTTTAGCCAGATAAACTATGAACTGGGTACTTGAATCTGCTTAACACTGTCTTACCTATGTAGGGTACCTACCTTGACAGATACGCAATGGTGTAGGTGTACTTTTCAGACGGCTGCATTTGTAAAGTGGGTGGTTTTAGTTTCATAGAGCCGTCGTCTATTTTGTTATAGCCTCAGAGTATTCAAACTGGTCGCCGACCGTGTTGTTGACATTTATAATTGATTCGTTACATGTCGTTTTTTTACAAAAACTTGTGACGACTGCGATATGCTTGTTGTATTTGTTGGCTCTTTTCGTTCGTTTGTAGAATCCATGCATACCGATTGATTACATCCAGGACGATTGCCCATCCGATCTTAATTAAAACGCAACAAGCAAAACGGTCTTCATCATTTCCATGAACCCATTTCTACAATATGTACAATTTACATATAGTATATATATATATATATATATATATATATAGATATATATAGATATATATATATATATATATATATATATATATATATATATATATATAGATATATATATCTATATATATATATATATATATATATATATATATATATATATATGTGATATATATATATATATATATATGTATATATATATATATGTATATATCATATATGTATAATATATATATATATCTGTATATATATACATATATAATGAATGTAGGTAAAAGTATATAATATATATACATATATATATATATACATATATAAATATATACGTATATATATATACATATATATATATATATATATATATATATATATAAGTGTGTGTATATATATTTATATATATATATAAATACATTTATATATATATTATAAATCCCTAATATATATATATATAGAGATATATATATACATATATATATATATAAATATATTTATATATATGTTAATATGTTATAATTTGTTAATATATATATATATTTATATATATAACTATATGTATATATGTATAAAAATACATATTAATGTATATATATATATATATATATATATATATAAATGCAGATTTTTGCATATATATAGAGATACATTTATATATATAGAAGTATATATACACGTGTATAAAAATATATATAAATGTATATATATATATGTATATAATTATTCATGCATATATGTATGAAGATATATATGTATATATATGTATATATATGTATTATATATATATATATATATATATAAAGATGTATATAAATATATACATAACATAAATCTATGAATAAATATCAATCTCTCTCTGTACATATGTAAATATGTATAACTATATATATATATAAATATGTATATAAATATGTATATATATAAATATATATATTTATATATATATGTATATATGTGTATATATATATATATATATATATATATATATATATAGTTATATATATATATTTGTATATATATTCAAACAAATATGTAAGTATACATATGTTTATATTATACATATATGTATTCAGTGCTACCCCGATTATTCGCCCCAGTCCAGATCCATAAATTTGAGCCGGAAGTTAAATGAAAAGGGCTAGTTAGCGAATATGGGTCGAAATTAGTACCCTAGCGAACAGAGGGAAAACTAGGTTGGCGCGTCATCCGCCATTTATTTGCGGCTGAAACTTGTCAGTAGGATTGCTATACGGGTAAAGAAATATGAATTTAATCATACTGATTTATTTGGGAAATGCAAAATGAGTTGATTTCATTAAGTTGTGCGCTGGTTTATATTCGCTTTCAGCGCCAAACGTTTTCTCACCCCATTCTCACCTTATTCCCGTGGCGTCAACACCTCGCCCAGGTAGATTTAAGACGTTCTAGTATATTACTTCCAACTGAATAAAAGTAATAATTGATTGCAATAATTAATGCAGATAATATCCATTCTCTAACTCAAATAGACCGTACACAAAGTCAAAGGCTCTATGGAGCTTATCGGGGAAACTAACGTCCTCTGGAAGTAACACCGTAGAGACGGACCTTCGGTAAAAATAATTAATTTTCAACCTAAAATTATTACTGTATTTGAACCTGCTCACAAGCGTAACCAATCGCACATGAAAATATGTACCACAGCTGTGTGCCAAGATTGGTAATAGTATTGCGCAGCAAGCCTTTCCTATTTGACTTGCAATAAAAGTGTCACAAAATGAAAATGTGATTAATTATCAATGATATATTGTAGATGTTCCCTGTAACTATAAGTATCCTGATTTGTCAAGAATGTCAAAGGTGAGAGAACTTGTATTAAACATGCAAGCTGGATGAAAACTCACTGTATTAGGTAGATAAATTGTGGAATTCAGCTGGTTGACAAATCATAATATATATATATATATATATATATATATATATATATATATATATATATATATATATATATATATATATATATATATATATATATATATATATATATATATATATATATATATATATATATATATTGCAAAGTGTCTGTAGGTTATCTATGATAGCATGCAATTCAAAGTTTAATAGGATTGACCAATCATGGTTTTCACTGTGTTGACTCTTGGTAAACGTGGGTTGAGAATGCATACGATAATGCTGGTATACTATATATATTTGGTTGGTTGAATATTTATGACACTCTGGTAGACCCCACGTAGAGGTCACAAAGCTGATAACTTAAGGTATGCATCTTAAGGTAGAAATGGGTTGACTAGTGGTTAAAAAGAACTTGGTTGGTTAAGTGGTGGGTTGACATCTGATTCGGTTAGTTGAAACCTCCAGGTATTATGATGGGTTGACTTATTGCAATTTATATGCAGTGTAGGTTCTAAAATGGGTTGACCTATCATGACAATCAGTGGATTGACAGCTGTAAGTATTCAAATGGTTGACTCCACTCAATAATCAATGGGGTGACAGTTGTGGGTATTCATATGAATGACACATCTCAATACTCAGGGAATGGGTGGGGGGAGGGAAGCTATGGGTATTCATATAGTTGACTCGTCGCAATATTCACGGGGGTGACAGCTATATGTATTCATATGGTTGACTCTAACCCTGCCAAATGCTTTGCATGTATTACCATCCAACCGGCGCTAGGTTGACTCATTTTAATATTTAGTGGGGTGACAGATGTGGTATTCAAATGTTTGACTCGTCTCAATATTCATTGGGGTGACAGATGTGGATATTCTTATGGTTAACTAATTGTATTTTAAGCCACATGGTTGAGTGCTCTAGACATTCGATAAGCTGATGTATCAAAATATTCCGGAAGTAGAAAACGTGGGTTGACCAATCTGTCTGAAGAAAAAGGTTGCAGCTCCAATTAAGTGGCATTCAATCATTAGGCAACGGCTATTTTCCTGGAATAGATTAATTACCAACTTCATTGCGAATAAGTTGATATTTTGGAAACGTGCAATCAACCCAAAATACCACAGTCAAATCTATCATAAACAATGAAAGACAGATTTAGCCGGTTAGAAATTTCTTCCCTGCCGACGCGAGACTGAAGAAAACCAACCGGTCGATCATATGACTTATATTATATTGCACAACATAAGTTGTGGCTCCAAGGAAAGACATAATTCACTCCCTTTGGTTGAAAACATCGGGAGTCGGCATATCACGCATGTATATAGTCTTTAGGTGGAGTTTTAGAGCAAGTGCGTCCAGATTTTTTATGAATTATAGCGGCAGTTTTTATGGAGTATAGAGGCAGTGTGTGGGGCATAGAACCAGTGAGTGTGAGTATAGAGCCAGTGAATGTGATTTGTAGAGCAAGTAAACTTGGGGCATACAGCTAGTGTTTGAGGTGTAAAGAGCCTGTATGTTTTGGCAAGTGCGAGCGGTGAATAGAGCCAAGGGGCATGGTGTATACAGCCACTTTATGTGGTGTACAGGGTCAGTTTGTATGATAGATAGAGCTTGTGTGTCTGATGAAGAGAGACAGTGAGCGTGGTGTTTCGAGCTAGTGTTAGTGGTAGTGAGTGTGGTGTATAGAGCCAGTGTGTATGACGGTGTGCAGGGCGCAGGTCACGTAGACACCAATACACCAGACACACTGGCTCTGTACACATAACTGGCAAACCGAGTGTTGTGTGATTGGATAGTTCCAGCCAGAATACTCATAACTAATTGTGATAACACCTCTTAAACAGCAACTGAGGTAAATTCATTTTGTGTGTGAAATGGGGTCTTACATATCAAGCGAATTTTAAACATTCTCTATTCACTAACTCAGGTCGGTTCATAAACTTAGTGTTTCAGTGTACTGTTTACCTGAGACATTAAAAGACAGAGAAGAGGTGTGTTCAATGACTCGAGTGCCTGTTAAATCTAGCACTACTTGGCAGAGAACCAAAACAGAACCGAGTAGTGCTTGCTTGTTAATAGTATCGTGACACAATGTCAAATAACTTCCACTCTTTATTAGCGTCAGTATTATAAAACTCACATCACCTCCATTCGTTTAACCTCGGTGTGTAGTGTTCACCGTGCATTAATTGCACTGTGTGTTATTGCTACCACCCAACCATTTGTTGTTCTCGAGTAATTGTTTAGTGTGTCAATCAAGCTGATCTAACACAAATTGCCTCCATTATCTACCATGTCAGGTACCCACCACCCCTGTAGTTATAGTTGTGCTGGTAAACGGATCTCAAACAATCTTGTCAGTGATGTGCATGAATTGAGGGAAACCTCACAGGATATCATTGTGGTAACAGCTATGTGGTGTGCCCAACTAGATGAAACATGTTTTCTCCTCATTTAGGAATGTACGTACCGCATACCAAAATCAGCTATCATTTGATAAGAACCATGGAACCACGTGAGAGCGTTGAATTATATCTCACAGCCTGGAGCGTATAAAGTTGTGTGGTAATGTTGGAGTGTTTATTTGTTTGTTGTAACATTGTTCTGACATATTTCATCCATCTGAACCAAGAGACCCTTGACGCGATGACCTACCACGAAACCATAATTCACACAGCATCATACTACATCGCTAGTTTCATTAAGTATTTCTTTCAATTAATTTTTCCCCAAGAACATTGTTAACAAATTAAGAAAATATTGTTTCACAGCAAAATATGTTTTCATGTACTGAAGTCTAAATTTACTCACCTTCTGCTGACAGGACAAAGAAGATGACATAATGGCGTGAGTCAAATCCACTGCGCTTCGGCTAGATGACAACACCAAACTTTGTTTGTGTGGGTTTAGTGCAACTCTGGTTGGTGCCATAGCCAGTCTGGGTTATATGTGTGATCAAACATGACCATATTTCTTGGGAGTCTCCTACATCCCTGGCCACGTGGCTCACCATGTAAATTACAAACATCCTCCGATTCTAAACGAACTTGAATGTGGTTTTCTTTCAAAGGCATTTTGGATTGCATCATCATGCGTTTCCTTGATAAATACCTCGTTTGACATTGCCTGTAATATGTGGTCATATATTTACTCGATGGATCTGAATGTGTTATAATACTATTCAAGTTCCCCCTGCCTCTCCATTGATTGTCAGCACGATATGGCCCTGCGCTAAATCCCATTGGTTAATCGCTAACGAGTCTACATCCCATGCGGGCTCGTTAGGCCAGAGGCCGTGATCCAATAGCGTGGGTTGTTTAAAGGCCTCTGGGTAATCCTTTTTCCCGGGGTACGAAATAACCAGCCCGCTCATATCATTTAGAGAAATTCTTCTAGTCCAGAGTGGGATGTGTGTTTGAATGATTGTGCATTACTTTGCGTAAGGTGATTGGAGTGCGTGTTAATGAGTGACGGTTATTGCCCAGGCCAGTATTCCCAAAAAGTTATGATGATGAGAGCCTGTTTAGAATGATTATGCCTAAAAGAATATATATGTTGCACATGGCCACTATCTAACATGTAAGTCCGGATACACAACGATGCGACACTTTAATTGCATGTGTTGTACGTGCGGGAGAAGATCAATATAAGCATCTCATATTTGAGATCCATCCAATTTCAGTGAAAATTTAATATCAGGTTTCTAATCATAGATGCACATCCTTAAACATCATAAATTGTACATAAAAGGCTAGAACTCTCAAACTGAGAGTAACTATTAAATAACTAACGAACGTTATGATATGAGGTGTACAATTTGTTGATACAATTCCACCATAATTGTGCAGTGTACATGGGCATCTAAAAAGTTTTAAGCAGTTTCAGTTTCACAGGGACAGAATCTGCGAAGGATATTTCCTTGAACAAATAAACTTCTACTCAGTCGATTGATGTCATTATATAGCAGAGATCGTTGCATATAATGTGGCCTATAGATATCTGAACTAATAAAATATCTTGAGTTTTTCACCATTTAAATTCAAAGCTGGACTTTCAGATGTTTTGACAAAAATAACATACAAGCACATTTCTTGAAATTGAAAATCATATCATGCGAATTACTGTTTCACAAATATGCAGTAATTTATCAAGACCAGATATTGGAGGGCTAAAAACAACAATATCATCAGAATAAATGAGATGATTGACACTCATTCCATGACTTACACACCCATTTATTCAACATAGAGCTAATATCATTGACAAATAGATGCGGTGCAAAATAGTAAAATAAACAGAGGGGCAGTTGCCCCAACAAAGAGCAATCTTTTGATTTTTATACCATCACACATAGGATTCTTACAATATAGTCAGCTCTCTATACAGACATAAGTGATTTTGGGTGACAGATGAAACACACCATTTTCCCTTGCAATTGCAGTGGTGTGCACAAGATATAAAAATTTCTCCCACAAATGCTACATGGTACCTGTTTTAGAGAAAATGGCAAATATTCCTTGGCAGATGATAGTATATTTGCAGATTGATTATGCAGAAGGAATTATATAGTTGTTATAACAATAGAAAATATGACACAAATAGAAACATTATTCAAGGGCTTTAGATAGGTACTAGATTATTGGGTAATTGTACCGGAATACAAGCATATAACCATATAAATGCACAAACATACAAGTTCGCCATCACTTTTCCCACATCTTCTGCAGTAACTTCTGTTATCCAAATATGTTTTGATAATTGAAACACTTTGAATAGTTTCAGTATATGTAATATCTTAATTTTGGCCAAATAGTTTAAATTAAAACGCTGGTTTATTTCCGTCAATCTATATGTTAGATTTTTAAAACTGCTAACATTTGTCAGGGTTGTAACATTTACAACCCTGTAGTCATTGAAATACTTTTATGCCCAGTTAATTGGTCTGATTGAACAGGAAACTTTGTTTCTGCATCAACAAGGATGCACAACTCCACTCTTCAATAGATTTTAGCTATATACAAATTGACCTTCATCACACATAGTATTGAATTACCTCTAATGTCATACAGTCTACAAGCAATTGTCTTCCACTCATTTGCCATTGCAAATTCTTCCTTGGTGATGGTCTCATGGATAAACTTGAATTCCAAATATTCAAAGCACTGGTAGATTTACAAATAAAATATATGATAATTTCCCACAACGAATGCTAAGAAGCATATGGTACAGACAACATGCTGATTCATTTACCTTCACAACCTACACACCACAGATGTACGAATCTATTCGTCTGGAGGAATGACTTGCAGCTGTGATATTAATAATATTGACCACCTCCAGGCCTGCCTATCCTTTGTCCACCATGAAGCACCTTAGAATAAATCATCATTGTTGTAAGGCACATATTTTTGCATATCTTCCATGACAAAATAGTGACTGGAAATTCATGTTGACATGAAGAAATCACATCTTGTAAACTACTTTGTTCCACACAAACTAGAAATATTTCAGACAACCATATCCCATAAATTAGTTGTACTTTCTTGTAAACCTTAACAAGAATTAAATGAGCTAGTACAAAGTATAATATTCAATCTTTTTTATATTCACATATCAGCCTAAATATAAAATTTTATATGAATAGTAACAATAACCAAGTTTTATACAATAAATTAAATAAGTTGCCAATAAAAAAAGGCACAATTTGTAAATGTATTGGCATTGCAGCAGTTGTTACAATCTAAGTGTGATAATATGATTAAGAGGGGTCAAAAATGTATAAAATATACCCCAAAGGTTAGTATATGGCCAACATTAAAACTGGAAGGAAATATATTAGTATAAACACTTACAACCCTATCAACAGAAACACCAATATAAAAGGTCTGAATACTGCTATTCAGAACAATGCTCTTCCTTAACAACCACCTCCAATTCTCTTTAATCCTCTGCATCATATCTAGTTTTTTTCTCCTATTAAATTAAAATATATGATATTTTCAGACTTGATATTGATGATCTTGAACAACATAGTAAATGATGAAAATTTGTCAACTGTTGGCTACAGCATGTAATTTGTGGAATTGATAAACCAGATAGTACAAGTATTTATTCATTGGCAAAACAAGTATGTGAATTGTACATAAATTAAAAAAACGTACATACTCATGCACATACATAGATACATGTTATTCATAATAAAACATTTATCAAATGTAAAAAAAAGGAGGTGTGGGCCTTACCAAAGATATCCAATGGTTTCCTCCTTGCAAGTATGCACACACGGTCAGTTGAAAGTTCTGAAGCTTGGTTTAAGGATGATAAAGTTAAGACAAGCATTAAGGAACATTCTATTCGGATTCAAATATTTTGAGTTTTCAATCAATAGGAAGGAATCAGGTTTTGACATCAACTGTACTACAGACTAAGAAATCAAGGTGAATATTTTTTTATTTCTTTTTTAGATAATATATCATGTTAATTATTAGTAACAGTTTCAATAGATTTAATGATGTTGATTCATATTGATTTAAATAGTTGACTTTGAAATTATTTTGACATTAACTGTACTACAGACTTCAAGGTGAATATTTTTAAATTCTTTTTTTCGATATTTGTCGGGTTAATTATTAGTAATAATTTGAATAACATTTATGGTTCTGATTTATATTGATTGAAATAGTTTACTTTGAAATTGTTTTGACATGAACTGTACTACAGATTTAGAATACAAGGTGAATATATTATATTTCTTTTTTCGATAATATATTAGACAAATCAATAGGGATAATTTTAATGTTATTAATGATTTTGATTCATATTGATTGAAATAGTTGACTTTAAAATTGCTTTGACATAAACTGTACTACAGACTAAGAAATCAAGGTGAATATTTTTTTATTTTTTTTAGATATATCATGTTAATTATTAGTAACAATTTAAAAAGGATTGATGATTTGACTTATATTGATTGAAATAGTTGACATTGAAATTATTTTGACATAAACTGTACTAAAGACGAAGAATTCAAGGTGAATATTTTTTTTATTTTTTTTCGATAATATGTCATGTTAATTATTAGTAACAATTTGAATAGACATTGATGGTTTGATTTATATTGATTTAAATAGTTTACTTTGAAATTATTTTGACATTAACTGTTCTACAGATTTAGAATTCAAGGTGAATATTTTTAAATTTCTTTTTTCGATATATGTCAGACAAATTATAGTAATAATTTTGAATAAAATTTATGGTTCTGATTCATATTGATTGAAATATAGTTTATTTCAAAATTGTTTTGACATAAACTGTACTACAGACTGTAGAATACAAGGTGAATATTTTTTTTTTTTTTCCATAATATATCCGTTAATAATTATTATTAAAAAAGGATTGATGATTTTTTATATTATTGAAATAGTTGACATTAAAATTGCTTTGCATTGTAATAGACGAAGTCTGAATTTTTTATTTCTTTTTTAGACATAATAACTGTATTAAAGACTGAATAGAACTTCATGATTTGATTTATATTGATTTAAATTCTGAAATAATGACATTCGTGCTACAAGGTCATATTTTGATATTAAATTTTTTTTTTCGATAATATGTCATTTATCATTTGATTGATATTGATTGAAATTTATGGTTGATTTGTATTGAAATTGCTTTGACATTAACTGTACTACAGACTTAGAATTCAAGGTGAGTTTTTTTATTTTTATTTTCCATAATATATTCGGCAACACATTAGTGATTTTTTAAATAGTATTTATGATTTTGATGTTGATTGAAGTAGTTGACTTTGAACTCTTTTTTCGACAGCATAAGAATTCAAGGTGAATATTTTTATTTTCTAATCTATTGTGATAATTTTAATGTTATTTATGATTTTGATTTATTTTGATTGAAATAGTTTACTTTGACATTAACTGTACTACAAACTAAGAATTCAAGGTGAATATTTTTTTCTTTTTTTGATAATTGCAAATTATAAGTGGTAATTTTTACGGAATTTATGATTTTGATTTATATTGATTGAAATGGATGACTTGGAAGTTTTGGTCTGTAGTACAATTTATGTCAAAAATATTTTAATTTCTTTTTTCAATAATATTTCAGTCAAATCATGATTTTGATTTATATTGATTGAAATGTTTACGGAGTAAGGTGAATAGTACTTTTTTCGATAATATATCAGGCAAATCATTAATAATAATTCGAATAGTAGTTGGTATTTTGATTGACATTGTTTGAAATAGTTGCAGTGGTATGTAAAAAATGACTGCATAATATCGTTCGATGTGTTACAGATGACAAAGAACTCTACTACGAAAATCATACATAGAGTACTGATCGCTTGTATTTTGATTTCTTGCAATTAAAAGCCCACCGGAAGTTGAGTGAAAGGATGGGTAGTATTCAGTAATTAAATTGGAATTCACAATTCATTTTTTTGATGTCTAAAACTGATTGAATTGATCAAAATATTTGTTACTAGATATATATGGTGTTTTGCATTTACTGATTGCCTGATTATATCTCCTGTCTTTATATGTCACTAACAATTACGCATAAATCGTCTGTTTTTAATGGAACTTTTAAATAATTGTTTCCAACCAGTGGATGCTACTGGGAGAATCATTAACTAAAGATTAACGTCTGTCTATTTAATTCAACCAGAAATTTTCACTGCAGTTAAAACAATCTTGGTCTTTTTGGCTTATGTCATATTTGTTTCAAATTTAATAAGCTCACCATATAAGAAAGCAATAATTTCCTTTGAATATATTTGTTACCTTAATTTGTGGTAATAAAATATTTTTGTCTGTGTATTTCGTTATTGATTTGACAGAAGCATTCTCTAAAACTTCATTTAAATCATCCGCAAGCCACCAAAATGATCAAAGACAACCTTTTCATTTGATGAAACCAACTGAAACTCTTTATATTTATGAAAGTACTTCACATGAATTATGACAAGTTTGTCTTGATAAAACTTCTCGTCCATATACATGAATAATTCATTATTTATCCGACTGCGTTGCAATGACCGAGAATTTACCTTATACTGCCGAATGTATACCTTCTATCAACTGAAAGTACCTCACATCATGGCGCTGGCTTCAAATGATATTGAAAATTGAAAGTAGCTACTAGCGTATTCATGCGCATGGGTTTGAGATATTTACAACAACAAACATTTATTTTATAGTAAAATCCTCTGATGTCAATATGTTTAAGCCTTTATGCATTCATTATATAACCTTTTTGTCTAGGATTATTTTTTCACGTTGGAGGCAATGTTAGTTATTAAAATAAGCTCTCGCAATTCATTTAATTCGGCAAGAATGATGGGGTCAAAGGTCAAGTTAAATGAACGTTAAGAGGAATCAAGACAACTATGTGACACCGGTTTTGATGAACATCAGGCCAATTTCCATTGCCAGCGTCTGGGTCGTCCCGATGGGAATGAATGGTTTAACATAATAGGTAGAACGAGTCTGTCGCAGACATCGTCTGTTATTCGTTTGTGGTCGTTTGCAAGGAGTGACAGGATTTTGTCAAATGTTTGAAAGAAGAAAGCAGTTGTGAGTGGGGGTGAGTGAGAGAACAGCGAATAATTTATATAACAGTAACACATATCCACGCAAGGGATGATTATGTGGAAGGTTGTTTTAAACACTGTCTATAAAAGTCATTTTTTGACTGTCTTTCTGGGGAGGTGCAGCCAAACCGCCAACAACCGACGAGTTCGATGCCCAATTTTGAAATTCGTCGGTTGTTTCAGAACGATCCCGAACTTCCGAGCCGAAATGAGTACCTAATGTGAGATTTCGGATTCAAATATGTCAGTAACTTGCCTGGTAGGATTATAAAGAGTGTGTATGGAACTTTGTATCAATAGCCATTGCGGTATTGTCTGGTCATCATGTTATGATTAAATTATATAATTCGTAATGTTACGACCCAACTTGAAATACGGTCAATTTTAAAATTGTCCTGACACAACTTGAAATTTCAAGATGGGTTGACCCATTTAAAAAATTGGACGGCGGGTTGACACGAGGGTTGACAGGCACGACCGGAATGGAAAGCTGCGACGCGTTTATTACACTTTCAGCTTGTTGCGCCTAAGTAAATCGCATTATTGACCTGACAATGCCGGCATATTACACCACATTGAATACATGGGTGAAATGTTCTCATGTGTGTTATATCAGCGAGTTAGCTTGTCTAGTTCTTCATGATCTGGCGTGGATGTTTTTCTGAGAAGCAAACAATATCACATTAGGACACCAATTTAAGGTCACAGAACATTCCTCTGAATAAACAAAACATCCGTTTTTCACGAACGTGGTCCATTGTTGATACTCAGTCAGATCACAGCTGTGGTCTCAGCTGTGCTTTTGTAGCTCAATAATTTGAGGGTGGGGTTGCGTCTTGGCAGGGCATGTACTTCAGGAAGACCGTTTTCTACACTGATTCTTCTTTGCTAACAGGGGGCGTAGTACGCCATGATTCGTTTGGTTGGAAGGGTTGGACCACTTCCAAACTTGGTGACAGGGCATGGTATTGGCTCCATTTCGGGAACACATAACGCTTTCCTGGCTGTGGCGTTCCGTGGCTCGTTTGATTCCAGCACATGATCTATATATATATATATATATATATATATATATATATATATATATATATATATATATATATATATATATATATATATATATATATATATATATATATATATATATATATATATATATATATATATATATATATATATACAGAGTTCAATTGATTAAATTTCCAAAGATGCATCTATATTTTACGCTAAACAATCAGAAATACAATTTATTATTGTTAAATAATATTCTAGGAATCTATAGTTTGAAATAATGAGTTAGATCGCGTGAAAAAACTTGGTAGAAGTAAACAAGTAGTCATAGTTGGAGCCGGATTAAGGATTGAATATAACTACGGATATTTGGTGTATTTGGCAGGCTCCTTGACGGTGGTGATCAGCGGTAGGTCTGATGACGGAAATGGCCCACGACACTACCTTACCAAAGGTTGGCACGAGTGAGAAAAAAACAGATAAGGTTGGGGATAAAAGACTTGAAGCGCCAAGTTTTGGATTTCATGATTGGCCTGTGTATATAAGGCACCTAATTTTTACAGATCGTTATCTACCGCGATATATTATTACCATTGTCGCAATCTAATGTTCCACACGTAAATCTAGAGATTACACAGCTAGTTGCCACTTATATATACAATCTTTCTGTGTTGGGAAGGATGGATAATTTGTTTAGTCGTCGAAATAATCTTGAAGGAAACTGCAATGCAGATATCGCATGTTACAGATATGTAACAGCATAAACCGGTCATCCTGAAAGACACATTACTTGCAGGCTTCGTGGTATGCGTGAACAACAGGAGATTTGGAACCTTACCGAATGTGGGACAACTTGCACCACGGTCTGTTACAAACAACGGACGAGGCAGTGACCTGAATGAATGAACGCGTTTTATTGTCCTAAATTTGATAACATGCCAAGCTCATTTTTAGCTTGACCCGAGAGCCACGCCTCTATAATACCACATGTATATGAAAATAAACACCTCAATGTAAATTTCTTCGAGCCGGTATTAAAGTATAAAAGAGAGAGAGTTCAAACTTTCCAACGGCATTCGCACGTTGGTAACCGAGGCAAGCTGACTACAAATGTAAGAATAATCGGAGGTAATATGGCTGAACAACAGACACCTAAAATATCTGAATCTCCAGATTTGCTAGAAGGAAAGATTCCTTATAAATCGCCGAGAATTCGCAGAAAAAGACAACAGCGGAACGTCTTCACGACAAACGTCGCATCTATGAGGAAAGTGACGTATGCAGAGTGCTTTGAAATAAACAGACGCATGAACTGGACACGCACGCGCCCATTACCGCCGATAGGTAAAATAAATGTGGAATCAAACCAAAGATACAGGCGACTTAGTGACTTAAATCCGGTACCTGAAGAGTTCTTAGATGGGTATATAACACATCGCACCGTGGCGTCAGTAGAGATTAATGGAATTCCTGCGAATAATTTTATAGCTTCTCAGGGAAACCAGCGGGCAAGAGGTATGAGGGAAGAACATCAACTTTCCTATGGTTCTCACAAATATGCACGGGCTTCATTTCGCCAAACGTCTGCGTGGGATGGGATATATCCCCATTCCATAAGCCATTTGAAAAACAGAACTGCAGAAAAAGGCGGGAACTATTTTCTACGCGCCCGTTCTCTTTTCGGCGAAGATTCACAGACCAGTTACCGTTATGATAAAAATGACGCACATGATGAAATAGATGGTCATTACGTATCAGACACAGAGGACTCTGACCTTGGAGATCAATTTCTTGAATCTGACATAACTAATGGTAAGCATGACGTTATTATTGCCGAAGATTTGCAGTATAAATATACGGTAGGAGAGGATCTAGAAGGCGGAAGTGAGACTGATGATGTTGATGGTCATAACGTATCAGACTCCGAACTATCGGATAGAGACGATATTGAGAAGAAAAAAGCTTTCAGTAGTAATCAAAAACAATTTTTCGCCGAGAAGCAGAAATATACAGGTGATTGCGAAGCTCTTGATGGGCCTGAATCAAATAACAATGACAATAACAGTCCATCTTCAATTCCCCTTCAAACCAAGACACGTGACTTCTCGCGAATATCCACACAAGCATTCCAAGAATCTAATATTGAACAGCATCTCTCATCGGATAAGCAAACAAAGCCTGTGGCTTGTCGCTCACGGTCAATTCCACACCGTCCAGTCTCACTCAGTGGCGGTTATGATCCAACAGTTGTGCTTGGCACAGAGCCAAGAAAAGACAATTGTAAAAATAAGACACGCAGAATCAATAAACAGCGTGTCCGCAATACTCATCTGGGTGTTATTGCTCAGCTCGCCGAGACAGAGCGAAATATTCCTTCCCTGCATCGGAAGTCAAGTCCTAAATGAAAAGTGAAAGCTGGAAGTCTACATCTCTCAACTGGTGAGTTTCGCTCCTCTGCATCATTGCTATTTAGCAGAGGTCCTTGAGCATGCGAATGGATATGACGTCACCAAGGCGTATGGGCTCAAGAGGATGGACGCAATTACTTGAATAATATTATATTTTTGGATCGCCGAGTGAGTGGCGTATTCGTGAAACAAAACTGCCGAACATGTCTATTAAAGCATACATCTTTGTATAACAGACCCTGAGTACACCGGACGTATACTGGCGAATGCAGACTTCAGTATATCACAGAGGCTAACCGAGAGGCGTTAGCGGATACCTGCCAAAAGCATGCGTCGAGGGAATGCGAATGGGACGTCACGGCTCGGTCATAACATGCATGAATTACGAGGACATATGTCCTTTGAGAATAATATAAGAAAATATAAGAATTTCAGAGGCTTAGTCTACATCCCTCGACTCTAGGGGTTCGCTTCTCTCCATCGCCTCCGAGTCTGCGTGCAGTACATATGGCCATGTGCTTCAACCGGAAAAACCCGATTTCCAAATAAGAGAATGCTCGGGATTTTCCGTGGTTCCATGGCTGGAGAGTCAACATTTTCGACATTTTCTCCCGCAACGGGCCGCTTTCCCGATCAGAAACACCTCAAACATTGACAGACGCTGCCATCTTGCTGGAACTACTTTCAGTTCAATCCCATGATTCTTAGAACGAGTTATGCGAAAGGTGAGTGCGAGAGAGCGCGTCACATTTCGGGCGAAAATGGGACAGTCAACGCTCTTGTGCCGTGTAAGCACGTGGCGCCCCTTGAGCCAGAGAGAGTTTTGCCAGGGGTATGGGGGCTCAAGGGAATGGGAACCTAGACTATCAGAAGCTAGGACATATTTTTTTTCAAGGTGATGTGCTGAAAACAACGAGGAATGTTAACAGTCTCCCTTACTGAATCCCACCCCACACCAGTGTGATTATGCACGTGCTTGTGTGCATGTTCTGGTGCGCATGCGTGGATTGGATCTCCTTACACACCGGCTTCCACGCAGGCTGGGATTCGTGATGTTAGCGTAGCACGTTATGTAACGTAGCATCAAACAAGTCTGCTATGGTGAGTGGCGTGGATTTCCCTTTGTGCGCATGCGCATGGTATCGGATGTTTTGTTGTAAATGTTTGCAATGGCAATGTCACTTATCAAGTTGGTCAAACCTTGTTTACCAATAAAAATGCTACCCTATCACAGATGGTATTTGTACATTCTTACATATTACATATACATGTCACATTATATGCGACTCAAAGTTCGATTGTACATCATCGATTTGTGGTCTTTGGGAAAATAAAAGCGAAAGCACTTTATACAACCGTGGTTGGCTAACTACGCTTGCGTTTTAGTGGTGACTGTTGCATCATTCGTCGTATATAAATGCGCTACGCCGGCACCAGTAGCAACTCATTTCTTCGACTCTGTGGGCTGTGTAGGAGCAAACTCGCCACCCAAGATAGGTGAGTGTGGGTTTTTTTGTAAATGAATTAATCAATTGGGTAATAATAGTAATTAAACGGCAAAACAATGGTAGGGGGTAGTCAAGGTCCCCCAGCCTGATGGCTGCGGGCGCTGTTTACATGTTACTGATATTCAATAGTCTCGCCTTCTACGGCGAGAAGCGTAGCGGAACCCCTGGAGTCTGGGACGCAGACTAGGTAGGGGGAGTGGTTGCTTCAATTTCGTTAATCATTTTTTTTTTGGTTTTAGTTGCTATTATTCTTTTATTCGCTGTCACATTTTTGAATGAAGTACCGCTACGCAGCTCGCCTGGCCTAACATTGAATATCCGAAACTAGTGAGTTTCCCGTGTCCAGGGGCGAGTGTCCTTGTCTACCTCAAACATGATGCCTGTCCAATCATCCAACACCCATTGTTTTTTTGGAGACAAAACAAAACTCCACTAAAACATTTCGGAATGAAATTGCGTTGGTGGTCAATTGATGGTTTAAAAAAACCATGTTGGTTATTAGGGGATTGTTTTATGTTGAAATGCTTGATGCTTTTTTCGCATAGATATGCGCTGATAGGCGTAGTTTTATGCGTGATATGCACGGAGTCGCATCTCTCTGACCGTTTGTTGTTATTGACTTGTTTCCTCTTTTCCCTTTCGCTTTCACCTATTAAAAACCTTCTTTCCTCAAACTGGCAAAAGCGCGACTCGAGGTCCACTTGCAATATTCCGAGCAATCTAATATTGCAACTGTTGACTTTTGACCCAGCGCAGATATAGGAGTCCGTATCATACAGACCATTGGTTCTGTACGCATATAGGAACGCTCAATCTTTCCATATACTGCCCTAACATTATGATACGAACCGCTATGACTGAGTGCAGAGTTAATCTGAGAATGTACGACATAGCGGAAATTGATTAAGTGATCCGTGCAAGATAGTCATATGTGTAAAATTACCCAGCGGTGCATGGGGTTTGTTTTGCACGGGAATAAACACATATTTAGGGGGTCCAACTGTACTGATAGCTTGCATCCGCATACACTTGTGTGATGGTACTGAATGTATATTACATATGTTTTCTGAATTATTTATTCACCTAACACGCGAAAAGTGACTATTTGCAATGGTTACATGTTCTGAGTAACAAAGACAGGCACAAGACGATCTAACAATAATGCCCATGGGTCAGATTTGGCCTAATCGAAAGTAAAAATACGTTAAATCAACAGTGACTCGTCATCTGGAGCTGTTTGAAGAATAATTGGCTTGCGTAAAATGATCTTATATTATGTAACACAAATGAGAGCGTTCTTTTGCGGAAAATACCGATGTGTCCGATTTTGACAAAACGAAAATGGAAGTGCACCAAAACAAGAGCAGACCAAAAGAACAAGCCTTGCCAGTAATATATTTGCATGGGTTCTCGTGGCCGCAAAGGAGCAACAGGAAAGCAGAGACATTCAAATTTTCATTGTCTCAATTGGGTGAATTCAAGCGTCAGAAATCAAGCTAATGTTATATGCAGCAAACGATACAAATATTTGCCAGTAAGACAGCATATAAAATTACTAATGTACATCTGGAACAAAATTAATATGGAGAATTGTTGATTATTGATACTTCGGGATGTATACATACAGGGGATACCTCTGGTCCAACGTTGCACTTGCTAGCGATAATAAAAGTGTTGTTTCCATTCAATAGGACTTGCCATATAGATATCTGAGAGTTGTACAACAGTTTTCGCACATACTCAAGAGTTTTAGTATATCGTTAGTGATTTCACCAGCGATACTTACATAAGGAAAATGCTGGTTTTTTTTAGAGCAGTACAACAGCTAGAGCACGATCCCATACTTAACATCGCTAAGGTAAGGAGAAAAAAGGGGAGGAATTGGGTGAAGGGATATGATTCGCCAAATATTTTTCAACTTTAATGAGGCTATGTGTTATCTACATTTCATGGCAAACACCCTATGGTCACTATGTAATTTATTAAATGATTTACAATAAACCTTTATCACACGTGCTGAGGATCTAACAGTCGTGAAAATGTACACTTAGACAAAGATGAGTTCCACTTTCGGTTTCCCGGAAACTGCGATAATATTTTCTGAAATGTTGCACACGATATATATCAGTAGACTGTCATTTTTACTGATAATACGTCTCTTGTGATAACAGTGTACAAATAATCGAAGTTTGCTCACATACTAATATCGATAATCTTTTTACAGAGTATTTATGAATGCTCTCAGGACGTTGTTCCAGTGCGATTTAACATATATGCACATTATATCCGACGTGACCGTTACATGGCTTAGGTGAAATAATACCACCATCTGGTAGCCATTACCTAGCCATAGCCTCTTAATTCTAACGGTCGCTGTCTTGAAAAGTTTGCGCAGCAACCTATCTTGTCATTCAAAATAAACGTGGACTTTTCAAAATTAGTTTGGCCGGATTAAATCGCCTTTGACGAAATATTACACGTTAAGTTACTCAACTTGTTCATATACATTCATAGACATGAAAATAATTCTACATATGTACACTTGTTTGAGTATCGTCTATGATTAGAACTCGTGAATCGATTACCGCGCGTAGAAAGCGATCATTGCACGACGTCATTAAAACCCAGAATAATTGAATGGGCCAACAAAATGAGTCAACCTCATTAGGGTTAACACCACTCTATCGACTTATCGACAGACCATTACAGCCATTTTTTAATGGTATAATTTAATAATCACATGGGGGGGATATCTCGTCGATAACGTACACACTTTCTACCCCAAGAGTAATGACCGTCCTAAACGAACTGCCGCGATTAGATTGCAAACTACTTCACCGGCCACCCATACTTCATTTTTTCGTGTGGTTTGTCCACCTCTAGATCGCAGTTCCACGTGAAAAATGGCGGACATTGGTGTTTACGTCAGCCGGGCCGATGAAGCGGTAAACTATCAGATTTAATCAGAACATTTTCATAATTACAAAAAACTGCGAGTTCAGACATCCGTGTAGTGTTATAAGTGACGCAATGTGTTTTGATTTCGTTCATCGAACGATATATTATGAAAGTTTAAGTTTGACAGCCGGGCTCAAGGCAAGCAGAGTTGCCGCACCGGCTTGCGGCTTCGACCTCACAGAAATAAATTTTCTGCAAAACAATCCAAGTTCACCAATCACTACTCCTGTACTCTGGTACTATATCATATAGGCATAGAAACCTCGCCCTGTTAACTACTTTCAATCTCTCATGTCCTCACTGTAGATATTTATCTGTTTATGGGATATCAGATCGTCAAACATAGAGCTTTGTAGGTGAGGTAACATGGTGCGAGCAGCTGGTCTGTGTCAAGTAGTGAACAACTCTGTTCTGCAGATCTAACAGTTTTCCGTACATGTTTTCCCTCTTATTCTTTCCATGTATTATAATTGTGTGAATAAATAACTGCAATGTTCATAGTTTTGCCATGCCGATTCTGGCACAGCTCAAGGTGTCTATGTGAACGGTTTATATTATAATAATCATTAGAATTCTAACTAAGCCTGGTATTGTCAGTGAGCTGAGTTATAATTTAAAAATATTTTCAAAAATGGCACTCAAAGTCTGCATGGTGATGGGTGCCCTACGAAGGTTAGTTGTTTATACCTATCAGAGTATTGTATATTATACTTTATAGCGCCTCAACTGTAAGGAGTCGTAGCACGTATGGTGCATTAAGGCCCGATAGCTTTTAAGTTGGTAAATTGTGACAATCAGCACACACCTCTTGCTTTTTATTTTGGCAGGAGTTGTAAGCCAGTTGGTGAGAGCTCACCACCTGTTATTCCCCAACTACTTACAATAGATACGCAACTGTTCTATTCTTGGCTGATTGCCAAGATTGGGAGGTTATCTGCTATCTCAATCTTGCTTTGCGTATTAGACATATATACTCTGACATAGAAGTAAATTTTCAATTCACTCGCCTCACATGATCAAAATAACATAGTTATGATTTGCATCATTCCTGTTTGAATCCCTGTGTAAGTGATGTTGTGTTGGACTTGGGTTCCACCAGGTAACACATCTGTGGTTGATGGTGTGCTAGCATCATTATCGTCCATCTCAATAGCCATTTCATCTTTCATACTGAAAGCAGCATCTTATCATTTTTTTTCATAACTTTGGAATATTATTAAAACAATATCAAACTGAAGCCTCATGTCTGATTTTTTTTCCATGCTCCCCTTTAATAATTTGCTTGAGAAATAATCATTTAATTTCAATTTTGTACACCTTTTTCCAGGCATGAATAGCACCATTGTAAAATCGTGAAATTGAAAGCAACACCATGGAGGTTTACAGTGTTACAAAAGTATAACTTTGTCGTACTTTCATGTTCATTTCTACAAGTGCTAATTTTCTGAGTTTCTTGGATTGCAAAACAATTCACTCGGTTGTAGGAAGGCTATGGCAATTGTTTGATATGTTGTTGGTGATTGAAGATTGGTTCTCCTTTATTTGACTTGATAGTGTAACATCCAAGTCCTAGTTCCACCCTGCTTCAGGTCCCTTGTATATTTCCATTCAGTGGGCCTCTCCATGCTAGCATGTCACTTCATCAGGCTCTATCATGGCACCAATCAGCTTGGTATCAGCCAAAAATGATGGCAAATCAAAATGGCTTTTTTGCACATTGGCATTAAATGATGTTAATAAAAAGTTGTATATATATACCATATGTGGTATAATTGGCAATGAGATTTTTTATTATTTTTTATAGGGTCATTTCAAATCTGTTAGCTAAGCTTATTCAATTCAGCATTCATGTTGCGTTTAATCCTGCAACCTGGGTGATTTGTTTTATAGTCCAGCAGATAGAAGGATTTTGGTTCAGCCGATATACTAACACTTGCTTCCAAACTAAACCTGGTGTTTTAATATGAAATTGTTTGCATATCAAAGCTTAGCTTGACCTCAAATCATTGCATTGTTGTCTCTGAGGCTTGTTGCTTGCTAAATGCTTTTGCAGTACTGTCAAACCTCAAGCATGTATTCTGCTAGCATGGAATGCAAAAGAAAACAACTCAACCACTTATTTTTCTTCCTGGACATTTCCATGGAAGAACTTGCTTTATGAATTTTTGATTGTAACCAGGGTTTTGCAGACATTGTGAAGGTTTACCGGACCCGTCGGACATCCAGTAAACTTTTCTTTGGTCTGATAAAAAATGTGATTGTTCACCGGTCCTTGGTCCAGTAATAAATTCTTATATATTATACATGCCAGTAACCCCTCAAAAATGAAAATAAAACCAAGAATTCGTCAGTCATTCGCAAGGCGACGTGACTACGGGTGATTCCGTGGTTGCCGGAAACGCACAAGTAGATTGCACGCGGATTTTTTAGAGTACAGCGTGGCCATATATGGCTGTCAAAACTTCAGTCCAGTAAAAAAAATCTCATTCCAGTAAGTATTTCAAACTTTTCTGGACCGAGGTCCGGTAAAGGTTGAAATTCCTTCACAATGTCTGGTTTTGTCTAATTAGAGTGATGTAAGAATTTGTAGTATTGACAGGCTGTTTATTACGTCCGATGAATACCCATGCATTTGTCTGTAACGTCCATGGTATATATACTGGTGTGATGCCCTGGTGTAAATTGGAATTGATCATTCAAACCAATTGGATATTCTCATATATACATTGCGTCCATCTCAGTTTATTCATGTATCCTGGCCTTACAGGAAATATTCCTGCATTATGCTGGTGATTTAGTGGTACTTTCCCTATCCAAAATTGCCATCTCCACAATTCCCAACAATGAATACCCCCACAACAATATTGCCTCCGAAAAGTGTTGCATTTTAATGCTGAATGCATATCTATTGTTCCGTCACAGCAATGAACTGTCCCTTTGAACTGCGGCTACATTGCTTCTGAATGGGTTCTATTATTTGTATGTCTTACTGTTTGGGCAGGAGAAAGAAATTGCCCTCCTGGAGGCAGAGATTGCAGCAGTGAAGGAAGGTGGTGTAGAGATCACAGAGGATACAATCACTCCCGAGTTGCTGAGACTAAGGACTGAAAACAACAAACTCAAATACCAAATCACTCATCTAAAGCGGGTAAGTTCATTATACCTTTCGTTTATGATGCTTCCTCCAATTATTACTTTTGAGAAAAGGGCCTGAGCAAATGGTCCGTCATAATAGATAAAGATTAAAATCCAATGATAGACATGTAATTGTGCAGATGACTGTATATTTATCTCGTGAATTAATATTCATATAATGGAAAAATGAATAACATTGATGAATTATTCATTACATCATTGAATATTCATATCATTGTTATATTATTCATTAGAACACATATATATTCATGAATTTGAGGGCATTATTGCAGAGTATTGTTGCGGAAGAGAAAGCAGCCAAGAGTCGGTCTGTGGGTAAAACAGAGGTCATCATGAGTTCAAACGGGAAGTACATGATGAGCTTTCTCAAGGCTCTCGAGGAAATCTTCACGCAGGCTGTTGCAGCTGCGTATCCCAGCATCAGCGATGTCAACATCCTTGTGACTCCGAGCACCAAGGAGAACTTTGGCGACTATCAGTGCAACAGTGCCATGTCCATTGCCAAGGTAAACTATACAGACGGAGCTCAAGGGAATAGTCGTTTGTGTGGTAGTTTTCTGTGTCTTTAGGGTGGGCTGTGTTTTTGTGACAAGCGCTTGTCTGTCATTACCTGGGGCCCACTGTAGGCCGTGTTGCTATGATCCTCGCTGCTTTCACTCCATACAAGTATATATTCTAGTAAGATGAGTACAAATCATCTACATCGTGGGATATTTCTGTGAATCGCGAGTCTGATGGTATTCAGTTGTGCTTTCCACTGATCATGCATAATGTGATAGGGATCCAAGTCATTCAAACAGCTTGATCAGAAGGTGGGTAGGGGGGAGGGGTGACAATAAGTAAGGTTATTCCTATGTGTCCTATCCTCCATATCATAGCAACACTTTGCCCCAGCTCTTCCTGGTCAAGTGTTCTATTTTGCATTATTGCTCTCTCCCTCTACCCCACTCAGTATAGAACATTTGAAATCCACTGGTTTAGTTTTCGGGAGCAGATTTGCTAAAGGCTTCAGTATTGTTGATCAGGAATGGCACCATGCAGTACTTTTTGCCCTATTCTTTGACTGATACCTGATAAGTGTTGTAGATTTCGTGCGTTGTTGGTTTCCAGGCATTAAAGGAGCAAGGTGTGAAGACCCCACCGAGGGAGATTGCTGTGGAAATCGTCAAGAATCTGCCGGACAACACCCTGATAGAAAAGGTGAAGATTGTGTACATTCGACTTACATCAGTCACTCTTATTGCTGTTGAACTAGCTGTCTTGATGTCATAATGACAGCCACTAAGGTTCTGTAGTTCTGGTTATCAAGTTACTTTAGAATATGTGATGAAGAGAAGGATCTAAAGGATTGGTGTCAATGCTTAGAACTGTCCATTTGCACATTTATTAATCCATGCTCTCACAGTTGAAAAAATCTCAATGTTTTTGTCAGCTATTAGTTCTGAGAGATTTTTTTAACTTATACCAGTCTAACCAGGTTTCTGTCAGAACTGATGGATATAGTTCCATGATAATACTCATACAGGTAGTTCTGAAGCATCCTTCTTCTTTCACTGCATATCAGTTATGATGCACCTTGTCAGAAACGGCACTGGATGGTGTTGATTTAAAGTAAAGATCATGTATCTTCATTAATCTCAGGAATACTCATCAGACTGGTCTGGTAAGACACATGGTCAAACCTTTCCATTTTTTCTCCCCTCGGTCTGATGGTCTTGTGATTTTTGCCATTCTGGTATTTGAAGTCTGTAGAAGGTTATTTATGTCCAAAAGCTGTTAGCTGTTGAGCAAGGCAAATGGATCTTTAACACAAATCGAGTGAATCAATTTTCTAAAATATATGATACATTTACAAACCCATTAAATATGCCTCATATAGAGAAATCAAAGCTATATCAAACGACCAATCAGGTCAAAAGGTCAGTTATTTAGTGTCCTTACCAGAATAATCTGATAACATTTGGAATGATGAAATTTTGTAAATAATTTCATCTTGTGTGTTTGCCTGGCGATGTGGCCTTGCAGACTGAGATAGCGGGGCCAGGTTTCATCAACATCCACCTCACCAAGTCTCACGTCGCAACTGAGATCACAGCACTGTTGGTGAATGGTGTGAGGCCACCGAACACGGGGGGCAAGAAACGGGTCCTCGTGGATATGTCCTCCCCCAACATCGCCAAGGAAATGCACGTGGGCCATCTGAGGTGAGCGTGTTAGTTTCATCCGCAGAGTGGGAGGGTTGAGGGTGTTTTAGTTTGGGTTGATTTCCCCCATGAGCAGCTGAAGTTAAGAGTCTGAGGTTTGTGGCCAGAGTCCTCTGTGATTCAATAGCAAGTGTTTAAGTGTTTGTCTGATCAGGCAGCTTGATGATGTATGGTCGATATGGTCATGTTGACACTGAACTGGGCAGGGGTCAAATAGGTTTGAGAGATATATTAATAATGGAAAAAATCAACCATGATGTGGCGTGGGAATGGATTGATGGGGGCTGTACATCAGTGGCAGAGGAGCGGTTTTAGGAGAATAGATTCATTCTCTGCTTGTTGTGTGGTTTGAGGAGTAATGGCGTAAGCTGTGTGTGACTCAGGTCAACCATCATCGGGGAGTCTCTGGCCAGACTCTGTCAGTTTGTGGGGCATGACGTCCTTAAGCTGAACCATCTGGGAGATTGGGGCACCCAGTTTGGCATGTTGATTGCCCACCTACAGGACCAGTTCCCCAACTACTTGACAGAGTCGCCCCCTATCAGTGACCTTATGACTTTCTACCGGGTGAGTTTCATTGCCTTGGATTTTACATAGGGCGTTTTTATTTTCTGGGAAATACTGCCAAGTAAGGAGTTGGGGGTTGGGTGACTTTGTGTTGTCTTTTTATAAGGCGAAATAAGGGTCAGAATGAAGAGTTTCCCTTGTAAGTCTCTCTCAAACGATGAGCTTTTGTAGAGGATATATATTGATCGTATAAAGTTTTTCTGTTGGCCAGTCACTATGGCTTTGATGTGTTCCATCTCCTTTCTGCACTCTCTGTAGTTCAAACCATAATAGTCTTTACACCTGGTTATTCTCCTGGTAGAATGAGGCCAATTGATTATGTACATACCATCCTATATCCATTACCTTTTGTGAAATAACTTTGGACAATTTATTGATGTGTTGCAGGAGTCCAAGAAGCGGTTTGATGAAGAGGAGGAGTTTAAGAAGAGGGCTTATGCATCGGTCGTCAAGCTTCAGAGCAATGAGGCAGAGTATGTCAAGGCCTGGAAACTCATCTGTCAAGTGTCGCGCAATGGTCAGTAGTCAGCAGCGATACTAGCATAGGTTATTGGTCGGACAATCTCTGGGTGATTTGGATAAAAGTGATGGTTTATTGATGGTAACTTGTGTCATTAATGCTGAATGTAATGCTACTGTGTTTCTCTATTAATAACAGAGACTATTTATTTCCACTTTGACAAAATATTGAATCTATCATTTGGTTGTGATGAGCTCGAGTTGGGTTTTGGTATCACTCTATTTGTAAATAGATCATAATGTTGGTGAACAATAAAACTGTCACCTCTATCAACGCACACAGCGTATCAACTTATATATACCTTGACAGCAGCGTCTGTGTCTTAATGTTGCTTCTCTCCTTCATTCTGCATCCACGCTTCATTCTTAATGTTGCTTCTCTCCTTCATTCTGCATCTGCATCCACGCTTCATTCTGCATCCACGCCATCATTCTGCATCCACGCTTCATTCTCCATCCATGCTTCATTCTCCATCCACGCTTCATTCTGCATCCACACACTTCATTCTGCATCCACGCCATCATTCTGCATGCACGCCTTCATTCTACATCCACGCTTCATCTACATTCCATCACGCTTCATTCTGCATCCACGCCATCATTCTGTATCCACGCTTCATTCTGCATCCACACTCATAATGTGCCGTGTTGTATTCTAGAATTTGAGAAAATCTACGAGAGGCTGGACATCAAGGATCTGGTAGACAGAGGGGAGTCTTTCTACAATGACATGATGCCTGATACGGTGGTCTTGTTAGATCAGCTAAGTACGTCATTTCATTCCTCCCCTGTTTTCATCTTTTAAGGGAAGTTGAGTCGCTGACAAAATCTCATCCCCTTAGCATTGTTATAGGCATTTGATAAGTCTTGTGATATGTTCGACCCACCAGAGTTGACCGAGATGGACGATGGTCGTAAGATCAGCTGGGCTCCGGGGCATCCTGTTCCCCTGACCCTGGTCAAGTCTGATGGAGGGATGACCTACGATACATCTGACATGGCAGCACTTCACCAGCGCCTTTTTGATGAGAAAGCGGACTGGATCCTCTATGTGGTTGATCAGGGACAGGTATGTCTATAAAGGGCAGGTGGTTAATTAGGAAAAAGGGAGTCAATCATGGAGAGGTAAACAGGGTCAGGTGTGTTACTTAGGGACAGGTATGCTGATCTGGGACAGATATTTATGGACAGCTATGCTATTTGGGAGAGGAGTGTTATTTTGGGACAGGTATGCTAATGCGGTATTTGATAAGAGACAGGTTTGTCATTTAGGGACAACAATGGTTACCTGGGAGAGATGGGTTTTTTATAGACAGGTGTGCAAATCAGGGATAGACCTGTTATTTATGGACAGGTACGCTAAGAGGTAGGTTTGTTATTTATGGAGAGATTATGGTAATGAGGGTTGGGTTTGTTATTTATGAACAGGTGTGGTAATGATGGATAGGTTTGTTATTTATAAACAGGTGTGGTAATGATGGATAGGTTTGTTATTTATGGACAGGTGTGGTAATGATGGATAGGTTTGTTATTCAGGGACAGATATGCTAATCTGGGACACGTGTGTTTCGCAGCCTGGTCTAGGGCAGTGGGTTTGTGTCAAGTGGCCATAGCACTTATGAGAAGCTGTCCAATTATGTGTTAATGGTTTTGAAATAAGATTTTAGAATGCACCTTAATCATTATCTTGACCTGTTGATGTAATACAGAGCATCCACTTGGAGACATGTTTTGGCGTGGCAGCCGCAGCCAAATGGTATGATCCTGCCGTACAGCGCGTAGAACACGTGGGCTTTGGAGTCGTGCTCGGCGAGGACAAGTCAGTACATTCTCAACTCTGACCCCTCCTTGTGTAAATGTGACACATTTGCCCTTGAATGATTCAAGGCACTACCCTGGTTACCTGGCGATAGCATTTCTGTACATCACTGTTTTGCTTGGTTTGTGTTTACTTGGTGTATGTTGTTGTGATCAGTGGTAAAGTGCTATGGTATCGTCTACAGCCATCAGAGGCTTAGCCAGAAATTACCATGCGGGTTTCTTAGTTTCTGTAGTGCCATGATCTTGTAACTGTTGGGTCGCATGACCAATGAGATTTCGTTTAGAAATGAAGTAAATAGGACTTAAGCCCGCACATCACAATAATTCTTGATACAACCCATAAAGATATCAACCACGGGACGTCTTTAGAAACAAAAAATGTTTTTTTAAAATTGGTCATTTGTAATGACTGCTCGACAGCTGTCTGGTTCAGTCTGTCAGAGCAGCTATCCTCACAGCCATCAATCAAACGGTATGATTTTAACAACGTTATGATGACCAGTAGATTGACCGTTATTATACGCGCTATGATACCAGATGAGGAGGGATGATATTTCCGTTATGATGATTAATCATCGGGTTGTTAATCACGTTATGATACCCCTGTTACCGTCGATAATGCGTTACTCGTGACGGTCAAACATGCGCAACCACGAGTAAACATGCCAAAAATATTATGGCTTTATCCCCATATTCTGCCACGCTATAGTCAGGGTATCACATGAGAAAAATATGTTTATGGAACTTTCTTGTGGATGGCTGATCAGACCATGCTGTATATCGCATGTTAACTTAGGGCTTAGCGTCCCTTCTAAACATCAAGAAGAGTAATGGAGAAGATCAAAGGGTTAAAGACCACTGAGAATGGTGATGCTGCGGACCGCATCACCCAGGGCTAGTCTAGATCTTGCTGGATCCCTCTACCCTCTCGACTGTGTAGCCCTGACATCTGTTAATGCGATCATCCCTTACCATACTAAGACACCAACAACACATGTGAATGAGATTTTTTTTTTTTGGGGGGGGGGGGGGGGGGGGGGGGCTAGGTACAACGCGGTAGGGCTCAAGCTGTCTGATACTCGAACTCATTAATACTTGAGAGATCCCTTATCATATTAGGCGGCGAAGAAGGAACGTGAGATGTGTCGCTTTACACGCCATTTGCTCTCTCTCCGCCTCACACTCCAGCGTAACAACCTTACCCTGCATCTTTAAATCCCTGTCTGTCATCGCGAGGCTCCTTTCTAATCCTCCGGCTCTGCTCAAGCCTGAGGCATAGTGCGAAAAGCACCTTAGTGGTTGAGGATATAAGGGCGGCGTTAGGGTTTGAGTTGACAGTGAGGGATGGATGTTTTTCTCGTCGTCTGCCGCTCATCCCTCAGCTTCTCACGTGCCCTTTAAACACGCCGTTAGGCCTGTAATGAGAAGTTATATGTTTCTCGAGAGTGGGGTATCATTTCCTGGACGAGGTGTCATATGTTACCTGATGTAACAAGGTTTTGTTCTATTAAACTCTCCTCGGATTTAAGGATGATGGAAAGGTGTGTTTATTGTCTTATCCAGCATAACAGCGGACGTCTGATGTATTTTTAGGGTTACTAGGGGCGTGTATCTGTGAACAATCACTGTATATAATTAAGCGTCTACAAATGGTGAAAACACAATCCTCATAGAAAATGAAAAACAGATATTGCAGTATGAATTTAGCGGCCTCTAATTTGGCAGACTGAAAGCGTCCATGGACTGGCGGTAAAGGCTTATTATATCATACCGGCACGGCGGCTCGAGGTTTGTCATGGTTGCTTGGTAACTACCAAAAACGACGTTGTGTCCATCAGTACCTTATCAGCCGCTCCTTGCTGTTCGGACAGGCCGATTCTCATCCCGTTCACTCGTCCACTCGAGCCTTACACCGATAGTCTAATATATACACTTTAAAAAAATGTTGCCACCTATGACGAAAGGAACCGTCAATTACAATCATTTAATTATCTATCAATACAAAGATCCCCTCTACTCCACACCCAACCCGGCATAAATACCGGGCCATGGATCAGGGCTCGCCCATTAATGGGATAAAACTGCCGGCGCAGCGGAGCAACTGTCGTACTCTTTATCACAACTTCGACCAAATAAAACGCGGCCTGGGATGGTCGGGGCGACTCGGGGCGTACCCCACCTCCCCCTGCCCGAGTTACAGCAGCTGATGATGATGTGGGGAAGTGCCCGCATGTGCGCTTCGCAAAATATTGACTCATAATTCAGGTTAAACATTGAGATATGCAACGTGACTCGCTGGCTGTCCACCTCGACCGACTTGCCTGGTAATGATATCAATTAGCAGGTGATAGTATTGCACCTCTGTTTGTCTTGATTTCGGTTACTTCCCTGTCAAATACCCATCTCTCAGTCTTGCTCATTACGCACGCTAATTTGAACACGGGTTTGTCTCGTCTCGTCGCAGAGGTGTGGCAATCGGGGCTTGAAACGTGATGTGCGCACCTTTTATCACACTCGTAGCACTTAGACACGCGAATTCACGCCCACGCGTGTGGGAGACGTTCATAGCCCGAGCAATCTTGAGTTTACCGTAGCATGTTAAGCCGTGTCTCAGTGTTTTTATTATTCGGCTTCTTAATAGATGCTGATAGATTTGTTTTGGATTAGGACAATTCTAAAGATAGCCTCATGAAGTGTAAGCGTTGAATCAAAGGGACCATGAAACAGATTCCGATGCATAATTCACGGCCTAATGAAAGTGTCTAGACGGGAGATCATTAGTCCGTGGACACGTCGGCATCCGTACGTGGGGGTGTGTGTGTGGGGTGTCAGTGATGCGGGTCCGTACCAGCGCCCGCCCGCCCGTAAACCGTCCATCCTCCGCCGCGCCCCACAGCTGCTCGCCCTATAATCCTCGTCATCCAAGCAAATCATAAAACACTTGTCTATTATTAGCAGCAATCGATTACACGTGGGTGGATGGCCAATAGTGATAATGGATGGATGAATTGGTATCGGGCGGTTTAGTAAAGTGGTGGTGGTTATCAGGTTATTGGAACGTGGGTGTTGTTTTGTTTGCTTCTCCAATTCCAATAATCACGGTTATTACCTTGTGTCTTTCTATAACCACAATATATCTCCGGAATTGTTATAACTCGGCTTTTTAACGAATCTCGAGTTTATGGATCCGTGGTGGATATCCCGCTATTAGGAGTCGTTAAGCAGATAAATTCTACATAATGGTGTATTCCTATGGCCCGTTTCTATAGGGGCAACGGTTGTGCGGCACGCAAGATTCCGCTTGTTTAATGACATGGCATATAATGTTGACATGGGCGTGGCCTGTCCAGTCGATTGCTACATTGTCCTCGCTTGCGTTTGTCAACCCTCTGTTCCTCCCTAAACTTGCCTTCCTGTGTCTCGTAGCATGTCGTGAGGCTGCATTATTTTTCATTCTGCCTCGCGACGCATCTAATCGATTCGCCAGTGATTGGCTTTTTCGCCTGGTTCTTTATATACACGGGTGCCATCGATTAGGCTTGACCCCGACTTACGGTTGACCCCGTGCTAATGATCTCACGGTTTATAATGCAGACAGGAGGGGTGGTTGAGGGTACTCACACGGAACTCAGAGTCGAAGCAATCGATGCTGAAGCAATAAAACCTGTATCTGCTAATACTCAGGGACTGTCCTCGATCGTTTAGGAGAAGCGACCGTTAAAGCTATGACAGCTCTCCTTCATAACTCGTCCGTTCTAGTGAGGTGACCGTTACGGCTGTGACAGCTCTCCTTTATAACTCGTCCGTTCTAGTGAGGTGACCGTTACAGCCGTGCCACCTCCTCTTCTAAACTCGTCCGTTCTAGTGAGGTGACCGTTACAGCCGTGCCACCTCTTCTAAACTCGTCCGTTCTAGTGAGGTGACCGTTACAGCCGTGCCACCTCCTCTTCTTAACTCGTCCGTTCTAGTGAGGTGACCGTTACAGCCGTGCCACCTCCTCTTCTAAACTCGTCCGTTCTAGTGAGGTGACCGTTACAGCCGTGCCACCTCCTCTTCTTAACTCGTCCGTTCTAGTGAGGTGACCGTTACAGCCGTGCCACCTCCTCTTCTTAACTCGTCCGTTCTAGTGAGGTGACCGTTACAGCCATGACCCCTCTCCTTCACCAAGGATCAGAGAGCGCAATAGTCCTGTGCTGGACGTTCGTCCCAGCGGCGTTAGTTTCGTAGCCCGGTTTGGGAAACGAGTTAGTGCCAAGTGGGCGCTGGCATTTAAGGGGAGCTGTCCAAACATCGCAATCAACCTCATCAACATCGTCGCCATATCGCCTCGTTGTTGAAAGTGACGTCAAACCCCAATATTACCATGGCCGTTACCTGATCAGCGAGCAGGTCTTTGCATATGACGAAACGAATAGACACTGTAGGCTTCTATGTCCCGACGCGGAGTACATGTGGAATCGACGGAGGAGCAGGAGAACGCATCGTGCCATCTCCTGTTTCCAGAAGCGGGATTCGCTACCGTGGGGGTCATCGGAAATCCAATGTTGGGACTCCCGACTACGATTGCTCAACCCTAATCCCCACTCCCGCACACAAATATATATATATATATACATATATATATATACATATATATATATATATATATATATATATATATATATATATATATATATATATATATATATATATATATATATATATATATATATATATATATATATATATATATATATATATATATATATATATATATATATATATATCCATTTTTACATGTATACATGCCTGTATGATATATTTATGTATGCATATATAATTTATGCTCTCATGTTGGTACAAGATGTGCGGCGCTTCACATGTACCCACCCGTCTGATTATGCATCACAATACATCATGGAAACTGCATCCAATGTCTAATTCAATTAAGATACACTAAGCCAATATGCCAAGCTGGATTGCCCAGGCGATGATAAATTGGGTCACCAACCAGATCGTTGCAATTACATGTCACCAACATAAGCCCACCAAAATATAGTCTAAATCTCGCAGCTTCTGGTATTCTCGCTGCTTCCGGCATTTCACAGTGTGTGGTGCCATATGATGATGGTTCGACGATCCATTTTCATTTAGCGTCCATCTCGACTTAAGTTGGCTATATTCGGCTTGGACAGGTTACATCACATGAAGAATACACCAGAAGACCCTGTGATTGAAGCCGCTTGGCCCGGCCTGTCTCAGCAGTAGGGTTCATGGCGGGGTGTAATCGGGGCACTCAAAGCGGAGTTTGATTTCAGAAACAGACGCTACGGTCGCGGACGTTGGCACTTGTGTGGGCATATATGTACAGGCATTAGCAGTGGGGTGTCGGGATGGAGGTAGCGGGATACGGGTGTGGGGGCGCATTGCTTTCCTTATAAGGTGTTCTGTGTCCCTGCTACCAAGAGGCACTTAGCGCCTTGTCGGCTCGGGATATCCATTCATCACCTCCCCGAGTACTTGGACTCTGTACTTACAACGATAGGCTAGCCGGCCATCTGTCTTGGGGCGACTAAGTGTTCGTAACATGAGCGCCCCTTTACACGATACGTGCGCTCGTGGTTCGGGGCTTTAAGGCAAGGGGCTATTCATGACCTGTATCGAGCCTCTGCTGCTGCTGCTGATGATGATGATGATGGGAGTGGGCGCGGGTTAGCATCATCAATATCTCGACTCCTCATAATTCGGTAGTTACACCAAGGAGACAAGATTTTTAAAGGTTTGTAGTGGAGGAAGGGGTAGCGACAGGTTGGAATCAGGAGTCCGCGGTGGGGGAGGGGGGGGGGTAAGTGGGTGTTGTTTTGTAGGAGGAGTGTTCGTTTCGACCCCGCAACGCCCCCTCAATTACTTGGTGTTCCCCCCTCATCATTCGCGGCATCATTACCATCAGCGCCCACTTGATTTATGCACGTAATCTATATGGCTGTTCCCTCATTAACTTGGGGGTGCTGGTGCTAACTACTTAAAATGGCAGCCCAGCGTTCCGATCTCTAGCGTCCCCCCCCCCACCCAAGCTCCCGGCCCATCCCGTGCATTACTACATCGCGATAGCTTGACTCGTTTTCCGCGGAAAAACCACGCTCATGCGACCCACAACCCATAGATTGAGACGCCCGGTATCTTCCCGTTGTAGACGTGGCTTGCACGCCCTCTGCATATTCCCCCCCCCAAGCATGTTTGCTAAATAGATTGAGCGGTTTCACCTGAAGTCAAGAGCTGGCATCTGTTCATCGCAGCTGGCAAACGGTTTGGGGAAAACAGCGGTCGGTTTATTTACTCTTTGTAAACCATTGAAATATTCCTACTTTTCTATTGCGTCAAATCATGTTCATGTTGCCCGTGCAGTGAAGCATGTGCATACAAGGAAACGTCGAGAGCCTTATTTCATTACTTTATTTGAAATAAAATGTCGATTGTATTTTGTAGACGCGTTCACAAATACTTTGTACACACGGTTTAAACGCTGGAGCGTGCATCCATTTGTTTTGCATGAGTTTGTGATGACCTTGCAGTTGAATGGGGAATAATTCAATGCTCTAAGGAGGCCTTTATAAGCTGTTCCCATGGTAGCATTGTGTCCGCCAGATGGTGGGTCGTGCTGCGCAATTGTTGGCTGGTCATTATGGTGTAAGTGTCCTCTGGGCGGAGAAGGTGGGGGGTAGGGGTAGTGTGTTTGTGACGTGGTAATACCGCTGCCGTGCTGAGGAAATAATTGTGTAGAACACTCGTAAACACGCACACACCTACACAACAACGAATTTGCGTGTCTGGTTTAAAAATAAAAACCACGTCGATGGACCGCACAGCAGCCTTAAATGTTTATCGTCCATGTATGTACATTATTGTATATATATATATATCTATGAAAAGAAAGCGTAGTCATTGGTAGGTGAATTGGTTAAGCCTTGGATACAGCCGTGGCCTTGTATTGGTTTGGTCGCGCGAAGCACGTTTGTCCTTTGCTTTTGCCGATGTTGCAATAACACACACATTGCCAGCTGGTCAAGTTGGCTTTAAGATGGCTGGCTGCTTGCTGAAGTCGCGGGTCCAACCAGGTCAGAATGAGCGGAGTGATTGGCGCTTGGATCAAGATCAAAGCGGTCGACAGATGCGTGAGATTGTAGGTGAGTTGATCCGACAGGCCGATGACGACCTGGACGAGGACACCGGGGATGATGGTGACGATCAACAACAGCAAGAGGACGATGAGCTTGCTTGACTTGCTGAGTTCCTTGTGGATCTGTTGTAGCAGCTCGTCGTTGATGGCGTGTTGTTGCTGACTCAGCGGTAATGACGGCATCCGCCGGCGTCCGAATCGCTCCTCATCCCCGTCCGCCTCTTCCGTCGGACTCGAACGTCCGTTTCCGTTGACGATTATAGATGGAAGGAGATCCGGGGAGGATGCATCCATCATGTCCCGCGGATCCTCGATCTCCTCGATCCGGTTGTCGAGTTGGACGGTCTTTTTCTTCTTGGGTTTTTTATTGGCGCGTTCTTCGTGAGGGGACGTGCTAGGGGCATCCTCCTGGATTGAGTCCGTCATGATCGAATCCGTCATACTCCGGTTAGTTTTGTTAGCGTCGAGTAGCTGCAGCCGCTGGAGCTCCTGGAATGGGTAACCGCCGTCTGTGCTCTTGGGGTTCTCCAACTGGTTTTGTAAGGCCACGATGTCCACGGACCATTTGCGGACGTATTGGTAGTTGGTTGGGCTTCGATCGCTCATCGTGCCAAGGGAGCTACGACGCCCACCCGACAAGGACCCACCCAGGCCGATATTAGCCACCGTGTGTCGCCGACCCGAGTTCTTGTGTTTGAGCCGCATTTTGAGATCGAACGTATCCTCCTCGTCGTCGTCGTCGCCTTCTTGTTTGTGCGTGTTTTTGGTGGCGACCTGACCTGATGCCATGCTTCCCGTAGTTGACGGGGTCGGCGACGGGTTTTGGGTGTCTGACAGTAAACTGCTCTGTTGCTGGGACGAGCACATGTGGTCCGACCCCGTGCTGACCTCCTGACCTTCACCGTGACCTTGCGCCGTGACCTTGATGCTGATGAGCTGGGTGAGGATCTGACGTTTGATGATGATGGCGACGAGGAGGACGATGAGAGCCGTGATGAGGAGAGCAAAGTAGAGTGTCACCAGGACGTCCGACGCGCGGGACGCCGTCAGCTCGTCGACGCGCGTCGCTGGCCAGGACGCTAACAGACACACTGCGTATTGCAGCGTGTGCGGTACGTCGACGGCGACAGCGACGGCAGCCGCCACGGCGCCCAGCCACGACGCGGCGATCCCCGCCAGCGCGATGTAGTGCGTATCCTGCGCGCTCAGCCGACACAGGTGCACGACGCGTTGTGTGGTAAGGAGCGTCACGGATATTACAAGCGCCGCTACCAGTAAATGAAACAGGCACTGGTTGACGTAGCAAAGCACACGACCACCCCCTTGGCCGTTATAGTTGGAGGCCAGCTGAGCCAGTAACAAGGGGGTCCACCCCAAACACAGCAGCGTGTTGATAGCGCTGATGTTGTAAAAAAGTCCGTAGTAGAGGTTGCGGATGCTGCGCTTGCATCGCGTAGCAGCCAGCAAGGTGAGGTTGAAAGACGCGCCTAACAAAGCGGCAGTGAGCAAGAGGAGCAGCGTGGTGAGGACCGTGAAGAGCTCCGTTTGGACGTACACATCCGTGCCGATCAGAGCGGTCGTATTCGGGGCTGTTTGCTCCCCCACATCGGCCATACTCGCGTTGTTGGACGCGTCGCTCAAGGCGTACACTACTGTCATGACGCGTCGCGTGATGACTTTTGAACCAACAAGCACGGACGCGTGTTGTCGTGATGAGGGTTAAGAGGAGAATGGAGAAGTAGCGCCTCGTGAGATGTTATTGATTCGGCTCCTCCTTACCTTCCTATTGCGGCGGTTGCTGCTGCTGTGCAGGATGCTGTATGGGTAGCGCAGGTAACAAACGGGTAATTATCACCACGTCTACTTCTTACCTCAACCCACAGGTATTTATGACTCGGCCACCAATCAAGACAATGGAGGTGGCATCAATGGCCTAATTGTCACCTGAGCCACCACCCTGTATCCACCTGTCTGCCAGCTATATATCGTAACTGTCGATAAGTATTCTCTCTTTGTTCTTGTGGTGTGCCTATACGCGTTAGTACGCTGGGTCCGCCTGCGTTATCCCTCCCTTTAATTCGGTGATAAAGTATCCGGCGAGAGGACTACAAAAGCTTGTCCCTCTCAGCCAACACGTGATGTCGTCTGGGATTAATTGGCGTGCGAGATCGTTCACCACCGCACGCATTATCATCGGTCTCTCATTCAGGAACCTAAATCCAGAGGCATCGTCGCCAAGGCTGCTGCTGCTGGTGCCACTGCTGCTGGTGCTGGGGACGCGGACGACAGGAGACGTCCACTGTGGTCAGTGTCTTCGCGGAAGGTGTGGGTGGTGTTCTTGCGCTATCGTCATGCCCTGCCTGGCCTCACACGCCCAATCACATGCCCGTGGCATTGATTGGGAAGCTGTAGCGGTGGCGAGCACCAATGCTGCTGCTGCTGCTGCTGCTGCTTGTTTGTGTAGTGCTGATGCTGATGGAGAGGTTTTGATGCGAGGAGGCAACGCAACTTGTCTCGCCGCCCGCTGCTACCGATGCTGCTGCTGCTGCTGACGCTGCTGATGTTGCGTTCGCTTATTATGCAGCAAGTAGCTTAGTTGACTGGCGAGACTAGTCCGGTATTGGTGGACTCCTTCCGAGCTAGTCTGTCGCGTGACGGGTAGGGGGGGGGGGGGGGGGGGGGGGGTGGTTTACGGGGCCTGTAGTCCCCACACCCCGCGTCTTTCTCTCCATCGTAGCAGGTTGCATCATTTGATCCGTGTGGTTGGAGAATAGTCGTAAGTTAATACTCTTAACTTATATGTTTCTGATCTCCGCTAACACAAAATTTTCCTGCCTACGTTTGGCTGGTCTGTGCAACTGACCCCCTCTCCTCCCTGGGTTATCCAGAAGCTCAACATGCAACCCACACATGGCATATCCTTAATTATTACCACCCGCGAGAGCTATTTCCGGACCGAACCATAACATAACTACACGACCATGTCACCCTTGAAGAGCAGCTGTCACTGCTAACCATATTCTTCTGGGCCATCCCCTCTCTGTTGGCGGCCACCACTTCCATCTGTCACCTGCTAGTACATGGTGGTTATTTGAAGCCATTTGGCACCTAATGCTATCACTAAACACTAAATACGGACCATTCCTATATTAATAACTCTATTGGGTCCAAGGTAAAGTCACACCTAACCACCCCTTCTCCCTGGCCATATTTAGGGGATATTTGGGGGAACTTGTGCTCGGGTGTTTGGGGAATCGAAGTGTGTTGCTGGGGTTATTTCCTATTCCCAGGATTTGAAGAGGAAGAATGGCAAGGATTTGAAGTGGGTGGGGTGGTAAGGTGGGGGGGGGGGGGGGGGGGGGGGGGGGGGGGAGTGGTAGTGGGGGAACTTCGCTGCCCAGTTTTCAATAAAATCTTCATATATTCAAGGAGCATCTCGGCTTGTTTAGTGTGATGAATGGCTCGAACTTAAAAAAATCCATGATGTATTTATTTTGTGCCATTGAGTTTCCCATATGGCCTCTTGTTTACAATTCACATTCAAACCACTCTTCTGGTACACATCATGAGGTTTTGTGTGTGCAGGATGTGTCGTCGGTATCTTGGTACTTGATTATTGTTCTCTGTGTAAACTAACAATTCACAAACCTCTGTGCACCTTGTCTCTAGATCTCTCTTCCACCAAATACACTCAGCAGCGTAGTCGCAGACCATATCGACTCTTCCTGCGCTGTCGATTGGAAGCGCCAGTTGTGTTTCTGTTGGATAGATTTTGGTCGTGACATGTTCATTAACGACTCATCATAACGCGCTGCTCTTAACAACGAATCTATGTGTCTCTGCACGACCCGAGCTCCTTGGAAGTACTTATGACCTTTCTACGAGCAGCTCCACTGGAGTCTGGCTATATTACATTAGCATCTGGCATGAGCCATTCATCGGGCGTCTGGGTTCGTTTTTTCCTGCGCTATTGTTTGCTTGATGTATGGCAGTGCAACTGGCATTAGCCATTGAGAATGCGGGTATGAAGGAAGGTGTGTTGAGTAATGGTGGCTTTTGCGTGGAAATAGGTTGGTTTCAGAAATAGGTCACTGGTTCCGGGAGTTTGGGTCCCGGGTCCTGCATGACTCGTACATGTAAACACGAAATCAACCCAGTCAGTTGGACACTACTCGCTGTTCACTTGTACATTGTATTTGTGTCGAGCAGGAAGAAGTTCAAGACTCGATCTGGACAAACCATTCGTCTTGTCGAGCTGCTGGATGAAGGCCTATCCCGCTCTAAGGCTAAACTGATCGAAAAGGAGCGCGACAAGGTAGGTCTTAATTAGCGTCTAGGTAACCAATGCGCTTGTGAACCCATTTCCACACCTAATGCCTCACGAGAATGTAGTTATTCGTCTGATATATTAGTCCCATGTTTAATATTTGCACGAGCAAATCTTTTGCAAGCTAAATTCTACATCCAGTCGAATTTTCCGTCACCTTCAACTGTAGAATGCAATCAAACTGTGCATCATAATGGCATATTGTGTGTGACATATGGAGATACTGGAGGCTCCAATTTTCTTGTCAGTGGCCTTGAACCTTTGTTCCACTTGCTGTCGAATCACATTGAATGCTGTCATCTTCTCCACGACTTGTGTCTTGTGCTAGGTTTTGTCCGCCGAGGAATTTACCAAGGCACAGGAAGCTATCGCTTACGGCTGCATCAAATACGCGGATCTCAGCCATAACCGCAAGAATGACTACGTCTTCTCCTTTGATAAGGTTTGATTTATTCTTGGACGAACCCACATATTGCCCATTTACATGTCTGCCAGGTTTTACATTATAATCCTGTGTCACATTTATATGTTCTAATGTCAGCCTTGTGCTGTTTTATTGTAGCAATAATTTGATAAGAAATGTCATTAGAAATGTCCTAAGGCATTCTCAAATCGTATCCTATGGGATAAAATTATACTTCTGATATTAAAATTGCCAGCCACACAACAGTCTTGTAAAACATAACCAAATCTTCAATGACGTTACACCTTTCCTTCTGTTTCAGATGTTGGATGACAAGGGCAACACAGCTGTATATCTGCAGTATGCTTTCATGCGCATTAGGTCGGTTGCATCTTCATTTAATATTCCGTGTACATTTTTAGAAACAGCTCTTCATTTTTTTTGGCCAAGGTCTCATTCGAGGTTCACATATTTCTCATTCGCTATTAACTCCACATTCCCCCATTGATGTTGGTTTCATGATATCAGCTGTAGTTTTTTTTTGACCCAATGAACGTTGATATCTGCTTTGCAGGTCTATTGCACGGACCACTGGCTTGAGTCCAGAAGAAATCAAGGCCGCATCCAAAACCACACCTATCCCGTTGAACCACCCCAAAGAGGCAAAGATCGCCAAGTGTATCTTGAGGTTCCCTGATGTCATCATTCGGATCATGGAGGACTTCTTCATGCACAGTCTCTGTGAGTACCTCTATGAGCTGGCTGGCACCTTCACGGAGTTCTACGATGCCTGCTATGTGGTGGAAAAGAATAGGCAAACTGGTAAGTGCAGTTCACCAAACAAGATCATGCATTTGATGTTTGTGAAATCATATGATCATGGACAGTATATAGTATTATTGACTTATGTCAGGCAATAGCGGGTGTGAGATTAACCAGTGTTGAGATTGCTTTGATCTAACCATACCTTTGATGTTTACATGCGCAGGTGAGATAGAAAAGGTGAACATGGATCGACTCCTATTGTGTGAGGCTTCAGCATCCATCATGGAAAGCGGCTTCCAGTTGCTAGGACTACGCACGGTGGAGAGGATGTAAAGGTGGTAGGGATATCGCCTCTGTATATCTACTCTTTCAGTAGTCCTGCCCTAAATATATTTACCACATACTGTTGCTTAATTGATATATGATACGTCTGTGGTTTTGTCCATTATCGTAGAGTGTTTTCAAAACCATAGGAATTAAAAACATTACAAAAACATGGATGTACTTTCGCAGTTCCGACATGCCCCATTGTTATTCAATACTAACTACGATTGAATGGCCATCAATGCCAGGAAGTGAGGCTTAAGTATTTCCGTTTTGTTGTTGATGAGTTGGTGGTGTTAGCGTTCATAATGCAAGATGCTTACAATAAAATTACATCTAGTGTGTGTGTGTGATGTTGTTTTATCATTTGGTTTGAGGCTCATACAGTTGATGTTTTGACGTTTCATTTGTAAAAATAAAAGGTCATCATGATTGTCAAAACGATTGGTTGGGTCGGGATGGCTTGTAATCCGTGTCTGTCATAAAGCCAAGCTGATTCCCATCTCGGATTCACTCTCTAATTTCTCACCTCCGTAGCTGAAACATCACCCAGGATTATTTAAAAACCCTGAGCATAAGTAGTCCCTTCATGGCATATGTTATATATCCACGAGTACTCGCAGTAGGAACAGTCACACATGATCGTACTTAACATTTCAAGCTTCAACCAAACCAGCAGCATCAGAGCTTAACGCAGTCTAGCTCTGCTCGCCTCATCTCACCTTATCTGGGAAAGCTATTTCCGGAGCGAGCCACCGCACTATCACTAGTCCACGTCGCCCATCGAGAGCAGCTGTCACTGCGAACCATATTCTGCTCGTTCTGCCCCATACTTGAGTTTTCCCTGTCATTAGAAATCCTTTTGGGGAGGCGACGTGCTCGCATATGCCATTTGATCGGCGCCATGGGCTCTCGCGAGAATGTACTTAATATGGTGCTTCCATGTTTTAATAACGGTACTGTGTGCGGAGAGAAAGTCATTCATTATCCTTTGGCATATTGTGGGGTATTCAAATATTGTACCCAAGTGCTAAGTGAATGATAGTGGGGTTCTTTTCTATGCTCAGCTTTCAATACATCATTCATTTTGAATGGATGCAATTACAATTTATTTTTGGATATCTTGCTATGAAGCCAATCTGATTTTAAAAAACGCGATAAGATGGTTTGTGTCTAATTTACCAATACGCTTGGATTCATTGCTTAAATGTTATTAATTTTCACTTTTCCTAGTTCCAAGCTTCAATTCTTTCACTCAAGTATAGTACCGATACTGGATTATACAGCTAATTGTCAATCATAGCATGTAGGCACTTGATCACCAACTGGTCATCTTAATCACACTTTCAATGTGATAGATCGAGGCACGTTTTTCTTTCAAATAGTCGAGTATGAGAGTTCTATTCTACCAATTGTCAGTCAACATAGATTTTCTCTAATCACCGTCTTTAATATCACGATGCTCAGCGAAGCTACCATCGTCTTAATGGTTTTGCGTCTTCTGTTAGGTCCTCAACGAGCTGTGTTCCGCCCTAACCGTGAGAATGACCACGCCCTCATCGATTAGGTCCTGTTTAATAATGTGGCAAGTCAAAATGATCGGCTGCATTCATAACCACCTGACGGATCAATATGTTAATACACTAATGATTTGCGGCTGCCCAATATGGCAACTTGATGTGTTAAAGCAGCCTGGGTATTTTTCTGTTTTTTGTCCTTAATGCGTGGATAGTTGCCTTTATGATCATAAATTCCCTTTGATAATCTAATCCTCGACCACACAATAGTCGCGTAGACCTGATAATGCGATGACAGGATAGTTAACGATTTGATACCCGTCTTCATTGTGTGGTCATTGAAGGTAAGTAATTTCGTTTTAGCACGTCAGTTGATGTGAGTTAAGTAAATCGAATCGTATCCTCATGCTCCATAGTCTATTGTTTCAAGTTATATCACACCCTTCATGAAATGTATCATGTCAAATTGTTTTGTCTTAACTGCGCCGTTTGATGTGCGCAGATGAGTTAACGTTGAGACGAACATTGATTGCCTCGTATTGTGTGAGGCTTCAGCATCTATCATGATGGCTTCCTGTTGCTAGAACTACACAAAAACGAGATATGCCATATGAAATCGACCACCATTTGAAATGCCAACACATGTGTGCTGTTTATGCTTTTGTTAAATGGACTGATGAACCCAATTTTATTTGGATTATTTCATCAATGATTCATGCAAATGGATTCCTAATATTTTTACAGTGTGTAACCTTACAGCAATTAAACTGGCTGACAGGGATTTTGCTGCATCATGAATCATACGTGTCTATCCTATAATGTAACTTTGATGATATAACATTTTCTTCAACTTAAATTGCATTCAATGGGTAGATCAGTACAAGACAGGGAATTATTTAACAAGACAACAATGGCATATCGAGCACGAAAGGCAAGCATGTGGGTATGATAGGAATTGTAGTTATTTGTATGGTGCATCCTATTTGATGTTCCAGATACATTCACACCCTAACAATCATAAAGATTATTAAGTGTGGTCAGTGAATACCCCATCATCTATCCTCAAAACACATGACAAACTCTTTGGCATTATGTTCAGTAACTTGGATGATGGATCACTGGCAATGCTTTGATAATGACCAGTTCCCACGCTGATACTGACTATATATAACAAACCAGAGGCAACATGGTCTATTCTTAGTACCTGTGTTATATTTGAGAGCAAAATCCCCATGCCATGTTTTCTAGCTCAAAACATCCCTGACTTAAAGACAAGGCCAATTGCTTCCTTTATGAAATGATAACAGATCAATATTAACTTTGGTTTCACAAGAATTCCTCTTACGGATACTGATTATGTGATACGATTTCCTTTTATGAATACACAGCTTGCGTAAATAGTAAAAAGATCAATTATCACGCATGGGGTGGAAAATCAATCTCCACCCCTTGCGTGATTAAATATCAGCCATTGAACGCATATTCTATGCTGTGTTTGTGGTATCTTTTCCTATCTACGCAATCCTATGATATAACATCACCTTGAGCCGCTCTGCATGAGGCTAGCCAGATTAAGTGATTTATGGCAGCACGACATTGCATTGGCGAAGGTGAATTGGGGTTGAATGAGGGATGGGAAGTGGAGGGGCTGCTGGGTTAATTAACTAGGCACAGAATTAAGCTGCTTGACAGGCCTAATGAAGAGGTACGATGTTGCAGATTTATTTCAGCCGAAACGCCATTATTATTCTGATAATTCAGCTTCTATAAGGCTAGCAATAATGAATATGTCGTGAGACATCGGACTTTTCTCCAGCTTTAATCCGTAATAGCGGCTTTTCTTTGTTAGTTTGACGTGATCCTATTATTATCTGCTTCACAGAGTACGTTTTAATAATGGATTAGAGTTATATTCATAAAGACAACCACCAATATGACTTCGGCATACCGTAGTTTTCGAGTTTTCTATTCTTCAATTCTCACAGACCCAGTCATTCTATACGGCTTGCTATGTAATTAGGAAGAATAGGCATTTGGTAAATTTAGATCATTCATGTCATGTTCATCATTGTTATATGATCAAGTATGGATGTCAGGTATTTGTGGATGAGATTTCAGATATATGCTTATGTAAATGATATCCTTGTGGTTTTGTATATTACTCTTCAATGAATTCAGAAACGGAAGAAATTGCAATCATTCAAATCGATCTACTTCAACAGGTCATGCATATACCTTTGTAATTCAATACTGCTAAAAGAGACAGGATCGCACAAACATCGATACCATTCGTTATTGATGAGGTGTGACGTGATCACTATTTTTACTTCCAGCAAAACTGATCTCAAAGAAGCGAAATATTATTCTATACTTGAAAAAAAACCAAAAAAGCCCCACGTTGGCCAGAAATAATCTACAAGGACCCAACCAATCTGTGCTGGCAATATTGCGCGTATCAGTTATGATTTGGACATTTCAAATCTTGTCCAAATGTTGCACACACTGAATTGTGATATTATTGCCATGAAATATTCCTTGTGGATTCCTGTGCCCTTAGTAAGCATCCTATTGATGCACCGCAGATTAATGTTTTAGGGATTCACCTGTGAGTACATCGATAGTACTGCTGGCTGCTACCTGTGCTACTTGTGCTAGCTGTACTACCTGTGCTGATGACGTTTATCAGGCAGTAAGCAACCTGTATTGCTGGAATGCTGACATTACTTAATAGGGAATGTTGGAATTATATCAGACCAGACTATCATAACCCGTGGTTAGATCTTGAGGGCTTCCATTTCTATTATAGAGCAAGATGCTTCTGATATCACCCTTATCGTCTATTGTCGTCTCGCCTCAGCCACTGAATCTTTGAATGGGAGAGTTAACAATATGAACACAGATAACCAGGTATGGCTTACCCCTTGTTTTGGTCGGAATGGCTTGTAATCCTTGTCTGTCATACAGCAAAGTTGATCCCCATCTCTGATCCTGTCTATTTATTTCTCACCTCCGTAGCTGAACTCCCAGGATTACTTAAAAAAAACCTGAGCATAAGTAGCCTCGTCATGGCATATATCAATGAATACTCGCAGTAGGAACAGTCCCACCTGAATGAACCCTACATTTTCAAACCAAACCTGTCACATCGAGTCTTAACGTAGCGAACCACCACATTGCTATGTATCCAGGTCGCCCATCGAGAGCAGCTGTCACTGCTAGCCATGTGCTGCTAGCTCAGCCCATTACTTAAGTTGTGCCAGTCATTCGAGATCCTCTAGGCGACTAGTATTTCAACCTGTCATTTGATAGGCACCCTTGGCTCTCGCGAGAATGTACTAAATATGGTGCTACCCTGTTTAACTTACGGAACTAGGAACAATTATTCTTCATTTTCATGTGAGTTGATATTCAAAAAACCATACTGAGATGCTAAAGTAATAGAAGTAGGGTTGTCTTCAATGTTTAGCTTTCAATCACCCATTTGTTTTGATTGGATACAATTGCAAGAAAGCCGTAATTTAGCCATTTTCTCGATAGATTTATCCTTAATGCTGATGCTCCACAATCCATGTTCTCAAAGCACTTGTATGTTGTCCTGTGGTATACGGGTAAGCAGCGCTTTATTTTGCCTTTGATATTTTGACGCGGCCCAGTTGGAGGTGATTATTGTTACATTGGTAATCAACCATTCATCATCAAATACCAATGTACAGTGTCTCGAGTTCTCATGTCTTGCGTATTGTGGCTTTAATCATGATGCAACAACTGCACTCCTACCCTATCTTTTAAAAGCTGAATTCTACAGCCATTTGTTAATTATAAGATGTCACCTCTTGCGCTCTAATTGGTAATACAAATGACATATTCGTGAAACGTTAATCCTCTGTTTGTTTTCAGTCAAGGGAAACTGTCTCGGTTTTCATATTAAGTTACTTATTGATGTACCTTAATAATTACTACACTACATTCATATCAACCAGGGGTTACGATAATTTACCTGTCCTAAAAGCACTCATAGTTGTCTTTATGGTCCGAAATTTCCTTACCTAATCTAATGCCTAGCGTTGCAATAGTCTTATATACCTGTAAATAAATGTAATGAAGAGAAGGTGGTAATGGATTATTTTCTCATTTGTGAGACTTCATTATCCATCATACGTTGCTAGATCTATTCACAGTTGAGAGGTTGTAATAGTGATAAGAACTTCTGACTTCATTATCCATCATACGTTGCTTGATCTATTCACAGTTGAGAGGTTGTTATAGTGATAAGAACTTCTAACTTCCTTATCCATCATACGTTGCAAGATCTATTCACAGTTGAGAGGTTGTTATAGTGATAAGAACTTCTAACTTCCTTATCCATCATACGTTGCTAGATCTATTCACAGTTCAGAGATTGTAATGGTGATAAGAGCTTCTATTCATAGTTGAAATGTTGTAATGGTGATAAGAACTTCACCTATTACAGACCTACCCCTTCCCAATGCCTCATGTCCGATATGTTCTACATACTGTTTGGTCAATGGTTTTTATCTTTGACTTTTCCTATTGATATTTACTTAGGTTTAAAATGGAAGAAATTGCAAACCATTCTTTGATACACTGCTCAGTGTATTCATGTACTAGTGATATCAAATCGTGTGTTCGGTTTTTGAACTAAACAGGATTTAGTGATATCGAACATCGCGATATGAGGTTTTTATAGGCATTGATGTTGTTGAGGAGGTGGTAATATGTCTGTTAATGACGTAAACCGCTTCCAATAAAACCGGATCTTAAGTATTCCTTTAGCCCTGATCCCGCTCCCCTCTCAGATACGACCACCGCTCCTCGAATATCACTTTGTAGGGCCCAATGAAACAAGACCCAGGCCCACCAGGCGCACAGATACCGACCCGTAGAGTGAACCCGGGGTTGGGCTTGGTAAAGGAAGACTATATTTGATGCTGTTTAATAATCTTTGCTACGTCATTGTTGTTGCTTGCCCTCAAATATAGACGTCTTCACATAGTATCACGACGACGCTACAATACAAGGCACAATAGTATAAACTAACTAAGATTTATATGGGGTAACTGTAATTGTTCGTTGCTTTTGTAAACACATAAGGTAACACCTTTATCTGACAAAAGAGAAGGTATGGTGCATTTAATATTACTACCTACCCATTATGGAAAGAGTCTTCTCCCTGCTCAGCAATGAGTTTTTATGTAAAACACAAATGCCAAGGATGTGGGTGGGATGAGACTCTTTATGTTCTCTTCATCTGATCCAAATATTGCTGACACTAATGAATCAACAAACCAACATTAATTCATTAAACATTTCCTGTGCGTACTTTCACCTCAGTTATTATGATTGCTCCCCAGTGGAAGATACTATGGGAAATGACAGCTTAAACGTTTAGCAAAACTGCAAGAGTAACTTGCTGAACGATTTATACATTGAACAGCAAAAGTACACGCACGTACTACAAGAGAGAATAAAAACTAGTTTACCGATTCTACCTATGCTGCGCGTGCAGTTGGGTATCTTATGATGCAGTGTACTAACATAGCTGGTGAACAAATCTCTCACTGGATTGACTTGATGCAGCTACGTGGGGGTGGGGAGCTTATTGCCAGCTTTTCTATTACAGCTGGTTGCATCATTTGATCCCGCTGGTTATAGGACCATGTTGGCTTTGTTACTTCTGATCTTCTCTAACACGCTCTTGTACTGACTACTTTCGCCTGACCGCTACAACTGATCTTCCTCCCAGTGTTATCTTGAACCTAAACACACGCAATCCCTTCATGCTATATCCGGAGTGAGCAACAACACAACTGTGGCTCGTCGAGATCAGTTTTCCCACATATTCCATAAGTTGAGCCCGTCCCTCGTGATGTCCTGTCTTAATAGTACATTTGTTATTGCACTGTGGAAATTGAAAGCCACACTGTCACGAGCACGCACCGAGTTAGCAATGGAAGGTGGCGAAAGAGTAGCGTAATCTAAACTCATTCAAGCAGCATATCGACGTCCTGAGTGTAATGAATAGATAGGATACATAAAAACCATGATAAATTATATCCCGAGATGGAGCTATCTGAGTTATTTGCCGACAATATTCAAACCACGCTTCAAGGACGCCTCGCGACCTATTGTGTCCACAGCAATTGTGTCAATAGCTTGTCTTTGTTAATTAAGAAAAAACTTCCATGTTTTCAATCTAAGAGGGCGCGTATCCAAAATAGATTTGATGTTTGCCCTCAATGGCCACCGGCAGTCATTCAACATCACTTTATCTTGTGGCTTTGAGTGTGGATTGCTCTCTGCTCTGACAGGTTCATTGACGACTAATCAAAACGTGCCATTTCGCTCTTTACGCTCAGTCTCTGCCTGTATGCAAGGCGCGCAATATTGGGATGTTAAACTAACCTTCCTATGAAAAGCTCCAAGAACACCTGGGTATATTGCATTAGCATTAATCCTACTCAGTATTAGTTCCTGTCGTGCCAATGCTTGCTGGATTAATGGCAGCACAATATTGCATTTGCGATCGTCAATAGGGTTTTGAAATGGGGGCGTGCTGAGTAAAGGTGGCTGCTGGTTAGCCGTGAAGACTTAGAATCAAGCGACTTGACTCACCCTATGTAATTCAAAACACGTCTCAGAAGCCAGTCTGAGCAACAAAGGTGAATCCGTCGTCTGCTACTGATGGTCCCTTCGTTCAAGTTATTTCGAGTACAATGGCTTTGCTTCGGGTGTGAAGTCTCCGCCCGCTTACCATTAATAATTCACAAAATGGATTGAATCTCCTGGGATGTTAGGATACAATATACATGTGCGCTGCGCAGGAAGACACAAAAAGGCATCCTGGGGACAAGTGTAGCCAACCGTGCTGCTGCGCGAAGGCTTGATAAAAAGAACACATATTAAGGTGGTTTTATATGGGTGTCTCACATTTAGGTGTGTCTATGTGGGTGTCTCACATTAAGGTGGGTCTATACGGATGTATCACATTTAGGTGGTTCTATGTGGGTGTTTCACATTAAGGTAGGTCTATATTGGTGTCTCGGAAAGTATAAAATCCGGCAATCCACTTCCTTCTCGTGGAGTTATTTACGTCTGAGGTTGAATATTTGCTTTTTAAGCTGGATTGCTTATTTCTAGTCAGTGGGATATCCCTCATGTAGAAGCTTTGAATCCAGCTTGGAGTGAAAATGTATATTAATAAAATACGTCCTGGTTTTTGTCCGCCACGATATCAACGCTCTCAAGGAGGCTTTCGCAAACAGCTTTACCTAGATCTTGGACATTCCCTCAAGATTAACCAACAAGGCACTTGTCTTTATTCACTTTTATTCGTGATATTATTTCACAGAAATGTATTCTGATTCCAGCATTTTGTTTGATTTGATTTGTGGCTGCCAACAATAAACATATTAAAATCATGATGTTAACAAATGTGAATAACCCTATAAACAGCTGGTGTCATACAAATGTGTGCCTCATATGCAGTTAACGGCATCACAAAAGTGCTATATTTATATAAACAACTGTGTTATAATTGGGACGTGGAAACGCCATACAAGGCTGTCCCCAAATCAGGGCAGCACCCCCAATAGCTAGAGGCGATTGCATATGCTTTACGTCAGCCTAGTCAAAAGTGGAATAGGGCATTAACCCAACCTGTGTGCCTAGGGAGCCAGCAGCGGGTATCATTCGTCCATCATATCACAACAAAGCCTACCATGGTAGGTGTTATGTTTGCGGTCAAGCAGTTGGGTAACGAGACGTGTTTCTTCACTTCTGTTATATGTCAGTTCTGAACATATTGAAGAGGCAAAGTCGACAGCTGTCATCTACTTAAGATAACCAAAACATGAGTGGGATTACGGACGCAAGATAAATTGTTGTGCATCCATTATAAAGAACTGGACTTTGGTTTGTGCATCATTTGTATGTGTTTTTACACCACGTTGATCTTTTTGGTAGACATATCAGCACATTACTTTTATGTTAATTGATAACGCGTCAATAATTTCATTATTGGTCGATATATAGCCTGAACCAGGTACACTGTTTATTACCTCGAACCTAAACAGAGTTAGCGCATAAATATGTTCTCTTACCACCCCGTGATCAGGGCTATTTACGACATTACTATAAGTTGAGATTTATGACTTGAAGTATGAAATGAAATATCATCCGGATATTCGCATGTGTAAAATATGAACCCAATTGACTGTTTATAATTAGTATGTGCCATTAAAAAGAGTCTGCCCTATTGTTCGATAAGGTAACAGCTTGTTCATAAATATGTTTTAGTCTAACATATAACATACAAATTGCCACTTGTTATGTTTGGAAAAAAAAATACGAACTGTAATATGTTAATCAATGTTATAATAAACCTGGAATATTCTACAGCGACTCGTGCTGTCAAATTTATATAAAGTGTATCATTTATGTCCGGCCATTTCAAAACACTACCGCACACCAGTGCTATAAAATACGTATTGAGTGTTAGGTTATAAGCTAAACAGGATTTAATCTAACACCAGGATATGAAGTTTTCATAGAAATGGATGTTGTTGGTGAGGTGGAGATGCAAGATGCTTCTAACAAAACTACTACTACTACTCGAATATCAATTTGATGGGCCTACTGAAACCAGACCCAGGCCCACCAGGCGCACAGATCCTGACCCGTAGAGTGAACCTGGGGTAAGATTTTGGTAAAGGAGACTATTTTTGATGCTGTATAATAATCTTCGCTACGTCCTTGTTGTTGCTTGCCCTCTACTCAAGTATAGACGTCTTCACACATAGTATCACGACAACGCTGCACTAAAAGACGCAATATCATATACTAATAAATATTCATGTAAGGTAACTGTATTGTTCATTGCTTTTGTGAGCTGTTGAATATAATCCCATTAGGACGATTGCAGCCGAGACTAATTCGAGTGAATGTACTGTTAATCACATACCGCTAGCTTAACTGGCGGACAGAGATTCTGAGCAAAACACACAAGATAACACCTTTATCCAGCAAAAGATAAAATGACCTTTAATATTGCATCTTACCTATTAAGGAACGAATTATTTCTCTATGCAATAATGAGATTTATGTAAAACACAAATGCCAAGGATGTTAGTGTTGTAGTAATTCTGATTATCCAAATATATGTGAAGGCACCAAAGGTGTACTTGGCGTCTAAACTGATGTGATAATCAGTGCAGGGTCTAGTTATATTTAGATGAAGCCCCCTTGTATCTAATAGTCATGTAGATGATTAAGTATGAATCCATCATCATCTACTCTTTTGAAAACACGCAATACCAATTTTTCCCATTTTGTTCAGTAACTTCAGTGCATACAACGGCTTGATCATTACAAGAGACCATTTCAGGCTCTTAAAAGACCAGGGAAACCAGTTCCCACGCAGAGATAACTAAACACTGGTCGGGCATTAGTACTTGTGTAGTGTTTTGTGCAAAATAGTCATACTTTATAGTTAGATATTAGGTTAACTTCTTCCTTTATGTAGTTAACAAGTCAATGTTCATATTTTTTTCAGTCAAAACAACAATCATATAGATGCTGATAATGTGATTGGGTCTCCCATGATGAAAACATCTGTGGCTGTTTTAAGTCAATATGAATAAAGGCTGACCTTCAGCAACAAAGGAGAAATAATACTGAATAACCGTAGTTAAGTTTGGTAGCATATAGGTCACATTTGTTGTATACCCTAGGCAAAGATTTGTGTTGATATCCAATACAAGGCAATGAGTGCAGTTTACACTGGGTTCCGCTACCAGAAAGTATTATATTGATTACACCTGTTAACTTTAGACAAACCTGAGGCAAAGGCAGATAATAGAAAGAATATTGATTTTGCCGGCTATGCGCGACCCCTTGAAACAAATCACCAGCATTGCCATTTGTAGCCAGCTCGATGTGTTTTGCAAGGTTTTTACACGACTGTATTGTGTGATACCATGCAGACATAACAGTATTCCTGTTTACATTTGGCCTATGGTCACTTTACTCTCTATCCCCATCCCCCATCACCACGCAATATTGGATATCTATCTTTGTAAATCTGTGACATTTGGAGAAGACAGCATTCGCGGGAAGAGCAATAATGGACTTAAGCCCTTAATTCTGGTTACAGAAAACAGTATTAGTAATGGAAGTCACCATTCAGCGTGGTAGAGACGTTGCCATGAAATGCATCCGCTTCAAATGTATCAACCTTTATTGTGCCTTTGATTATAGAGAAGAATGCTTTTGATGTGGTACACCTTAAAGCAAAACGATGTTTACGAACATTTTGAGAACTACTCAAACACACAAAAACGTAATAATCTTGGTATCTTCCTCGTCTGATGCAAGTATATTGACACCAATGAACCAACAAACCAACAGCAATTCATCTCTAAGTAAACATTTCCTATGCGCACATTAGTTATTGTGATTGCTCCCTAGTAGAAGATACAATGGGAAATGACAGCTTAAACGTTTAACAAAGATGCAAGAGAAGCTTGCTGAACGATTTATACCATGAACAGCAACAGCCTTGCTGCACGTATGACAAGAGAGAATAAAAACCAGTATACCGAATCTACCAATGTTGTGTGTGCTGTGGGTGTTTTATCATGCAGTGTGCTAACATAGCTGGTGAACCTATCTCTCGCTGGATTGATTTGATGCTGCTACGTGGGGATAGGGGGCTTGTTATCGGATGCCAGCTTTTCTATTACAGTTGGTTGCATCATTTGATCCGCTGGTTTTAAGGAGCATGTTGGCTTTAATACTTCTTCTGACACGCACTTGTATTGACTACTTGCACCTGACCGCTGCAACTGATCTTCCGCTCAGTGTTATCTTGATCCTAAACACACGAAATCCCGTTATGCTATATTGAGAGTGAGCAACAACACAGCTGTGACTCTTTGATAGCAGTTTTCTTAGCATAGCATATTCCGTAAGTTGAGCCCGTCCCTCGAGGTGTCCTCTCTCAATAGTACATTTGTTATTGCACTGTGGGGATCGAAAGCAACATGACGCCCTGCACTGTCACGAGCACGCACCGAAAATGTATACTTCCTATTTTATAGCTCCATTGGTCATAAGTCTGAGGTGATACCTATCCTTCCATTCTCATACCATATGTGGGATATCTTCAAACTTTACGCTAGCAATGGAAGGTTGTGAAAGAGGAGTGTAATCTATACTCAGATTACAGTCATATCGCACGTGCACTCATGTAGCGTATCGACGTCCAGAGTGGTATGAATAGATATGATACATAAAAACCCTGATATTCTTGGATGGAGTTATCTGAGGTATTCGACATCAATATTCACACACCATGGACGTCTCGCGAGCTTTTGTGTTGGCAGCAATTGACAATTGCTTGTCTATGTATATTTAGAAATGTTTTTCATCTCAGAGGGCGCGTATCCTAAATAGATTTGATTATTGCCCGCAATGGCCACCAACAATTCATACAACATCACTTTATCTTGTTCATTCGAGTTATCCGCGTTCCAATTCGAGCAAACAGTCGTTGTATGCTGCTACTTTCCGCTGATTCGATTACAGGCGCTGGCTGAGTGGCTTCGAGTGCGGATTGCTTTCTGCTTTGACAGGTTCATTAACGACTTATCAGAACGCGCCATTTCCCCCTTTACACCCCGTCTCTGCCTCTATGCAAGGCTCGCAATATTGGGATGTTTAAATTATCTCCCTATGAAAGCATCCAGGGAAACCTGGGTATATTGCATTAGCATTAATCCAACTCAATATTATTTCCTGCCGGCCAATGCTTGCCTGATAAATGGCAGCACAATATTGCATTTGAGTACGATGGCTTAGATTCCGTTGTAAGGCCTCCGCGCGATGACCATTACTGTATGCTCACAAAATGTGATATTAAGATACAATTTACAAATGCGCTGAGCAAAAAGACGTTTGAAAGGCAATCTGGAGACAAAGTGTAGCAAACCGGGCGGTTAAATGAAGACTTGTTGAAAAGAACGCATATTAAGATGGGTCTATAATGGTGTCTCCCTTTAAGGTGGTTGTATATTAGTGTCTCACATTACGGTGGGTCTATATTGGTGTCTCGCATAAAGGTGAATTTATATGGGTGTCTCACATTGGCGTTAGTCCACATGGATGTCTCACATTATGGTGGGTTTATATGTGTGCCTCTCATTAAGGTGGGTCTATATGGATGTCTCACATTGTGGTGGGTCTATATGGGTGTCTCACATTGAGGTGGGTCTATATGGGTGTCTCACATTGAGGTGGGTCTATATGGGTGTCTCACATTAATGTGGATATATATATATATATATATATATATATATATATATATATATATATATATATATATATATATATATATATATATATATATATATATATATATATATATATATATATAAATACGTCTGAGAAGGCAGAAGGCAATAGAAATGCGCATTCTCATGGTGGCCACTCATCTGCAATTTTTGTAACCATAGTTTTCAAAGCGCCGATATCGCTACATTATTGATAATTTGGTATTTGAAATGAATGGGAAAGTTTGCAATTGAGTCATGTTAATAACCAGACTAAAACGGAAGAAAAATTATATTTGAACCTTGCACTGAACAAAATGCACCATTAGTAGTGGCGCTATAACATTACACTATCACAGATTACATCACATTGTCTCAAAGGCAACACATCTGTGTATCTTCAATGTGGTAACATGCACATCAGACCGGAGGCATATTTGTTTGTACCGTGAAGAGATATATCGAAACCACAAAAGTGAATAACTTTCACAAAAGACCATAATCAATGATGCACATGTGTAAACTTGTGAAACATTGCTAATTAATTATTAATACTAATGCTTGTGGAGGTCCCGATCATAGGCACTCAAGTCTATATTTTGCACCTGGTGGCGAAGGCTCTCTGTAGCAAATTTAGTCGCCTGGAGTGGTTGTTAGATTATCAAAAGTCAAAATTGACAAGAAACGGGTTAATACATAGCACTTAAGCCATCTTCGTTGAATAGATAACTGTTTTTGAGCATAAATTGATAACTGTATTTGAGCATACATTGGTTGATCATGTATGTGTTGATAATATATGGCCCTTAAGATATCTTCGTTGAATAGATAACTGTATTTAAGAATAAATTGGTTGATCGTGTACTTTTTGATTGTCGCTAACTCGGTTGACATCCACATAATTAATATAACAGGATTATAAAACGATATCACTCACCACTGGATACGGCAGGAATGTTTCCATGAAAAACAATTCGGGTTCCATCGCATTAACCTCAATTTATAATATTCCTTAGTTTTGTGAAATCATTTTGTTCGACCTTTCACTTTGTGGATTCTCCTGAAAGGCAGATAATGTATCTGATGATAAGACAAACGGCTTATAACGCTGTTAGCACAGTTTTCATTAGGGTGCTTGCAACGTTTGTAGTTGGGCTTGCCGATCAACAATTAAGTTGATCCTATGTTTACTCTGAGTCTGTGTCCCTGTGCATGGCGTCGAATCCTAGAAAAACCTTACGATGAGCAGCTCCACTGGAGCCTCGTTATATTGCGTTAAACCTACTCAGTATTTGTTCTTGCTTCGGCATTGTTAGCTTGGTTTATGGCAGAACAGCATCGCATTGGCTATTTGCTTCTGGGAAATGATTGCTTTTGCTTGGAAGTAGGCTACTGGTTAATTGTAAGGACTCCAGAGTAAGCCGTGTTAATGGACTCATGAAGGGTGCCATGTTTCCGGTTTGATTAATCGAAAACACCATTATCAGCTTGAGCTGCCACTTTAAGGCCAACAATAATAAATGTGTCGTGAAACATGCCTTTTCTCCTGCCTACATTCCGTTATAACGGCTTGTCTTTATTACTATTATTCAATCCTACTATGCTTTACCCAATGTAGAAGTACAAATCGAGCAGAATTTTGTCCACAATGACAACGGACAATTAATTATTTCTTTGAACACATAATTTCATCAAAAGAAACTTTAAGTCAGCGGCCTGTGTAACTAGTCAATGTTTAATAATATTCCACCACTTTGAAATGCTGACCTACAATGACAGAAGAGAAACTAATTAAGATTGGGAGTAACCTGATAACGCTGTTGCTGAACACTTCGCTGCTAATGTTTAATCAGCAAGTATGCTGATTGGAATATTATAACGCATGGTTATCATAGAGCTACGATGCTTCTATCTCAGATTTACTGCCTATTATTGTCTCGCCTCTGCAACTGAACCTTCTCGTAGGATTATTAAGAATCTGAACACAGGTAACCCGAAATTGCATAGCATCCGTTATGTAATCATGAATCGCTGGGGTAAGAATACTTTTACATAACCCATATGTGTTTTGGACTGATGCAATTGCCCAAACAAATATATTTATTGTTCTCTATGAATTTATCGTTATTGCTGATGCTCCACAATCAACTCGTAGAATTTCTTGTGGATGTATGAGTTAGCAGCTATTTACTTTGCCTTTGATCATGCGTCACAGGCCTAATTTGCATCTAACAGGGAATGCATAACAATTTGAGTTGATAATGGGATGCAATTGAAATCAACAATTCATAAGATATCAATGTACAGTATTTCGTGTTATCTCTTCTTGAGTATTGTGGCTGTGATTTCGATGCAAGGGCCAACTCGACCCATATATGTATAACCACCAATTAGACCCCTTCACCCGAGACAATGTGACGCAATACGTTGGAGTATGAACACAAAGAAGTTGAAGACGCTATATGGATGCTCAGTGCGTTTGTTGAAGCTTCTTAGCTCTGCGGCCAACGTGAATAAAGAGAACATGATAAGATCGATCTTTCTTTCTGTCTTAATGACAAATGAATTTACACTCCCTGCTTGAAATTATTGTCCAAATTATTGATTAATAATCTTTGAATTATTTTCGCTTCTGCGTTCAGAGCAACGTTCAGGAATTGCTTTCTTGCACTTCCATTGTGTCTTTCAGATGCTGTATTCTACAGCTAATTGTCAATCGTAGCATGTCGCTAGTTACGTTCTAATTGACAATCAGAATGACATATCCACTGTGATACATCGGGATACTTTTTTATTCTCGATGTTGTTAGTTTAGAAATACTTCGTATGAATGACTGCATTCAGATCCACCAGTTGTCACAAACATGTACTTGTCTTTAATATTTGCTTATGGGTCTGTATATTAATTATTTTCCTTTAAACATGTAATGCTCTGATATACAATGATATTGCATACCTGCAAATACGTACGTATTTATGAAGATTATATTTCCATCATCCATAATCCATGGTGGAAAATAGGTTGGTGCGATCTGAACTGTACTATTTAACTTAGAGAAATATATTTAATCGACCAACGCATGCTATCTTTTTATATTGTTTCACATGCCTTACAACTCGAAATAAAAAACAAAGAATTCAGAAAGCTTTAAAATAACTGTTCCCTTTGTTATAGAGAAGGTGGAGGTCTGCGGCTTCAGCATCCTTCATAAGAAAGTGGCTTCTAGTTGCTAGATCTAAGCACAGTTGAGAGGTAGTTATGGTGGCTAGAATTTCGCCTATTAAACCTACCCCTTCTCT
>CM067353.1:58504587-58522601 GCA_034190875.2 Urechis unicinctus | reverse complement strand
TGATGCATGCTCGACAGTGGAACATATGTATGATTCGTTGATAACGTAATGGCGTACCTAGTTAACTCATCATTCTAGCGTTTACATTCCCGTTAGCTATAGAAAATATTCTTGGAAATCACGCAAGTCAAAATCACAAGTCTAATCTAAGTCATTTTCAAAGATCATTACTTTGTACGAGTGTGTGGGAGTGTATATACTAGAATGGGCTTATAATGTAAATGAGAGAGAGTGGGTAGGCATCGACAATCACCTCAAGAGTTTTGCAGCAGACTCTGGTGCTTTTTATTAGCTATGACCGCCCACCAAGCAAGGTGATTTACTTTCTCTTGTGCCTGAAAGATAAGTGCACCTTGCGCTTGTACAAACATCTATAGATGCCTCTTCAAAGTAGTTAATTAATGTACCAGTCTTCTTATGTGGTGATTATATCGTTCCTATCGTGGTACAACACTGGTGTAGGTGTAACACGGATGTCTTGCGAGGGTACTCTCATGGTGTATTGGAAAGAACGAGAGCGGCAGGTTTCTCTGCGACGCTATAGTAGATGAATGACTTTCAAATCGGGTTTGGAACCTGCTAAATCAGTTTGTTGAAAACTACTGGGCACTCCTAGAATGTGCGCATTAACCCCCCGAGCCTCGTGCTTGCAACAGAAAGCACCTTTTATCAGCAGCCTCTAACAAAGTTTGGTAGATGTCTGTTTATATATGTACTTGTCCTTATATGTATGTGACAATAAGGAGATAAATAGAGAAAGACAGGGATATTAATGACAACACCTGATAATGTTAATGTGTCGTGATACTGGAGGAATAAACCTGACTTTGAAAAGCTGTATATGGAATTATACAACCATATGCTATGAAACGTTGGTGCGCGTGGTTGTGCGGTAGCAGCTGTACATTAAATTGATTCGCCGAGATGCAACGTTGGTCGTGTTTCCATAGAACTAAGTGCGCAAACATATCACAGTTCTGCGCCTTGTGTTATACCCATCAAGGCAAATGTTTATACTATGAAGAGTGTTGCATGAACGTATTTTTTGTGTTTGGTTGAGGTGGATGAACATCCATTATATTATAACAGAAATGGGTGTATGCATTAGACAAATACCGGTCAAATAAGGAAAAAGCAACTGAACAATTTAAATTCTTTTTAATTCTATCCAAGTTTTATCCGCGAACGTTAATTTGATTATGTGCCAAAGTGTACTTAGTGACAACAATTATTCAAAGGAAAGACTATAATTTGCAAATATTTGGTGTTACTGTCATTTGTAACCCATAGAACTACAGCATCGATCATAGTCAAAATTAGTGAAAAGTGGCGTAAATCTGCATCGAATATTGCGTCCAGGTAAATTAAGTAATTAAGATTTCGTGTACTCTATTGAGAAAACCACGATTTATTAATGAAATGGTATCCTCAATTGCAAGTACTGACTATCAACAGATTATGGAACTATGTGTTACGGCAGATACAACGTAGCTTAACCAGAACTTGTGTAGGGCTTTAGCCGAGGAGATGGGTACTAGAGCGCAATCATATGCTAGCCACGTTATAAGGTTGAAGGGTAATGTAAAACATGTCGAGTGTAATCAGTCATTTCTTTTGTATGGATTCTGTGGAAGCGAGTATTTTTATTTAAAGGTACTAAAGTGCAACCACCTGTCTCCCGAAATAAGCGAGATAAAGCGTCTTGTTAGGGTAATAGCTGGATATCTTGTAATATAAATGCAACGTCTGGTATTCATCAGTGTGCGGTGCAGCTGCAACCGCTATTACGGGGTTGAAGCTCCCGGCTGGATTGAATAAGTCATGTAGGGAAGCACTGGCAATGAATTAAAGATCTTAGCATTTTAAGCCCACTCTTAATACATCAACCAAATAAGCATTCTCTTAGGTATGGTAGGAAGCAGCCCCCATTGTAAAAATGGTTTGCACTGATGAAACATGGCGAGTCGTTGTTTTCTCTCAGAGCGTGTCAACAGAATGCTGATGCATTATAGCCCCGTTCGATGCATCATGTGGTAAGAGCTAATAAAGCTCTTCAATAAGCCAGCAGATTGTAGTAGGAAATATATGTATATATGTTATCACAAGCTTACAGCAAGATCCGTTGACTCAATTGGCATTGCGTAAAAGTCAACCCACAATTACTGTAATGACATATTTGGTGCAGCACGGATGACAAGTAATGCCATCCCTGTGGGCGTCAAATAATGGCATCGAAAGCCGCCCTGAATATTGCCAAACGTACCATTCTAATTGATCAAGAGTTGAGAAATAACAATCTAATGCAGTGGAATACTCAAACGTACCTGCACATCGACACATCTTTTATACGATGAGCATTGCCATATCAGTTTACGATAGTTTGACCGAGTACTATATTTAATCAGCAGGAATAATTCAGTCCCCCTGATTGCAGCGTATTTGTAATAAGGAACTTCCGGATGTTCGTGTTTCGGCTGAGATTGACCAGCCAACGCTGGAACTAATGGCTGCTATATGACTGTAGTCTTTTGGTGGCGAAATAGATATTGACCCATTTGCCTCTCATATCTCCACTATTGTGTATGTCCCATTTATTAGATGAACGTTGCCACACATACCGTCACATACGTCACCACTGGTTTGTACCACATTCATGTTATAATTCAGTCTAAATTCAAATGATTGTTATACGCAAAGAATATGTCTATTCCATGCTCAGGTGGAAACACAATGCCTAATTGTACAGTGCTCATATTCTCAGATGAAAACTTTTAATGGCTAACCCATTTGAATTGCTTGTATGCCAAATCACAAAATACTTGTTAGGAGAATGTATTTCTTTTTAGTTGCTTGATGTGTGCCAAATTATATACTCACTGCAGAAATAGTTGTTCAAACACTGAAGCTGCTAGTTTCGACGGACAACGATTCACTGCTTAGGCGACCCCAATATGGCGCACTACCACTTTCACATTACAAATACATCTTTACTAAGCGTATTAGAGCCCACAGTTATAATTATAGCAACATACATTAGGCATTTATATGGACATATATTTTGAACGTCGTCTTCAAGATTTCGTCACAAGGCCAGTGGGGCACAGCAGCGTATTTGCCAGCAGACTAAGTTCATGAAGGCATGTGGGGCCATGAGATATTTGATGCATATTAGACTATTATTGCCACATATATAAACATGGCAATTAGAGCTGCTGATTTCAGAGCTAGCACTATTACATTACCTACACGATATGAAGGCGAACAGATGCAGACTGTTATACATCATGAAACATTTTTGTCAATGACATACCAAGCATGCAATTCTCTCGTTTATTCGGATCCTCGATGTAGTTGGTATGGTACAAATAGCACACAGAATACATGACAATACGCTGCCTGCAAATACATTCCAGTTTTTGATTCAACTATGGTTTTGAAATAGGTACTTATAGCTCCACTTGTTATTAGACATCTCGAATAACCACCACAAAGCACTGCTAATGGCAACATCTACCATAACAACGTTTTTAATTACAGCAGCTCCAAAACATTTAGGCAGGGCTCACACGACGACATTCTTCGTCGCAGCAGCTGATACACATACCGGTTATGTCTTTTATGGCATCGCAAGAATTAGTGCTGGCATTCTAGAAGACTAATTCTAATCACGGTGGTATTAAACATGAGACTCTGAAGATTTATCAAAGCGCTCACACAGAGATGACGTTGGCAATTCAGTTAATTTAAAATATACAATGATATAATGATACCTCACCATAAATGAAATTGCATATGCTTTGAATGTTATAGCTTCCTTGAACAATGTTTGAATTCCAAACGTAATGGTAAGCCAGTGAATTTAATTGATATATCTAATGGCTAATTGCTTGTTAGGGCACAAGTGGCAAAAGTAACAGGATTTATCTCATAAAAACATTTTGTACATAAATTGATCTAAACAAGTAGAAGTGATGCATGCTCGACAGTGGAACATATGTATGATTCGTTGATAACGTAATGGCGTACCTAGTTAACTCATCATTCTAGCGTTTACATTCCCGTTAGCTATAGAAAATATTCTTGGAAATCACGCAAGTCAAAATCACAAGTCTAATCTAAGTCATTTTCAAAGATCATTACTTTGTACGAGTGTGTGGGAGTGTATATACTAGAATGGGCTTATAATGTAAATGAGAGAGAGTGGGTAGGCATCGACAATCACCTCAAGAGTTTTGCAGCAGACTCTGGTGCTTTTTATTAGCTATGACCGCCCACCAAGCAAGGTGATTTACTTTCTCTTGTGCCTGAAAGATAAGTGCACCTTGCGCTTGTACAAACATCTATAGATGCCTCTTCAAAGTAGTTAATTAATGTACCAGTCTTCTTATGTGGTGATTATATCGTTCCTATCGTGGTACAACACTGGTGTAGGTGTAACACGGATGTCTTGCGAGGGTACTCTCATGGTGTATTGGAAAGAACGAGAGCGGCAGGTTTCTCTGCGACGCTATAGTAGATGAATGACTTTCAAATCGGGTTTGGAACCTGCTAAATCAGTTTGTTGAAAACTACTGGGCACTCCTAGAATGTGCGCATTAACCCCCCGAGCCTCGTGCTTGCAACAGAAAGCACCTTTTATCAGCAGCCTCTAACAAAGTTTGGTAGATGTCTGTTTATATATGTACTTGTCCTTATATGTATGTGACAAGAAGGAGATAAATAGAGAAAGACAGGGATATTAATAACACCTGATAATGTTAATGTGTCGTGATACTGGAGGAATAAACCTGACTTTGAAAAGCTGTATATGGAATTATACAACCATATGCTATGAAACGTTGGTGCGCGTGGTTGTGCGGTAGCAGCTGTACATTAAATTGATTCGCCGAGATGCAACGTTGGTCGTGTTTCCATAGAACTAAGTGCGCAAACATATCACAGTTCTGCGCCTTGTGTTATACCCATCAAGGCAAATGTTTATACTATGAAGAGTGTTGCATGAACGTATTTTTGTGTTTGGTTGAGGTGGATGAACATCCATTATATTATAACAGAAATGGGTGTATGCATTAGACAAATACCGGTCAAATAAGGAAAAAGCAACTGAACAATTTAAATTCTTTTTAATTCTATCCAAGTTTTATCCGCGAACGTTAATTTGATTATGTGCCAAAGTGTACTTAGTGACAACAATTATTCAAAGGAAAGACTATAATTTGCAAATATTTGGTGTTACTGTCATTTGTAACCCATAGAACTACAGCATCGATCATAGTCAAAATTAGTGAAAAGTGGCGTAAATCTGCATCGAATATTGCGTCCAGGTAAATTAAGTAATTAAGATTTCGTGTACTCTATTGAGAAAACCACGATTTATTAATGAAATGGTATCCTCAATTGCAAGTACTGACTATCAACAGATTATGGAACTATGTGTTACGGCAGATACAACGTAGCTTAACCAGAACTTGTGTAGGGCTTTAGCCGAGGAGATGGGTACTAGAGCGCAATCATATGCTAGCCACGTTATAAGGTTGAAGGGTAATGTAAAACATGTCGAGTGTAATCAGTCATTTCTTTTGTATGGATTCTGTGGAAGCGAGTATTTTTATTTAAAGGTACTAAAGTGCAACCACCTGTCTCCCGAAATAAGCGAGATAAAGCGTCTTGTTAGGGTAATAGCTGGATATCTTGTAATATAAATGCAACGGCTGGTATTCATCAGTGTGCGGTGCAGCTGCAACCGCTATTACGGGGTTGAAGCTCCCGGCTGGATTGAATAAGTCATGTAGGGAAGCACTGGCAATGAATTTAAGATCTTAGCATTTTAAGCCCACTCTTAATACATCACCCAAACAAGCATTCTCTTAGGTATGGTAGGAAGCAGCACCCTTTGTAAAAATGTTTTGCATGGATGAAACATGGCGAGTCGTTGTTTTCTCTCAGAGCGTGTCAACAGAATGCTGATGCATTATAGCCCCGTTCGATGCATCCTGTGGTAAGAGCTAACAAAGCTCTTCAATAAGCCAGCAGATTGTATTAGGAATTATATGTATATATGTTATCACAAGCTTACAGCAAGATCCGTTGACTCAATTAGCTACCGCGTAAAACGGCATTGCGTAAAAGTCAACCCACAATTACTGTAATGACATATTTGGTGCAGCACGGATGACAAGTAATGCCATCCCTGTGGGCGTCAAATAATGGCATCGAAAGCCGCCCTGAATATTGCCAAACGTACCATTCTAATTGATCAAGAGTTGAGAAATAACAATCTAATGCAGTGGAATACTCAAACGTACCTGCACATCGACACATCTTTTATACGATGAGCATTGCCATATCAGTTTACGATAGTTTGACCGAGTACTATATTTAATCAGCAGGAATAATTCAGTCCCCCTGATTGCAGCGTATTTGTAATAAGGAACTTCCGGATGTTCGTGTTTCGGCTGAGATTGACCAGCCAACGCTGGAACTAATGGCTGCTATATGACTGTAGTCTTTTGGTGGCGAAATAGATATTGACCCATTTGCCTCTCATATCTCCACTATTGTGTATGTCCCATTTATTAGATGAACGTTGCCACACATACCGTCACATACGTCACCACTGGTTTGTACCACATTCATGTTATAATTCAGGCTAAATTAAAATGATTTTTATACGCAAAAAATATGTCTATTCCATGCTCCGGTGGAAACATAATGCCTAATTATACAGTGCTCATATTCTCAGATGAAACCTTTTAATGGCTAACCCATTTAAATCGCTTGTATGCCAAATCACAAAATACTTGTTAGGAGAATGTATTTCTTTTTAGTTGCTTGATGTGTGTCAAATTATATACTCACTGCAGAAATAGTTGTTCAAACATTGAAGCTGCTAGTTTCGACGGACAACGATTCACTGCTCAGGCGACCCCAATATGGCGCACTACCACTTTCACATTACAAATACATCTTTACTAAGCGTATTTGAGCCCACAGTTATAATTATAGCAACATAAAATAGGCATTTATATGGACATATATTTTGAACGTCGTCTTCAAGATTTCGTCACAAGGCCAGTGGGGCACAGCAGCGTATTTGCCAGCAGACTAAGTTCATGAAGGCATGTGGGGCCATGAGATATTTGATGCATATTAGACTATTATTGCCACATATATAAACATGGCAATTAGAGCTGCTGATTTCAGAGCTAGCACTATTACATTACCTACACGATATGAAGGCGAACAGATGCAGACTGTTATACATCATGAAACATTTTTGTCAATGACATACCAAGCATGCAATTCTCTCGTTTGATCGGATCCTCGATGTAGTTGGTATGGTACAAATAGCACACAGAATACATGACAATACGCTGCCTGCAAATACATTCCAGTTTTTGATTCAACTATGGTTTTGAAATAGGTACTTATAGCTCCACTTGTTATTAGACATCTCGAATAACCACCACGAAGCACTGCTAATGGCAAAATCTACCATAACAACGGTTTTAATTAGAGCAGCTCCAAAACATTTAGGCAGGGCTCACACGACGACATTCTTCGTCGCAGCAGCTGATACACATACCGGTTATGTATTTTATGGCATCACAAGAATTAGTGCTGGCATTCTAGAAGACTAATTCTAATCCAGTGGTATTAAACATGAGACTCTGAAGATTTATCAAAGCGCTCACACAGAGATGACGTTGGCAATTCAGTTAATTTAAAATATGCAATGATATAATGATACCTCACCATAAATGAAATTGCATATGCTTTGAATATTATAGCTTCCTTGAGCAATATTTGAATTCCAAACGTAATGGTAAGCCAGTGAATTTAATTGGTATATCAAATGGCTAATTGCTTGTTAGGGCACAAGTGGCAAAAGTAACAGGATTTATCTCATCAAAATATTTTGCACATAAATTGATCTAAACATGTAGAAGTGATGCATGCTCGACAGTGGAGCATATGTATGATTCGTTGATAACGTAATGGCGTACCTAGTTAACACATCATTCTAGCGTTTACATTCCTATTAGCTATAGAAAATATTCTTGGAAATCACGCAAGTCAAAATCACGAGTCTAATCTAAGTCATTTTAAAAACCATTACTTTGTACGAGTGTGTCGGAGTGTATATGCTAGAATGGGCTGTTAATGTAAATGAGAGAGAGTGGGTAGGCGTCGACAATCGCTTCAAGAGGTTTGCAGCAGACTCTGGTGCTTTTTATTAGCTATGACCGCCCACCAAGCAAGGTGATTTACTTTCTCTTGTGCCTGAAAGATAAGTGCACCTTGCGCTTGTACAAACATCTATAGATGCCTCTTCAAAGTAGTTAATTAATGTACCAGTCTTCTTATGTGGTGATTATATCGTTCCCATCGTGGCACAACACTGGTGTAGGTGTAACACGGATGTCTTGCGAGGGTCCTCTCATGGTGTATAGGAAAGAACGAGAGCGGCAGGTTTCTCTGCGACGCTATAGTAGATGAATGACTTTCAAATCAGGTCTGGAACCTGCTCAATCAGTTTTTTGAAAGCTGCTGGGCACTCCTAGAATGTGCGCATTAACCCTCCGAGCCTCGTGCTTGCAACAGAAAGCACCTTTTATCAGCAGCCTCTAACAAAGTTTGGTAGATGTCTGTTTATATATGTACTTGTCCTTATATGTATGTGACAAGAAGGAGATAAATAGAGAAAGACAGGGATAGATGAACGAAATGAGGCACTTAACTGATGTTTACATCAAGGATAGGTACAGACAATTGACTGGTGTGGTGGAAATCGCACGGACTGAGATAGCCTCTGACAAACCGACTAGTTCGATTCGAGCAACGCCAGTAATTTAACTTGCATAGAGCTACCACATTTGAAAGCGAATATGTGACTGGGTGTCTTCAGTATTGAATTGTGAATAGTGTTTCACAGCGTCCTAATTATTAACGAATTCTGACAAACAATGACTAGATTTTTGTGTGAAGGCATTCCGTGATAACACTAAAGACCACAATTCCGAGGTGGTGGTCAATACATTTTCAAACCACTCACAGCAAAATGTTATCGTTTTTGAAAGACATCGGAACCAAGGTTGTGCCCTCGTTGTTTTTGACTAATATTGTAATGCTGTTGTCTCAAAACATGAGCAACTCTACTCAGCATGTTCGAGACTTTTATTATTCAATTCACAGACCTTCCAGATGATTATTATACTCAATGCAATGTAATAGAAGCGCATTTGCAATTGCACTAAATTCTATTTAGTTTATAAACATATTGATTTAGCTAATATCATGCAAGCAATTATTTTGTAGTATATACAAAATCGACTGGCTTTATATTATCGACGAAATGATGATTTTCGTATTTAATGCGCGCATTATCCATATGATTCGATTAAATTCAGCCAGTTTAATGTTGGTAATGATAAACTGCCTTAGATGACTATTGGCTGTGATGCTGAAGCATATCGTCAAACCGTTTATAACAGTGGATAATTGATTATTTTCCGTAATGCTCAGCTGGTAAATAGATTGTTTTGTTATTTAAATAAGAATTTTAAATGACAAGCAGTACAGCTGCTTAACGCCAAAAATGGGGATCAATCAAGAACGGGGTCGTACAATAGAAGTTGTACTGATAAACTGCTACAACATCTTTGCGTTCTCTCTTATGATTTGCTAAACTATGATGAATTTGCACGCGATACAAACTAATGTGGGGGACGCAATTCGATTGTACATTCTACTACAGTCAGAAAAGGTAACTAAAATACCTATCATCTCTATGATCAGGCTGCTGACCATGTCAAACACTAATTTGCGTGTAAATATGTAACTTGTGTGTTACATGCTATTATTGTGAATTGGTCTGTAACAGTATTTGAGAGGATAGAGTAATAACCTATTCTGCTTAGTAGAATGCGTAATGCGGCATTTATTTCCATACAATTAATTAATCAAGAAGATAAGATTTACGCAGCAAATCAACGCAAAATTCAACAACATTATGCCAGTTTGTTCAAATGCTCACACGCCCTTTTCGTCATGCGGCCATCACAGCGGCCCGTACAAATCATTCAGGTAATGCGGATAACCCGCTAGATACCACTGATGCTTATTTGTGATCTATATGCTTTATACCAGATTAATCAATGAATCCAATTTTCATATTATTTCGACGACTTATAGCACATCCATATTAACACATCATAATGGTATTTACAGAACAACATTGGTGATTAAAAACAAAACCCCTCGACTCCGAACAGCATCCATCATGGACCCCACTTAAAAGGGTTTTACAATCGCCAAAGCCCACTCCAACTCGACCACTGCAAGTTTAACTGCACATAAAACAGATTTCACAACTTTTACTTGGCCACACATACAAAGTGCAATGCAAGCGTACCGTTGTACAGATTTATTAGAGCATTGGCCATTTGTCTAGTTCAATCCAGCCGAACTATTGAATAAAAGGTTATAACCATATGTCAGGTTTCTGCTTGTCGGCTATAGAGATGGCGAGGTTCGTAACCATTGACAAGTGGCAAACTTTTGACTCGCGGTCTATCAATCAACTAAGTGCGGTAAGGCGTTACGACAGGGAATCTGTCGAGTCTCTTAACTGCAAGTTTGCGTTATTCCAACTAGTTGAATGCATTCCAAAAAAGATTGCATTTGTAAATACCGCGTGTATAATATATCTCCGTATGCATTCAAGTAGGAGCGCGGGTCCCAGATGAGTTTGACAGCGTGAGAAAGCTCTGCTGCTCGCTATCAGCAAAAGCGCAGCATCCGGGAACGCGTTTTGCTCTAGGTGCTGCTAAGCCTCCGAAGATTGTCCCCATGCTTTCATAACGTGGCTTTGTGGGATAATGGAAGAATAAGATAAGAATGACAGAAGTGGCTTTTCCTCCGCACGTGGTTGTTTTTTTAACTTAGACGGAAGCAATTATGCATTACGCGAAGGGTTTTTACAACATATAAATCACCTGGGTTTGAACATCGTTTTTTTCAAGAGACCTGTTTTTACATCGACGTAAGTATGCGTACCTTGATATATCAGGTTCATAAGCATCTTCCTTACTCTGCCTACTCCAATATTGTAATAACATGATCCCGTGACATGGAATTACAAACAGTATAACATTAATTTCCCAACTGAAAAAAACGTTGAAATGTTGGCCACCATTTAAACGGCTCTAATCACTTATCCACATTCTAGCTTCTTTCTGCTTGATAGCCAGTATATATTCAGTTGACCATGTTTCTGTAAATACACGCCATAGTTAATCTCGTCGTCACCGTCTCGCTATACTATCGTCAATAATGCAATGGGACTGCACACTGGGATGTAACTGAATTGCTGGATCTATCAATCAAATCTCAGATAACACAAGAACACGGGACAGATGTTCACAGATCTCTTCTATAGGGATTGGTCTCGCCTAATTTCTTATCAATTTAGCAAGCCATATTACAATAATATTCATATACATAAAGTCAGATAAGTAATACTCGACATCGATCTAACGCTATGAGGCGGATACCAAACGAGTTGGGCTGCATGCTTTGTATACTAGCTACTGCTGGAGCATAAACAAAAGTCTGTAAGATCCTGATGTTTGCCACAATGTATGTATTGATTAAATTAGAAGTATATCTGCACTCTGGTCAATAAAATGTCAACAATTACGGACCGGGATGATGCATGCGCTCAATATGAAGCCTGCGTTTCTGACAGCCAGTGGACCCGACTCTAGAGCCAAGTAACATATTCTGCTTTATGTCCACGATGACGTGTGTGCTTACACATAACTCTGCATTACCCCATGCATCTAATGGCTGCTATGATACGATGAGGTCAGATATCACGCGGAACACAATTCAAAGGCATAGGTAAACAATGCACTAATAAATGAAGCATCATCAAAAAACGTGATACGAAATTAAATGAGAAGTCTACGTTTGTGACAGCTAGTGGACCCGAATCTAGAGCCAAGTAACTTATTTTGCTTAATGTTCAAGCTGTCATGTGTGCATATATATATATATATATATATATATATATATATATATAGATATATATATATATATATATATATATATATATATATATATATATATATATAGATATATATATATATATATATATATATATATATATCAATATATAGATAGATATATATATATATATATATATATATATATATATATATATATATGTATATATATATAAATATGTGTATATACACATATACTTCTTTTATTTATTGAACACCATTTCCGTAGTTATTAAGCTCATCAATATTCACGCTTAATTTGATGCCATACCATAAACCACTGTGTGTTGTGAACTCAGTACGCTCGCACTTGGAGGCACAGCATATGATGGTGTCGGGTAATCATATTCCTATGTAGATATGCCCATTACTTTTACTGGGCTACATTTCAAGGCAAAAGATTTGGAATCAAATTCATTCAGTTATTTGATGCACCAAGTCACACTTAAGAAGCTTTCATTTGGAGGTTATTTGGTCTGAATATCATTAAGGCGGAGTAAGGATTGTTGCAAGACCCAATTGTCTAATTTTGCGTTGTTTCATTCCAAGTATCGTTGCGAATTAATTGGGAGTTATCCTTAAGAGGGTATGTATTGTTAACAATCGAAAACTGTAACGTACACGTCGGGATGTATTGTTATATATCGAGATCAGGTTTGTTGGGATTTAGAGTAAAAAACAATGACGATGATAATGATGCATTGGACACATCCTCTTAATGTCATCTACCACAAGATACAATGCTGTCAGCGGTCTTACCAAAAACAATGCTCGTGTTCTTTGTGACAACTATACAACCTTAATGATTCTATCAGATTAACAGTGCTACACAGGGGCCAATATCTATCGTTTACAATAAATAGCACTTGCGAGTCGGTGTTAAGCGCTTTGGTAAATATTGATGCGGTGTGCCAGATGACCTGATCCAAGCAATTTGGCTAATGGTATCCAAAGTTAACTAACATAGCTCAACCTATTTAATCGTATTCAGTGCAAGTTACAAACACATATAATCGTCCGAACTGTGTTGCGAACGATTCATCAATTGTTATTTTACAATTCATTGATAGTTATTTCGTCTCCACATATTGGAATAACTGACTCGGCACATATGTTTAGTTTCATTCATCAAAAGCATAAATAGGAAAAAAATGCATTATTTCCCATTTGCGGGAAAAAATTCTTCACGCGCAGCATCAATGTACCAAAGTAATTGCCTTTCCTATGCTAACAAGGCAAATGTCTTTTTGAAGATTTGTATCGTTCTCTAGATGCGAAAAGTCCAATATATCATTTATGTTATAGCTGCTGAAAGATGAAATCGCCTACTAAAGATAAGCATAACGCTAATGGTGCTTACCTTGTCCTGTAATGTAATAAGTCACCAAGATGATTCGCGCGAGTTTACCTTAATCTAGCACTGACAATATTGTACGATGCACAGATCGTCGAGTAACCATTCGCACTTATTGTAACCTTTGCTCAAATTTCTGATTGGTAGTGCCTTGCACCGCGACTTGAAGGAACAACATAATTCATGGCCTAGTTTCTTGCGGTACATTGTATATGATCCGGTGTTTAATGAAACAGGATCGGGAACCATAACACACCTTAATTAGAAATTCACAAATTTACCAGATCAAAGCAATGTATCCCTGTAGGTTTGTGTAAGAAAAACCTCTTAAAGAGATACATCTCTCATTATGACAGAGCATTCTTCCATTTCATTCACTAGTCAGCTACGTGTGTTTTGTTATGAATAATTGACTCTACGTAGTTATTTGCATCCGAGAGGCTCAACTAGCATTATTTTTGAATATTTGAGGTGAGATTCTAATTACCATGTGATAGGCTCCAACGTTATTGATCATATCAAAATAACGACCTAAACATGGGTACTATATCACATATCAGCGACAGGGTCATCCATATATAACGATAACGACCAGGCTTGTGTCATTTACACCAAAAACAACTATTATGCCATAGCTGTTGAATTTTCTCAAATTTGCATCTTGGTTAAGTAAACCCTTCCCAAGTCGTTACATGTACAGATGTGCCGTGATCGTTGACAAACCTTATAGATGAAAAAATTTTACCTCGTGTAAAAGTTTTCATTACAAAAGACAGAATGACTATATAGTCCTCCTGAAATACGCCAATGTCAACACAACGAGTGCTTGTGTGGACACTGGGGCTAAAGCGTTTAATGATGGCAATGCTGACTAGTTTTGGGGGATGTCAAATGCAAGCAGAGAACAAGCCGCCCTCCTATCAAACTAAAGCCTCTCCCCTTAAGCTCGGCCTCTGTCTGTCGCTTCGAAATTAACATAGTCATATTGCAATCCATAGCTTACAAAAAGGGCGCCTATGCGCGAAAAAGACAAATTCGTTACCGCGACCAAATATATTGCCTATATTCTCTGCAGTGACATACTAGATTCAGCACATTCTCAAGGTGTACATTCAAATAGGGAACCTTTTATATTCCATTACAAGTATTAAATATACAATTTACGATATTGGTGTTCCACCATAACGTTTAAGCGATGAATGCGCATAATCCCGCGTCTCAGTCGTGTAGGCTTGGATGAGAAGATAGTCATAATCGACACATATTTCCGCTTACCTTTAGACTTCCAGCAATCAATGTTTATTGTTCTCGTGCCGCTAAGCTAGGATTGTCTGTTGATAGACCTGCACCCATTTTATCATACGTTAACACATCAGTCTATTAAACAGATTTGAACGAATGCTAGTTTTGCAAATGAGCTTCAAATAAACTAATCATTCTTGACAATTGTTACAGCCACGTGGCTTAAATGAGGTTGTTGGGTTGAATACTCTATTCGCTATAACGAGCATTACAGAGAGGGCTAAATGCACGTACTTGACAAAGTGCTCAGTCATCCAATAGTAGTTATCGCGCCAGCAAAACAGGTACGCAAATGCATCATGTCATGTGAAACGCACTCGCCCATATAACAGGAACACTGCCATTTTCTCACGAGATATAAGTAGGTGGCAGTGGTTATATGCCATATTGAAGTGATTGATACGACGGTTGAAGAATTAACTTAATTTATTTCACGCCTGTCCCTCTGTAGTTTTTATATTTGTGAGGTGATTTCCACCTATAACTTATAAGACGAATATAATCGGAGCAATGACAAACCTACGATAGGAAGGCGCTGTTATGACAGATAATCTATCAGCCTGCTTTTCATTTAGTCTTGTATTGGATCCTGAGTTACTCTTGCAATTGTTGAACTTATTTCTTCGCTCGCAGCGTTAGCATTTATACTAAACGTCACAATGGAAATAAGTAAATCTCTGCAAGAAGAGATCAATCCGATATACAGCTCACGTAAGATAGAGCTGTGCAAATTATATATCTACAGTAAACAAGCAGCACCGCGATTTCTAATGACAGAAACATAACCGAAATGGAACTTTCAATCTTCCCTGCCTGGCATTCGGCATGGTGCTTAGGTCTAGTCCTAAAGCATAAATTGAGCAACGTTTCTTATGAATTTACGTACTCTGGTACTGATGTTTAAAAACACAAGTGCCGCCCTAATATAACAATGCTGAATGTTACTTGGTATATGTCGAGAATTAAGTCATACATGCCTTAACAATGACTTCGCACATCTGCATTGTAGGGCTCAGGTGTGAATTCCGACAATCATTCTTTTTGCTCTCTTATTGCCACTTCCGACTTTTGGGATCGGCCTTTCGCTTCTCTTTCATGAGACTTATTGGGTGATATAGTATAAGCTGTGTATGTCTGCCAGAATTATTACAAGAAACGACATGCCACCTGCTCCTCGCTAGGGTAACAGGCCAAAATGAATTAGGGGACGTCAGAATGTAGAGATTAATTTAAATTGATCAATGTATTTGCTTCGCCACATACCATGGCCCTGATGCATGTATGCAGTGTCAACATATTTGGCACAAACCATAGCATGTGTGATTCAATTACCAATATGTAATTTGTTACCGAAAAAAGCAACGTATATAATTAGCAAAACTATATAGCATTGCTTGTCACCCGTATGATATATTGTACTGCGTAAAACCAAGCGACTCAAATATAAACTACAGCTGTTGAATCAGATCTGTTCAACTACGTGCGACCGTCGAGCTTATGATTGCAAGGATCAACTTAGATACTCAAGGACGGGAAGCACCATCAATGAATTTGCAGGTTGCGGTGGATCTCCGTGAAGGATTACTGTAGATACTACGCTTACATCATTGCCTCCATTATTTCGAATTCCGTTTATTCTTGGAGACAAGGGTGATACCAACACGGATTTATGCCCCTATAGTACATATCCGGCTATTAAATATGGTACTGCCTACAAAATATCTATTTCCATGCAATTTTAGCCGGTTTAAGGGGTCACGCATTACAAGGAGTATGCGAATGTAATAATCTTTAACTACAACGTCAACCACAATTCACGAATCATTTTCACAATTATGTCAGTCATGGTTCCGTTAGAACTCTTGCCCCTCTTTAACACTCATTTCTCTGTTTGTTAGATTTATGTCCAAATGCGCTTTGATTAATGCGCTTGATTAAACGAAAATCATTCGTGATTGGGTTTATTTTTTGTGCAAGAGAGTTGCACTTCTAGTTAAATGGTCATAATGAGAAGGGTGAAAAGATGAGCTATAAATGATGCCGCATACACCCGATGGCTTAGTCAGAACTCCCTACATTAAGGGCAGTGTAACAACGTCTGAGTGATTTATGTTGGCTGAGCAAGATGTGTCCAGTTAATGCCAAAAATACAACTCGTGAAGCTGTCTAATCATTTTACTGAGCTACGATTATAGATAATAATCAGGGAGTTCTACGCAAGTTGTTATCACTTACTAGATATTGGGTATGAAAAATCATTAATAGAGAGTGTAGATTGTGGACCAGCAGCCAAATATTGCGAATTTGCAATGAATGTATCGCCGCAAATAAAGCGGTAGTTATCCTCGTGAGGGTCTGGATTGTAATTAAGCGACGATCAAAGATGTTACAGTGAGCGCTTTGCCTCTTTTCGAGGTCAGGTATTTTTGGCTACGAAATGAAGCACTAGCGTTATTAATAGGAGTCCTTGACAGTTGTAGAATTTCCCCAACAATGTGAAGCGCCTGAATGAGAAATTTCGTATATACATGTATCCGCTTATTGTTTATACCCTATTGTTGATAGACCTATTGTCAATATTCCCATGAATCTGATTCTATGTTCTTAAAATGAGAGAGGTTCGTGTGTTTACAAAACGCTAGTGCTGAAGGTCACACATTGTCGTTTTGCTCCTAGGGTAGATATAAATATATTACTGCCGGGTGTTTTAATATCGATGAGACGGTTTACCTTGAACCAAAACTCCGTCTATGAGATTTATTTCGACGGAAAACAACATTCACTTACAATTGCGACGTCATATAATCAAATTAACTTTGTGTTTACAAATACATCTCTAGGAAGCGTGCTGTCGTGCTTAACAGAATGTACGCGTTCTTTTTGACCGATATATTACCATGATAATTGGATCATATCAGTATTACGACTGCTAGCGACAATTGCTTGTTATCATATCATATATCATGTGATCTCAACGGTTTGCTAAATTGACGCCATTATGAAATGTCGCGAGATTGTATTGATAACCCCTTCGAATGCTATTATTCAATTTCCCTCCCCTGCACTGAATTTCATTCTTGGCCAAGAATGTGTCCCGTATAGCTGAAGGCAATCCTTTGTTCGACACCCTTATCTACAGTGCACTGTACGAGCTGTTAGCTCGAAAAAATAACTTACTTCAGGTAGTGTATTTTGTTGATATCACCGGTCGATATTTCTGGTGTGAGAAAACCATGCTGATATTGTATCAAATACCCTTACCAATGATGATTAATGTAACAGAAAAATCA
>CM067353.1:58487221-58504487 GCA_034190875.2 Urechis unicinctus | reverse complement strand
CAGCGCCCTTTTTGACTGTTAACGATGATATATCCTACGAAACGAAAAAGGGGACCGCCCCTCCCTCCCAAAGCATTTTGGGGGCGGGTAATGTTATGAATCCCAGAAAATTAAAAATATTTGCTTTTAATGATTTGCAATTTCCCAATAAATGCAAAACCGGGTTCTGGGTTCCTTTATCATAAAAATTTGGGTTTTTTCCTTTTTTTAATATACAACTTTTTGCCCGGAAAATTTTAAAATTTTTGAATTATGGTCAATAAAAATTCCCGAAACCCCAAACGTTTTTTATATCCCCATTTCCTGATGAAATTTCCGACTCTTTTCGAAGAAAACCCCCCGGTGAAAAATTTCTATTTTTACTGGCATTTTTTAAATTTTACTTTTCCTTCGGGGACATTCTTTAAAACAAGAGTGTTTGAAAAAAAGGTTTACGGTTGTACATTTGCAGTTTGGGAGGTTTTAAACAGCAACGAAGAAATTTTGATAAAAAGCGTTTTGGTTGGAGAATAGAGCATATTGTATAATAATGATGTATTTTATAATCTATATGGAAAGGTAAGTATTTTTCGCCATTGTACCACATCAACGATCCAATTAAACAAGAAATGAAGTTGATCCAGTTAGTAATGAAGTAATCTTGCAAGTTATCCATCATTTCATGTACGAAACATAACAAAACAATTAGGTGTGTTTCAGGGATGATCGCTATGTCATATGGCGCGGCCATCTTTTTTGTTGTGTGCCAATAGAAAAAAAATGCATATTCAGCCAGTGCATTAGAATCACTCACACACGAGTTATGTGTTAATATATACATGGTTGCGTTAACCATCCAGTATTTATTCGTCGAAAATCGGAAATACACAACCATCTCACATAAGGTTGGTTGTTGGATGCCTGTTGTTGATCATTTTGATTTTCCATTGAATTTTTTAAAAGCAGGGACTTTTCGTCTTTAAGGAAGGAGATTAAGAGTAAATGTCTAAATAAGAGTTCATAACGGACGCTTTGAACCCCACACGATAAATCTCCTTAGATAACATTAATGAGGCAGTAGAACTACCAAGTCAAAGACCCACACACCGCTACTAGCCCACAGAAACAACTGCAACGCCGCGAGCCACGACCAGCTGCTGCGGATGTAGTGTATGATGGCACCTGCTACAATTACTGGTAACGGAATGGATGATCGTGTGGAGGTAAATGTTTGTACAATAATCCAAATGTTGAGCAATGGAACCCTATCATCAAGGATAACCGGGGGGAGGAGTAGCAGTAGACGACGGGTGAGTGGCATGGAAAATGCCAATGGGCGAATGGATTTTATCTGAAACTTATATGATCACTTCCACTCAGTCCTGTTGATGGTTAATTAACCTAGATATAGGGCCTAATTGCTCCACAGATACTGCAGTTAGACGCTTATTACCAAATATTGACAACCCGGTATACCGACTTTTCACTCATATTCGTGTAAGCGTGAACGTTGAAAAAACAATATAATTGACGCATTGACCCCGCATAATTAAAACGGGCACCACATGCCCATCCTGTACTCTGATTATCAATAGAGATTCGATCATATAGCGACTGTAAATATTAATATTAAAAATATATATATATATATATATATATCCTATCTATATACTATATATATTATCTAATATATATATATATACTATCTGCTAATCTATAATAGATTATATATATCCCTATATACGTATATATATATAACTTAAATACATATATAAATATCTAATTATGTTCCCATATATCTTTATTGATATGATCTATTTCCATGACTTTCTGAATTAAACCATGCACGGGTTGTTTCATCGGCAGTTCCACGCATAGAGCTAATCCAAAGGTTCTCTTATGCGCCATTTAGGAACTCTTGTGGCCGATCCTGGTCAGGTTCAATTAATATTGACCCGATCTGTTGGCAAATTAGTTGGATGGCAATAGCTTGTTTCTCGCTAAGACATGGGCCCCGCAGCGCTATCACTAATTCGTCTCAACTTGGCATATCCAAATTTCGCCCGCGTAAACTACGACCAAGAGGCGTTGATGAAAACAGCTGCTGCGATATTACTTCCTGCAGTGTCCGTGGATCACGTTTTGTAAATAGACCCAGTTGATTATATCTACCAGGGACAGCTGGGAAAATGGTTCTTGTTTAACTTTGCTATCGATTCTTTCCAACCAGAAGAGCGTGCTGCCATCAATGTCACAAATGTTTGGCCTGTGTTCTGTTCTACAACATCTCATGTGTATATAACGCGTGTCAGCGAGAGATCTATTGACGCTCTGATTACGCGTTTTCATCTGAGAGAGTTAATAGAGCGTTGACAGCATGATAGACCATTCAGACATAACACTCTCAAAAAATATTTATTTCACTGGATATTCAGTGGCATTGAAGAGAGAGACTGACATTCCATCAGTGCTATAGCTGTGTGTGCAAATCACTCAGCCTACGACATTGATGGGTTTAAAATGTCGATTGACTGCCCATATAATGTCGAAATAGCATGGATAGTTTCGGCATAAATACTGCCATGCTTAGGATGGCTGGATTTGCCTCAGGCTTGTTCTCAAACGCACGCATTTCCTCGGAAGCTCAAAACGGCGCCCACGAAATTATTCCCGGGTATCCATCGAATAAAGACTAATTGGAATGCCGGTGATGTTACTCAAAGATAAAATTGTCGCAATTTAGTGGGAGCAAAATCCCCCACAATCCTTGCATCACACGCATATCAATCATTTGTGAGCCATATCGCTTACATATCTACAGTACCCGCCAGCCATTTCTGATGATGATAGGGAACCACTGTGCTACCGATGCTCCAATCCAATTGCACAGGCGCTGCGCGGCAAAGTAAATACTACCTAACACAGACCAACTTTTCATCTTACCACATTCTTGCAATTATAAGGATCCTCATTGTACATATCACAGAGATACCAAACAAAAAAAACTGGAGAATGACCGCTACAAATTATAAATAGTTCCTTTCAAGCGCGTTAAACTTAGCAAGACTGCACTTTTCAAGGAGCAAGCGGGTTTACAGCGGACACGTACTTGCAGCTTCTTTGCATACTATATGCATGACCTACGTACTGCATTTATCAATTCTTAGTCACGATTTGTACGCCACTGAAAATCCAGCAGACGGTTATTTAGTAAAGCTATATACCATGGATAATGAGAATCCAAGTCAAATAAGCCATTCAATGAAGTCATAACCAGGAACCTTCGATCACTAAACAAATAAAAATCGTTGGGGTTTATGTCCAGTTGATGAACTAAATTGCAAAACAAGTGCAATGCAGCGGATAATATGGTCCAATTCGGCATAGCCGTATAAAGCAATGCAAGAATGGCGTATAAGATGGAGAATTCGTTATTGGACTTGATAGTTTGACAAGGCTCCTTGGGTGATGAAAGCAAACAAATTTTGTTTCTAAATTCCATATCAAATTGACTTCATGGATAGTTCATGGATACTTCATGGATTCATTAATTGCCAACGCTGGTTCATCCACTCTTGCCTTGATTGTGCAAGCCAATAGCGCATCTTATTATGCCTCAATAAAACTCTAGAATTAATGTACAAACATCAGGTGATTTCTTCACAGTGCGATTCAGTTGTGTCCGCCATTGACCATGAATTATCTGGTCCAAGCGGATTTCAGCAAAACCTTTGTTAACGCCTAGTCATGGGCTGGTTAGGTCATAGAGCCGGACGTAGCATCAGCGAATTTGTCTTTGAAAGACAAGGACTTTGAAGTTTGGTGACAGCCTGATCAGGAAATTGGCATGTAAAGGAAACTAGCTACGCTATATCAAATCGGAAATTGGAATTGCAATGCAATAAAGATGTGATTAATTGGCATTGGTTACAGTTGCAATGAAAGTATGCTGTCAGCAAACGACCCAGACGCTCAGAATAGAAATTCGATCTCCTTCTATCTTTGTTACTGAGCGAGTTTCAAGGCAGGAGCGGATATAGCTTCGTCAAATAGCGGGAGATTGATTAAAAGAAAGGAAGAGAATTTTAACCTACCAATGTATCTGAGTTGGATGATTTTCGTATATACAACGGTATTAGAGACGGAATGAGTCAGTTTAGCGTTCTATGTCAAATCATGTTTTTGACAGAAATTGAGGCACGATGTTACTTGATGTTTAATGTTTACTATATTGATACATTCATGGGCACCGGGGCATGTTATAGCAAAACCGCTCATTATGCTATCAAGACCGCACGATTGACTAGTTCCTCTTCAATAAACATATCGTAAACATTCAGCCGGAAGATCACCATGGTTCCCTTTCACACTACTCCTACTAATAGTAATAGCTGGATTGAGGATCAAGTTGCTTTAAAGACCTGTCACATTCGCAACAACTTATATTAATAGCCTTCAAGAACTCCTAACTCCCTCCCATCCCTAATAGGCGACTAGGTTCATATATCCATATCTGCGAGTTTGATTATGCAATCGATGATAGTGCATCCTCTTGTTACTTGCCAACTTTCAACATGAACGGTCACTCATGTTCTGTTCAAACGTATCCGCACATAAAACCCTGAAATCACGCCTTGTAGGTGGTGAATTAAGCTGAATATACACACAATCGTACAAGTTATCAAAGAATCGTAATTATAGTCGTGTGCCTATATAAGAACTACCGTCGCTCAACCTCACAAAATGCATGCACGTGCATTTATATCGGTCTTGTCGAAACGCAAACGCTTGTTTGCACACGGCAGTACAGATTCAATGTGACTAGCATATTATGATAGAGTTCGTACCTGCATACGCCTATTTATTGCTATAACCTTTTGTGTCAAACGAATGCGTCATTGAATGACCAAGGAAATGCAATTCAAGTTTTCAACAGCGCAGCCTTATACGCATATCCAAATTTCGCCCGCGTAAACTACGACCAAGAGGCGTTGATGAAAACAGCTGCTGCGATATTACTTCCTGCAGTGTCCGTGGATCACGTTTTGTAAATAGACCCAGTTGATTATATCTACCAGGGACAGCTGGGAAAATGGTTCTTGTTTAACTTTGCTATCGATTCTTTCCAACCAGAAGAGCGTGCTGCCATCAATGTCACAAATGTTTGGCCTGTGTTCTGTTCTACAACATCTCATGTGTATATAACGCGTGTCAGCGAGAGATCTATTGACGCTCTGATTACGCGTTTTCATCTGAGAGAGTTAATAGAGCGTTGACAGCATGATAGACCATTCAGACATAACACTCTCAAAAAATATTTATTTCACTGGATATTCAGTGGCATTGAAGAGAGAGACTGACATTCCATCAGTGCTATAGCTGTGTGTGCAAATCACTCAGCCTACGACATTGATGGGTTTAAAATGTCGATTGACTGCCCATATAATGTCGAAATAGCATGGATAGTTTCGGCATAAATACTGCCATGCTTAGGATGGCTGGATTTGCCTCAGGCTTGTTCTCAAACGCACGCATTTCATCGGAAGCTCAAAACGGCGCCCACGAAATTATTCCCGGGTATCCATCGAATAAAGACTAATTGGAATGCCGGTGATGTTACTCAAAGATAAAATTGTCGCAATTTAGTGGGAGCAAAATCCCCCACAATCCTTGCATCACACGCATATCAATCATTTGTGAGCCATATCGCTTACATATCTACAGTACCCGCCAGCCATTTCTGATGATGATAGGGAACCACTGTGCTACCGATGCTCCAATCCAATTGCACAGGCGCTGCGCGGCAAAGTAAATACTACCTAACACAGACCAACTTTTCATCTTACCACATTCTTGCAATTATAAGGATCCTCATTGTACATATCACAGAGATACCAAACAAAAAACTGGAGAATGACCGCTACAAATTATAAATAGTTCCTTTCAAGCGCGTTAAACTTAGCAAGACTGCACTTTTCAAGGAGCAAGCGGGTTTACAGCGGACACGTACTTGCAGCTTCTTTGCATACTATGTGCATGACCTACGTACTGCATTTATCAATTCTTAGTCACGATTTGTACGCCACTGAAAATCCAGCAGACGGTTATTTAGTAAAGCTATATACCATGGATAATGAGAATCCAAGTCAAATAAGCCATTCAATGAAGTCATAACCAGGAACCTTCGATCACTAAACAAATAAAAATCGTTGGGGTTTATGTCCAGTTGATGAACTAAATTGCAAAACAAGTGCAATGCAGCGGATAATATGGTCCAATTCGGCATAGCCGTATAAAGCAATGCAAGAATGGCGTATAAGATGGAGAATTCGTTATTGGACTTGATAGTTTGACAAGGCTCCTTGGGTGATGAAAGCAAACAAATTTTTGTTTCTAAATTCCATATCAAATTGACTTCATGGATAGTTCATGGATACTTCATGGATTCATTAATTGCCAACGCTGGTTCATCCACTCTTGCCTTGATTGTGCAAGCCAATAGCGCATCTTATTATGCCTCAATAAAACTCTAGAATTAATGTACAAACATCAGGTGATTTCTTCACAGTGCGATTCAGTTGTGTCCGCCATTGACCATGAATTATCTGGTCCAAGCGGATTTCAGCAAAACCTTTGTTAACGCCTAGTCATGGGCTGGTTAGGTCATAGAGCCGGACGTAGCATCAGCGAATTTGTCTTTGAAAGACAAGGACTTTGAAGTTTGGTGACAGCCTGATCAGGAAATTGGCATGTAAAGGAAACTAGCTACGCTATATCAAATCGGAAATTGGAATTGCAATGCAATAAGATGTGATTAATTGGCATTGGTTACAGTTGCAATGAAAGTATGCTGTCAGCAAACGACCCAGACGCTCAGAATAGAAATTCGATCTCCTTCTATCTTTGTTACTGAGCGAGTTTCAAGGCAGGAGCGGATATAGCTTCGTCAAATAGCGGGAGATTGATTAAAAGAAAGGAAGAGAATTTTAACCTACCAATGTATCTGAGTTGGATGATTTTCGTATATACAACGGTATTAGAGACGGAATGAGTCAGTTTAGCGTTCTATGTCAAATCATGTTTTTGACAGAAATTGAGGCACGATGTTTACTTGATGTTTAATGTTTACTATATTGATACATTCATGGGCACCGGGGCATGTTATAGCAAAACCGCTCATTATGCTATCAAGACCGCACGATTGACTAGTTCCTCTTCAATAAACATATCGTAAACATTCAGCCGGAAGATCACCATGGTTCCCTTTCACACTACTCCTACTAATAGTAATAGCTGGATTGAGGATCAAGTTGCTTTAAAGACCTGTCACATTCGCAACAACTTATATTAATAGCCTTCAAGAACTCCTAACTCCCTCCCATCCCTAATAGGCGACTAGGTTCATATATCCATATCTGCTCGATGATAGTGCAAATCACCCCACACCACCAAACATCGACGGCATCGATTATGGTTCTTCCAGAACGCCTACCAAGTTACTGCACCGCAGTGGTGCATGGCCTGTATCCATTGCGAGCAAAACCCAGCCAGTCTGGAGCCGATCCGCTAAGAGTAGAGCTTAACTGCGTAGACAATTAGCAGGTGCACTGTGTTTAATGCTTGACACGTGGCATGTTGTATGCGTATGTTATCTCCTATTTGTATGGTGTTTTTAATAAATATGCGAAATAGATAACAATGGCTAAGAAGCGCTTTTATCTCTAATTGTGTGCGTGTCTATTTAATAATAAAGCATAATAGGTAACAATGGACAATTAGCGGTTTGCACAAGTACCATGTAGCCGAAAATGAAATTGCGACGTAAGAAAGAAAGTCGGGTAAGTGGGCGTGTGCGTATTTTGTATTATTATTTTACGTCCCGATCATCTTTATTTTGCAGCTCAGCTTATTTAAGTTTTAAATCAATCGCTCTATCGTAGTACCGTTAATATGGGTACGTGTACCTTTAATTATAACACTAACTTAAACTAAACACAACTTAATTATGACATATACTCATGTTTTCAGAAACGGTTTATGAAAATAATAACCCGAACTTATAATCCTTTAGTTTTGTTACAGCCTTCATTTGAATAACCGCAGTTAAATATGCCTGATGGATCAATAATGGAGAGCCTTGGTCAAATCCTGTTGATCCAAGGAAATGCCCGCGTCTGCGCTTGCCTGCGCTGGTGTGACACTCGAACACTAGTCAAGAAGTCGTCATTTTACGGTACATAAGTTTTGCGTTCTGTAACAGTGGGCCAAATGGACCATTAGTATGATTACTTTTAGCGGACAATCACACTCCAATATGCCTTCATTGAAAGCTAATTTCTGGCGCATTAGTCATAACAATGCATCAATGCCTTAGGTTCTTATTTTTACACTTACAGCTACCAACATATGCCTACAGATAAGTATTACTTCAGCTAATTAGTTGGCAAAAGTAACATTTGCTTCATTGTCTACGAATGAGAACTGTAACGTTTTTTTTCAAATCGGTTTATCCATTTTTAAACTTATCATACATATGGCTTTACAAGTTTGTGTTGTTACACAAGACCCATTATTGCATTTCTTGGGCCTACTATGACTGGATTCAATACTTAAGTCGCGCCCGTAATATTATCAATATCCCACTTTTTCAAGTAGTTAAACGTAACTTAAGGTTTGACAACCTCTTTTACAACAAAAACAGAAACCAAATAAAAGCATATTGAAAAGCTTCTGCATGGTCCATTGGTCTGTGTATTCTATTTAAAAATTGCAAGCTATTTTAATCGAAACAACACTTAAATTTCTTTCAAGACTCGGCAGACCCTTGTATCATTTTTGCGTGCTTTCTTACCTTCACATCACAAGTGCAGTGATTAAAATCCAACTAGAAAACCTCTTTACATAGTATGACTACATTTGGTAGACCTGTTCCTCAGTCAGCAGAGATTAGGATGGATCCTGCTAACTTGACTTTATGCTAGCTACTTCAATGCCATCTCAATTTTGCAAGTCTGTTTGGAATCTGAAAACCCGCCACATCTGTACGTTAGGTTTTACATATGCCCGGTTGATTTTTCAAATTGTGAGTAACATTTATTTGTTAAAAGAGCATGTATGCGTTGCATTTGAGCTATTGAGTACACCGAAGAAAACTAACACAGATCTTTTCAATAAAGCGACGGCGAATTGAAATCAACAATATTTTAAATAAACTGGTGAATTGTCTTGCATTCTGAGAGACGTTGATGTGATAAATCATTTGATGATGATACTGATATCGATTATTTATTATTATTATTATTATTATTATATTATTATATGACAAAAAACGCTAGGCCTTAGTAAATGTGCTACATTGGTTCTATGCGAGGTTATGTAATAGAATCTCCGAAAATTATGAGTAAAATACATTTAAGCTGTACAATATTCAAAATTAATACTAACGCATTTGGCGTTAGAGATCGACATGAATCCGGGTATGCAAAAGCTGTCCATATAAACATAGAGAAAGCTAATCAACTATGTCAAACTAGGGTTGAAAAAAACTTGTCCAATTGGAGCTCTCTGTGTTTATTTGATATTTAAAATAACATTTCTGTTCACATTCTCCCTGACGCCCCTCTATAGTTAATTGCAGCCTTTATAATGCTCACATAACTCATACCAAGCGGTGTTTGTTTTCTTTTACTGGTTGCAATGTCTATGACAATATGTGTTGCAATGCACCTTTAAATAAGGACCTTAACATACATTTCATTGTGACTATAAGATATGCTCGTCAGTTTTTTTTTCTTTATTTAAAATCGTTGTTAGCTGCCGGTTATAGAAGAATAACATGAAAGAGAAGTGGTGCTTGCAGGTTACGAATCTTTTGTTGATATAAATGCAGTAAGCGACGGTATAATAAAAGGAGTAGGAAATTATAATTAAGGATGCACCTGTGCTCATCTGAAAGAACATAAACAAAGCGCTATTAACAAAGAATGGCCGTGAAAGGGCCTGTACCGTGCGCAAATTACCATTTCAATAATTTTAGTCACTGCGTAGGAAATTACAATGTCACAACTTTTAGTTACGTGCCAATTTACCCCATCAAAATGTACAACTATTTCAAAATGCACTTATTCGTTAGCACCAAAATCACAACATTCGTGCCACTTTAGCCTTCAACATTGAATGATTATTCACGTATCAATAGAATGCAGACATTGCGTTCCAATCATTGCAAACTAGAGCCAGCCACTAGTTGCAGGTTTCACCTTGGTTCCAATCTAACGTCTGTGACTTCGAAATCGCAATAACAAGGGCTGTGTTGGTACGTCCTACCGGTTTAAGAAAAATATTTGTCACTCGGTTTGCGACCATGTGTGCAGTGAATAATTGCCCGCACGAGTGAGCTTAACTAATGTTTTACTTTCATTCTAATTCCATGGGCATTGAGAAGGTATTATTAGTGCGTCTTGTTCGTCACCAAGGAAATAAACGATAGATAGAGATTCAAGGATGGGGGTCCCCAACGTGGATAAGATTAAAAATTATTTGCTTGATACCATATGTTACCACATGGTAATAACATATCACGATGTTCCGCATATTACGTGTATTTATTTTCATCTGATTGCTCTAACGCATTATGTGAAAGAAATAGCACAGAAAACTCATCAATCGCGTATAACAAATCGCATGTTGCTTAGGCCCACAAGGCTGCTACATGCACGCAGCCTTGTGTGATCGCAATTGCATCATTTTTTCAACTGCATCGAATCATTCGTGTCCATGGAAGGCGTATCACTACATTGTGGCCCACAAATATATTAGCCGTTGGATTTTACACAATGCAATCACATTAAATATCTTTAAATCTTAACCGCACCGATCATACACAAACGCTTCGTGAGTCTCGCAACGCCTTCTTTGGTAGACGTAATTGTTATGGTTAAAAAGCAACAATCTCTGCCCGCACACAGACCGTCCCTAATTTGCATAACCTGGTACAGCACAAAAAGAACTACATTTACGGATCTTGTTTTTGGTAAACTATGAAATGTTTAACTTTTAAAGTTCTTGTTGCTGGCAGTGGCAATGCTTTTATGAAAAGATCCACAATATTGGGTGAGAAGTTGTTTTTATTTTGTTCCCTTATGTCTTGCGATTTCGTACAATGCTCCAAAAAAAAAGGGCCCCAAGGGTCAATGTGGGAACGGAAGAATGAATGAAACTTCCCGACTCAAGCTCTGTGAGGTGCCTTCATGCTATTGTAATATTGCCTCTTTATAATTATGCTTCCAGGTAAATATGTTTCTGGTTTGGTGGATGCAGGCACGCTGGTTGCTATTGTTATTGAGTACGGGGATGTTACTTTTAGTTATTTTGCTTGAAGAACGCAAAAGGATAAGGCACTTTATGGTGCACAAAGCCCCGTATAAAAAAACTACAATACTGTTGGCATACAAAATATTCTTTGTGCACAAGCATTAACATAAACTCGCATGCAGTTGTTTGCTTACGTGAGCACTGAATTGTAAGCAAACTTAAACATGCGCATTGTCAGAGAATTATTAAGGCCTTAGCGAAACACTTCAATAAATACTATTCTAAGGCCTCCAATATGACTATTCATCATAATTACACAATTTGCCTTTGCATCCGGTTAGATAGTTATTTATTACAGCTTTGACCGGACTTTAAATATGCATTAACGATGTTTTCAGCTGACTTCTTATGCTAATCTGTAGTAAGTCTACTTTCATTTTCCATCTGACATCAACACCATCATTGACATAACGAAAAAAATAATGATACAAATCATTTATTGGTTTTTATAGCGCAAAATTACCTAAACACTGTTTCTATGCTCTGTACATAAAATGTATGTGGAAATATCAATATACATCAAAGAATAAAAATAGCAGATAGTAACTTAACAAAACATTATTGATTTATACGTGTAAAGCTGTCAAAAATCTTTAATGGTCACATGATTAATCACACGCTCTCATTCGAGCCTGCACATTTCACCTTAGAAGTCGTGTGTAAAGCTGGTTGTCATCAGCGAACCCATACCGATCATTGAGGTGGCTAGCAATGAGTTCTGTCATAGGCAGAATATACACGAGGAATAGGAGAGGCCTCAACACAGATCCCTGGGGTATTCCTATGGCGAGACGCGTGTGCTCAGACACACCATTATCAATGCGAACTGCCTGTGATCTTCCAGTGAAGTAAGACTTCATCCAGCGGAGAGTTGTTCCTGTGAAGCCAATTCTGTGCTCCAGACGATGAAGTAGCATATTGTGACCAAGTGTGTCAAATGCAGCACTGAGATCCAACAAGACTAGGAGCCAATCGTCACTCTCATCTAGGATATAGTCCATGTCTGATTTGATTTTGATGAACGCGGTCTCAGTACGGCATCCGATACGGTAGTGTGAAGGTTGAATTATGGGTAGCACTTACTGTTTTGCTGATATTTTAAAAAATGGAATATTTGACACAGTGCGGAAGTTTTTGAAGTCACTCTCATCATGCCCAGACTTTTAAGCAGCGTTGTTACCCGAACTGTTTTCCGCAGAGACGTCACAGCATCACTTACCAAGGTCTGGTCGATAATGTTGATGTGTGTTGGAAGTGCCACATCCAGTACTTGGGGTTCGTCAGAAGGGACGTGGGCGAAGTATCCAATAGTCCTTAAAGCTGTCCCTCAATTACACAGTGATACCCTACAACTATCTATCTTCAATTATTCGCATGTTGAAAATCTCTGGGATTGCTACTACATCATCGAGGTAGGCGAGGATTAGGACTAATCCTGAGCTGGTGAAGATGATTCACCAACATACTCGCGATGTAAGCCAATTCCTGAGATGTGATCTAATAATTTTTGTATCACTTAGCACTTTCCGCGAGGCTGTCTTTGCAATTTATTGTGTTCATTTCAGACTCACTAAAGCATATCAGTCCGATTAAATTAGACTTTCTCGTCCCACAGGAAACCGAGATCCTGGCCTAATGCTGGGCTGATATGTTAACCGGAGGACTACATCAGAGGAGGCCGTAAGGTTTAAAGAATAAAAAAACATTTTCCAGGAATGTCTTTTGAACAAATTATTCCATTAAACATACTGTGATAAACAAGCAGACCTCGTAAAATAAATGAATCAAGGGTAAGAATGTTTTCAACCACATAAGGAATGTACTTTAGAAAAACCGCGAGCTGGTCATGTTTCATTCATGGGAATGTCAGTGAGGATGTAGTTAACATTCCACAGCATTTTGTATTGGTTTAATGGCAAGCTTAAATGTAATATTGAAGATAAAAAGAAAAATTAATGCTTCATTTCACACAACAACTAGTTGCTTCGTATCCACAGCCTTTCAGTTGAATAAATTAGGCAGTGTACACTGGTTTTGTATGGAACAAGCATAGTTTGACTGATTTAAAAAGCCATTATTTGTAGAATATGGCTGGGCTGAATAAACGAGTAAGCTATGTGGCTCGTAAAATTAAAGACATCACAGATTCCATGCCCTTAGTTTTAAATCAGAGGACTATGGCTGTTATGCATAATAGTATAGATCTCAAGCATCCCAAGATTTTACCATTGTGTGAGCTGCAATATTAAAGTATGCTTGGATCATGATTTAAAGTTTGATGTAGATGGTAATGCCCGTCGTCGTGCTAACGTTATGATCATACACTGTGGCATCATTACCTACTTACCGCGCTTTTAACTATCAAAAAGTATGACATAGAAAAACAACTGGTTTTGGCATTTCGAAGTTAGTCCCAAGTAATAAAATAAGTGCTGTTGCAAATGTCACCGCGAGAGATCAACCCGTGAAGGCTATCACAGGTTGTCAACCTTCATATAACATAAGCTTCTAATACATGGCCACGTGCATTTCAGCACGTTCTATCATTATTGCGGCATCTGTCATGAAAACAGGGTGTGGCACTGAATTACCACTGAGAGCAATTCCATGCCTAATTGTCAATGCTTTTGCACCTACCTTCTCGATCAGATTTGATGATCACTGGAAAGTTCATTTAATGCATGGGAAATGCAATCCTTTCATCATCTCGCTTAAGGCTCGAGCTTGTCGTCTTACATTTTGCTGATGGTTTTGTAAGTGCAGAACCAATCAAGTGGAATGCCAAAACTGTTTTCTCCGTGTATTTTTCCTTATCGCCTACAGCGCAATATATGCCACTGTACTAGTAGAGATGGCGCATTTGAAATCTGTGAGAAGACATGAAACCACCGCCCCACGTGACGAAGATATCTACAGGCGATAACTGACAGAAGCACAACAACTTACTCGCGCCATTGCTATTGCTCAGTGTCTTAATGGTGTTTGCTAGAGAGCAAGTGTATTTTCCTACGTCATATAATCTAACGACCTTGAGAAATTTCGTGGATGACTACCGATAATCTGTTTGTGAATTCCCTTTGGTTAACATGATCAAATGATCTGATGCAGCACTTTTGGCATGGCCGCCATAAACAATTTCTGCATTAATTCGAATACAACCTTGAGATAAAGACATAAACGCAATCAAACCCACGCTTCATAGACCCGCTGAAAGACTCATTCATCTTGTCAACAAATGGGACATTTAGACGAATATCAAATGTGCAGCAGAGAGTAATGACTGCTGTAATTAACCGTCCGAAATTATTCACTACCCACATTGTGTAGACCGTTGTTAATATGGTCTGTCTAAGCAGCATGTCTAGTAGCTACATAATCCGTCATGCTAGAGCTAGAAAACCGTCCACAACAAGTGCCAAAGATGCATTAATTCAAACCAAGAAAATGTATGAAATCCTAAATCGACTCTCCACTAGCCTAGAATATATGGCCGAACACGGCACCTCGCCGTTGGTGGATAAGCTGCGTCTGGCTTCCATTGAAAACACGAGGCTCGCATGGTCTGCAATGGATAGAAACTGAAGTAATTTCTTTCGCGTTTATCGAAAGTCGCATTTTACGTATTGGGGACACTAAGCTGACAAATGATTTGCTTGATTGTTTCCAGTGAGTCTGAGAGTGTTTGATCCTTCCGTGTCACCTTCGGAAGAAAGGTACTCTCAAATTGTCTCATAGATATTGATAATTAGATCTTACCCCTTACTCTATCATCTCGTCTCTGTCTTTCTTCTTCTCTCTCCCTGGTCTTCTTCTCGCGCTCCCATAGTTAGAGAGAGTATAGGGGATATATAGAGAGACATGAGAGAGAGGATATAGGATGAGATAGAGGATATATATGAAATATATAATATAGCTATATATATTATAATATAATATATACTATATATAAATATTATGTGTGTTGTGTGTTGTTTGTAATAATATAAAGATATATATATATATATATATATATATATATATTATATATAATATATATATATATATATATATGTATATGTATATTACTATTTTAGCAAAATCAAAAGGAGGACATCTTAGTGACACCCAAACTAAACATATATTAATGCGCCACTATTCCTAGAAATATCGAAATATGACCCGCCCATCTACTTATTTTCCAAACTTTCTGGTCCACGATAGCAATACATACATACACCTTCGCACTTTTTTTCAATATTGACCACTAGTCATGGATACAGACTTGGCATTGAGATGTGTTTATACCATCACCCCACTCGATTCCAAGCTTGCAACCACAAAGAGGCGTGAATTTGGTCAAAGAAAAGTAATTCACATGGCCATGCTTTTCACATGTTCTCACTAATATTTTCCAAAAAGCTGCTTGGTGTGTACGGCAAATGATAGTATGTGTATGCTGCACAAAATAGGCGGTTGCGATTCGAGGTGGCGTCAGGAACAGGTACGGGAAGTATCACCAGCCCCAACACCCACAAGGATTACATGACTATCTTCTCTTTTCCAACGCAAAAACTGATTGATCACTGATAGATAAGTTCCACATTACTTGACAAAATCCCGCCGTTTATAATGATGTATCTGAGCCTCCGACGTCGAACTCATATATGGTTGCATTGGATGCAAGCTTCAACATTAATGAACTGCCAACGACATTGCGCGGGGGGTCGTACTACAAGTTTGCATCGGTTAGCAGAACCCCAATATTCCTTCCCTCCAGGTGTGCGACTACAACATCAGAGCAAAGACATCTTGAGGGTTTGTTTGGACTGAAGCGTATCGGCGACGGCTTGTTGGTTAGGAAGAAGACATTTGGAATATTAGTAAACAGCGTCTTTGCGTTTTCGGTTTGAGGAAGTCCACCAAGCTGTCATGCTTTTGGAAAGATAAACTCATCGAGATTGACAAGGGTAAGGTGGTAGTCTTGGTACATGTGTCTGTAAATACACTCCTGTTACAACGGCGCCTGGGCGTTAGTAGTAAGTGCTGTGAGGTATCACGAATGCACATCCAATAAACCTTTATTTGAGTAATAATCCACAACAGATCTTAACTTTGCGTTGCTGAGGTATTGTGAGATGACGATTTTATCAGACCAAGTATGTGATAAATCTCGATTAATTCAATGAGGAGTTACGGACTGGTGGTAGCCTTGAATGTTACTAAATGGACAACACAGTCAGGTTATACGGAGGGGTTTTGGGGGGACGTTGTGTTTACCGATGGGTAGGTAGGTGTATCTAAGGCAATTTGGTTGATGACGCGTTGTCATATGTAAGAGTCACGTGGTAGGAATTGACGGGGTCTTGGTGTGCAGAGATAATCCGACGACGGGTTCCTTACACATATCAAGAATGTTCATATCAAAAGCCAGTACCGATGTTGCAAGCCCTAACACAACTAAAGGACAGTAATGAATGTGTCAATAGTTACTCACTTGATTCGGGTGCCGAAACACTGACGCTTGCACGACATCACAATCCGTCTGATTGTACCACAGTATGCATGTAGGTAAAATGGGAGTTGATGTCTAAGTCATCCAAGCCAATTATCCTCACGTTATTCTGGTCCACCGACTGTCATAGTACGCTGAATATAATAGCTTCCGTGGTCTAAACCTCTTGAATTGTTTCAGCGTGCTAATGTGTTCTGGCCATTGGTAAGGACACTTTTCACGTTGCCAGCAGAGACTGTTAGAACGATGTCCCATTTACCAGTGAAAAAAAAAAAAAAAAAAAAAAAAAAAAAAAAAATAGGTCGCTGAAATAACAAAAATGGCACAAGCCAAGAAGAGAAAGCAACATCGCGCCGCTATTGTTTCTACGAGATGTATATATACTGCGGTAAGCTCCAACACCTTAAACAATCACAAAACAAA
>CM067353.1:58445498-58487121 GCA_034190875.2 Urechis unicinctus | reverse complement strand
GAAGAGGGGGGGGGGGGGGGTAAAGAACAAACTTAAGGACCATTGATTACATACAAATTGGAACGACGGCCAACAGTCAAATATTATTCGGGGTTGAGTCAATGCAATGGCAATGATAATGGTTACTGCAACATGTCATGGTTTGCTCTGGTGGCGTGCTTATGTCGACTGCTATCAAAATCCCCTTCAGACGTTGCTTTGTCGAATATGCTTTGATTGTGGGTAGATTCGGAAGCTGCCAATCCCGATGCAAGGTGCTCCTTTTTCTGCCACCTCCACCTATATTTAGATCGTGTATGATATATGCGGAAGTATAACAATAGCTAAGTAATTCACTGAAACTTTAACCACATTACGTGACATACGTCGCAAAGTAAATGCAACAATGACAATGAGACATGCATTATTAAATTCATCACATCAAGCCCATAATGCAAACGCCTTGTTAGCGTTAATTAATCCACTCGATTGCTTTCAAATTAACGCCAGCTGCACATGAGTGAGATTATGCCTGATTAAGGACGACTGTCACCGAACACATTATCAATTCTGGCTTGATTTATGAATAGCCTAATGCGATAGTTGCACTGAGTGGTGCGCATGCATCATGGCAATTTCAGCCTGATTGAATTTAATTAGGTTGGATTACCATCCCATCAAATTAACGTTATGATGGAAGCATGATCTTCTGCGGTGACTGTATCATACATTGCACATACTTATATGTCGAACTTATAAGTATGCACAGTGTGCATAAACATTGACTAAACATTGACACCTGGACTGACATTTATTGCAATATATAACTTTAATAACATTGTTCTTTCGACACACTGGCCGTCAGGTAGAAATTATACCTCATTTTGTGGTGCGCAGGACATTATCAGACACATCACTTCAAATTACTTGCTCCAAATATTCAGTTGTACCATTGTTCAGTGCCAAGGGCAATGTTAATGGACGAAGCCACACTACATATCCTGTAGAAGCTTTATCATACTCATGGCAATATTGACAACCGTGTGGTGGGCCTCCCGTTTACAAAGTAGCTAAAACCTATTTCATTTGTGTCATTACAATCCTCTCGATGATCTTCAATCAGCCTTCTGCATCAGATTCAACACTGAGACAGAGCGCATCGGAATCGAATCAGACATGGAACAAATCCTTTGTGTGGGTGACGATGTGACCCTACTCTTATTGTATCTCAGTGCTGCATTCCACAATCGATAAATCACAAGATACTGGAGCACAAATTGACCTCGCAGAAACGACTCTGTGCTGGCTGTAGTCTTACCTTACAAGAAGATAACAAGCAGTTCACATTGATGGATCTGTGTCTGAACACATGCCTCTCTCCTTACGAGTACCTCAGGGCTCTGTGTTTGGGCCTCTCCCTTTCCTCTGTTTACATTCTACCACTGAATGAACTTATTGCTCGGCACATCATTGACAGGCATGGGTTTGCTGATAACAGCCATCCTTACACATGACTTCCAAGGCGAAATGTGCTGGCTCGAATGAAACTGGCCAAACGTATGAGGAACTGTTTGACGGAGGTGAGGGTGTGGGTGTTCAATGTAAATCTTAAACTGAACGAGGCAGTAGGATGAATTGCTTATGAGAATTGGGGATGACATCGTCAAGCTCAAGGTCATAGTGAGCAACATTAGTGCAGTAACAGATAACGAACTGGCCATGGAAACTCGAGGGAATATCCGGACACATGAGGTAGTCACTATGATCATCAATGCAAGAGTTACCAGGCTTGATTTCCACAATGGAGTATTGGCCATATTGGACATATAACACCGGTTTCATTGGCTATCGGTAAAACAGCATGATTTACAAAACGATGCACACAACATCAGCGCCACAACATATCAAAGAGCAGCGCATCATCTACCAGCCAGGAAGAGATACTGAGGTAAACATCAGATCTATGGACACGAGATCCCACGGTCATTATGATAGCCGCTTTCCTAGAGTATCAGGTGGTAGACTCTGGAACACTTTGCCTGCTGATATCAGACTTCCACAGACTGATATCATGTTCAAAAAGAACTTACGACATTTATATTCAAACAAATATATATATATATATATATATATATATATATGAATATATACATATATATATATATATATATATATATATATATATATATATATATATATATTGTTATGTTTATGACAAGGAATTATCATGTATGACTTTATCCCCATTTATGTTCTTCGTACACCGTTATAGCGACAAAAGGTTACTCCTATGTACCTTGTTCAGTAGCATAAATTTTGGTTGAGCAAAATCCTCGATGTCGACGCAGATTTACCACCTGAGTTCAGGATTAGTATCATCTGCGAAATAATGCTCGGCCATGCGTTTCCAAAGTACCGTTTTGCTTTTCAACGTGTAAATGCGGAACAGATACATAGCAGGATAAAAATAAGAGATCACCCGTACAAATATATACTTTGAAACCGAAGATGTGCGCTTCGGGAAGCGAGCAAATTGGGTCCACACTTGTATGCCCATCGCTTGACAATTTATGCTAACAGGATGTGGATATCGAATGACCATTCTCAAGTGATGGGTCGACGAATGTTAAATTCATACCGATGCCTGCCTTCATAAAGCCTTAGAATCAGAATCCTTATTATTGTAACGCACGCAATTTCGTTCAGGCAGCACCTGGTGAAATACACAGTCCCTTATAGTCAAGAGCTGTCGCTGCTATCTATCTGCTGCTATCTGTGACTCATACATGAGCTTTGCTAAGGCACTATTTTAGAGGAGGCGACAGAAATTCCAATTTGCTGTTGGAGAATAAATAGTAATATCTAATGTGGAGTGGCAAACTCTCACGCGACTTCACTCTATGACGGCATGATTCGTCATCGGGAAGGCTCAACTTTCTATCGCCTTCTACAGATTAATCAAACTATATGGTACTTAAGGCGGTGTTTTGTTAAATCAATATTCGTTTTTGGTCTAGCAGTTTGTATAGTATCTGTTTACCGAAACATAACATGTTCTCCTGCTGGTGAAGCATCGCGCCACCGTCCACGAGTGCCAATGAAAAATGTTATTACGAACAATAGGGTACAGAATATCAGTTATGCTAGAGCCGAGATTGATTGTTATCCTGAATCTGAACTAGGTATGCACTCGAATTTCACTGCAACTCGTCTCACGTTCTCTACTCTTCCCAACAGACACATGGCGTTATCGCGGACACCATATTGATTATTCCACAGCGAGTCAACAACGGGAGCGGATTATGCGGCTTCTATTGTAAACTTGTCAGTGTGACAGGCTCATTACCCACGCGTCATAGCATCGTTTTACTTGTGTGCCTTTCTGCTGACAAGGCGGAAAGACGTGTCTTTGTTTATATTGTGGTTTTGTCTGACAAGATACCGCAATCTAAATATTGCATTCAACTCAATACTTCAGGCGCGACTAGCTGTTAGGCGCGACGATCTATGGGGTCCGAAATGGACAAGATCTAAGTGTTTCAAATTAAACGAAGCAATATGAAAGCAATGCGATCTGTTGTGATTGCTTTTTCGGAATCCATTTTTTTAGTGGTACATGATAGGGTAAATGCTCAGGTGACTACCATCGGTCTCTTCCAAACGCTACAACATTATTATCCTAAGCAGCACCTCTTTGGCACGGGTAAAAGTGTGTATAGTTGTTGCGTTTCTTGATGTCGCGTTTGAGTCATGTTAGTAGGGAACAGTGACCTAATCTTGCCACAGGTGTTAATGAATGGGACATACGGTTCATGAAAACTGACATTCATCACAAACCTTGACATTCACTACAAAGTAGGCTTTAACGCTGCATGCAGTTGGAAGTATGGTGTCGAAAATGTTCTCTGCATTGCAAAAGTGCTAAGCCAGATTAGCCAAGCAGCAATTATATCGCTTCAATCTATCTACCCCAACCCGTAATAGTTATGAACACAAATTAAACTAATTGCTCGCTTCTGTAGCCCATGTAATGCCTGTCAGGACACTCGCATCTACACTGTCCGCGAGAGGCTTGTTTTCGTTATGAACGCCATATGCGGCGTCTATGAGACATACTTTGCTTTTCCCCCCCGTTACTTTGCCGTTAAACAAATAGCTACGTTGTCACTCGAAGTTATTGACTCCCGTAAGGTATGAACTTTACTTGGCATCATTACTTTTGCCGCTGTTCTTCTGTCAAACCAACAACTTGATGTTAATTAAACAGATGCAATCATCTGGGAAACTAATCCCTCGGATTACTGGATTATTATGACGTCGACATCTCAAGAATTTTTTATCAGCAGGAAGCTGATTAAGCTGAATTATGTTAATGAATAAGCTCATGCCAATGAAAATAATTACTGGTAATTTGGTCTAATAAATAATAGCGGTAGTGAATTGCATTAGCCAGAACGAGCTTTCGCAGGCTCAACACGGTTCAGCTTACAAACTTACTTATTCTGCCTACTATTAATTGTCCTCTTTTCATCAATCATTCTCCTCTTACGGCAATTATCTCGGGTCTGATTGTATATACAAACCAATATTACGAATTCCTACCAGCACACTACACTAACAGTTTTGTTATAGCATTTGCCAAATTCTGAGGGTGTATGACAGCATCTGCACGAGCAGACTGGTGCAAATGATACTTCGGCCATGTCATCGCATAATTCACTTCATATGGATGCAAATTTAATCGGCTGTAATATCATCGCCTCAAAGCGAAGGCATATTTATTATTGAGTACTGCGACAAGACATGAAAGTTGTGCGAACAGTGCTTTATGCAGCTGTAAATAATAATGATACTTTGTCGGTGGTTGTCAGGAAAATCTTTTGGCAACTGAGCATCCAATAACATCATGTCCTATCATGTAAATCGCTTTAATTAGCGAAAAACGTAAATAAAACAATAGGTCTTTATATAGAGAAGGCCACTATCTTGACGTTAAACGCGGTTGCTTACGGTTGTAGAATATGTTTACAATAGTAATACTTAGTGATATTATCCAGGTAGAATTTAGGGGTTAGATTGCTGTCACTGTGGATAAGTAAATCGTCCCAATTGGATGTCGATGTTTGAATACATAACATCCATGATGCTAGGTCAACTCGCGTTATGTGTAACGTGAAGCAGTAACTATATGGCAGTCGGATTGTTTTGTGATAAACACCTAACCCCCAGATCCTTCTGCTATTCCCTGTAGTACCTATGACTTGTAGGTTCGTTGTGGCTGTCCGATTCTGTGTGGATTGATATATATCAGATTTGGGCAAAACTGTTAAAATGAGGACATATTGTATGACATGTTTGACTGACTTTATCTAAGCTGATGTTAAAAATGAATTATGCGAGAATGACTCAAACATTCAGCACATTTAATTAATACTGAATCTCAGTTGTAGCCGTTCCTGGCATTTGTATATCATGGATAACTTGATAACTTGAGATAAAGCACAGATCCGAGAGGATAACATCCTTCAACAATGCGTCAATAGATATATGGTTGTTACTAAAAGGTATAAATTTATCGCACTGAATCCCTTTTCAGCTGTAACTTAATTAAATTAAATTATTATTCTACTCTCTTCTATGTTGTTGACACGGGGTGGCTATTTGTGCTTGTGAACGGTCAAATGCAGCAAGGATAAAGTTCATTTAAGCAATAAGTAGGTGTGAAAATAATGCGCTACATGGTCATAGCAGTTGATATCATGTACTTTCAGAATTCTGAAAAACTACACACCTGTTAATACATTGTGGTGATGGCGGTCTTTACACATTTTCATATCTTTTCCCGATACTTTACGCATAGGAATATTCCAAATGATGATAGTTAAGCACACCACGGAGCTTCAACAGTTATATCACCCTCAAGTGCAAGTTTTATATTGGCAGCATAAATAGCTGTCATTCTCCTATTCTGACGTGAGCGATTGTCATAAAAAGCAAGACGCTACCAGTTTTGCTACTAGTATTTCCGGCATCTAAAATCTATCCCAGAACGGTGGTGGTTATTTTGGCAATTGATTCGAAGTTCATAGAAGCTGGAGCTGCGTTTTAGAAGGCCTAAGACTTAAGGCGTATAAATCCGCAGATGGGACACTAGATATTCCGACTGTGGCAGGTTGTTTTACAAGAACAAGAATGTCATAAATTATTTTTGTTATGTGGTCCTCTTTTATCTGCCCAGTAATGAATCTGGAGGTACAGTTCTGAGCGCTTTGGAGGCGAGACGTGAAAGCTTACAAAGCTTCATCTTGCGGGCCTCCACATAAGGGCAGTGTACACATTTTCTAGAAAAGCAATTATTTGCTCTAATGTTAGCCTAACAGATACTATTTGTTAACTGACAGCAATGACATCCTTCTAGCCTGGTTGCAAAAGGTCATCCCAAAGAGGGATGTAGTAGTGGGTTAATTTGTTGTCTTATAAAGAAGAATAATTGGAATGCATCAGTTACTGATGTATGAATTCTCAGTCATATCGAAATGGAACTGAAAAAGACGACACACTGTAGATAACATGGCCTTAAGGGGTGTGCATGCAAATAGTTAAGCAACGCGGCATAGTTTTTGCAAAAACACACAATACATTAATTCGTTTTTGTAATTGCTTGTCCACAATTTGTTCAGCGTTATAACAGCCTGGGGGCTTCTTGTAATTACGTTACACCATGTACTATCAAGTTAAGCGAAATAATGAAGAAAACATCAAGATGGAACTGATGAGAATCAACCCAAATACGCCCAAAAGGAAAACTTTTTTTATTTTGCCAAACATAAACCTGAAAATTGTAAATACACGAACAACAGAAACAGTCAACACATAAACTTGTGTGTGTGCTGGACGTTTTTTTTACTCGCAAATGTGCAATGCGTCCGATTCCTGTTTGGCGACTGATTACTATGCGAAGGAAGACGTGATCAGAAATACCGTAAACATGTAATGCCTCTGAGCTCTATCATCTAATGCCATTGTTAACATATGATTACCTCACATAGTATATTCTGACATCAGAATATTAGATTGACGTTATTGTTTGTGCAGTCATAGCTTAGATCGCCTTTGCGAGGCAAAAAAACATAAAACGGCGCAGCAGCTAAAGAAACTCATCCTAGCAAATACCATCAGATTAAGTGTATTCTATGGAATGTAAAAAAATTTCGTGCTGCCGCTTTTCTGGTACCTCATTTGTCCCATATTCAAGTGACTTTACCTGTATTGGTTATTACATAAAACGTACACCCACGGGATATATCATTTTATGAATTAGTTGGCGGTTCTGAGTGTTTTCCGATTCTGGGTGGGCTCAGATTAATGAGCTTGAGCACTTTACAGCGGAAAATAATGTTGTACGTTTTCAAATATCTTACAAGGTAATTTATGACATTATGTAAAGCTGCTGTGCTGCTAGAGCTATGCGAGCATCAAAGAACTATGTTCCGTATAACTATGTGCCATTGTGAATTATTCCCATAAAAGTGAAAGCGGAAAATAATGTTCTACGTTTTCAGATATCTTACAAGGTAATTCATGGGCATTGTGTTAAGCTGCTGTGCTGCTAGAGCTATACGAGCATCAATGAAGTATGTTCCATATAACTATGTGCCATTGTGAATTATTCCCATAAAAGTATTGGAATCGATAGTAAATGTCGCTGTATGACAGGTAATGTGGCTTTATGTATGAATAAAGTCCTAAGCTCGGCAGAAATAAAGTTATGGATCACTATTTGTGGAATAATGTCCGAAGTACTCTGCACACTTCATCGATCATTCGCGACAGCACAAGGTTTGAGTTACTGACACACGTCTAAACTTCTCAAAAAGAATGACATATATATATATATATATATATATATAGTTCGAGGTAGTAGCTGACTATTGATTTGTATTGCACACCACTACGTTAAAGTCGCATAAGTAAAAACAATGCTGATTGGTTGTGGATATAACTGTCCATGGATATAACTGTCCAGGCTATTTACTACCACCAAAACCAAATGAGGAACTTTTATTTACGCAAAATATTGAACTGCTTCCCAGACGAAAGCATTATTCAATGTCAAAGGATCATCACCGTCGCAAACATTTTACTATCTTGTGCGAGTACCTCATAAAAGCACATCAAATATCCACATTGAGTCCACCGATGTATTCCTTCTTTATCTTTAGACTGGGCAAAGCCTTCATCGAACAGCTCAGAAAACATGCACAAGATCTGACAACTTTTTGGAAGGCTTCTCGTTATGATATATCTCTTCACTGGAATGGAACCCTATATGACTTGATCGTCCTCGAAGCTCATTGGTGTTGAACGCATCAAACTTTTACACCTAACAAAGGCATTCGGGAATCGATGTCCATATAACAATCTTCATAAAAAGGGCTTATTGTTGCCCATGTTAAGATGCGCTCACATACATGAAGCAAACAATAACGTATCTCGAACGGCAACTGAGTTAGGTTAGTGCTTTATGCTAGACGCTATTCCACTATACCCAGGCCCCGTTGGTCGGCCATTGGATCATTGACTCATCGGTAGTTATTGATGACTTTGTAACATTTTATGAGCTGATTGAGTAGCGAGGAAGTCACTGTGTTGCCACTGAAGGCTGGTCTGTAATGGCTGTTTCAGGTGTACCGGTGATTTAAGCTCACATATATTTAACACTTGGTTGCTGTTTTTCGGGGTGTTTTTGATGCTTATATCGTTTCCCTGTGTCTGTCCAGTCTGTATAACTTTACTCGAAATTCGTCCCCTCAAGCATATAAAGGTAAGCACACGTATCTACCATACGAAAGTTTCCTATGTATGCGCGAGAAGTGGCAATTATTATATTGAAATAGATGAAGATTAGGTCAGTCGAAATTGAGGGTTGGCAAATGGATATATCAAGGTTTTTTAGTATGTGGTTGAATGAAATTTGTGGAGAGGGTTGTTGCACGAACCACGCTTCACAATCAATGGCGACCATTTAATGGAGAAGACAACAGGCGTATTACAATAACATTCATTGCTCAAAACAATAAAGCAAAACAAGCAATCGTGGAATACAATTGAACTCTAATGTGCACCATGATATGTTGTTGCTATTTCAAGATTAAAGGTTTTGGCAGCTTTTGCCATGTACCACCCACTATGATAGGCGAGGGCAATCCCCTAAAGCGATCAATACTTTCCTCATTTCCAACATTTAATTCCAAAAATAATATAAGAAAGATCAATGTTTGAATACTGAGCACTGGTGACAGATTGCAGTCGCTAGTTTTTTCTTCTTTACATGTGTAAAATGATTTGAAAATACTGTGTAGTGTACTTTAAGAACCCACCGACGAGACCTAGTTTACCTTCAGAGAACAAATTCTGCTTTATCACGTAATACGCTAGGATGGCTGATTTTTGCCCAGATAACTTCGCTTTCTATTTATCTTGCGTCTTGCTAGTAGATGGTTTCTTTTAAATGTGTTTACACAAGTCTTCCTTTCTGGTATGTTTATGCGGATATACAAGCAGCTGTCTTTTTCTTCTCATGTATAGGGAAGAACCTTGCTCTTAAAACTTGTAATTAATTAGCATCACGTAAGTGTGCCAAATATGGTGCTCTTTAGGACGACTTTATCTTTTACGTTGCGAGAAAAACACAGTGACACTGATCAATTATCCTCTCCCAGAATTTCTAGCAATCCTCAAGCAGCAATCAATTATTTAGGTGTAATTAATCTTTCGCCTGACATATGAGCCTTCATGTGGGTTTTTTTCTGGGTGTCTTATATAGCTTGTGGATATAGCGCAGGTGATATACAGCAAATCCCTGATTAACCTTTAAGATGTGCACTCAACAAGTATAAGTTGGCTTTTAAGGGGATAATGTAGGTTTTTTTCTCGTTTCTATCATTTTGCACTATGTGATCCTGTTAGCAAGAGAAGCCCCAGCTTATATGCTCCTCATCTCCTCTGACACTCTCTCGGGGGTATCTAGAAGCTCAAAACCGGCAGCCCCTTCATGGCAAACGGTCCTCCATTCATCGGGTATTCAAATTATGTACATGGGTATGGGGAAATAGACATGGTAAATGCTGAGTTTGCAACCATTTCAGTCATATATTCTATTAACACGTCCTGGTCATATCTGACAATGATGACTTGCAATGCTTATATTCAGTCCAACACTTTTTGATGTACACATATAAGGTATTATAACTAAGTAAGGAAATATCAACATAACATGTAAGCCTGTGAAACGGTCCATTAATGATCAACATGAAGCATGAATATAATTGCTACAATCTATACGAACTGCACTAACAGGTATGCGATTGACATTTTCTCAATGTCTTTGACAGTTGTTACGTGTGTTTAATTTAAGACACACTTGATGACCGTCAGCAGTTTTTCAGTATGGCACTAAATTATTAGGCACACAACATAAATGACAATTCTTGCATCACTCTTCTTTTCCGTAAAAATGACTGACGTTGCTATAGTGTATTTCATTCGGCCTTTGATCTGATTTGGTATTGCTGTCAGCCTGATATTTGCCTTCACCACTCGTGCACCACCTGTGTATGCGCTGTGTGTAAGGCTGACAGTATGGATAGCTCAATGTGCTTGGTGCTTTGTTCTCCATCCATTGTGTAAGACGTGCCGTATGTAGGGCTCAATGTATTTATACTTTCTTCTCTATGCTTTAGTGGCAGGAATACACAATGCATTGTAATCGATTCATTGGAAATATGTACATGAAAGCTGGAAAGAAGCTGTAACATATCAATAATCCCCCAACTCAGAAACATTTTTTTGCTGCTGATATGTAAATCACACAACACAGCTAAGCGGTTAATAGCTACCATTGAATGACAGCAAGTTGCTGGTTTCTTTATTCCTTTCCTACTGTTACTCTACCACACTCTAGATCTTTCGCCATCTCACTCTCTTTATCGCTCTCTCTCTCTCCTTATCTCTCGTTCTCTCCCTCCCTCTCCCACATTATTTTTCTCTCTCCAGCACAAACTAGTTGCTATATCGCTCTTGCTCTCTAGTACTCTCTTTCTCTCTATCTCCATCCCTCCCTTTCTCTTTCTCTCTCGCAATTCTCTCCCCAACTGACACTTCGATGTGTTGCCACCAACACATACTAGCAACGATAATCAATAACAATAGCGCTAGCCGCTACAACCAGAACGGCAAAATAACTACCCAATTTAGGAAATAACTTCAGAGCCGGAACTGGATTAGGAATGCAATAAGGTTTTTTCTGATTGAAATTTGAATTGCATTTCCCATTGAGCAGTGCTGTTTACTATGATCAAACAAAATATTGCTATACCGAATATGTAAGTGCACAAATGTAATAACGATGTCAAATATCGTAAACATGAGAATCAAGCTTTGCATCAATTTGGATGTTGCCGATGTTCTTTGCAATAAAAATCCTGCCCGAACTCGCATCACTCGGGTTTGCAGTAGAAATGAATTTCACATCTCTAATTTAAGCTGAAGTCACCTGGAAATAAGTATGGAGATAATGATACTGATGGTGGTGAAGCCCAATATGATTACAACACCAAGTAAGGCTATATATTTATGGCTACCGCATTACTGTCATATCTGAAATTGAACAAACAAACAGTAGTTTTAAACAGACGGTGCGTTGAGTAATACTAACTGTAGATGCGAGCTGGTGGCGACTTCATTGATCCATGCCGCCACAATCTCCCGACCAAACACTATTACGAAGGCTTATATTGGATAACAGGATGTTTATATTCATAAAATACTGTAATGCTTATACTATGCTATGTGCGGCAATTTCAGTCCCGAACAGCAGACCGTCTGTTTCTCTGACTAAATCAAAACTTTTTTAATTTCCTATGATGTGCAAAACACCACCGTTGCAATATATCTGTCGGCAAGCATTGATTTATACTGACCCCGAAACTCCAACCGTCCTTTGTTATACGCAAAATTTATCACAAAGTATTTGGCGTGGTGCTTTAATGGTTATATGTCACATTCAGATATATGATCATCCGTAATCGAAAATCTTAACTCTAAATGAATATGGCATTGTTAGTTATATCACAAATATCTTAGATTGTGGCAGTTACAATTTTCACAGTAGAATTTCAGTGTGTTATAGATGGGGGGGGGGGGGGTTTCTTGATAGAACCTGCGTAAGAGGGAATTAAATTGTAATGAATGAATGAGCAACCTGGCGGTAATACTAAGGCATCAACTTAGGGCCTATTGGCAAAATCCCAACGTGCTTGTTGAAGATAATAAAGTGCACTGGCAGACCTGAGTCTACCCTTTGGCACATACTGTGTCACGTATCAAAGGAATAAATCAATATCGTGGACTGACTATTTATCTACGTCGATATACCTCGCCTTGAATACACTATCAAACAGAAATAAAGGTATCACTGACCGAATGTTGATTCTTCCCGCGGAGACTAGTGTGCAGTTTGCGTCTGGCCATAACAGGCTCGTTATTGACTCCCCTCTTGCCGGGAGCGGATTGCTTGGGAGTAGAAGCAACTAATCCATGAACAGCTCCACGGGAGCCTGGATGTATTGCATTAGCGTCAGGCGTAAGGTATAAATGTTATATTAGTATTCGTTCGTGATCTGCTGATGTTGCTTGATGTAATGCACCCAATCACTGTGTGATGCGGACTATGGGTGTGAAGATGGTGGTTTCAAGTTGTGATGGATATTTCTTAAAAGTTGGAACATAGTTATTTCATGCAGTCTTAGTAACAACCAATGGTTACTAAACTTTTCATAGAGAAAAGCAAACGCCAAACCAGTGCTTGAAATCATGGAGAGTTTGAATGCAGATGCATGAATGTTAACAGAAATCAAAAAATACGTTATATTTAAACACACGTGCATCCATTTTAGACATAACAGCTGTGATAAAAGCTACAACTAGAGAAGCAAATATGTAAATTCTACTCTTATTATATAGGATAATGAGCTTTGGATCAAATGACAACGAACAGCAATGGAACAATTATGGTTTCATGCTTGTATCATATTGAACTGCTCTGTCCTTTCAGGGACAAGTTTAGTCGAAAGTCGAAATCGGAATTTTTGGTATGGATGTAATAAATCCTGTGAGACTTTGATTGACTTTGTTTCCGGAAAACATCGTTGTTATAACAACGCTTCAATATCAATGAATATGTTATACCAATCGAATGCTTATAAAACTGTCAAATCAAAGACCTTAGATTATACCTAGACGATCTTGTAAATAACATACGCAATCAAGTCTTCCTTTGAACTTCCACTATTTCCAACCATTCGATCATTTACATCTGAATCATCAAAACATATATTGCACAAAGAGCAACACTCAACCTGATCACAATTATTGAAGTATTACGGACTGTTTGTGGGTAAATATAATCATTTTGCAGTTAATTTGCATGATGATGATGTTACATACGGGAGCATTCACATAACACGACCAATAGTAGAACAGCTATTAATGCTTTATGATTATGTTTGCCAAGCCAATATGAGACAAGTAAATATTTTCTTGCTTTTTAGTCAGTTGTTTCTTCTTAAAAAAACCTACTTTACAACTGTAAAAGGAACAGTTGTGATGACTTTATAGTGCACTCACAGCCCATAGCGTTTTGCGTTACACTCTATCATGGTTTGTTTTGCCAATATTATATCTGCTAACTGTTTATCTTGCGTCAATAGCTAACATTACTAGTGGATTGCTACTTCTAACATCCTACACATTGTGACAAGATCTTTGCTCGTCGAATAAGATCAAGTGAGCGCAAAGAATTTCCTATCTGTAATTTTGGGTGATGTGTATGTAGAGATATGCATAGACGAACCATGTTTAGACTTGCCACCGTAGCTAGAACGGTTTCTTAAAACTGACCTTTATTAGTAGTTTTTTCACTGGATGGCTTACACAGCTTATAAACTAGGTGTATATTGTTGTTAATATACATTAAATCTCTGTTTTTACCCATCGTTTGATCAGTCGTGCACTCCATTAAAGTAACAACAGGCACTCAGACAGACATGGCAGTTTTTACCTCGTTGGATTAGGTTGCATCATGTAATCGCCGGTGAGAGAATCATCTTAGCTTCGTGCTCCTGATTATATTTGACACTCTTGATGGACCCCCTACTTGGGTTATCTAGAACCCCAAACACACAACTTCTGCATGGCATAACCCCAGTTATATACCCATAGATCCCCAAAATTGCAATACAGCCCTACTTCATGCTAACCCAACATCCAGTCCTGCAATCTAACTTCGTCCCAATCCCCTCTCCCTAAGAAAGATATTTTCCTAGCAGACGACAATATTATTAAGATTTCATCCCGCCCTTCAAACCTAGTCACCTTCTGTTAGCTCAGCCCCTCAACTTAGTTCCTGCAAGCGAGTGCTCTCATCTGTCATTTTATAGGTCGCGGAGGATATTTAAAGCTACATGGAGCACCTGACTCTCACAAGAATGCACTAAATGCGGACTCTTTCTCTGTTTATAACTCGATTGGACATAGGAATAAGATCCCCAATTCATCATCGCCACATTTAGAAACTTTGTACATGACTCTAAGGGGAATGAACGTGATAAATGCGATCATTCCAGTCACATTCGTCATATATTGAATAAGCAGCTCGATGTGTTTGGTTTAATTGCAAGAAGCTCTCTTTTATTTATTTTCGGTCACTAAGTTAGCATATAATAGGGCACGTGGTGATATTTTGGCGGCCACACTATTTTGCGCATATCAAAATGAAGTTGACTTATGGCCACAATGCCAATCAACAATTCCTAAAACAACAGTGTTTCTCGTCTAAAAATTGCTCTTCTAGTAAACATAATTAGCGTTATCACAGACTGTATCAATTCCTTCTGCTCAGCCAATAGGAGACATAGGAGTTGGGTTAAGTGCAATCATTACACTCCATTCTTTAATATATATCTATGTCCCTCTGCACGACCTGTGCTACTGGGAAGTATTTATCACCTTTTATTGATCAGCTCTACGGGAGCCTGAGCATATTACATTAACATCTGGCATGAGTCATTAATCTTACGTCTGTATCACTTCTTGCTGTGCAATAGTTTGCTTGATGTATGGCAGAGTAACATTGCGTTGGCATCGAGGTGCTCCGAGTAATGGTGAATATTGCATTGAAATGGGATGCTGTTTGAATATAACGATTGTGCAATAACTCGCCTCAAGTAGGAATGTCATATATGGCTGTGTATATTATGTCATGAGACCATCCTCTGCATGAAAAATTAGCTGGAGCTACCTGCATAAGACCAAGAACGTTAAATGCGTTGTTAAACTATTTTCTCGTACCAACATTGCGAAAAAGCACTCAGGATATTGCAAGAAGAATGAATAAATCAGAGAGCTGCTGAGTCACATGCATTATTCCAAAACCACTCTTGGAGCACCTCGGGAGCAGCGTTTGAACATTTTTCGTCTTTAGTATTTTTATACATACCCAACCATTCTTGAAATCAAGGTAGCTGATTGATGTTGCCAGGGACAACCAGCAATACATCAGACAAAGGCGGAACGCATCTTGGCTACGTCTTTCTAGCAGAAATAACAGCGCAATATCAGAAATCATTTATTGTTTCTTTTGACAGAGTCGATCTCAGACTTCTAAATTCACTACGCTTATCAGCTTATAGCCGTTAGAGGCTCGGCATCGACACATCATAACGCTCCACGGTTCTCTTTATATCACCATCTTCTCTATAAGACGCTCATTGCTTGTAAGTTGATGCAAACATTCCATGAACACCTCTACGGCCGCCTCTTTCATAAAACAATAGCAAATATGGTTTGGGAAAAAGTATTCTCACTTTATAAGGCTACTGCAGATAAAAAAACACCAGATTAACTGTAAGGTTTTTCAAGTGAGGTGATTACTATTATTAGGTGGCTGCTATGACTTACATCCCACCAGTTTGAATGCTTATGCCATATCAGATGTTGCGTTATCAGTACTGACAAGTAGTGATGTAAGGGTTTGTGAAATTGAATAACGGCAGGTTCGTTCCACCCAGTTGAACTTGGCCAAATATGGGAGTTTTCTTTTGGACTTTTGAAGGCTAATAATTCAAGATTATGCGCTTTATTTGTTGACCTTAAAAATTGTCGATTTGATTGGAGTTGCCTTGATATGCTCAAACATACAGGGATAGTATAACGGCTTGCAGGTATACCACGTTGATTATACAGTTTTCGAAGTGACCAGTAATTTTAAATATCTGCTTCTGACGCTCTGCTGGCGTCATTAATAGAAATCAAGCTGAAATAATGTGGAAATGGCAGAATGTAAGGAACGATTTAAAGAAAGATTATAATAGGGCTTTACTGGGGGAAGGGGGCGTACGATGGGGAAGACGAGATGAGTCGTTAATGAGCATGTCACGGCGGCAAACAACGATCCGCTCATGGAGCAGCTGAACCCGCGCCAGTTGTTGTCTCAGGATGAATAATCAATATGATGAGTGTGTTTGTCAGAGTAGAGGACATGAGTGAGAATAATTGGCTTTTGTTGAGCAAGCGATCAATCTCGCTTCGATGACAGCTCATTGTATCGCCCAATCAGTAAATCGTGATTGAGGATGGTCGATGGACGGCGAGGTGTTATATGGATGAGCAAGGTATTGTTTGCTGTGTTGAAAAAAACAAGCACGGATCAAATCCGACATACGAGGCAAAGATCACGCGAATATCGATCACAGAAACTACCTCCTACCATATCCCATACTTTATCCCTAATCATCCTTAAGAATACACTCCTCACCTGACACACACATACGCACACAGATATATGTATGTGTGTGTATGTGTATACATATGTATATTACTATTTGCTTTGTATCGTGATATATATATATATATATATATATATATATATATATATATATATATATATATATATATATATATATATATATATACCTATAAATGTAAATATAAAAATATAGATATGTATATATATATATATATATATATATATATACATTTATATAAATATGTAAAACTATATATATACTACTGTGCTGTACAGTTATCAATAGGGTCTACAAATCCTATGATCCAGCAGTTCATTGCTTAATTGTCTCATTTGATGGACTAGCAGATGATGGTTCGCAATGATCCTTCAGGTGTCAATTGTTGCCCTTCCCAGTAGATTGTAGTAAATTGATTTATATTGTAATAATATTACCTTGGTAAGGTTTGATTTGTAGGGATGTACTCTGTGCTTAGTTTTTCTTGAATATATCACAAGGGATATGTGATAACGATTGCGGTCTTCGAGAGGGTAGATTACTTGTTTCTGCTATTCGAAGATAAACACCACAAGCTTATCGGCATATCGCTGCGCACAAAGTAAAAGAGAATAATATACTACATGTTAACGGCATGGCCCTTAGGGTAATCATTTGGAGAAATAAACCACATCAAGTAGAAGGGCTAGTGTAGTGTGTCGTAAATAAATGACACGATTGTTGATATGTCTGATCCATCAATGTCATTCTTCATTCTGCGAACTTTATTTTGAGAATCAATCTCTGTAACCGCTGTTGCGTTCAATGTCATTGGTAGGTTTGACATTAAGTCAACCTGAACAAACAAGATAGTAATTCGTATTAATTATGATATTGAGAGAAAGATTGTGACCAACACAATAATGCAAATTGACAGCAAACTCTAATAAGTATGCACCAATGCTCTACTGATAAGCTGATATGTTACTACTTACTAAAGCACAATAAACGTTATTGCTAATATCATGGCACTGTCTATATAACTGTCTCCATATTATAAACAACTCAGTAGATAAGTGCTTTTCGTAAGGTTTCATTCAAATCGATACAAAATGGCTGTCTGAATGGCAATGTTGCAACCCAAGATACAACATATAAATAGTGAGCATTACAGAATGATAAATTGACAGGACGACAGTTGGATTGGAATGGAAGACGTATATATTCTGAGTAACTTGTTTTTCTACATGTGTACAATTAATTGTGCTGAAAACTGAAGTGTACTTAAAAGGCCCACAGTCGATACCTAATCTTCCTTCAGATAAAAACTTCAACCTCATTGCGCTATCTTAACTGATCCTTGCCAAGAGTACAACTGCTTTCTATAGCTATTGCGATAGTTTCGTCCAACTGTTAACTCATCGTTATCAGGTTCTTCCTCGACGTCAAACTGCTCGGATAAGAGCGAACCAGTGCGAATTCTTCCCTTCCTGTAATTTTTTTTCAATGTACATCCAAAGATGCATCTAAAAAATTATGCTTTTCTGTTCGAATGCATAGGCAGGGGCGTAGCTTGGATGGAATCAATGTGTAGGCCGAATTCTAGTGGGGTCTGGGGGCATGCTCCTTGGGGTATAAAGACTATCAACCATTCCATACGTGTAGATTCCGACAAATCAATCACTGTCTGTTCTTTGCAAATCTTGTTTCTGGTGTTCCATTACCCCTAACCCCCTCCCCCCTCCGAATTTTATTGCATTTTTGGCATTTTAATTTTTTCGACTTTCTGGGGAAATGTGTAGGCCACACGGCCTGTAGGAAGCTATGCCCCTGATAGGGAGAAACATTGCTCGTGTGATTAATGGGCATCAGGAACTTGTTACAAATATTTTATTTTGTCAGGAAAAATTAATCTTTTACGTTGCCACAGTCACGAGAATATTCCCTAAAATAGAGGTTTTATAAGCAGAATGACACAGATCGATTATCTACTGTTAGAATCGCTAGCAACCCTTAAGTAGCAGCCAATTATCTTGGGTGGAACCAATTTGCCTCTAGACACATGGAAAGACAGGCATATGAACAATCGTAGAATCAATTGAGTGAAGCCATAATATTTACAAATTTTACACAGTCACTTCGAGCCATGAATGGCAGCCAAACAAATAGCTGTATAATATATTCATTTTTCGTCAATATCGTGAGAGCTGCTGAGTCAAACGCGACTTTCCAAAAACACTTTTGGAGTAGCCCATGAGAGTGCTGGGTAATGTTTCGTCGATGACATCTTTATACTCAACCTACCCTTTTGTACCTACCAGAGATTGTAGCAAGGAAGCATAATAATGTTGACGATGGCAACCAAAGATACGTCAAACATCGGTGTAAATCAGTTTTGGTTCTTTTGGAGTTGATTTTAGACTATTTGGCTTTTTGTCATCACAGGCTCGTCACTGACTCGTCATATGGACCCACTTTCCTCTTTATAAGCCACCGTTCCTTTCTTCAGACGCTAAACAATGACATGAACAACTTTGCGGAATCCTAGGTATACCTGATAAACTGTAACTTTTCTCAAGTATGGTTTTTAGCTATCTACGGGTGGCTGCTTTAGCTAACAACCCACCGCTGTGCATGCACATGCTTTATGAGGTTTTGCAGTTAGGTCCAGAAAAGTCTAATATTGTTGACTAGTATTTTATGGTAAGTAATTAGTTAAGGAGGATTCGATACGATGATGGCTCAACTGAGATTTAATTAGCCAATTTGTCATTATAATTGACAGATAGGCGTACTCACCCCCTCACCCTCTATATTGGGTCTCTAATTAACGATACATTCATATGATAGATTGGAAGAAGTTTGTTAGTGGCAGCTGTTCTCGTCCATCGGGTGGTGAATTGTTGCTCATTCCAGAAGGTAACTAGATTTATATTTCAATAATATTGGGTGTTCGGTCTGAGTAGCAGGATGGGTGATATTTGATCCTGAAGAAGAGTGATCCCAAGCTCACTTATCCATGATAATATCGCGAGGAATATACAATAACGAGATGCATACGCTGAGGGGATAGATCATTTGTAGAGAAGGCACAGTTGCTGAATACGACATGTGTCTGGCCATTAGTAAAGCAGGGTTATATACTGCATGTTAACGGCATGACACTAGCGGTAAATACATTAGATGAGCAAACCACATAAGGGCTAATGGAGAGCTGACAAAATCATTAACCGGATTGTTAATATGTGAGTTATCAAGCACGTACGGTGGAAGATTAATTTTGCTAGTGCCCTAAGTGTGTCGGATCCATCAATGTCATTCTCCTGGGTGAACCTCGTTTTGAGAAGTCACCTTTGCGACCGCTGTTGTGTGAAATGTCACTGGCATGTCTGAGGTGACGTCAGTATGAAGAAACTAGCTGGCCATGCTATTTAATTATGATTGGCAATTTATTTTGTTTTAAATGACAGGAACTTCCGATATACATGTTCCAAAGCTCTCGTGATAAGCTGATATGCTCATGCCTGCTAAAACACAATAATCGATGTTGTTTTAATGGTTGCATAGCAGAACCATCATGATTTATTGCTTTCTCAATGGGACTGACATAAACCCGTGAGAGTTTGTCAGCCCAACATCGATCAAAATAAAAGAATCAGAATTCTCTTTATAACACGGATGGCAAATATAGTTCCACTGTCAAACAGCCTTCATCCCAAATGCAAATTTAATCATTTGACTTAATGTACTTTCTTGAGGAATATAAGAACTTCAATGACACCATTTATTCTAATGACTAACGCTGATCTTCAAAGTTAACAGAAGATAGGTGTTCGGGGGGAAAATGGACAACATGGGTCTATATAGATATAGTTGACGAAAAATACAAAACATCTATATACTCTGTTGAAGTCGATAAATACATCTGCATTTTGTCAATGTTTGGATATGGTATCATCAGCAAATAGAAAAGTTAATAACATCAACTCATTCACAAAAAGACGTTAAAGCATATACCAGACGTTTTATGCAATGAGATTGAGATACCTGGTTCTGAACTGTTGTATCATGTACCACTCCTAGGTGTTGGATAACACTGGTGCGCGCTAAGCTGAATAGATCTATGCATTTTCAAAAACAGTGTATGTTAACGCATAGCACCGCAGGTATATCATATGTTTGTCGATAACATCGATAATATATCAATATCGGCGACAAGGCTCGCAAAAGTATGCAAATGAACAGCGAACGGGTCAAGTACTACGCGTGCACTATTCAATCATTTCGAGGTATATTCGCTCATACTTCATCCGTATGCAGCTTCAGATTTCTAATAGCGACTACTTCATCATAGTCAATGACTCCTTGCACCTCGCTGCGGTCATTGTTATCATGCTAATTATGTTTAATACTGCGCGCCAGAGTCTAGGGTGAACACTAATCATCCCCAATTCATGACCATCTCCTCGACATATTGCCAAATGAAGTCACCCAAAGATATTTTTTGCGTAGCTTTCAGCTAGATATAGCGTTCGTAGCAGATTTGGGATGCTCCAATCAGAAGCAGTGTCTCTCGGGCACAGTTGTGTGCAGTTGGTATCTTGCATCGATCAACGATAGATACAGTATACATATCATTCACCTAACAATCATGCGCATTGGCGTAATTCTTATATTCACCTCTCTCATAGAGCACTCCTTAATATCTGTCAGAGGGATGGACTTTTTGAGGGACGTAACCTAGATGATCCTGCCATGGAGCTACCGGACGTGCAGTTATTTTCATGAGGATGCAGGTTATACTTATTTACATTAACGGCTGTGTCAATGCTGTCAGGCACACTTACAATCCATTCACGTAGGCATATACAGCTGTGTTGCCAGTTACATCCATTATCTCCAAACTAGCAGTGACAGTGTGCCATTGATGTGATTGCATTCACATAAACACTTTGGTATACAAGCATTCAAGTTCTACCTGCACCATAAAGACAGCCAAATATGCAGCTACAAAAAAAACAATGCAATATTAAAATTTAACACAGCCTTCAGACATCACATAAGTAATTTTCAGCTGCCAACAATCCAATCCATCTTTACACGACACTACACATTATTCCCTGCATTTGATAAATTAGAGAGAATATGTATTTGTGGTTTGACCAAAAAAAAATAAGGATGTCTTTGAAAAAGACGTCATTTTTGAATGGTAGTTGAAATCAGAGTTCTCCATTTAGCCATAGGCAAGGGCTTCAAGGTGAATGATAATCGAATGAACAACAGATAACAATGACTCATATATAGGCTAAACTACCATACAGCATCGGGATCACAGCACAAGAGGGTTAATTCAAAGCTTCTTTTGGCGTAGAAACAATGAGTATTTTTTCGCACATATTACCGTAATGATTTTGCACAAAGGGGATACCACTGAAATAGATAGCACGTTACCCACGTTATTCGTCACATAATCAGTGTCGATTATATTAAATGCAATCGGTAAAATTGGACAACTACATAGGGCGAGTCAATTCTCTAGATGCTGCCTCCGCAGCGAGCAAGAAGCCATCATTACTAAAAAAAGGCATTCTTCAAAAGCCTATTCAAGACCTCCAAGGCGATGTTGCGGTGCCATAAATCAGGCGGGTTATTGTCACATCACGTACGAATTCTGAGTAGGATTAATGCCAATGCAATATGCCCAAGCTTCCATGAGTTATATCAACTTCCCAGCGCTTAGATAATTTGTTAATGAATCGGTCACAGCGGAGAGCAAAAAGCACTCGAAACCACCCAACACTCCATTGCAATCGAATCAGCGGAATGAATCAATATAGAATGAATGAGTCCACGAGGAATGAAAACGACAGATAACTAGAATAAATAGGGCTTTGTGGTGTTTGAGTGAATCGTTGGTCGCCATTGTAAACGATAATCACATTGATTTTAATACGCGTCCTGTAAGATGAGAAAAAAAACATGGAGGTTACCAAATTAACAGCGGCAAGCGATGGTCAAGCGCTGCTAATACAAAAGCTCACGAGGCGTCCTTGCCGCAGAAAACTAATCTATTATGACTTTTTTCATATCTTATCCATTCATTACATTGGGGACACGAATGCATTTACGATATAAATATATGTCGCTTCTTTCGCAACCGTCCAATCCTGAAGCACCCCAGCACAAAGTTAAAAGAAATCCAGTAAATGACATGAAGGCTTTCAGTGCCCACAATAGACTGACTTATGTACTCGAGCAAAATCCTAAGCTTACAGAATATGTGGTGATTAAGCCATTGAATGCCATTCATGTACGTGATCCATCAACCAAGTTACTGAGAGCAATGATGGATGGGTGTTATATGTGTTTGAATGAATAGTAGGATGCAACACTCATATAATACTACACATAATTATGAGGTAGGTGGTTTACAGTGCAATGTAAGGCACATACGTTTGTGAAATTGTCCTCATAGGATATTATTCAGTAGCCGTTTATAAAAGCAGGGAACACCGCAGTGATCCCGTATGAAGATGAGATGGTATCTGATATGGTGCCTTCATTACAGCGTCGTTGCGATAAAACCTGAAGACGTCTATAAAAAAAATCTAATATAGTCTTCTTCTCCCAACCCCTGTTTTGTTCGCCTGGTGAGCTTGGATCTTGTTTCAAAGGGCCGCTCAAAGTGATATTCAAATAGGGGTAGTTCTATCTGAGAGATGGGGATAGAGCTAAAGGAATACTTGAGATTCGATTTTATTGAAAGCATCTTGCATCATAAACACAATCATCGCCAAAGCATCAATGTCTTTTAAATGTTCACATCCTGGTGTTCAATGGTAATTTAATCCCGTTTGGCAAAAATATATAACACTCAAAATAGATACCATAGCGCTATTACATGTAAACATTGTTTGTTTTCATGTATTTCTTCCATTTTGGACATTAGTATTATTTTGGGAAAAAGTCGCAGTTAAAGGAACATATATATATCAGTATTTGGAACAAAGAGGAAAGTGGGGCATAAGAGAAGGGGTAGGTTTTATAGGCGAAATTCTAGCCACCATAACTACCTCTCAACTGTGCTTAGATCTAGCAACTAGAAGCCACTTTCTTATGAAGGATGCTGAAGCCGCAGACCTCCACCTTCTCTATAACAAAGGGAACAGTTATTTTAAAGCTTTCTGAATTCTTTGTTTTTAATTTCGAGTTGGATGGCATGTGAAACAATACGAAAAGATAGCATGCGTTGGTCGATTAAATATATTTCTCTAAATTAAATAAAACAGTTCAGATCGCACCAACCTATTTCCCATCATGGACTATGGATGTTGGAAATATAATCTTCATAAATACGTACGTATTTGCAGGTATGCAATATCATTGTATATCAGAGCATTACATTTTTAAAGGAACATAATTGATATACAGACACATATGCAAACATTAAAGACAAGTACATTTTTGTGACAACTGGTGGATCTCAATGCAGCTAAGTCATTTATACGACATCATCGAGAAAAAAAAAAATATCCCGATGCATTACAGTGGATATGTCATTCTGATTGCCAATTAGAACGTAAGTAGCGACATGTTACGATTGACAATTAGCTGTAGAATACAGCATCTGAAAGACACAATGTAAGGGCAAGAAAGCAATTCCTGAATTCAAAGATTATTAATCAATAAGTTGGACTATAATTTCAAGCAGGGAGTGTAAATTCATTTGTCATTAAGACAGAAAAAGAAAGATCGATCTTATCATGTTCTCTTTATTCACGTTGGCCGCAGAGCTAAGAAGCTTCAACAAAAACGCACTGAGCATCCATATTCTGTCTTGCCATAAACTTCTTTGTTACAATATCGAACGTATTGCGTCACATTGAGTCGGTTTAAGGGCAATAAACGAGGCTCCATACATATATGGGTCGAGTTGGCCCTATGGATCGACGCCATGCACAGCCACAATACTCAGAGTAGAGATAGGATCAAAAATACTGTACATCTGCAAGCCCAATGAATTGTTGCAAGCACCCTAATGAAAACCCATTAACAGCTTAAAGCCGCTTGCATTCCCTGTTAGATACATTATTTGCCTTCCACGCATGATCAAACAAAGTAAATAGGTGCTAACTCATACATCCATTTCAAATTCTACGAATGGCATTATTGAGCATCAGCATTGAACCCGAATAAATTCATAGAGAACATTAAATAGTATTTGTTTGGTGATATCGCATCAATCCAAAATAACATATGGGGATGTAACCGTATTCTTACCCGACAATCAAAAAGTACACGATCAACCATTTATTCTTAAATACAGTTATCTATTCAACGAAATATATCTTAAGGCCATATATTAATCGGTTTCTTGTCAATATTGATTTTTGATAATCTTACAGCGTTTCCAGGCGAGGCGAGACACATTTACCACAGAAGCCTGAGATACCAGGGGCCGTATCCATAAAGAAACTATGAAGTCCCAAACTCAGGTTTTTGAGACGGCAAGCTGAGCTGGCCGATTTATCCGTATCCATAAAGAATCTTAAGTCTCCTAGCGTGCTCAACTCTGAGGCAGCTAGGTAGCTGACTTAAGTTCGCTAGCTCAAACTTAACAATGGCGGTCCAACGTTAATATTTCCAGGAAAATGCTTTCACAGATATTAATAAGAACATGTATGTTCCTAAAATGAACCAAAAACATAATCAGCCGTTCGTTATTAATGACACACCAATTTTGCTCGGGATTTTAAATTATTCGCGCCGCATGATTGTTTTCGTAAAAACGAAGCGGGGGAATTCTTCGCAAACGCTTCGGACAGTGTTTTGTGGGTCTACCTAAGAGCGAGTTTGCTTACAGTAGATTTGAATTAGGAATGGTTTGTGGAATGATCATAGTGGGTGGGAGTTTCTATATCAATAACGCAATTATTCACGATTTGTCATTTTACAGTAAATTTGTTTTAACTTCACAATAAGAACAACGGCGCCAAGATTCACATTTAGTATTATTGCATATTAGGAAAGCAGGCACCAAGCCTACAAGTCTGTGAATCCACTTAATGATAACATAGCAGATGTTGAAAGTGCCCCCAAAGCACACCAACGACAAGGGTTATTTTGCGATATAAAAAAACTCCGCTTTATACGTCAAATACAACGACACGTCATAGTCTAATGACGCGCAGTGACCCAGTAACACGCGAATTCCAAGCTGTCAAACAACAAAACTCAACAAGGATTGTTTGTATTCATCGCGGAATTATAATGTTATTAGTGCAAGCATGGTCGATGGAATTATTTCCCAATCGTGTGGATTAGCCGTGATTATATTGCCGATTATAAGAGCTAGCCAGTTTGCAAATCGTCTCCATAAGAAACAATGGTTCATCGTGCCGCTGGCGTTGTGGTCATGTTCATGGATAACAATCATTACATTTACAGTGCCGTAGATTGCTGAGAATATATTGAAATTCGTATATTATACCTGATATCACCGTATATTATACTTGATACCATAAAATATTGTACAGTGGGATTGAATCCTGTGATATGACATATTCATAAACAACCGAGTTTAAAGACGACATTCCAAAAAGTACACGATCAAACGATTTATTGATAACGACAGTAGACTACTAGACCCTACTAGGTCTAGACTTTATTATATAAAATAGTCAGACTAGACCACTTCCATTCCTCCGTCTAAATCGACCATTCTTTGCCACTTTATTCCATTTTCTGTCTAATGAACACAGAGACAAACTTGATCGCGAAGGAACATGAGTGAAACTATAGCCCTAATCGTTTTTGGCTGTTTGCAGCCAAATGGCGGTCTTTTGATAATAATGTTTTTGTGGATACGCTTAACCGACTTAGCTAGCAGCCGACTCAAGTTAAGACGACTAAAGTTAAGATTCTTTATGGATACGGCCCCTGCACAAACACAGTACACATTGTCATTATGTATTAAAGGAGGGACCTTTTTAGGACTTAAGTGCCTATGATCTGGACCTGCACAAGCGTTAGTATTTACAATTAATTTGCAATGTTTCACAAGTTTACACATGTGCATCATTGATTATGGTCTCTTGTGAAAGTTATTCACTTTTGTGGTTTCTATATATCTTTACACGGTACAAACAAACAAACGGTCTGATGTGCATGTCAGCATATTGAAGATACACAGATGTGTTGCCTTTGAGACAATGAGATGCAATCTGTGATAGTGTTATGTTTTAGCGCCACTACTCTAAAGATGAATTTTGTTCGGTGCAAGGTTCAAATTTTATTTTGTTTCGGTTTAGTCTAGTAACTAACATGACTCGATTGCAAACTTTCCAGTTCATTGGAAATTTCGAATTATCAATAATTTAGTGATATCGGCGCCTTGAAAACAGTCTTCAAACTATGGTTACAAAAATTGCAGAGGAGTGGTCACCATGAGACTACTTAACTTCGAATGCGCATTTGTATCATATTCTTGTTAACGTTCATAACTCCGCCCGTTTTCAGTTTCCAGCGCCTACCACATTCCATATTTTGGTTATTCTTGGCTACACTTGTCCCCAGGATGCCTTTTTGTGTCTTCCTGCGCAGCGCACATGTATGTATATTGTATCTTAACATCCCAGGAGATTTAATCCATTTTGTTATTAATGGTCAGCGGGCGGAGACTTCTAAGTCTTGATTCTAAGTCTTCCCAGTTAACCATCAGCCACCTTTACTCAACACGCCCCCTTCAAAATCCTATTCACCATCGCAAATGCAATATTGTGCTGCCATTTATCAGGCAAGCATTGGCCGGCAGGAAATGATATTGAGTTGGATTAATGCTAATGCAATATACCCAGGTTTCCCTGGAGATTTGAGTTGGGAGGTAATTTAAACATCCCAATATTGCGAGCCTTGCTTAGAGACAGAGACTGGGTGTAAAGGGGGAAATGGCGCATTCTGATAAGTCGTTAATGAACCTGTCAAAGCAGAAAGCAATCCGCACTCGAAGCCACTCAGCCAGCGCCTGTAATCGAATAAGCGGAAAGTAGCAGTATAGAATGACTGTTCGCTCGAATTGGAACACGGATAACTCGAATGAACAAGATAAAGTGATGTTGTATGAATTGTTGGTGGCCATTGAGGGCAATAATCAAATCTATTTTGGATACGCGCCCTCTGAGATGAAAAAAACTTCTAAATATACAAAGACAAGCTATGCTCAATGCCTGCCAACACAAAAGCTCGCCAACCGTCCTTGGTGTGTGAATATTGATGGCGAATAACTCAGTAACCCTGAGAAGTTATATTCTTGGATGGAGTAATTTATGTATCATATCTATTCATAACACTCAGGATGTCAATATGCTGCATGAAAGCACGTGCGATATGACTGTAATCTAAGTTTCGATTACACTCCTCTTTCACAACCTTCCATTGCTAGCGTCAAGTTTGAAGATATCCCACATATGGTTTGAGAATGGAAGGATAGGTATCACCTCAGACTCATGACCAATGGAGCTATAAAATAGGAAGTATACATTTTCGGTGCGTGCTCCTGACAGTGCAGGGTGCCATGTGGCTTTCGATCTCCACAGTGCAATAACAAATGTACTATTGAGAGAGGACACCTCGAGGGACGGGCTCAACTTACGCTATGCTATGCTATGCTGAGAAAACTGCTATCAAAGAGTCACAGCTGTGTTGTTGCTCACTCTCGATATAACATAAAGGGATTACGTGTGTTTAGGATCAAGATAACACTGAGCGGAAGATCAGTTGCAGCGGTCAGGTGCAAGTAGTCAATACAAGTGCGTGTCAGAAGAAGTATTAAAGCCAACTTGCTCCTATAACCAGCGGATCAAATGATGCAACCAGCTGTAATAGAAAAGCTGGCATCCGGTAACAAGCCCCCTACCCCCACGTAGCAGCATCAAATCAATCCAGCGAGAGATAGGTTCACCAGCTGTGTTAGCACACTGCATGGTAAAACACCCACAGCACACACAACATTGGTAGATTCGGTATACTGGTTTTTATTCTCTCTTGTCATACGTGCGTGTACTTTTGCTGTTCATGGTATAAATCGTTCAGCAAGCTTCTCTTGCAGCTTTGTTAAACATTTAAGCTGCCATTACCCATTGTATCTTCTACTAGGGAGCAATCACAATAACTAATGTGCGCATAGGAAATGTTTACTTAGAGATGAATTGCTGTTGGTTTGTTGGTTCATTGGTGTCAACAAAACTTGGATCAGACGAGGAAGATACCAAGATTATTACGTTTTTGTGTGTTTGAGTAGCTTCTCAAAATGTTCGTAAACATCGTTTTGCTTTAAGGTGTACCACATCAAAAGCATTCTTCTCTATAAATAAAGGCTCAATAAAGGTTGATACATTTGAAGCAGATGCATTTCATGGCAACGTCTCTACCACGCTGAATGGTGACTTCCATTTCTGATACTGTTCTCTGTAACCAGAATTAAGGGCTTGGGTCCATTATTGCTCTTCCCGCGAATGCTGTCTTCTCCAAATGTCACAGATTTACAAAGATAGATATCCAATATTGCGTGGTGATGGGGGATGGGGATAGAGAGTAAAGTGACCATAGGCCAAATGTAAACAGGAATACTATTATGTCTGCATGGTATCACACAATACAGTCGTGTAAAAACCTTGCAAAATACATCAAGCTGGCTACAAATGGCAATGCTGGTGATTTGTTTCAAGGGGTCACGCATAGCCTGCAAAATCAATATTCTTTCTATTATCTGCCTTTGCCTCAGATTTGTCTAAAGTTAACAGGTGTAATCAGTATAATACTTTCTGGTAGCGGAACCCATTGTTAACTCCATTCATTGCCTTGTAATGGATATCAACACAAATCTTTGCCTAGGGTATACAACAAACGCGACCCATATGCTACCAAGCATAACTACGGTTATTCAGTATTATTTCTCCTTTGTTGCTGAAGGTCAGCCTTTATTCATATTGACTTAAAACAGCCACAGATGTTTTCATCATGGGAGACCCTATCACATTATCAGCATCTATATGATTGTTGTTTGATTGAAAAAATATGAACATTGACTTGTTAACTACATAAAGGAAGAAGTTAACCTAATATCTAACTATAAAGTATGACTATTTTGCACAAAACACTACACAAGTACTAATGCCCGACCAGTGTTTAGTTATCTCTGCGTGGGAACCGGTTTCCCTGGTCTTGTAAGTGCATGAAATGGTCTCTTGTAATGATCAAGCCGTTGTATGCACTGAAGTTACTGAACAAAATGGGAACAATTGGTATTGCGTGTGTTCAAAAGGGTAGATGATGATGGATTCATATTTAATCATCTACATGACTATTAGAGACAAGGGGGCTTCATCTAAATATTACTAGACCCTGCACTGGTTATCACATCAGTTTAGAAGCCAAGTACACTTTGGTGCCTTCACATATATTTGGATAATCAGAATTACTACCACACCAACATCCTTGGCATTTGTGTTTTACATAAATCTCATTATTGCATAAAGAAATAATTTTTTCCTTAACATGTAAGAAGAAAAATTAAAGGCCATTTTATCTTTTTTTCCAGATAAAAGTGTCATCTAATGTGTTTTGCTCAGAATCTCTGTCCGCCAGTTTAGCTAGCGGTATGTGATTTACAGTAAAATGTTCGGCATTCACTCAAATCAGTCTCGGTTGAAATCGTCCAAATAGGATTATATTTAACAGCTCACAAAAGCGATGAACAATGCAGTTACTCTACATAAATATAAATAAGTATATGATATTGTGTCTTTTAGTGCAGCGTTGTCGTGTTAATATGTGAAGACGTCTATACTTGAGGGCAAGCAACAACTAGGACGTAGCGAAGATTATTAAACAGCATCAAATATAGTCTTCCTTTACCAAACCCTACCCCGGGTTCACTCTACGGGTCAGGATCTGTGCGCCTGGTGGGCCTGGGTCTGGTTTCAGTAGGCCCATCAAAGTGATATTCGAGTAGTAGTAGTTTTGTTAGAAGCATCTTACATCTCCACCTCACTAACAACATCAAATTCTATGAAAACCTCATATCCTGGTGTTAGATTAAATCCTGTTTAGCTTATAACCTAATACTCAATAAGTACTTTATAGCACTGGTGTGTGGCAGTGTTTTGAAATGGCCGGACATAAATGATACACGTTATATACATTTGACAGTACAAGTCGATGTATAATATTCCAGGTTTATTATAGCATTGATGAACACATTGCAGTTCGTATTCTTTTTTAAACATAACAAGTGGCAATTTGTATGCTACACGTTTTGCTAGAAATATTTATGAACAGCTGTACCTAAGCCCATTCAAAGCTAATTTCGGGAATCACGACATTTGTTTGAGTGATAATGGTGTTTTCGCTTAATCAAATCGGAAACATGGCATGAGGCCAGTCACGCGGCTTACTCCAGAGTCCTTACAATTAACCAGCAGCCCACTTTCAAGCAATAGCAGAACCAGAAGCCGATAATCACGATAGTCAAGGCAATGTTATGCTGCAATTAATCAAGCAAACAATGGCGAAGCAAGAACAAATACTGAGTAGGGTTTACGCAATATAACAAGGCCCCAGCGAAGCTGTTCATCGAAAGGTTTTATCAATTTTCAAGGGTTCCACGCCCTGCATAGTGACATAGTGACAAAGAGTACACATAGGATAAACATTATTATTACTCGAAAGCCCCATTACCAACTTTGTATGAAGCTTAATGAAAGCCATACTACCAGTGTTGCAAGCAGCTTAACGTATCATCAGAAATATCATCTACCTCTTAGGAGAATCCAAAGTGAACGGTTGAAAAAAATCGATATGTATTTCTTGGGAATATTCCTGCAATATTGAGTGGTGGTACCGTTTCATAATTCTCTTACTGGAAACAGCGATTATAGACCTGTGCTAAAAATTGCTTAACCCTCAAACTCCCTCTGCTCTGTATATGTACACAGATGTGCAGAGATGGGCTCCCTTAGACCGGTAAGTAACACATGGCCAGCCAAAGACACTGTCAAGTCTGTATGTGCCGTAAGTCGTTAAAGAAATTCACTAAAATACTACAAACTGTCATTCTATACAATCGGGCATATCGATTTCGAACGAGTTTTGTGCACGGATGTCCCCGGATAGCAGCATCAAATATCCAATCTGAAGCATCTTGCATCATCATTAGCAACATCAACACTTCTACAACACAAATACGTCGTTTTCTTGTGTGAATCTCCACCCCTAGTGTTAGATGGTCATTCAATCCTGCCTCGTATATAACCTAGCACTCTTATATGATCTAGTAGCACATGAATACACTGATTAGCTAGGAGACATTTGTACAACCATTAAACCTCTGTGTGTAGTACTACCAACTGGAAGCCTAACACAACACAGCACGACCCATATTCAACTTTGTTATATCATCAGCATTCATCCAAAGTATGCATGGCAACCTATATTCAGTGATGCATTCATTAATGGGTGTTGATGATTTATTAGACAAAAGTAGATCATTACAATCTACTTCCCTGCATGAAGCAGTTCGGTTATGACCACGACAACTGATATCATTAAACGATATGAGTTACCTACCATAGACCAGAAAGGCTTGGGCACCTTGTCAATCCTGCAGAACCACACCGCTACCTGGCCACAAAAAGACTGCTTTTGCACCTGGCTTTTTCCGACACATTAGGGCGTTTAATTTTCAAAAGTCCAAACTTACAAAAAACGATTGATAAATGGCATTTTTGATATTTTCATTGATAACATATATGTTGGAGCACAAACTGATTGAATAATTCTCTGTTGATTGTCCTTAACACAAATGAAAGCGCATAAGTTCGATCGTGAGACATTTCGTCCAATTTCACAACGACAACATTGACGTAAACAACTTTCAAATTATGCAGTGGCCTCTATGAGCAATTGGCACTGGTTGAAGTTATGTCACACAAACAATTAATTTCATTTGAACAGAGCGGTATCTTCAAGAACGACCGTTTTCTTTAGACTTATGACTTATGCCAAATGGCTCAACATGATTATAAATGTCGCACATGCGCGAACTAAGTTGGAGTTTTATCCAATGTTGAGGATAGACAGTGTTAGATTATTGAACAATAGCGTGGACTCTTTTTAATAGCACATGCTAATCATAAACAGTCAATTGGGTTCATATTTTACACATGCGAATATCCTGATGATATTTTATTTCATACTTCAAGTCACAAATCTCAACTTATAGTAATGTCGTTAATAGCGTTGAGTAAGAGAACATATTTATGCGCTAACTCTGTTTAGGTTCGAGGGAATAAACAGTGTACCTGGTTCAGGCTATATATCGACCAATAATGAAATTATTGACGCGTTATCAATTAACATAAAAGTAATGTGCTGATAAGTCTATCAAAAAGATCAACGTGGTGTAAAAAAAACATATTAATGATGCACAAACCAAAGTCCAGTTCTTTATAATGGATGCACAACAATTTATCTTGCGTCCGTAATCCCACTCATGTTTTGATTATCTTAAGTAGATGACAGCTGATACACTTTGCCTCTTCAATATGTTCAGAACTGACATACTACAGAAGTGAAGAAACACGTCTCGTTACCCAACTGCTTGACCGCAAATATAACACCTACCATCGTAGACTTTGTTGTGATATGATGGACGAAAGATACCCGCTGCTGGCTCCCTAGGCACACAGGTTGGGTTAATGCCCTATTCCACTTTTGACTAGACTGACGTAAAGCATAAGCAATCGCCTCTGGCTATTGGCGGTGCTGCCCTGATTTGGGGACAGCCTTGTATGGCGTTTCCACGTCCTAATTATAACACAGTCGTTTATATAAATATAGCACTTTTCTGGTGCCGTTAACTGCATATGAGGCACACATTTGTATGACACCAGCTGTTTATAGGGTTATTCACATTTGTTAACATCATGATTTTAATATTTTTATTGTTGGCAGCCACAAATCAAATCAAACAAAATGCTGGAATCAGAATACATTTCTGTGAAATTATATCACGAATAAAAGTAAATAAAGACAAGTGCCTTGTTGGTTAATCTTGAGAGAATGGCCAAGATCTAGGTAAAGCTGTTTGCGAAAGCCTCCTTGAGAGCGTTGATATCGTGGCGGACAAAACCCAGTACATATTTTATTGATATACATTTTCACTCCAAGCTGGATTAAAAGCTTCTACATGAGGGATATCCCATTGACTAGAAATAAGCAATCCAGCTTAAAAAGCAAATATTCAGCCTCAGACGTAAATAACTCCATGAGAAAGAAGTGTATTGCCGGATTTCATACTTTCTGAGACACCAATATAGACCTACCTTAATGTTAAACACCCACATAGAACCTCCTAAATGTGATACATCCGTATAGACCCACCTTAAAGTGCCTATCGCACGGTTATAGGTACTTCGCTGAAATCAATTCATAATGTGATCAATAAACTCAAACAGGTCCAATAACCGTCGCATCTGATCAGTTAAGGCCAAAATTTGATAGGGAGGCCGTTCTCAGAGACGCACGGAGTTCCCCGCTGTTTACATTGTTGGAGTTAGTCTCTCGTTTTTTGGGATTTTGGATCGTTTTTAGCCATCTTGTGACCGCCTGAACGCGATGGTTAATGGTTGTTGTGTTGGGGGCTGCTCGCGTACCAGTCTGAGCTTGTTCAGGTTTCCTCGTAAGGACGATTTAAGAAAACAATGGATTGGCCAGGTGCTACGATCGCGAGACAAATGGCCGGGCCCGGGCAAGTACTCGTTTGTTTGCTCGGTTCATTTCACCGAGGAATGTTTTGAGGAGGCACCGAAACTCAGAGAAGAGCTTGGTTGGATACCACGATGTAAGCTGGTTTTGAAGGAAGCTGCTGTGCCTACTCTTTTTGCGAAGGCCTCTGCTGTCAAGCAATCAAGAAGGGATGGTGAGGCAAGTGGACCCCTCCCACCCCAGCCCAAGAAAAGCAGACCTGCCTTTATCAAGAGAGAGAAGCAGAGGGTGAGACTAGATTACTTTCTTGTTGCATTAGTATTGAATAAATAGTCCATCATCTTGTTAAGAGGGTACAATACATTTCGACCATGCAACAAATTCATGGATCTATATAAATATGATAATTCTAAAGATTGATTTAGCTGATGCATTCCATGAAGGCAAGGAGTGGTTGTGGCCATGGAACAACTATCATGCATGTAATGTTGAATAGACACTGTGTGTTTGTTTTGTTTTTGGGCATAAATTCTATCCCAATAGCACTGATAGTTTTAGTTTCTTCTTTGGTATACAGATTTTGGAAGCAGCAATGGCTGAAAATGTCACTGGATTTTCAAGGGGCGCCTGTCAGATAGCTGAACCTGAATCAATTCCCGACACTGAAGACGATTCTGCGCATGCTTCTGAATCCATGGATGACTGCACCCATTTGATGGAAGCACCAGTACAGACATGGTCCCAGGCATCACAGACAGTATGCTTGAAGCCCAGCAACACAAGGACTCGTAGAGTGCAGACAGTGCAGCAGTGTCACTCAATAGGTATTTAATGTATAGTTGTGTCATTGATAGACTATTTTTCCAGAATACAATTATTGGTGCCACAGAAAGTTAATCCAGTTACAATGAAACAGTAAATACTGTTGTAAATTAGCTTGTTGTCATATGTTAAGTTATGCATAGATATGTTTGATAATGAGTTGGCAAATATGTATAGGCATATGTACATCTGTGTTTATTTGTATTACCAATGTGTTCAGGTGTCCAATGCCATATCCTTGAAGGCCCGCCATTGAAGATGCTAGGAGAAATGGAGAACGAGCCAATGGAGTATGACCCTGATGAGTGTAGTGATGAAGACCCTTCTCGGACCTTTGATGCAAATCTCTCATCCGACTACACGCCATCTTTCCAAAGTTCCGTTGCATCAGATAATGATGACTGCGAGGATGACATTCAAGACATACATTGGCCTGTGCCAGGTACTCCGCTGAACAAGGAACCAAAGTTCCTCATATTTTCTTCCCAGCTTTTGCAGTTGATGTCATGGATCCACTGTCCCAAATGTGGAGGTATGGATATAAGAAGTAAGAATCCAAAAGTGGTAGGGTCACTTTTAGTGATCACTTTCAGTTGCAACAACTGTGATAAAGAAACTGTGTGGCGGAGTCAGCCCTATGTTGGAACCTACGCTGCAGGAAATGTCCTTCTTTCCGCTTCAATATTATTTGCTGGAGCCACACTAACGAATGTGCTTCGAGCTCTCAAATTTATGGGAGTTAAGGCGACTTCTCCATCAACATTTTTTCGGCACCAGACAATGCTGATGCAGCCTGTCATCAACAAGGTGTGGGAGAACCAGCAGACTTCGCTATTAGTGGCCCTACAGGAGAAGGATGGTATAACAATGGGAGGTGACGGACGCGCCGACAGCCCCGGTCATTCTGCAAAGTTTGGCTCTTACACCACAATGGAGCTGGAGTCAAATAAAGTAATAGACATCCAATTGGTGCAGGTAAGAGTAATTATACTATTTGCAGTTATAAATATTCACTTGTACCTCCTCTTCCCTTCTGTCTATGAATCCATTCAATATGTTACCATTAATGTGTTACAGTGCACAGAGACTGGTGGCAGCTATCATATGGAACTGGAGGGGCTGGAACGTTCTGTGCAGCTACTACATGACTATGGCCTCACCATTAAAAGCATCATCACAGACAGACATGTGTATGTTCAGTAGTACATAACTCGCAAATAATGCATGCCATATCACCCTCGACCCTAAGCGGTTCTTGGTGTTTATTTATGGATCAGCATATAAATGTTACATTATACTCCCCTACAAACTTTAGATCTCATTAGTAGGGAATTTGTGTAATCTGTCTGTGTAGATCCATTGCCAAATGGATTAGGGAAACATTGCTAGAGACCAGACATCAGTACGACATGTGGCATGTTGCCAAAGGTTAGCTATTTCAATACATATCATCTGTGACTGTTTTGTATGTCACAACTGTCATATGCTTTTATTATTGTAAGATGAACTGGGTAAAATGTAATTATTTGCTCTGTGTATTAGGACTTCGCAAGAAGCTGGAAGCTGCAGCCAGAGAGCGGGGCTGCTATTCACTGTTTGCATGGATCCCCAGTATCACCAATCATCTCTACTGGAGTGCCTCATCTACTACGGACAACAATGGCGACATCATCCTATCTAAGTGGAAATCTATTGCAAACCACGTACAGAATATCCACACGGGTCATGGTAGCACATTTCCCTCTTGTTTACATTCACAGCTTGAAGGCAATGCTGCTAGGAAGAAATGGCTAGAATCAGGTTCGACTCTTTTGGCATCATAGTTTATTCATTATTTAGTAAATGGCCTTGTTATATGCATTTACAAGTTTTACGAGATGCTTAGGTCGTATTTTTCTACAAAATACTGCAATGATCGAGCTACCAAATTACTTACATAACTTGGTTCTAACAGGCAGTCATGTAGCTGTTAAGCTAGAGAAGTTGGTAAACAACCATCCACTCTGCCAGGATGTTCGCAAACTGTCAGGTGACTTGCAAACTTCATCGGTTGAAGCCTTCCATAGTTTGGTCAACCACTTCGCCCCAAAGATGCTGGTCTTCTTCTATGAGGGTATGGTTGCCAGGCAAGTACCAATCTTATGATATAATTTGTTGCTTTTCACAGTGCTACTTCATGGTGATGTTTGTATATTCTGAATTAAATTTTCAAGTCATTAAATTTGTTCACATGTACTTATATGCCAAATATATGTAGGTCACGTATAATTGGTTCATTGTATCACAGACTGAGACTTGCTGCCCTCCATTACAATGAAAATGGGGGAAGAGACCAGGCGACAACAGAAGCTTGGGATCCAGTCTTCAAGCTTAGATACCCCAAGTTTAAGCAGGGGCATGTTGTCACTAAAGTAGCAACAAAGGCAACATTTGGTGAATATTTTTACTGATATATAAAATGTAAACAACAACAAATTCAATAAACATGGGGATATAAGGTAATAAGCGACAGTCTGGTGTGGAAGCTGTGACTTGATTCCTGTTATGTTTCAGAATATGTCGAATGCCTGATGGCTGAGTTTTTGCTAGTTTGCTATGAGCCAACCCTGCCCAAGACACAAGCACCACCTCCAATGTGTGCAGATGCGGTAAGACCAGATCCACAACAAGCCATTGAGGCACACCAGAGTAGGTTCCGCATGAATCGAGACAAGTCCTAGGTAAGTGGAGGGTAGAGGAATCCTTGATAGTCTGGTGCTGGGAAGCTATCTCGTATTGTTGTAACAGCGCAGGCTGGTAACGGAACTCGTATCTTTTGTCCAAGATGTCCCCAGCACCAGCGAACAAACTGCCTGTATGCAGTATACCTGTAACGCCTGTAAAATAACCATGTGACATTGTTGATTTAACCATGATCAAATATTTTTGTCATACCAGTATCAATAAGTATAATTAAATCGTAAATAATGACTGCTAGCCTTCTTACAGATTTATGTGTAAATAATAGAAAACATTGTCACCTTTGTACATCATTATCTGACATGTGCCCGTGCTGTTGTCTGTAGGAGAAATATCCCACTTGCAAGGCCCAAGTGTTCAAACAGATTGGGCTGAAACCAGGATGCTGGGTTATGCAACCAATGGGAATGGGGCTGTTCTCTATGGAGGTCATGACTCGAGGAATCTCCACACAGCACACAGATTCTTCTACCTCTGACATTGGTTGACAGTAGCCACACAAACACCTGTAACATGATGTAATGATGGGAATATTAATGTATGTAATAAAGGATGACATATTGTATGGCAAATATGTTTTAGCCTCTGCATTCATAGAAAATCTGATGTAACACTGACCACATGGTAATATTATACCATAATCTTCACCTCCTAAAGTCCAGTTATACATTCATTTATGGGCTAACTGACAATCCTACGAGAAAACAGCTGGGGAACTTGCTATCCTATATATATTCTACCTCAGAATCGATCTACATCAACTTTTTAAAATATTGTAATCGGCCTTTGATAAGGCCTACTTTAAATAAAAGAGCATCTCTATGTATTAACAGCAGCTAGTCCGAAATTAGTTGTAGTTTGTTTGCAATTCGTGTGGAGGAGCATTTACATTTACACGATACAACTTTGTAAACATGAACCCTCGCAACCACGTGATTTGATAAAAACTTTGTGGTATCTCATATCTGCTGTCTGATATGGAAGAATTATTTGCTCCAAAGCTCTGTTGTATACATTACTGTTAGGAAAAGAGGTTACATATTTTGTTGGTGAAATTTATGGATTAACTTCGTTACACGCCAACACATATACGATGAACTGGTGCACAAGTACGATCAGACATAGCTTACAAAGCATTGTTCTGTAGCCGCCCTGGGCAGGATGACCCGCGTGAGACCCAGACGCAGCAGTTTCATCGCCAATGTCTGTTTTCTCCTCATCGGAGACGTCGGATTCGCTCCTTTCTGGTTCGAATCTGTATGGCATAACATGCTCTGCCGAAGCAACGATAGTTTCCGAATCACCTGTGCCATACCATGTCTCTTCATCGCTCTCCTGGAGTGATGAAATAACGAAATTTCCAGCAGCCATTTCTCGCTAATCGTAGTGCAGATTTCGCCTCGCAACAAAAACTCTCCCGGACCTGACGTCACGCGGAGGCGATGAATTATTCATGAGCTTGTCGGCTCTATACGCAGAATTCATCTTTAAAGTCGAATTTTGATCAGAAAGCGCGCACTTAGACAATTGACACATATACAAAATAGGGTTATATTTCCGTTATCTGGCGAAATTTTATCAAGCCTTCGCGCAGCAGCACGGTTGGCTACACTTGTCCCCAGGATGCCTTTTTGTGTCTCCCTGCTCAGCGCACATGTATATTGTATCTTAACATCCCAAGAGATTTAATCCATTTTGTGAGTTATTAATGGTAAGCGGGCGGAGACTTCACACCCGAAGCAAAGCCATTGTACACGAAATAACTTGAACAAAGAGAACATCGAAGCCACAAGATAAAGTCATGTTGAATGAATCGTTGGTGGCCATTGAGGGCAAACAACAAATCTTTTTTGGATACGCGCCCTCTTAGATTAAAAACATGGAAGTTGTTTCTAAATTAACAAAGACAAGCTATTGACACAATTGCTGTTGACACAATAGGTCGCGAGGCGTCCTTGAAGCGTGGTTTGAATATTGTCGGCAAATAACTCTAATAGCTCCATCTCGGGATATAATTTATTGTGGTTTTTATGTATCCTATCTATTCATTACACTCAGGACGTCGATATGCTGCATGAAAGAGTTTAGATTACACTCCTCTTTCGCCACCTTCCATTGCTAACTCAAGGTTTGAAGATATCCCATATAAGGTATGAAGAATGGATGGATAGGTATCACCTCAGACTCATAACCAATGTAGCTATGAAATAGGAAGTATCAATTTGCGGTGCGTGCTCGTGACAGTGTGGCTTACAATCTCCATAGTGCAATAAGAAATATACTATTAAGACAGGATAATACGAGGGACGGGCTCAACTTACGGGATATGTTATGGTGGGAAAACTGATCTCGATGAGCCACAGCTGTGTTGTGGGTCACTCCGGATTTAGCATGAAGGGATTGCATGAGTTTAGGTTCAAGATAACACTGGGAGGAAGATCAGTTGTAGCGGTCAGGTGAAAGTAGTCAGTACAAGAGCGTGTAAGAGAAGATCAGAAGTATCAAAGCCAACATGGTCCTCTAACCAGAGGGATCAAATGATGCAACCATCTGTAATAGAAAAGCTCCCCACCCCTATGTAGCAGCATTAAGCCAATCCAGCAAGAGATAGGTTCACCAGCTATTTTAGTACACTGCACCATAAGATACCCACTGCACGTGCAGCATAGGTAGATTCGGTAAATTGGTTTTTATTCTCTCTTGTAGTACGAGCGTGTACTTTTGCTGTTCAATGTATAAATCGTTCAGCAAGCTTCTCTTGCAGTTTTGTTAAACGTTTAAGCTGTCATTTCTCATAGTATCTTCTACTGGGGAGCAATCATAATAACTGAGGTGAAAGTACGCACAGGAAATGTTTAATGAATTAATGTTGGTTTGTTGATTCATTAGTGTCAGCAATATTTGGATCAGATGAAGAGAACACAAAGAGTCTCATCCCACCCACATCCTTGTCATTTGTGTTTTACATAAAACTCATTGTTGAGATGGAAAAAGACTCTTCCCATAATGGGTAGGTAGTAATATTAAATGCACTTTGGTCCTTACCTTCTCTTTTGCCAGATAAAGGTGTTACCTTATGTGTTTTTTAAAGCAAAGAACAATTACAGTTACCCCATATAGATCTTAGTTAGTTTATACTATTGTGCCTTGTATTGTAGCGTCGTCGTGATAATATGTGAAGACGTCTATACTTGAGGGCAAGCAGAAACAAGGACGTAGCAAAGATTATTAAACAGCATCAAATATAGTCTTCCTCTACCAAGCCCAACCCCGGGTTCACTCTACAGAGGGTATCTGTGCGCCTGGTGGGCCTGGGTCTTGTTTCATTGGGCCCTACAAAGTAATATCGAGGAGCGGTGGTCGTATCTGAGATGGGAGCGGGATCAGGGCTAAAGGAATACTTAAGATCCGATTTCATTGGAAGCGGATTACGTCATTAACAGACATATTACCACCTCCTCAACAACATCAATGCCTAT
>CM067353.1:58421573-58438036 GCA_034190875.2 Urechis unicinctus | reverse complement strand
GGCCATTGCGGGCAATAATCAAATCTATTTAGGATATACGCGCCCTCTGAGATGAAAAACATTTCTAAATATACATAGACAAGCAATTGTCAATTGCTGCCAACCAAAAGCTCGCGAGACGTCCATGGTGTGTGAATATTGATGTCGAATACCTCAGATAACTCCATCCAAGAATATCAGGGTTTTTATGTATCATATCTATTCATACCACTCTGGACGTCGATACGCTACATGAGTGCACGTGCGATATGACTGTAATCTGAGTATAGATTACACTCCTCTTTCACAACCTTCCATTGCTAGCGTAAAGTTTGAAGATATCCCACATATGGTATGAGAATGGAAGGATAGGTATCACCTCAGACTTATGACCAATGGAGCTATAAAATAGGAAGTATACATTTTCGGTGCGTGCTCGTGACAGTGCAGGGCGTCATGTTGCTTTCGATCCCCACAGTGCAATAACAAATGTACTATTGAGAGAGGACACCTCGAGGGACGGGCTCAACTTACGGAATATGCTATGCTAAGAAAACTGCTATCAAAGAGTCACAGCTGTGTTGTTGCTCACTCTCAATATAGCATAACGGGATTTCGTGTGTTTAGGATCAAGATAACACTGAGCGGAAGATCAGTTGCAGCGGTCAGGTGCAAGTAGTCAATACAAGTGCGTGTCAGAAGAAGTATTAAAGCCAACATGCTCCTTAAAACCAGCGGATCAAATGATGCAACCAACTGTAATAGAAAAGCTGGCATCCGGTAACAAGCCCCCTATCCCCACGTAGCAGCATCAAATCAATCCAGCGAGAGATAGGTTCACCAGCTATGTTAGCACACTGCATGATAAAACACCCACAGCACACACAACATTGGTAGATTCGGTATACTGGTTTTTATTCTCTCTTGTCATACGTGCAGCAAGGCTGTTGCTGTTCATGGTATAAATCGTTCAGCAAGCTTCTCTTGCATCTTTGTTAAACGTTTAAGCTGTCATTTCCCATTGTATCTTCTACTAGGGAGCAATCACAATAACTAATGTGCGCATAGGAAATGTTTACTTAGAGATGAATTGCTGTTGGTTTGTTGGTTCATTGGTGTCAATATACTTGCATCAGACGAGGAAGATACCAAGATTATTACGTTTTTGTGTGTTTGAGTAGTTCTCAAAATGTTCGTAAACATCGTTTTGCTTTAAGGTGTACCACATCAAAAGCATTCTTCTCTATAATCAAAGGCACAATAAAGGTTGATACATTTGAAGCGGATGCATTTCATGGCAACGTCTCTACCACGCTGAATGGTGACTTCCATTACTAATACTGTTTTCTGTAACCAGAATTAGGGCTTAAGTCCATTATTGCTCTTCCCGCGAATGCTGTCTTCTCCAAATGTCACAGATTTACAAAGATAGATATCCAATATTGCGTGGTGATGGGGGATGGGGATAGAGAGTAAAGTGACCATAGGCCAAATGTAAACAGGAATACTGTTATGTCTGCATGGTATCACACAATACAGTCGTGTAAAAACCTTGCAAAACACATCGAGCTGGCTACAAATGGCAATGCTGGTGATTTGTTTCAAGGGGTCGCGCATAGCCTGCAAAATCAATATTCTTTCTATTATCTGCCTTTGCCTCAGATTTGTCTAAAGTTAACAGGTGTAATCAATATAATACTTTCTGGTAGCGGAACCCAGTGTAAACTGCACTCATTGCCTTGTATTGGATATCAACACAAATCTTTGCCTAGGGTATACAACAAATGTGACCTATATGCTACCAAACTTAACTACGGTTATTCAGTATTATTTCTCCTTTGTTGCTGAAGGTCAGCCTTTATTCATATTGACTTAAAACAGCCACAGATGTTTTCATCATGGGAGACCCAATCACATTATCAGCATCTATATGATTGTTGTTTGACTGAAAAAATATGAACATTGACTTGTTAACTACATAAAGGAAGAAGTTAACCTAATATCTAACTATAAAGTATGACTATTTTGCACAAAACACTACACAAGTACTAATGCCCGACCAGTGTTTAGTTATCTCTGCGTGGGAACTGGTTTCCCTGGTCTTTTAAGAGCCTGAAATGGTCTCTTGTAATGATCAAGCCGTTGTATGCACTGAAGTTACTGAACAAAATGGGAAAAATTGGTATTGCGTGTTTTCAAAAGAGTAGATGATGATGGATTCATACTTAATCATCTACATGACTATTAGATACAAGGGGGCTTCATCTAAATATAACTAGACCCTGCACTGATTATCACATCAGTTTAGACGCCAAGTACACCTTTGGTGCCTTCACATATATTTGGATAATCAGAATTACTACAACACTAACATCCTTGGCATTTGTGTTTTACATAAATCTCATTATTGCATAGAGAAATAATTAGTTCCTTAATAGGTAAGATGCAATATTAAAGGTCATTTTATCTTTTGCTGGATAAAGGTGTTATCTTGTGTGTTTTGCTCAGAATCTCTGTCCGCCAGTTAAGCTAGCGGTATGTGATTAACAGTACATTCACTCGAATTAGTCTCGGCTGCAATCGTCCTAATGGGATTATATTCAACAGCTCACAAAAGCAATGAACAATACAGTTACCTTACATGAATATTTATTAGTATATGATATTGCGTCTTTTAGTGCAGCGTTGTCGTGATACTATGTGAAGACGTCTATACTTGAGTAGAGGGCAAGCAACAACAAGGACGTAGCGAAGATTATTATACAGCATCAAAAATAGTCTCCTTTACCAAAATCTTACCCCAGGTTCACTCTACGGGTCAGGATCTGTGCGCCTGGTGGGCCTGGGTCTGGTTTCAGTAGGCCCATCAAATTGATATTCGAGTAGTAGTAGTTTTGTTAGAAGCATCTTGCATCTCCACCTCACCAACAACATCCATTTCTATGAAAACTTCATATCCTGGTGTTAGATTAAATCCTGTTTAGCTTATAACCTAACACTCAATACGTATTTTATAGCACTGGTGTGCGGTAGTGTTTTGAAATGGCCGGACATAAATGATACACTTTATATAAATTTGACAGCACGAGTCGCTGTAGAATATTCCAGGTTTATTATAACATTGATTAACATATTACAGTTCGTATTTTTTTCCAAACATAACAAGTGGCAATTTGTATGTTATATGTTAGACTAAAACATATTTATGAACAAGCTGTTACCTTATCGAACAATAGGGCAGACTCTTTTTAATGGCACATACTAATTATAAACAGTCAATTGGGTTCATATTTTACACATGCGAATATCCGGATGATATTTCATTTCATACTTCAAGTCATAAATCTCAACTTATAGTAATGTCGTAAATAGCGCTGATCACGGGGTGGTAAGAGAACATATTTATGCGCTAACTCTGTGTAGGTTCGAGGTAATAAACAGTGCACCTGGCTCAGGCTATATATCGACCAATAATGAAATTATTGACGCGTTATCAATGAACATAAAAGTAATGTGCTGATATGTCTACCAAAAAATCAACGTGGTGTAAAATCACATACAAATGATGCACAAACCAAAGACCAGTTCTTTATAATGGATGCACAACAATTTATCTTGCATCCGTAATCCCACTCATGTTTTGGTTATCTTAAGTAGATGACAGCTGATACACTTTGCCTCTTCAATATATTCAGAACTGACATATAACAGAAGTGAAGAAACACGTCTTGTTGCCCATCTGCTTGACCGCAAACATACCACCTACCATGGTAGGCTTTGCTGTGTTATGATGGATGAAAGATACCCGCTGCTGGCTCCCTAGGCACACAGGTTGGGTTAATGCCCAATTCCTCTTTGGACTAGGCTGACTCAAAGCATATGCAATCGCCTCTGGCTATTGGCGGTGCTGCCCCGATTTGGAGAAAGCCTTGTATGTCGTTTTTACGTCCCAATTATAACACAGTCGTGTATAAAAATATAGCACTTTTCTGATGCCGTTAACTGCATATGAGGCACACATTTGTATGACACCAGCTGTTTATAGGGTTATTCACATTTGTTAACATCATGATTTTAATATTTTGATTGTTGGCAGCCACAAATCAAATCAAACAAAATGATGGAATCAGAATACATTTCTGTGAAATAATGTCACGAATAAAAGTAAATAAAGACAAGTGCCTTGTGGGTTAATCTTGCCGGTATGGCCAAGATCTAGGTAAAGCTGTTTGCGAAAGCCTCCTTGAGAGCGTTGACTAAACCCAGGACATATTCTATTAAAATATATTTTTACTCCAAGCTGGATTAAAAGCTTCTACATGAGGGATATCCCATTGACTAGAAATAAGCAATCCAGCTTCAAAAGCAAATATTCAACCTCAGACGTAAATAACTTTATGAGAAGGAAGTGGATTGCCGGATTTCATACTTTCTGAGACACCAATATAGACCTACCTTAATGTGAAACACCCACATAGAACCACCTAAATGTGATACATCCGTATAGACCCACCTTAATGTGAGACACCCACATAGACACACCTAAATGTGAGACACCCAAATAAAACCACCTTAATATGTGTTCTTTTTATCAAGCCTTCGTGTAGCAGCCCGGTTGGCTACACTTGTCCCCAGGATGCCTTTTTGTGTCTTCCTGCTCAGCGCACATGTATATTGTATCCTAACATCCCAAGAGATTCAATCCATTTTGTGAGTTATTAATGGTAAGCGGGCGGAGACTTCACACCCGAAGCAAAGCCATTGTACTCGAAATAACTTGAAACAAAGAGAACATTCACCGAAGCTTCTGACATGTGTTTAAAGTCATAGGGTGAGTCAAGTCGTTTGATTGGCCATTCACGGCAAACCACAGCCACCTTTACTCAGCACGCCCCCCAATTCAAAACCCTATTCACGATCGCAAATGCAATATAGTGCTGCCATTAATCCAGCAAGCATTGGCACGGCAGGAACTAATACTGAGTAGGATTAATGCTAATGACCCAGGTGTTCTTGGAGCTTTTCATAGGAAGGTTATTTTAACATCCCAAGGCGCGCCTTGCATACAGGCAGAGACTGAGCGTAAATAGCGAAATGGCGAATTTTGATTAGTCGTCAATGAACCTGTCAGAGCAGAGAGCAATCCACACTCAAAGCCACAAGATAAAGTGATGTTGAATGATGTATGGCCATTGAGGGCAAACATCACATCTATTTTGGATACGCGCCCTCTTAGATTGAAAACATGGAAGTTTTTTCTTAATTAACAAAGACAAGCTATTGACACAATTGCTGTGGACACAATAGGTCGCGAGGCGTCCTTTGAAGCGTGGTTTGAATATTGTCGGCAAATAACTCAGATAGCTCCATCTCGGGATATAATTTATCATGGTTTTTATGTATCCTATCTATTCATTACACTCAGGACGTCGATATGCTGCTGAATGAGTTTAGATTACACTACTCTTTCGCCACCTTCCATTGCTAACTCGGTGCGTGCTCGTGACAGTGTGGCTTTCAATTTCCACAGTGCAATAACAAATGTACTATTAAGACAGGACATCACGAGGGACGGGCTCAACTTATGGAATGTTATGTGGGAAAACTGATCTCGACGAGCCACAGTTGTGTTGTTGCTCACTCCGGATATAGCATGAAGGGATTGCGTGTGTTTAGGTTCAAGATAACACTGGGAGGAAGATCAGTTGTAGCGGTCAGGTGAAAGTAGTCAGTACAAGAGCGTGTAAGAGAAGATCAGAAGTATCAAAGCCAACATGGTCCTATAACCAGCGGGATCAAATGATGCAACCAGCTGTAATAGAAAAGCTGGCAATAAGCTCCCCACCCCCACGTAGCTGCATCAAGTCAATCCAGTGAGAGATTTGTTCACCAGCTATGTTAGTACACTGCATCATAAGATACCCAACTGCAGGCGCAGCATAGGTAGAATCGGTAAACTAGTTTTTATTCTCTCTTGTAGTACGTGCGTGTACTTTTGCTGTTCAATGTATAAATCGTTCAGCAAGTTACTCTTGCAGTTTTGCTAAACGTTTAAGCTGTCATTTCTCATAGTATCTTCTACTGGGGAGCAATCATAATAACTGAGGTGAAAGTACGCACAGGAAATGTTTAATGAATTAATGTTGGTTTGTTGATTCATTAGTGTCAGCAATATTTGGATCAGATGAAGAGAACACAAAGAGTCTCATCCCACCCACATCCTTGTCATTTGTGTTTTACATAAAACTCATTGTTGAGATGGAAAAAGACTCTTCCCATAATGGGTAGGTAGTAATATTAAATGCACTTTGGTCCTTACCTTCTCTTTTGCCAGATAAAGGTGTTACCTTATATGTGTTTTTTAAAGCAAAGAACAATTACAGTTACCCCATATAGATCTTAGTTAGTTTATACTATTGTGCCTTGTATTGTTAGCGTCGTCGTGATACTATGTGAAGACGTCTATATTTGAGGGCAAGCAACAACAACGACGTAGCAAAGATTATTAAACAGCATCAAATATAGTCTTCCTCTACCAAGCCCAACCCCGGGTTCACTCTACAGTGGGGTGCGCCTGGTGGGCCTGGGTCTTGTTTCATTGGGCCCTACAAAGTGATATCGAGGAGCGGTGGTCGTATCTGAGAGGGGAGCGGGATCAGGGCTAAAGGAATACTTAAGATCCGATTTTATTGGAAGCGGATTACGTCATTAACAGACATATTACCACCTCCTCAACAACATCAATGCCTATAAAAACCTCATATCGCGATGTTCGATATCACTAAATCCTGTTTAGTTTAAAACCGAACACACGATTTGATATCACTAGTACATGAATACACTGAGCAGTGTATCAAAGGATGGTTTGCAATTTCTTCCATTTTAAACCTAAGTAAATATCAATAGGAAAAGTCACAGATAAAATGCCATTGACCAACCAGTATGTAGAACATATCGGACATGAGGCATTGGGAAGGGGTAGGTCTGTAATAGGTATAGTTTTTATCACCATTACAACATTTCAACTATGAATAGATCTAGCAACGTATGATGGATGATGAAGTCAGAATTTCTTATAACCAGTACAATCTCTGAACTGTGAATAGATCTAGCAACGTATGATGGATAAGGAAGTTAGAAGTTCTTATCACTATAACAACCTCTCAACTGTGAATAGATCTAGCAACGTATGATAGATAATGAAGTCAGAAGTTCTTATCATCATTACAACCTCTCAACTGTGAATAGATCTAGCAACGCATGATGGATAATAAAGTCTCACAAATGAGAAAAAAATCCATTACCACCTTCTCTTCATTACATTTATTTACAGGTATATAAGACTATTGCAACGCTAGGCATTAGATTAGGTAAGGAAATTTCGGACCATAAAGACAACTATGAGTGCTTTTAGGACAGGTAAATTATCGTAACACCTGGTTGATATGAATGTAGTGAAGTAATAATTAAGGTACATCAATAAGTAACTTAATATGAAAGCCGAGACAGTTTCCCTTGACTGAAAACAAACAGGGGATTAACGTTTCACGAATATGTCATCTGTATTACCAATTAGAGCGCAAGAGGTGACATCTTATAATTAACAATTGGCTGTAGAATCCAGCTTTTTAAAAGATATTATGTAAGGGTAGGAGTGAAGTTGTTGCATCATGATCAAAGCCACATTACGCAAGACATGAGAACTCGAGACACTGTACATTGGTATTTGATGATGAATGGTTGATTTCCAGTGTAACAATAATCACCTCCAACTGGGCCGCGTCAAAATATCAAAGGCAAAATAAAGCGCTGCTTACCCGTATACCACAGGACAACATACAAGTGCTTTGAGAACATTGATTGTGGAGCATCAGCATTAAGGATAAATCTATCGAGAAAATGGCTAAATTACGGCTTTCTTGCAATTGTATCCATTCAAAAGAAATGCGTGATTAACAGTTGAACATTGAAGACAATCCCACTTCTATTACTTTAGGATCTCAGTATGTTTTTGTGAATATCAACTCACATGACGATGAAGAATACTTGTGCCTAGTTCCGTAAGTTAAACAGGGTAGCACCATATTTAGTACATTCTCGCGAGAGCCAAGGGTGCCTATCAAATGACAGGTTGAAATACTAGTCGCCTAGAGGGGCTGAGCTAGCAGCACATGGCTAGCAGTGACAGCTGCTCTCGATGGGCGACCTGGATACGTAGCAATGTGGTGGTTCGCTACGTTACGACTCGATGTGACAGGTTTGGTTTGAAAATGTAGGGTTCGTCCAGGTGGGACTGTTCCTACTGCGAGTATTCATTGATATATGCCATGACGAGGCTACTCATGCTCAGGTTTTTTTTAGTAATCCTGGGAGTTCAGCTACGGAGGTGAGAAATAGATAGACAGGATCAGAGATGGGGATCATCTTTGCTCAGTGACACACATGGATAACAAGCCATTCCGACCAAAACAAGGGGTAAGCCATACCTGGTTATCTGTGTTCATATTGTTAACTCTCCCATTCAAAGATTCAGTGGCTGAGGCGAGACGACGATAAGGGTGATAGAAGCATCTTGCTCTATAAAGAAATGGAAGCCCTCCAGATCTAACCACGGGTTATGATAGTCTGGTCTGATATAATTCCAACATTCCCTATTAAGTAATGTCAGCATTCCAGCAATACAGGTTGCTTACTGCCTGATAAACGTCATCAGCACAGGTAGTACAGCTAGCACAAGTAGCACAGGTAGCAGCCAGCAGTACTATCGATGTACTCACAGGTGAATCCCTAAAACATTAATCTGCGGTGCATCAATAGGATGCTTAATAAGGGCACAGGAATCCACAAGGAATATTTCATGGCAATAATATCACAATTCAGTGTGTGCAACATTTGGACAAGATTTGAGATGTCCAAATCATAACTGATACGCGCAATATTGCCAGCACAGATTGGTTGGGTCGTTGTAGATTATTTCTGGCCAACGTGGGGTTTTTTGGTTGTTGGTTTTTTTCAAGTTTAAAATAATATTTCGCTTCTTTGAGATAAGTTTTGCAGGAAGTAAAAATAGTGATCACGTCACCACCTCGTCAACAACGGATGGTATCGATGTTTGTGCGATCCTGTCCCTTTTAGGAGCTGACACGCTGCAAAGCATTGAATTACACAGGTATATGCATAACCTGCTGAAGTAGATCGATTTGAATTTCTTCCGTTTCTGAATTCAGTGAAGAGTAATATACAAAACCACAAGGATATCATATTACATAAGCATATCTAAAAATCACACCACAAATACCTGACATCCATACTTGATCATATAACAATGATGAACATGACATGAATGATCTAAATTTACCAAATGCCTATTCTTCCTAATTACATAGCAAGCCTTATGGAATGACTGGGTCTGTGAGAATTGAAGAATAGAAAACTCGAAAACTACGGTATGCCAAAGTCATATTGGTGGTTGCCTTTATGAATATAACTCTAATCCATTATTAAAACGTACTCTGTGAAGCAGATAATAATAGGATCACGTCAAACTAACAAAGAAAAGCCGCTATTACGGATTAAAGCTGGAGAAAAGTCCGATGTCTCACGACATATTCATTATTGCTAGCCTTATAGAAGCTGAATTATCAGAATAATAATGGCGTTTCGGCTGAAATAAATCTGCAACATCGTACCTCTTCATTAGGCCTGTCAAGCAGCTTAATTCTGTGCCTAGTTAATTAACCAGCAGTCCACTTCCCACAAACACAGCATAGAATATGCGTTCAATGGCTGATATTTAATCACGCAAGGGGTGGAGATTGATTTTCCACCCCATGCGTGATAATTGATCTTTTTACTATTTACGCAAGCTGTGTATTCATAAAAGGAAATCGTATCACATAATCAGTATCCGTAAGAGGAATTCTTGTGAAACCAAAGTTAATATTGATCTGTTATCATTTCATAAAGGAAGCAATTGGCCTTGTCTTTAAGTCAGGGATGTTTTGAGCTAGAAAACATGGCATGGGGATTTTGCTCTCAAATATAACACAGGTACTAAGAATAGACCATGTTGCCTCTGGTTTGTTATATATAGTCAGTATCAGCGTGGGAACTGGTCATTATCAAAGCATTGCCAGTGATCCATCATCCAAGTTACTGAACATAATGCCAAAGAGTTTGTCATGTGTTTTGGGGATAGATGATGGGGTATTCACTGACCATACTTAATAATCTTTATGATTGTGAGGGTGTGAATGTATCTGGAACATCAAATAGGATGCACCATGCAAATAACTACAATTCCTATTACACCCACAAGCTTCCCTTTCGTGCTCGATATGTCATTGTTGGCTTGTTAAATAATTAGAATCCCTGCCTGGTACTGATCTACCCATTTAATACAATTTAAGTTAAAGAAAATGTTCTATCATCAAAGTTACATTATAGGATAGACACGTATGGCTCATGATGCAGCATAATCCCTGTCAGCCAGTTTAATTGCAGTAAGGTTACACACTGTATAAATGTTAGGGATCTATTGCATGAATCATTGATGAAATTATCCAAATAAAATTGGGTTCATCAGTCCATTTAACAAAAGCATAAACAGCGCCACATGTGTCGGTATTTCCAACGTGTAGTTCTAGCAACAGAGAGCCATCATGATAGATGCTGAAGCCTCACACAACACGAGGCAATCAATGTTCGTCTCAATGTTAACTCATCTGCGCACATCAAACGGCACAGTTAACCAATTTGACATGATACATTTCATCAAGGGTGTGAAATAACTTGAGACAATAAACTAAGGAGCATAAGGATACGATTCGATTTACTTTCCTCGCATCAACTGATGTGCTAAAACGAAATTACTTACCTTTCATGACTACATAATGAAGACGGTATCAAATCGTTAACTATCCTGTCATCGCATTATCAGGTCTACACGACTATTGTGTGGTCGAGGATTAGACTATCAAAGGGATTTTATGAACATAAAGGCAACTATCCACGCAATATGGACAAAAAACAGACACATACTCAGGCAGCTTTAACACATCAAGATGCCATTTTGGGCAGCCGCAAACCAGTTTGATTGCATTCTACAGTTGAAGGTGACGGAAAATACGATAGGATGTAGAATTCAGCTTGCAAAAGAAGCTATGTTCAGGCAAATATCAAACCTGGGACTAAGAGATATCAGACGAATAACTACATTCTCATTTATAACAGCAAACGACAAACCAGTGCTTGACATTAAGACAGTTTGAATACATACGCAGGAATGTTAACAGAAAACAAAAATTCGTAATATTTAAACATAATTGCGTTCATTTTAGACATTACAGCTGTGATCAAATGCTACCACTGGAAAAGCAAATATGTACAATCTACTCTTATGATATAGGACTAGGAGCTTTGGATCAAATGGCATATGTATATTTAGTTACATCTCAACAAACACCAATGGAACGATTATGGTTTCATGCTTGTATCACATTGAACTGCTGTGCCCTTAGAGGAATAAGGTTAGTTGAACGTCGAAATCGGAATTTAGAGTATGGATGGAATAAATCCTGTTAGACTTTGATTGACTTTGTTTTCGGGAAACATTGTTGATAGAACAGCCCTGCAAGATCAATGGTGATATTTCACCAATCGAATGCTTATAAAACTGTTAAATCAAAGACCTTTGATTATACCTAGACAATCTTGTAAATAACGTACGCAATCAAGTCTTCCTTTGAACTTCCACTATTTCCAACCATTCGATCGTTTACATCTGAATCATCAAAACAGATATTGCACAAAGAGAAGCACTCAAACTTATTACAATAATTGAAGCATTACGGACTGTTTATGGGTAAACATAATTATTTTGCAGTTAACTTGCTTGATGATATTGATACAAGCGGGAGCATTCACATAACACGACCAATAGTAGAACAGCTATTAATGCTTTATGATTATGTTTGACAAGCCAATATGAGGCAAGTAAATATTTTCTTGCTTTTAAGTCAGTTGTTTCTTCCTCAGAAAACCTACTTTACAATTGTAAAAGGAACAGTTGTGATGACTTTATTGTGCACTCACAGCCCGTTGAGCGTTTTGCGTTACACCCTATAATGGTTTGTTTTTGCCCATAATATATCGGCTTAATGTTTATCTTGCGTCAATAGATAACATTACTAGTGGATTGTGATTTCTAACATCCTACACATTGTGACACGATCTTTGCTCGTCGAATAAGAGCAAACAAGAGCAAAGTCTTTTCTATGTGTAATTTTGGGTGATGTTTATGTAGGGATGCGCAGAGACGAACCATGTTTAGCCCTGTTACCGTAGCAAGAACGGTTTCTTAAAACTGACCTCAATAAGCAGTTCGATATTTTCACTGGATGGCTTACACAGCCTATAAACCAGGTGTATATTGTTGTTAATATACATTTAATCTCTGTTTTACCCATCATTTGATCAGTCGTGCACTCAATTAAAGTAACAACAGGCACTTAGCCGGACATGGCAGTTTTTACCTCGTTTTGAATAGGTTGCATCATGTAATCGCCGATGAGAGAATCATCTTAGCTTCGTGCTCCTGATTAAACTTGACACTCTTGATGGACCCCCTACTTGGGTTATCTAGAACCCCAAACACACAACTTCTTCATGGCATAACCCCAGGTATATATCCATAGATCCCTGAGCTTGCAGTATACAGCCCTACTTCATGCTAACCCAACATCCGGTCCTGCAATCTAACTCCGTCCCAACCCCCACTCCCTAAGAAAGATATTTTCCTAGCAGACTACAATATTACTAAGATTTCATACCACCCTTAAAACTGTCGATCCTAATCACCTACTGTTAGCTCAGCCCCTGCAAGCGACGAGTACTATCATCTGTCATTTGATAGGGCACGGAGGATATTTAAAGCTACATGGAGCACCTGACTCTCACGAGAATGCACTAAATGCGGACCCTTTCTATATTTATAAATCGATTGGGCATAGGGATAAGATCCCCCATTCTTCATCGCCACATTTAGAGGGCATTCAATCTTTTTACATGACTGTTAGGAGAATGAACGTGATAAATGCGATTTTTCCAATCACATCCGTCATTTATTTAATAAGCAGCTCGACGTGTTTGGTTTAATTTCAAGAAGTCCTCGTTTACTTATTTTTTGGTCCCTGAGTTATCATATCTTGGTAAACTTTGGTGATATTTTTGCGGCCACACTATTTGGTACTTTCCATGGCGCGTATCAAAATGCCAACCAAACATTCTTCAAACACAACAGTGTTTCTCGTCTCAATATTTCTCTTCTAGTAAACATAATAAGCGTTATCACAGACTGTATCAGTTCTTCCCGCTCCGCCAATAATAGACATAGAAGTCGGGTTATGTGCAATCATTACGCTCCACTATTTATTATATGACTATGTCCCTCTGCACGACCTGTGCTACTGGGAAGTATTTGTCACCTTTCATTGATCAGCTCTACGGGAGCCTGAGCATATCAAATTAGCATCTGGCATGAGGCATTAATCTTACGTCTGTATAAGTACTTGCTGTGCAATAGTTTGCTTGATTTATGGCAGAGTAACATTGCATTAGCCATCGATAATAGCAGAAGGTGCTGCGAGTAATGGTGGATATTGCATTGAAATGGGATGCTGATTGAATATAACGATTGTGCAGTTTGGAGTTTGACTCGCCTCATGTAGGGATGTCATATATGGCTACGTATATTATGTCATGAGACAATCCTCTGCATGAAAAATTAGCTGGAGCTACCTACATAAGGCCAGGAACGTTTAATGCAATATCCTGAGAGCTGCTGAGTCACATGCATTATTCCAAAACCGCTCTTGGAGCACCTTGGGAGGAGCGTTTGATCATTTTTCGTCTTCAGTATTTTCATACTTACCCAACCATTCTGTGGCCGCTAGACTTCAAATTAAGGTAGCTGATTGATGTTGCCAGGGACAACCAGCAATACATCAAACATAGGTGGAACGCATCTTGACTACGTCTTTCTAGCAAACATAAGAGCACAATATCAGAGATCATATATAGCTCCTTTTGACAGAGTCGATCTCAGACTTCTAAATTTATCAGCTTATAGCCGTTGAAGGTTCGGCATCGATTCATCATAACGCCCCACGGTTCTCTTCATAACACCATCCTCTCTATAAGACGCTCATTGCTTGGAAGTGGATGCCAACATTCCATGCCCTCTGTCATCCTGATGTCTTGCTGTTCGCATTAATAAAACACGTTTTAAGGCTACTGCAGATAAACGGACACCTGATCAACTGCAAGGTTTCTAAAGTAAGGTGATTACTATTGCTAGGTGGCTGCTTTGGTTTACAGCCCACCAGTCTGAATGCTTATGTCATATCAGGTTTTGCAGCTAGCTTCATAGATGCGTTATCAGTACTGACAAGTAGTGATGTAACAGTTTGTGGATTTGAATAAGGGCGGGTTCGTTGCATCCTGTTGAATTTAAATCCTAGCCCAAGATGGGAGTTTTGTTTTGGACTCTTGAAGGATAATAATTCAATATTATCCGCTCTATTTGATGAACGTAAAAACTGTCGATGTGATTGGAGGGGTCTTAATAAGCTCACACAGACAGGAATAGTATAACGGCATGCAGGTATAGCACGTTGATTATACAGTTATTGAAGTGACCAGTAACTTTAAATATCTGCCTCTGACGCTCTGCTGGCGTCTCTTATGGAAATCAAGCTGGAAATGGCACAACGTACGGACGATTTAAAGAAAGATTAAAATAGGGCTTTACTGGGGGAAGGGGTGGGGCGTACAATGCGAAAGATGAGATGAGTCGTTAATGAGCATGTCACGGCGATCCGCACATGGAGCAGCTGAACCCACGTCCGCTGTTGACTCAGGATAGATAATCTATATGATGAGTGTGTTTGTCAGAGTAGATGATATGAGTGAGAATAATTGGCTCCTGTTGTGCAAGCGATCAATCTCGCTTCTATGACAGCTCATTGTATCACCCAATCAGTAAATCATGATCGTGGATGGCCGATGGCGGCGAGGTGCTATATGGATGAGCATGGTAGTGTTGGCTGTGTGGAAAAAAACATGCGCGGATCCAATCCGACAAACGAGGCAACGATAATGCGAATATCGATCACAGAAACTACCTCCTACCCTACCCCATACTTTATCCCTAATCATCCTTAAGAATACACTCCTCACCACACAAAAACACACGCACAAACACACACACATATATGTATGTGTATATATATATATATATATATATATATATATATATATATATATATATATATATATATATATATATGTATATATATATCTGCATATATATATGTATATAACTATTTGCATTGTATCGTGATGTATATATATATAAATATATATATATATATATATATATATATATATATACATATATATATATGGATATATACATATATATGTATGTATATATACATATATATATGTATATATATGTATATATATATATAAATATTTATATATATATATATATACATATATATATATTTTATTCATATATATATATATATATATATATACTATATATATATATATATATATATATATGTATATATATATATATATATATATATATATATATCTGCATATATATATATATATATATATAACTATTTGCATTGTATCGTGATGTATATATATATATATATATATATATATATATATATATACATATATATATGGATATATACATATATATGTATGTATATATACATATATATATATGTATATATATATGTATATATAAATATGCATATATATATATATATACATATATATATATTTATATATATATATATATACATATATATACATATATATGTATATATATATATATATACATATATATATATATATATATATATATATATATTAACTATATATATATATATATATATATATATATATATATATATATATATAAACTATATATATACTACTGTGGTGTACAGTTATCAATTGGGGAAGGGTCTACAAAACATTCTGTTGTGCAAGCAATCAATCTCGCTTCTATGACAACTCATTGTATCACCCAATCAATAAATCGTGATTGTGGATGGCCGATGGACGGCGAGGTGCTATATGGATGAGCATGGTAGAGTTTTCTGTGTTGAAAAAACCATGCGCGTGATAAAAATCGCTGATCCAGCATTACATTGCTTATTTGTCACATTTAATGTACAACAAGCGTGCTCGGCTTCTATTTGTATAGTTCTCTAACTCGCGGGCCAATTTGACCATTATATACATGTTTACAAAAATCGACACAGTCACTTCGAGCAATGAATGGCAGCCAAACAAGTATAATTTATTAAATTTCCGTCAATATCGTGAGAGTCAAACGCGACATTCCAAAAACACTTTTGGAGTAGCCCATGAGAGTGCTGGGTAATGTTTCGTCGATG
>CM067353.1:58375151-58421473 GCA_034190875.2 Urechis unicinctus | reverse complement strand
CTGTGTCCTGACTGACAAGAAAATCAACTGCATTGCCGTCGGTCACAAAGCCATTAAGAAGTACATCAACATGGATTCTGACGAAGCTAAACAGCACAGATTCTACAGTCTCTTCAAAATGACACTTCATACAAAAAAGGTGAGAAATTACTTTCCTCATCTTTCGGTATATAGCTCTATACGCAAATTTACGTAACCTTTTGTTATCAGACACTGAACAAGACAACAATGGTTGAAGACATATGCGGAAATAAGGCACCAGCCATAGATATTTTGGCAATGGTTCTCGCGGAGATGAAAGCGGAGATGTTAGTCGCACTTAGTAAACAAGGAGCTCGGTAATTGAATTGATGACCAAAATCATTCTTGTCAAATGAGCTCTACCAGATTAATTGTATGATCATATCAATTTACTCTTTTATGCAGCGCTTTAAATCGTGTCAAATCATTTTTTTTAGCGATTTTGATGTCAATCTGATACGTTGGGTGATCACCGTGCCCACCATCTGGACAGATGTCGCCAAGCGATTTATGCAAGAAGCAGCAGTCAAGGTAATGCATTTCATGCCATGTCCTGATAAATAAACATTTCTTTATATGAAGACAATAAATTTCAAAGCTCAAGTAATTGTGCAGGGGAATTACACAACAACAAAAATAATATAATATTCGTCCATCCATTTGAGCAAATAATTGTTACTTCCTACAGGCTGACCTTGTGGACCGTGTTGACTCAAAAAAATTGATTCTCTCTCTGGAACCTGAAGCCGCCTCCATCTGTTGCCAAACACTTCCGTCTGTCAAAAATGCCTTGAAAAATGATTCATCTTTCGTGTTGCCCGTTGGGACAAAGTACCTTGTACTGGACGCGGGGGGTAAGTACAATCGCAATCATAAATTTCTTCTGTCGACGAATCTTAAACATTAAAACAATATATAAGCTAACCAATAAGCCAACAATTTTCTTAATTTAAAAATACCTGATGTCGCAGATCAAGATAATATTTCGCTCGATAACTTTTGGCATATTGAGAATGACATGTGATGGTTATTTTAATTATCTTCGTACAGGCGGCACCCTGGACATCACAGCCCATGAGGTTCTTCCAGAAACACAGGTGAAAGAACTATACCGGGCCAATGGTGGAGATTTGGGTGCTTCTCAAGTGGACCGCTTATTCCTCGAGCTCTTGGACGAAATATTTGATGCAAAATTTGTAAAATTGCATAAAACGAAAAACCCTTCTGATTGCTTCACCAATTTAATCAATCGCTTTGAGACAGTGAAGAAGTCGTTAAAGTCAAGTGATGGTTCAGCAACAACAGCCTTTACTATCACTGCAAATATAGTTGATTTGTTTCACACCGAATTCAAGAAAGAGCTCCTCGAATGTGTTTCAAAGAAAAGCATTCAACGCAAAATTGTGGTGAAGAACGGTATGATAAAAATCCCCAACGCTGTCTTGCTGGCGGTCTTCCAGCCTGTTGTGAATGACATCGTGTCTTACTTAGAAGATCTCCTCAAGAAAACGGAACTGGAGGGCATCACGACCATACTGATGGTGGGAGGGTTCAGCAACTGTGACGTTGTACAAGAAGCTATCAAGGCGAAGTACTCCGAAAAATATTCTGTGGTGATCCCTAAGGAAGCCGATCAAGTGGTGATGAAGGGCGCTGTTGTATTTGGCCATAAACCAAAACAGAGATGCGTTTTTGAGAGCCCTGTAAAGAGGCTCTGTCCTGACGATGGAGAGAGACCAGAGGGGGATCCACCCAAGAAAATGCGCGGCCCAAATAAAATTGATCTGTGGTGGGCGAATTGCGTGAAACAGGGCGCGATAGGAAAGTAGAAGTATCCATGTCATTGGGGGGGGGGGGGGGGGGGGGGGGGGGGGGGCGTAAGAGTGACTCAAGCGCGAAACATGAGGGACAATGGACATGTCGTGAGCACTTAGCTCGACTTACTCAGCAAGTACGACAAGACCCCACAGCAGCTGTAAAGGCGAATAATTAATAAAGATACATGTAAATGCATATGCATATATATATATATATATATATATATTTATATATATATAATATACCTACATATATATATATATATATGCATATATGAATATATACATATATCTATATATATATATATATATATATATCTATATATATATACATATATGTATATATATAAAGACTATATCTATTTTGCAATTGCTAGTTTGCTTCGTTAATGTATTGCTTGCATAGAAATTACTCCTTTGTGCTCTAAATTAACAAATAAAGTAATGATAATGACGTTTTGTTCTAAATGACTATTATCCTACTGTTATTTTTTAATCTGAGCGAGGTCTGACCCTTTTGTTTAGTGTAAGACCAACATTTCCATGGTGTTTCATTAGCGAAAGGAAAGTTATGTCACAAAATTGAACTCTACAACAGTCGGCATATATATATATATATATATATATATATATATATATATATATATATATATATATATATATATATATATATATATATATATATATATATACGTAAATATATAAAAAATACATATGTATATATATAAATATACATATATATATATGTATATTATATTTGTACGCATATATATATATATATATATATATATATATATATATATATGTGTGTGTATATATATGTGTGTCTATATAAATATGTATATATATATAAATATATATATATATATGTAAATATATAAAAATACATATGTATATATATAAATATACATATATATATATGTATATTATATTTGTACGCATATATATATATATTTATATATATATATATATATATAGGTATATATATATTCATATATAGATAGAAGATTTATATATTTATAATTATAAACATATGTATATATATATTTATATATATATATATGTTTATAATTATAAATATATAAATATATATATATATGAATATATATATATATATATACCTATATATATGCATAAATGTTTATATATATATATGCATTTATATACATATGAATATACATAACATTTATATATTTATTTATATATATATACATATTTATATATATATATATATATATATATATATATATATATATATACATATATATATATATATATATATATATATATATATATATATATATATATATATATATATAAATATGTAACTATAAGTATCTCAATATTCAGGGAAGTGGGGGTAGCTATGGGTATTCATATAGTTGACTCATCTCAATATTCACGGGGGTGGCAGATATATGTATTCATATGGTTGACTCTAACCCTGCCAAATGCTTTGCATGTATTAATGTCCAACTGGCGCTAGGTTGACTCATTTTGATATTTAGTGGGGTGACAGATGTGGTATTCAAATGTTTGACTCGTCTCAATATTCAGTGGGGTGACAGATGTGGATATTCTTATGGTTAACTAATTGTATTTAAAGCCACATGGTTGAGTGCTCTAGACATTCGATAAGCTGACGTATCAAAATATTCCGGCAGTAGAAAACGTGGGTTGACCAATCTGTCTGAAGAAAACGGTTGCAGCTCCAATTAAGTGGCATTCATTCATTAGGCAACGGCTATTTTCCTGGAATAGATTAATTACCAGCTTCATTGCGAATAAGTTGTAGCATATAGGTTAACTGCCGTGTGTTGATATTTTGGAAACGTGCAATCAACCCAAAATACCACAGACAAATCTATCATAAACAATGAACGACAGATTTAGCCGGTTTGAAATTTCTTCCCTGCCGACGCGAGACTGAAGAAAAACCAACCGGTCGATCATATAACTTATATTATATTGCACAACATAAGTTGTGGCTCCAAGGAAAGATATAATTTACTCCGTTTGGTTGAAAATGTTGGGAGTCGGCATATCACCGAACGCATGTATTCACCGTTGCCAAGGCCGCTTAGCGCGCAATACATTTTGGGAGCCCCGAAAAACCCGGATGACCGATAAGCTACATAGCCCACATATACTTGCTCTATTCTCACTATGTGTTGTGTATGTAGTCTTTACGTAGAGTTTTAGAGCAAGTGCGTCCATAATTTTTATGAAGTATAGCGACAGTTATTATGGAGCATAGAGGCAGTGTATGGGTCATAGAGCCAGTGTGTGTGAGTATAGAGCCAGTGAATGTGGTTTGTAGAGCAAGTAAGCTTGGGGCATATAGCTAGTGTTTATGGCGTACAGAGCCTGTATGTTTTAGCAAGTGCGAGCGGTGTATACAGCCACTTTATGTGGTGTGCAGGGCTAGTTTGTATGATAGATAGAGCATGTGTGTCTGATTTAGAGAGACAGTGAGCGTGGTGTTTCGAGCTAGTGTTAGTGGTGCATGGTGGTAGTGAGTGTGGTGTATAGAGCCAGTGTGTATGACGGTGTGCAGGGTGCAGGCCACGTTGACACCAAACCAGACACACTGGCTCTGTACACATAACTGGCAAACTGAGTGTTGTGTTTGTGTGTGAAATGGTGTCTTACATATCAAGCGAATTTTAACCATTCTCTATTCACTAACTCAGGTCGGTACATATACTTAGTGTTTCAGTGTACTATTTACCTGAGACATTAAAAAACAGAGAAGAGGTGTGTTTATTGACTCGAGTGCCTGTTAAATCTAGCACTACTTGGCAGAGAACCAAAACAGAACCAATTTGTGTTTGCTTGTTAATAGTATCGTGACACAATGTCAAGTAACTTCCACTCTGCATTAGCGTCAGTATTATAAAACTCACATCACCTCCATTCATTTAACCTCGGTGTGTAGTGTTCACCATGGATTAATTGCACTGTGTGTTATTGCTATCACCCAACCATTTGTTGTTCTCGAGCGATTGTTCAGTGTGTCAATCAAGCTCATCAAACACAAATTGTCTCCACTATCTGCCATGTCAGGAACCTCGTTTGACATTGCCTGTTATATGTGGTCATAGATTTACTCGATGGATCTGAATGTGTTATAATACTATTCTAGCTAAAGTTTCCCCTGCCTCTCCATTAATTGTCAGCACGATATGGCCTGCGCTAAATCCCATTGGTTTATCGCTAACGAGTCTACATCCCATGCGGGCTCGTTAGGCCAGAGGCCGTGATCCAATAGCGTGGGTTGTTTAAAGGCCTCTGGGTAATCCTTTTTCCTGGGGTACGAAATAACCAGCCCGCTCATATCATTTAGAGCGATTCTTCTAGTCCAGGGTGGGATGTTTGTTTGAATGATTGTGTATTACTTTGCGTAAGGTGATTGAAGTGGGTGTAAATGAGTGACGGTTATTGCCCAGGCCAGTATTCCAAAAAAGTTACGATGCTGAGAGCCTGTTTACAATGATTATGCCTAAAAGAATATATATGTTGCACATGGCCACTATCTAACATGTAAGTCCGAATACACAACGGTGCGAAACTTTAGTTGCATGTGTTGTGCGTGCGGGAGAAGATCAATATAAGCATCTCATATTTGAGATCCATCCAATTTCAGTGAAAATTGAATATTAGGTTTCTAATCATAGATGCACATCCTTGAGTATCATAAATTGCTCATAAAAAGGCTAGAACTCTCAAACTGAGAGTAGCTATTAAAAAACTAAAGAACGTTATGATATGAGGTGTACAATTTGTTGATAAAAGACAGTACAATTCCACCATAATTGTGCAGTGTACATGGGCATCCAAAAAGTTTTAAGCAGTTTCAGTTTCACAGGGACAGAATCTGCGAAGGATATTTCCTTGAACAAATAAACTTCTACTCTGTCGATTGATGTCATTATATAACAGAGATCGTTGCATATAATGTGGCCTATAGATATCTGAACTAATAAAATATCTTGAGTTTTTCACCATTTAAAGCAGGACTTTCAGATGTTTTGTCAAAAATAAAATACAAGCACATTTCTTGGAATTGAAAATCATATCATGCGAATTACTGTTTCACAAATATGCAGTAATTTATCAAGACCAGATATTGGAGGGCTAAAAACGACAATATCATCAGCGTAAATGAGATGATTGACACTCATGCACTTACACACCCATTTATTCAACATAGAGCTAATATCATTGACATAGACATCAAATAGATGCGGTGCAAAATAGTAAAATAAACAGAGGGGCTGTTGCCCCAACAAACAGCAATCTTTTGATTTTTATACCATCACACATAGGATTCTTACAATATAGTCAGCTCTCTATACAGACATAAGTGATTCTGGGTGACAGATGAAACACGCCATTTTCCCTTGCATTTGCAGTGGTGTGCACAAGATATGAAAATTTCTCCCACAAATGCTACATGGTACCTCTTTTGGAGAAAATGGCAAATATTCATTGGCAGATGATAATATATTTGCAGATTGATTATGCAGAAGGAATTATGTAGTTCTTATAACAATAGAAAATATGACACAAATAGAAACATTATTCAAGGGCTTTAAGTAGGTACTAGATGATTGGGTAATTGTACCGGGATACAAGCATATAACCATATAAATGCACAAACATACCAGTTCACCATCGCTTTTCCCACATCTTATGCAGTAAATTCTGTTATCCAAATATGTTTGGTTAATTGAAACACTTTAAATAGTTTCAGTATATGTAATATCTTAATTTTGGCCAAATACTTTAAATTTAAACGCTGGTTTATTTCCGTCAATCTATAAGTTAGATTTTTAAAACTTCTAACATTTGTCAGGGTTGTAACATTTACAACCCTGTAGTCATTGAAATGCTTTTATGCCAAATTAATTGGTCTGATTGAACAGGAAACTTTGTTTCTGTATCAACGAGGATACACAACTTCACTCTCCAATAGATTTTAGCTATATACTAATTGACCTTCATCACATATAGTATTAAATGACTCTTATGTCATACAGTCTATAAGCAATTGTCTTCCACTCATTTGCCATTGCAAATTCTTCCTTGGTGATGGTCTCATGGATAAACTGTAAATTCCAAATATTCAAAGCACTGGTAGATTTACAAATAAAATATATGATAATTTCCAACAACGAATGCTAAGAAGCATATGGTACGGACGGACAACATGCTGATTCATTTACCTTAAGAACCCACACACCACAGTTGTACGAATCTGTCTGGAGGAATGACTTGCAGCTGTGATATTAATAATATTGACCACCTCCAGGCCTGCCTATCCTTCTTCCAACATGAAGCGCCTTACAAAAATAGAATAAATCATCATTGTTGTTAGGCACATATTTTTGCATATCTTCCATGACAAAATAGTGACTGGAAATTCATGTTGACATGAAGAAATCACATCTTCTAAACAACTTTATTCCACACAAACTTGAAATATTTAAGACAACCATATCCCATAAATTTGCTGTACTTTCTTGTAAATATTAACAAGAATTAAAAGAACTAGTACTAAGTACAATATTCAATCTTTTTTATATTCACAGATCAGCCTAAATATGAAATTTTATATAAATAGTAACAATAACCAAGTTCCATACAATAATTTAAATAAGTTGCCAATAAAAAAAGCACAATTTGTAAATGTATTGGCATTGCAGCAGTTGCTACAATCTAAGCGTGATAATATGATTAAAAGGGGTCAAAAATGTATAAACTATACCCCAAAGGTTAGTATATGGCCAACATATAAACTGAAATGAAATATATTAGTTTAAACACTTACAACCCTATCAACAGAAACACCAATATAAAAGGTCTGAATACTGCTATTCAGAACAATGCTCTTCCTTAACAACCACCTCCAATTCTCTTTAATCCTCTGCGTCATATCTAGTTTTTCTCTCATTAAATCAAAATATATGATATTTCCAGACTTGATCTTGAACAACATAGTAAATGATGAAACTTTGTCAACTCTTGGCTACAGCATGTAATTTGTGGAATTGATAAACCAGATAGTACAAGTATTTATTCATTGGTAAAACAAGTATGTGAATAGTACATAAATAACAAAAGTACATACTCATGCACTTACATAGATGCATGTTATTCATAATAAAATATTTATCAAATGAAAAAATTAATGAGATGTGGGCCTTACCAAAGATATCCAAGGTTTTTCCTCCTTGCAAGTATGCACCCACAATCAGTTGAAAGTTCTGAAGCTTGGCCTAAGGATGATAAAGTTAAGACAAGCATTAAGGAACATTCTATTCAGGTATGAACATATGCCTGCAATAATATAGATTCAATGTTCATAATAGTAGCTATATATTTATCAATATCTATCAATATTACATTATATTTACTTATTTCAGTAGGGTGAGAAAGTTCCCCGGTGGACTATAATTGAAGAATCTAACTATGAAATGACCTTGAATGCAAATACACACACATGGCGATACTGATCATCTCTTAACCAAAGAAAATGACATGGCATTACCCTGCGTAGCATCATTGAACCTTGTTCATCCCCATTTGTGATTCTTGTCATGGTCTGAATAGGAAGGTAGAGTTATGGAGCCTCAGAAAGTGAACAGACATGATTGATGTACGCATCCATTACCTATCAGGCAAGGGATATTCAAATAATTATTGATTAGCAATTGTCCGCCAATGATTTTTTGAAGTCATCTTCTTAATGATTGGTTGCATAATTCTACTAACTGACGACTATCATAAACAGTAGAACAATTTCCACATCTGTTTTATACTTAATCCATTTAAATGGCATACTTGTTGTTTTATTCAAGTGAAAGAACTTCCTTAATCATTTGTAATTAGATACGATTTGCTTGTGTACCTCAAATGTTAACCACTGATTGTTGGTAAGACTCATAAAGTCTGTGGCAGTCAAGGTGTATGGTCCATGCCGCGCAAGAACAACATCCCTATTGACTATCTTTGCAATGTCGAGTACCACCGGTGAGGTTTTGTCATGAGCTGCAAAATTGTAGCAAATCATATATATAAGGCTGATAACACCGTGTAGCACTATATATATATATATATATATATATATATATATATATATATATATATATATATATATATATATATATATATATATATATATATATATATATATATATATATATATATATATATATATATATATATATATATATATATATATATATATATTTTACTTGCCCGGTATTTATTATCATTTCGTTGACCTTATAATTAAGTTTTGAAGAAATGGTTTACCCAGTCACACACGAGTAGTCAATAACTTATCCAGGATTAGAGACTGCTTTACATAGCCTGCTTTATAACAAATGTGAAATCATGCTGCCTTCCTTTGACAAGAATAGAACGAGACACAGTACATTGTATAACATCAGACTGTGGGCGTGCAGGTAAGGTGGTCCTATCAGAATGTGTTTCTTCCAATGCCAGAGTGTCAGCCTGGACTTTGGGACTACTGGTAGCTGTAGAGGAAGAAATGGTCATAAGATCACCATCTCCGTCAGTAAAGCATTATATATCTATGTGTTATGGGTAACATTATTATTCATTACAGATCATCACAACAATGCTGCTGTTATAATGGCGAGAGATAATTCACACCATTAATCAGCTCAGTATCATTACATAGTATTAACAAAACTATTTGTACAGATTCACCAATGCAATGTGACCTTTAACATAGTGAAATTTCTCAAAACTTGGTAATGTATTGAATAGAATATACAAATGTTGCCCTTCATTTTCTGACCAATTTATATAACCATTAACTGGTGACACAGTAGGGACTTCATTTATTAATAGTGCCTTAACTCTTCCTCTGCCTGAGTCTAGACACAAATGTAGTGCCATTTATATCACGGCTACAGTCTCGCCATGTCAAAGATAAAATATAGTAAGCTTGAACTTAAGGTATATACCATTGGACTACCTGAGGATAGCTGGGTACGACCACACTGTTCATTGATGTTTGTTGCATCAGGCTGTACTTTGATTATCCCTTGCTCAACTGACAGACACAAATTGACTCACATTAAGTAACGCAACCATTGATTAAATATCTTCATTATAAATGAGATGTAATATGAAGATTATTGTAATGCTGAGAACAAAGATCACTATATGTTTACCTAGGTTCCAATTAATTTATGATCAGCATGCCTGCCTTGATATCAATAGTCTACAAGGTGGCTAAAGCTTACGGCACAGCCGAAGAAGAACCTCAAGAAACGGCAAAATGAAGCCCTGACAAATGAAAAGTTCATTAGAGGGCAAAGTTCCCAGCAAGCAAACAGGTGGGTATACATTTCAATAAGTACCTTCATTTTCAGCAGATATGACAACTCTGAAATCACAAGCCATGGTTAAGCAACAGCCAGCCAAGTATATTTTCATCAGTTTCTTTTGAATAGTATATATGCGTTTTCTGTTGCTGTTTTCATTAGAAAGATGCATCAACAGGCGCAAGATGAAGATGTGGTGGATTGGTTTCATTTGTGTTAGGAAATGCTTTGATTTGTCAATGGAAGAAAACGGTTCTTCAACAACCTGGCTGTTCACGAGGAACTCTGTTCTACAAGATCCAGTCGTCTCAGCCATTCAACTTTGCTTGATGTATTTTCTTCATGGAAACGGTCATACCCACAATAGTGATCACTGGTTTTGGTGAGAGGATGAAAAGGTTTTGAGCAAGAGTGTTCACCTTCTGGAGTAGAATCTAAAAGTAGTTCGTCAGTGCTGAGGTCTGGTATGGATATTTGTAGTTTTCCTTCAATCACCTTTAAAACATGTTGCACAGTTGATTCCACAAAACATCCACCTGTGATGGGAACATCACAAATGTGTAAAGTCGGCTGACACTTAAAGGTGCGTCCACATGGTCTCTCAGTACGTCCACATGGTCTCTTGTGTTTTTCACCCCTTAGTAAAAACTTCAGTGCATAGACTATCCCATGAGGACAGTAGGCACACAAAGGTCCACCTGGTTGAACGTAATATATAGTGCTATATACAATATTACACATGCATATCTAGACCAGTATCATTTTGGAGAAACTGAATACCAGAAAAGTTATAACAACCATGTAGTTCATAAATTTTGCATGGGTATATTCTGGACAGCTGATCTGAAGCTGTACTCATGCAAGTTGGAAGTCAATAACAGTGTAACGCTTGACAGAATTTATCATACATTTTACACACACACCGGAAGAGCCTACAAGTTTTGTGAAGACTTTGTTGCACATTTCACGATTCATCAACTTCTGTCGCAGTCCATCCTTCTGCCATTGGCTGTAATGTGCAGAGATCGACACACTGATTTGATGTCTTTCAATTGCTAAACATAAACAGGTAGTGTTATTCTAACTGGTCCATTGTATTCTTCTTCTGGTAAATAGACCAATACGGAGTACTGAGCAATGAGCCTTATATCCATCATAGAAATATATTATATACAGAATAGCTTGTATACTCAGGGCGAAATTAGTAACATAACTTTTTACCAAAATCTTTCTTTAAATATCAGAATGTTTTATTTTCATTTATGCATTCATTGCCATTGTCATAAAGCACATTGACATGAGCTGAAAATGCTTTAATTCGTAGAACAATTGTAGAGCTGCAACCTTTCTACTTGCCACTTGTAACACCATTGAGTTCGCAAAATTCCTATTAATAATTCAAATTGTGACCCCTAGTGTACAATATTGGGTTAAACTCAATAAACAATGAAAATCGGAAGCACATGGTATCATATATTTATTTATCATAAGTATACAAATAGCCAGCTGCTCTGGTAAGAGTAATTTGTTTGGTTAATTGAAACACTTTAAATAGTTTCAGTATATGTAATATCTTAATTTTGGCCAAATACTTTAAATTTAAACGCTGGTTTATTTCCGTCAATCTATAAGTTAGATTTTTAAAACTTCTAACATTTGTCAGGGTTGTAACATTTACAACCCTGTAGTCATTGAAATGCTTTTATGCCAAATTAATTGGTCTGATTGAACAGGAAACTTTGTTTCTGTATCAACGAGGATACACAACTTCACTCTCCAATAGATTTTAGCTATATACTAATTGACCTTCATCACATATAGTATTAAATGACTCTTATGTCATACAGTCTATAAGCAATTGTCTTCCACTCATTTGCCATTGCAAATTCTTCCTTGGTGATGGTCTCATGGATAAACTGTAAATTCCAAATATTCAAAGCACTGGTAGATTTACAAATAAAATATATGATAATTTCCAACAACGAATGCTAAGAAGCATATGGTACGGACGGACAACATGCTGATTCATTTACCTTAAGAACCCACACACCACAGTTGTACGAATCTGTCTGGAGGAATGACTTGCAGCTGTGATATTAATAATATTGACCACCTCCAGGCCTGCCTATCCTTCTTCCAACATGAAGCGCCTTACAAAAATAGAATAAATCATCATTGTTGTTAGGCACATATTTTTGCATATCTTCCATGACAAAATAGTGACTGGAAATTCATGTTGACATGAAGAAATCACATCTTCTAAACAACTTTATTCCACACAAACTTGAAATATTTAAGACAACCATATCCCATAAATTTGCTGTACTTTCTTGTAAATATTAACAAGAATTAAAAGAACTAGTACTAAGTATAATATTCAATCTTTTTTATATTCACAGATCAGCCTAAATATGAAATTTTATATAAATAGTAACAATAACCAAGTTCCATACAATAATTTAAATAAGTTGCCAATAAAAAAAGCACAATTTGTAAATGTATTGGCATTGCAGCAGTTGCTACAATCTAAGCGTGACAATATGATTAAGAGGGGTCAAAAATGTATAAACTATACCCCAAAGGTTAGTATATGGCCAACATATAAACTGAAATGAAATATATTAGTTTAAACACTTACAACCCTATCAACAGAAACACCAATATAAAAGGTCTGAATACTGCTATTCAGAACAATGCTCTTCCTTAACAACCACCTCCAATTCTCTTTAATCCTCTGCGTCATATCTAGTTTTTCTCTCATTAAATCAAAATATATGATATTTCCAGACTTGATCTTGAACAACATAGTAAATGATGAAACTTTGTCAACTCTTGGCTACAGCATGTAATTTGTGGAATTGATAAACCAGATAGTACAAGTATTTATTCATTGGTAAAACAAGTATGTGAATAGTACATAAATAACAAAAGTACATACTCATGCACTTACATAGATGCATGTTATTCATAATAAAATATTTATCAAATGAAAAAATTAATGAGATGTGGGCCTTACCAAAGATATCCAATGGTTTCCTCCTTGCAAGTATGCACCCACAATCAGTTGAAAGTTCTGAAGCTTGGCCTAAGGATGATAAAGTTAAGACAAGCATTAAGGAACATTCTATTCAGGTATGAACAAATGCCTGCAATAATATAGATTCAATGTTCATAATAGTAGCTATATATTTATCAATATCTATCAATATTACATTATATTTACTTATTTCAGTAGGGTGAGAAAGTTCCCCGGTGGACTATAATTGAAGAATCTAACTATGAAATGACCTTGAATGCAAATACACACACATGGCGATACTGATCATCTCTTAACCAAAGAAAATGACATGGCATTACCCTGCGTAGAATCATTGAACCTTGTTCATCCCCATTTGTGATTCTTGTCATGGTCTGAATAGGAAGGTAGAGTTATGGAGCCTCAGAAAGTGAACAGACATGATGGATGTATGCATCCATTACCTATCAGGCAAGGGATATTCAAATAATTATTGATTAGCAATTGTCCGCCAATGATTTTTTGAAGTCATCTTCTTAATGATAGGTTGGATAATTCTACTAACTGACGACTATCATAAACAGTAGAACAATTTCCACATCTGTTTTATACTTAATCCATTTAAATGACATACTTGTTGTTTTATTCAAGTGAAAGAACTTCCTTAATCATTTGTAATTAGATACGATTTGCTTGGGTACCTCAAATGTTAACCACTGATTGTTGGTAAGACTCATAAAGTCTGTGGCAGTCAAGGTGTATGGTCCATGCCGCGCAAGAACAACATCTCTATTGACTGTCTTTGCAATGTCGAGTACCACCGGTGAGGTTTTGTCATGAGCTGCAAAATTGTAGCAAATCATATATATATAAGGCTGATAACACCGTGTAGCACTATATATATATATATATATATATATATATATATATATATATATATATATATATATATATATATATATATATATATATATATATATATATATATATATATATATATATATATATATATATATATATATATATATATCTATATATATATATTTATATATATATATATTTTACTTGCCCTGTATTTTTTATCATTTCGTTGACCTTATAATTAAGTTTTGAAGAAATGGTTTACCCAGTCACACACGAGTAGTCAATAACTTATCCAGGATTAGAGACTGCTTTACATAGCCTGCTTTATAACAAATGTGAAATCATGCTGCCTTCCTTTGACAAGAATAGAACGAGACACAGTACATTGTATAACATCAGACTGTGGGCGTGCAGGTAAGGTGGTCCTATCAGAATGTGTTTCTCCCAATGCCAGAGTGTCAGCCTGGACTACTGGTAGCTGTAGAGGAAGAAATGGTCATAAGATCACCATCTCCGTCAGTAAAGCATTATATATTTATGTGTTATGGGTAACATTATTATTCATTACAGATCATCACAACAATGCTGCTGTTATAATGGCGAGAGATAATTCACACCATTAATCAGCTCAGTATCATTACATAGTATTAACAAAACTATTTGTACAGATTCACCAATGCAATGTGACCTTTAACATAGTGAAATTTCTCAAAACTTGGTGATGTATTGAATAGAATATACAAATGTTGCCCTTCATTTTCTGACCAATTTATATAACCATTAACTGGTGACACTGTAGGGACTTCATTTATTAATAGTGCCTTAACTCTTCCTCTGCCTGAGTCTAGACACAAATGTAGTGCCATTTATATCACGGCTACAGTCTCGCCATGTCAAAGATAAAATATAGTAAGCTTGAACTTAAGGTATATACCATTGGACTACCTGAGGATAGCTGGGTACTACCACGATGTTCATTGATGTTTGTTGCATCAGGCTGTACTTTGATTATCCCTTGCTCAACTGACAGACACAAATTGACTCACATTAAGTAACGCAACCATTGATTAAATATCTTCATTATAAATGTGATGTAATATAAAGATTATTGTAATGCTGAGAACAAAGATCACTATATGTTTACCTAGGTTCCAATTAATTTATGATCAGCATGCCTGCCTTGATATCAATAGTCTACAAGGTGGCTAAAGCTTACGGCACAGCCGAAGAAGAACCTCAAGAAACGGCAAAATGAAGCCCTGACAAATGAAAAGTTCATTAGAGGGCAAAGTTCCCAGCAAGCAAACAGGTGGGTATACATTTCAATAAGTACCTTCATTTTCAGCAGATATGACAACTCTGAAATCACAAGCCATGGTTAAGCGACAGCCAGCCAAGTATGTTTTCATCAGTTTCTTTTGAATAGTATATATGCGCTTTCTGTTGCTGTTTTCATTAGAAAGATGCATCAACAGGCGCAAGATGAAGATGTAGTGGATTGGTTTCATTTGTGTTAGGAAATGCTTTGATTTGTCAATGGAAGAAAACGGTTCTTCAACAACCTGGCTGTTCACGAGGAACTCTGTTCTACAAGATCCAGTCGTCTCAGCCATTCAACTTTGCTTGATGTATTTTCTTCATGGAAACGGTTATGCCCACAATAGTGATCACTGGTTTTGGTGAGAGGATGAAAAGGTTTCGAGCACGAGTGTTCACCTTCTGAAGTAGAATCTAAAAGTAGTTTGTCAGTGCAGAGGTCTGGTATGGATATTTGGAGTTTTCCTTCAATCACCTTTAAAACATGTTGCACAGTTGATTCCACAAAACGTCGACCTGTGATGTTCCCAGCTTTGTCTAGAGACAAAGCTGGGAACATCACAGATGTGTTAAGTCGGCTGACACTTAAAGGTGCGTCCACATGGTCTCTCAGTACGTTCACATGGTCTCTTGTGTTTTTCACCCCTCAGTAAAAACTTCAGTGCATAGACTATCCCATGAGGACAGTAGGCACACAAAGGTCCACCTGGGTGAACGTAATATATAGTGCTATATACAATATTACACATGCATATCTAGACCAGTATCATTTTGGAGAAACTGAATACCAGCAAAGTTATAACAACCATGTAGTTCATAAATTTTGCATGGGTATATTATGAACAGCTGATCTGAAGCTGTACTCATGCAAGTTGGAAGTCAATAACAGTGTAACGCTTGACAGAATTTATCATACATTTTACACACACACCAGAAGAGCCTACAAGTTTTGTGAAGACTTTGTTGCACATTTCACGATTCATCAACTTCTGTCGCAGTCCATCCTCCTGCCATTGTCTGAAATGTGCAGAGATCGGCACACTGATTTGATGTCTTTCAATTGCTAAACATAAACAGGTAGTGTTATTCTAACTGGTCCATTGTATTCTTCTTCTGGTAAATAGACCAATACGGAGTACTGAGCAATGAGCCTTATATCCATCATAGAAATATATTATATACAGAATAGCTTGTATACTCAGGGCGAAATCAGTAACATAACTTTTTACCAAAATCTCTCTTTAAATATCAGAATGTTTTATTTTCATTTATGCATTCATTGCCATTGTCATAAAACACATTGACATGAGCTGAAAATGTTTTAATTCGTAGAACAATTGTACAGCTGCCACCTTTCTACTTGCCACTTGTAACACCATTGAGTTTGCAAAATTCCTAGTAAAAATTCAAATTGTGACCCCTAGTGTACAAGATTGGGTTAAACTCAATATACAATGAAAATCGGAAGCACACGGTATCATATATTTATTTATCATAAGTATACAAATAGCCAGCTGCTCTGGTAAGAGTAATTTGCAGACTGAGTTCATTTAATACTTTAGTAATTTGTCAAAGATTGTCATAGGTAGGTATTGGAGCAATATGTTATGGCCATTAAATAAACTAAATACTGATTATGGCACAGATCTGACCTCCTTTTGCAGTCATTAGTTCAAGGAGCAGGTCTTCATTTAGTATCAGAGGTTGGTCATCTTCACTGTCTGGAATATTGTAAGTAGGTACTGTGCAATATTCTGTGTTGGTCAGACCACCAGACATGGCTTTACCAACATAAGGAGCCCAGAAGTCAAATGATGGTTTCACTACAGGAGATTTCTCTGTAAGAAATGGTAAAGAGACAAATGAGAACATGTCTTATTAAATTTATGTCTACATAATGAAGTTCTATCATTTCATTTGTTACATACCTGATTGCAATATGGCTTTCTCAACAGCATCCCAAAACTTTGTCTGGCTCACTGCACCACAGCATTTCTTGTCACTAACTACATTATCAACTGCATACAAATGAATGGTAATGTGAAGGGTATCCAGACTTGTCTGCAAAAAATACAAAAGTATTTAATGACCTTTCAATCGTGAATGTACACTTTGTCACTTTGGATGTGAATTGCAGTGGGGGAACAATTATATATATGAAATACCTAAACTTTTACGTTCAATAAGTTATATCCTAGTCAAGACAGAAACATTTGTCTTATTAGAAAATGAAAAGTAACGATCAATCGAAAACAGCATTGTTTTTGTTTATATCAGAGACTGTGAATTTGATCAGTCAAACAAACAAATAAATTTGTTATCCTTTAACATGAATGGGATTAAAGCATTACAAAGGCTATCAAGACCTTGGCTTCATTTCAATAAATATAGTGGGACAAATGGTAAAGTAATATTTGTGATGAAAGTTTAAATGCAAAAGCACTTGTTCGATATTGTATTCCCTTACTGATATACAAAATGTCATGTCAGAATAGATATAATCAATAATTAGAAATATTTCATGAGACTAATTTAAAGTGTCAAACGAGTGAATTCATCTTACTTATCTTCTTTTACAAACGAAATATCAGCTATTTTCGCATTGCTAGTCAACAGTTCAGTCTGAAGTACAATGCCACAATGATCACACATGTTTCCCTTGGGCACAAGGTTCGATAAATCTGCGGTTGATGGATCCATAGATATAAAATGTTCATCTTCAATCTTAGGAAGCCTTCTGATGTCTAATCTGTCCCCATCTGGCTGGTATTCACTCAATTGCCCATGCTCCTTTGTCTCAATCTGTTTCTCAGCAGGTTCAGGCACTATTATCACCCAGAGCCAGAGCACATGTTAAGCAATTGGTCATCCCTCAGAGTAACTAATGTTCTTCCAAATGGAAACCAAGAGAAATTTAGAGAGAGTAAGAGGGAGAGAAAGTGAAGGAGTGACAAAGAGAATGGGAAGACAAAGATAGAGAGAGCAAGAGAGAGAGAGAGTGCGAGCAAGGGAGAGGATATCGTTAAGAGAGAAAGTAAGTGAGAAAAAGACACTGGGAAAGGAAAAGAAAGAAAAAGAGAGGAAAGAGGAGAGGGGAAGAGGGAAAGAGGGAGTGAGAGAGAGAGAGAAAGGAAGAAAAAACCCTATTATTTTGAGAAAGAGGAAGAAACACAGAGAGGTAGTGAGAGAAAGATAGAGAAAGAGAGAGAGGGAGAGTGAAAGAGAGTACTTGTGCAAGAAAGAGAATGAGAAAGAGGCAGAAATAACTTTGTGTGTGATAGAGAAGGAAAAAGAGAGACAGAGAGAGATAAAGAAAATGATGGAGAGAGTGAGAGAGATAGAATGAAAGTGCGAAGGAAATACATATAATGGAGGAGGGAGAGGGATAAAGAGCATGAAGAAGGAGGGAAGGCAAGAGAAAGAAAAAGAGAAATAGTGAATGTCTGTAAGAGTGAGAGAGAATTAGTGAAAATATTTTTGTGTGCGTGAGAGAGGGAGAAAATGAGAGAGGAAGAGGGAGAGAGAGACATAGAGAGCGAGAGAAATGAAGAGACAAAACGAGAGAGCGAAATAGAGAGAAAGACGGAGAGATGGAATGAGGTAGAGAGAGGGAGAGAGAGAGTCTAAAAATGTGTGCGCAAGAGATAGAAAAAGAGAAAACTGTGTAAAAGAGAGAGTTTCACTGTATCTGTTTGTTAAATGCTCTAGTTTCACCTTTTCCTGATTATCAAACATTTTCGCGGGCTGACTTTTCGGGCATGGATTTTAACGTAAAAGGGGCGAATGCACTGCTACTTCCGGTGTAGCTTACGAACGCAAAAGGTCACCACAAAGTCAGGTAAGAAACCCGCTGAACCAAAACCAAATTGACAGATTCTGAATACATAATTAATCGCACAGACACAATCATAAAGCTAGTTTGGAAATTATGGCTCATTCCTTGTCGAATCAACCAAATCGCAGGGGAATGTGTCAGGACAAATTTTGCTGCGCCATAATATACGAATATAGGGGATAGCTTTTCATAGGGCCTCTCCCTCTCTCTCACTGATTGGCCTCTTTAACTTCTCCTTTTATCTCTCTCAGCCCCTGTTACCCCACCTGAGTCTGTCTTTCAGACATTCTTCCTCTCCTTCAGGCTCTCATGCAATCTCTTACATTACTGCCTATCACCATCTCTAACCTTTTTTCTATCAGCCCTCATTTTTCCTCCCCACTTTGTTCTCCATTCTTTTCTTAGCCAACTTTCCTTCTATCTATCTATCTATCGATCTATCTATCTATCTAGCTATCGATCTATCGAGCGATCGATCGAGCGATCTATCTATCTATCTATCGATCGATCTATCGATCTATCTATCTATCGATCTATCTATCTATCTAGCTATCTATCTATCTATCTATCTATCTATCTATCTATCTATCTATCTATCTATCTATCTATCTAGCGATCTATCTATCTATCTATCTATCTATCTATCTATCTATCTATCTATCTATCTATCTATCTATCTATCTATCTATCTATCTATCTATCTATCTATCTATCTATCTATCTATCTATCTATCTATCTATCTATCTATCTATCTATCTATCTATCTATCTATCTATCTATCTATCTATCTATCTATCTATCTATCTATCTATCTATCTATCTATCTATCTATCTATCTCGCTCGTTAACTCTTTTTACTGTGTGTGAATCGATCTCTAGGTTTCTCTTTGAGAAAGCGTCAAACTGATGCACACATACAGACACACACATATATACGCAGGCACACATACACACACATGCACTAGCTTAAAACAACCAACGCATACAAATAGATCATAAAAATGCAACTTTCTCCTATTAACAACAGCTTCCTCTATTGTTATTTGCAATGTGCTACAGGGTAGAGAGAGTGTGTATGTATGTGCATGTGTGTATGTGCGAGAGAAAGACAGTATGTGAGAGAGGGGGAGTGAAAGTAAAAGACACTTTGTGTGCGAAAGAGATAGGGAAGGGGATGATAGAGAGACAATGACTTGGTCGCACGTTTGTGTTGATAAACAACATTGACCTGAGACGCTTGGCATGATTTACCCTTCATCCAGTTTTCCAATCGATGTCCATGCGGCGTGAGCACATTTTTTTTGCCGAAATTGATGCACAATGTAGTTAATCTGCCAGCCCGATTCTTACGACATACGGATTTTATGACAATAAATACTGCTTTTGTTTTCGGTTTAGTTTACTGACGAAAAGATAAACATGTACGAGCTCGGGTAAGAAGCCGGTTGAAGATAAATTAAATTGATAATCAAAATATGCCCAAAAGCATCATTAATGGGACACACATAATCAAATAGCTAGTTTCGAAATTATTAGTCATTCCGTGTTAAATCAACTAAATACCAGGAGTATGTGATGGCCAAATTTTGTTGTGTGATAATTATTTTTCCAGTGGAAGATAGACATAAATCATGAAACAAATCTATATATTAAAGATTATTGGTTATTATTTCACCCAATTTTGTACACTAGTGGTTAAATTATAAACTTTGCCAGTGTTTTTGGCAATTTTAGAGTGCGGCGTGAACACATTTTTGGCCGACGTTGATGTACAATGCAGTTGATCGGCCAGCCCGATTCTTACGACATACGGATTTTACGACATTAAATACTGCTTTTATTTTCGGTTTAATTTACTGACGAAAAGGTAAACATGCACGAGCTCGGGTAAGAAGCCGGTTGAAGATAAATTAAATTGATAATCAAAATATGCCCGAAAGCATCATTAATGGGACACACATAATCGAATAGCTAGTTTCGAAATTATGGGTCATTCCGTGTTAAATCAACTAAATACCAGGAGTATGTGATGGACAAATTTTGTTGTGTGATAATTATTTTTCCAGTGGAAGATAGACATAAATCATGAAACAAATCCATATATTAAAGATTATTGGTTATTATTTCACCCAATTTTGTACACTAGTGGTTAAATTATAAACTTTGCCAGTGATTTTTGGCAATTTTAGAGTGCGGCGTGAGCACATTTTTGGCCGACATTGATGTTCAATGCAGTTGATCGGCCAGCCCGATTCTTACGACATACGGATTTTACGACAATAAATACTGCTTTTATTTTCGGTTTAATTTACTGACGAAAAGGTAAACATGCACGAGCTCGGGTAAGAAGCCGGTTGAAGATAAATTAAATTAACTGATAATCAAAATATGCCCGAAAGCATCTCTAATGGGACACACATAATCGAATAGCTAGTTTCGAAATTATGGGTCATTCCGTGTTAAATCAACCAAATTGCAAGAGTATGTGATGGACAAATTTTGATGTGTGATAATTATTTTCCCAGTGGAAGATAGACATAAATCATGAAACAAATCCATATATTAAATATAATTGGTTTTTATTCAACCTAATTTTGTACACTAGTGGTTGAATTATAAAGTTTGCTAGTGATTTTTGGCAGTTTTAGAGTGTCCTTTCTCATTAACACATGGACTCACAGTTGAAGCATTTTCAGTTCGTGTTAATATAATTTATGGCAAAGGCGGTGAATGCAAAACATTCTGCTAATCAACGAGAGATTGTGGTACAACCTCAAAAACATACTTCTCCAAAACTAAGATTTTGACATACAAAAATGTAAAATCCGAAGATAACATTATGGTCCCATATTTATGGACAATTGCGGCGACCCCAATGAGTTTTTATTCCACACCAGGAAATATAAGAATATTGGATTTTATACCTTGGGAGAAATAAGCATTTGAATGTTTTTTTAAATGGTTCATAAATGTAATTTCAGATTCAGAAACCCTGATTTATATACTGTCTAGTCGAAACTTCCAACAATTGCATAGTTAAATGAACATTTCCAAGATTGGATGCTGATAAAAAAACATAAGAGCCAAAACATACATAGTTTCACTGTATCTGGTTGTTACATATTGATAAATACATAGCTGACTTTATAACACATCACACAGTTTCACCTTATCAAAACATACAGTTTCTGTATTGCAGTTGTCTGCTCATTGGCAATTATGATTAAAGTAAAGAGAGAACAGTTAATTTACTGCTGTCGTACATAGCAATATGTTATATAAACAGATTGTCCACACTTGTTGGCACAGTGGAAGTCTTAAAGATACATTTTTAATTGCAATAGTATTGCAACAGCAGACTCTTTTCTTAATGCATGCCATCTTAAAGATTCGTAGGTCTAATTGGAATGTACTTTTACTTTGTTGACATTTTGGTCATGTTTGCAATATTTGTGTGCATGAAAAAGGAAAAACTATCATTACATTATTCTCTCCTCTGTGTACAGCAAATATGATAGTCTTACCATGTGTCTCTAACTTGAATTTTAACATTTAAAAAATGTAATCTTGTTGAATAAACTCCCTGGGGTCCTTCATTTGCATGGACCCAAAGAGTGTTTAATTCTAAACCAGGAAATATACGAATATAGGGGATACCTTTTATACTTTGGGAGAAGTAAATGTTATTTCAGATTCATTCATAGCAATATATTATATGCAGAATAGCTTGTATACTCTGGGAGGAATTAGGATTATATCTTTTTACCAAAATCTCTCTTGAAATATCAAAATGTTTTTTTTTTCTCTTATGCAATATTTGCCATTATCATAAAACACATTAACATGAGCTGAAAATGCTTTAATTTGTAGAACAGCTGTACTTGACATTTGTGTTATGATATGCTCCCACTCGTCTAGCAGGTGTCAATCCTCCTGCCCCTCTTAATCTTGACACTGGCAAGAAAGTCAAAACTAGAAACTGTGGAAGCAACAATGGACTAATTACATGAAGCTCTCTGACCTCCGCAATCTAGACTAGACTCCAGCTTGCTATGTTTGAGGCATACAACTAAATGGACATCCCTCAAGGGGCCACATTGGAACAAATCGTACGTGGCATGGGGTCTCTGATAGTCTGAGAGCTGAGCGAAACGTACGAACGTTATTGTTTCAATCTCCGATCTCAACACACTGACGAATCTATTGATGACTTGATAACTGACCTACGTAGCCTGGCTATGATCTGATGGTTCTGTGATATTATTCACGACTCTGCCGTACGGGATCGTATCGTAGTGGGGATACGATGTAAAGAAACACAGAAGCGCTGCTATCGACCAAAGATCTGACACTTTCTGTTTGCATTGATACATGCAGAGGTGCAGAATCGACTGCTAAGAGACTCAACACAGACAGAGTCCAGAAGACTAAAAACAAGTCTACCTCTTCAAAACACTCAACCTCAGCATGGACACCTCGTACATCCCATCAGACCTCCTACTCCACCTCTTCTAGTGCCACCTCATCTCCGGTTAGGGAATGCAAGTTCTGCAACAGAACCCATGAGTTGGTCAAGTGCAAATGCCCAGCCCATGGAAAGAAGTGTATGCATTGTGGGCGAATGAACCATTTTGCTAGAAGCATCCATGCGATGGATGAAGAATCGGATTCTGATATGGAGCTGATCAGCAATATCAATGACGTGTCATCCCATGCTGATCACATCTACGATGAGCTTGTGATAAACGACAAACCAACAAAGATACAGATAGACTGTGGTGCAACTGTAAATATCCTGCAGCAATCCTTCGCTGGCAAGCACCTAGGGTAAGCTAAAGTAGCTGTCCTCAACCCCATAACAGGGGCAAACTACTGTTGCATATTTTTTATCGTCTCGGATAAACAAGGGTTCATGCCTCTCCTCGGTAAAGTCAGAAAATGAACTTGATCACTGTGAACACCACCACTTTCAATCAAGTCGCAGCAGTGTCTGAGCCCTTTGACCCTGTCAAGACCTTCCCTGATGTCTTCAATGATGATCTTGAGTCCCTTCCTGGAAAGGTTACCCTTACTGTAGACCCTGACATCACTCCGCAAGTTGGCCCAGACCGACGAGTACCTGAAGCAATGAAGACGCGCCTCAAGACTGAGCTCGCAAAGCTGTGCAAGCAGCAAGTTATCGCACCTGTCGATGAACCCACTGATTGGGTTGTAGCCTAGTTGTAGCTACCAAGAAATCTAGCGACCTGCAAGTGTTAATAAATCCTCAAGCACTGAACCAAGCTTTGAAGAGAGAGCGATATCAGCTTCCTGTCTTCCACGATATCCTACCCGACCTAGCACAAGCAAAAATCTTCTCCACCTTAGACCTCAAAGCTGGCTACTGGCACGTAAAACTGGATGTAAAAAGCAGTCTCCTCACAACATTCTCTACCCCTTACGGACGGTTCAGATTCCTCCGCCTTCCTTTTGGCTGTTACGTGTCCTTTGAAATCTTCCAGAAGAAGCTCATAGAGGCTATTAGGCGTACTAAGTGTCGCTGATGACATCATGTTGTATGGCGCTGGGGACACACAAGAAATGGCTTTTAAAGACCATGATGCCAAGCTTATGGGCCTCCTTCAACGGTGCCAAGAAGTTGGGATTCGCCTGAACAAAAAGAAGCTCCGTTTGAGGCAAAAGCCTATTACCTTCCTGGGACACTTTGTCACGGCAGAAGGCCTCAGACCGGACCCTGAGAAGACATCAACGGGGTACAAAGACTCAACGGTTTTGCGAATTAGTTGGCGATGTTCCTACCTCAGCTCTCTGATGTGATGGAGCCGATTCGCCAACTGACGCGGAAAGATGTCCCATGGAACTGGGCGCCACTACAGCAGAACGCATTTGACACAATCAAGACTTTGGTGAAAGAAGCACCCTGCCTCAGATATTTCACCTCTACTCTACCCCTGGTGATACAGTGTGATGCATATGAAAAAGGTCTCGGTGTAGCCCTCCTACAAGACAAGAAGCCGCTATGATATGCAAGCAGAGCCCTGTTAGACGTGGAAACGAGATACGCTCAGATTGAAAAAGAAATCTTGGCAATTTTCTTCGTCCTTGAGCGTTTCCACCAGTACACATTCGCCCGCCATGTGACCGTCTGCTCGGATCACAAACCCTTAGAAAGCATCCTCAAAAAGCCCCTCTACAAAGCACCTCGCCGTCTTCAAGCATGCTTATGCAGATGCAATGATATGAAGTTGAAGTCATCTATAAGCCTGGAAAGCAGATGTATCTCGCGGACACCCTGTCCAGAGCTTTCCCCCCAGACACTCAAGAGGAGTTTGAGCAAATCAACATGGTGGGTTATTTGCCCATAACCAACGACCGCCTTGCCCTAATCCGTGAACTTACCCACCATGACGAGCCGTTACAGCTCCTCAAGGAGGTCATCCTGAAAGGTTGGCCGGAAAAAAAAGCCTGTCCACCCTCACAAGTACAACCGTATTCCCCGCACAGAGACGAGGTGACTGCCCAAGATGGATTGATCTTCCGCGGAGAGAAAGTTGTCATACCGACAAGTCTCAGGCAGACCCTCAAGGAACGAATTCATTCCTCGCACATCGGAATGGAAAGTTGCTTAAGACGTGCGCGAGAGGGCCTTTTCTGGTCAAATATGAATTCAAAAGTGAAGGACTACATACAGAAGTGTGAGGTCTGCACTGAATTTAAAGTCTCCTCTAAGAAAGAGACTTTGATGACACACGAAGTCCCTGATCGACCATGGGCCAAGAGTGGCACATATCTCTTCTCCATTGCAGACACGGACTACCTCATCACCGTGGACTACACTTTCAGTTTCTGGGAGGTTGACGGACTGAAAAATACCTCGTCTAAAGCAGTCATCAAAAAAATAAAAATTAATTTTGCCAGGTATGGAATACCAGACCAGGTTGTGAGTGATAATGGCCACCAGTTTGACAGCACTGCGATCCAGAAGTTTGCCGAAGACTGGCAATTTGAACATCTAACCAGCAGCCCCGGGCATGCACAAGGAAAGGGCAAGCCGAATCTGCAGTCAAAACTGCAAAGAGAATCATAAAAGAGGCAGCAAGAGCGAAGGCTGATGTGTATCTGGCGATCCTGGATCACCGAAATACGCCGCCAGAAATCATGAAAGCTAGTCCACCACAGATACTAATGAATCGAAGACGAAGACCCTACTGCCGTCAACAGCATCACTGCTAAGGCCTACCGTGACATACAGACATGAGTTGAAGCAGAAAGTAAGAGAGAGGCAAAAAGCATACTACGACCGAAATGCACATGACCTTGCACCCCTGGAAGAAGGTCAAATGGTACGAATGAAGCCAATACAGAAATGGAACTCAAAGTGGAAGAAAGCTGTTGTGTCCAAAAGACTTGATGAAAGGTCGTATGAAGTGTGAACTAACTCGTGTGGACCTCAACCCCACTCGAGAAAGGAACGAAACAAGAACCAAGAAAGTCTTCGAACCTCCACCAATGACCAACACACCAGTCATACCTACCTCACCACAGAGGAAAGAGACACAACACGAAGCGCAGCTGACAACACCTCAATCACCTGAAGCAATGTTCGTCAAGACGCCGTCGCAAATCACAACTCCTACCAGAATTATCCATACACAGAGTGTACGCATCATCAATACACCGTCCCGCTACAGTGACTCATAGTGAATTTTTGTATCAGAACTAATTTCCACAAGGACTAAATTTGGAACTTGTACTTTAATGTTTTATATGAAATAGTCTTCGTTAACAGGGAAGATGTTGCCATATGCTCCTTACGTAGCTGACTGTAATAACTTAGGCTCCCCTGGTTGTTGGTACATGAGCGCGCCGATTAAAATGATCACCAGCCTCTGCTCTTCTTTCCTCGATATCTACACAAGATAATCACCAAAACGTTGCCCAAAATCTCTAGCGAAAATTCAAATTGTGACCCCCAGTGTACAAGATTGGGCTAAACTCAATATTATCGATAAGCTTTAATATTTGGGCTTTCTCTCCCATTTATGGATATCTTCCACTGGAATTTATTTGATCTAAATACAATATGCTTGGTGGGAGGCTCAGGTTGAGTTGACAGGGAATAACACCCGGGCTTCTCTCACAGTCTCATGTACCCTTTTCTCGCAGCTACTCTGAACCTTTCTTACTCTCAGCTTCTCGTACCCCCACCCCCTCTCTCTCACCGCCCAGCTTCTCTAACTTCCTCTTTTCTCTCTCTCAGCCCCTCTAACCTTCACCCAAGTCTTTCAGCCAATCTTCCTCTCCTTCAGGCTCTCGTGCAATCTCTTACACCATCTCTTACCCTTTTCCATCAGCCCTCTCATTGATTTTCCCTCCCTTCAAATCATTGTTCTCTTCTGTTATCTTACCCATCTTTCCCCCTCTCTCTCTCTCTCTCTCTCTCCGCTCTCCTCTCTCTCTCTCTCGCTCTCTCGCTCTCGCTCTCTCTCCTCTCTCTCTCTCTCTCTCTCTCGCGATCGATCGATCTCTCTCTCTCTATCGATCTATCTATCTATCTATCTATCTATCTATCTATCTATCTATCTATCTATCTATCTATCTATCTATCTATCTATCTATCTATCTATCTATCTATCTATCTATCTATCTATCTATCTATCTATCTATCTATCTATCTATCTATCTATCTATCTATCTATCTATCTATCTATCTATCTATCTATCTATTTCGTTAACTCTATTTTTGCTGCGTGATAATCTATCTCTAGGTTTCCCTTTGAGATGCTACGCTAAAGCAGATGCACACACACACACACAGACACACACAGACACACACATGCACACACATAGCACATACACTCACCAACGCATACAAATAGAACACACAAATGCAACTTCCTCCTCTTAATAACAGCTTGCTCTATTGTCCTTTGTAATGTGCTACAGGATGGAGCCAGGGGGTGGGGTCATCATGGTGATACATAATCAACCACCTCTATCATGCGAGTTACCTGAATTCATAGAATCTGCCCACAATATCTTCTGCGATGATGCCAACGCTGTCGAAACCATGGTAACTATACACTAAGACAGAACTGAATGTATAAACAGTATTACCAGTTGTTTGCTTTGTGTCGTTAACGTTTGACGAGTTATCCAGGTAATGCTGCTAATTGTGTTTGTTGATACTGTCACTAGATTAAAGGGTGGATTGCAATTGATCCGAGAGTGCGTGTGTGTGCCTACGGATGCGAAGAGTGGAGAGAATTGGTCGATGCCAAATGTCGTAGCCTTGGTGTTGCAACCTTTGATGCTATCGCTGCGGAAGATAATATGGTAAAGCTTTCTTTTTGCTTCTTAGCGAAACCCTATTGATAAATCGACACTATGGCAATTAAAATGATGACCCATTGCTAACCTAGATATGGGTTCACAGCGTGCAACTTAACAATAATCAACCAAGATCCGTTACACTTTGATGATTATGCTGATACTACTAATGGTTCAGACATGCATCTTTACATTTTACAAATACTTGACCATGGCATGCTTTTCAACATTATGGGCTCTAGCAAGTTGCGCTATCTTTGGTGACATAAGTCACTGCTTTAAGCTACAAAGCCTTGGTGGAACTAACAAAATTAACTCAATAATTACAGTATTTGTCCTATTATTGCCACATAAAAATTAATTCAAAAAGATACCGACCCAATCCTTAAACTATTGTACCGATAATAAGTCCTTGTGACTGTTTCCCTGCTCTTGGCATCAATGGTCATCTTGGTTATTAACTAATCTGAATATTTATTTGTCCCATTTTCCTTTTCTCAAGTCGCAAAGGTGCGCAGGTAAATTGTAAGCTATCAAAAATACCTGTTACGGTATCTTTGGCATCTCAAATTACTCAGTGTATTACAAAATATGACTCATCCATTCTCTTTTTTTCAATAGGATGGTGGTATTCTCCATGGAACGGATGAATGGGAGGCAGAGGTGTTGTGAAAATGCTACTTTGTTATATTCGTCTAGTTTTATATCAAATGATTTTAAATTCATTACGTCTGACTTTCTTGAAGAACCGACTTTCGTTTCAATTTCTCACTATTGTTTTATACATTAATGCTCATAAGTAATGATGCTACACAGTCACACTGGCTGATTTGATTATGGATTGGGGTATGATGCAAATACCCATCTCAATAAATATAAGCACAAGTTTCTGACGTTGCTGTAACGTGTATTTTAAACAACAAAGATTTACTAATGAAATATAATGGGTATAGCGCAATTGGTTATTTAGTTTGACCAATCAGAGCTCGCGATTTCTTTGCCCCGGACGAAGGTCTGATGATCAATGAACTTCCGGGTACAGCAATCGGCTAAAATAGCATTTGAACTCGAATAAAGTACCTTTTTGGGTGGCAGATATCTGGGCGGATGGTTTTGTTAGGTAGAATGATATGTTCTAAATTCACATGGGGCGCGACAGGCTCGTAAATGGGACTTAAGATGGTTGAGGCGAGATTTTTGGTGAGCTGGTGGCGAAATCGTTGTCCCCCTTGGGTTCGTGTATATATAGAAGTCAGCGACCAGCCGGCCATTGCCAATCCCTGTGGTGGTGAGATTTGATCGCCATACAAACGATCCTGCAGTGTACAGAAACCGGATGCTGCTGAGAAATGCGGTCACCTAAAGCAGTGAACAACGCTCGAGCCACCGGAGGACTGCTCGGTACGGTTTTGTTCCCATACCCAGAGCGCCGATCAACAGACTCGATTTTGTCAAATCAATGTTGTTTACTGTAGACGAGACATGTATATATGTATATATTTATATGCACATATATATATATATATATATATATATATATATATATATATATATATATATATATATATATATATATATATATGTATATATATATATATGTATATATATATTTACCTATAAATATATATATATATATATATATATATATATATATCTAGAGAGGAGAGAGCGAGAGAGAGAGAGAGAGAGCGAGAGAGAGAGCGAGAGAGAGCGAGAGAGAGAGAGATGGAGAGAGAGAGAGAGAGAGAGAGAGAGAGATGGGATGATGCGAGAGAGGTCGGTAGAGAGGGCTAATGAGAGTCAGAGAGACAGAGAGGCGGAGGCTGGGATGAAGCTAGGAGGCTAGAGGTTAGAGGGGAGTGGGGATGGAGGTAAACGTTTGAAGGGGTGAATGACTAAAGGGTATATGTAATAGTATGTATGACTAAGGGGTAGATGTAATAGGGTGTATGACAAAGGGATAGATGTGACAGGGTGTATGACTGAGGGATAGATGTGATAGGGTGTATGACTGAGGGATAGATGTGATAGGGTGTATGACTAAGGGATAGATGTGACAGGGTGTATGACTAAATGATAGATGTGATAGGGTGTATGACTTAGGGGTAGATATGATAGGGTGTATGACTAAATGATAGATGTGATAGGGTGTATGACTTAGGGATAGATGTGACAGGGGTGTATGACTAAGGGGTAGATGTGATAGAGTGTATGACTAAAGGATAGATGTGATAGGGTGTATTACTAAAGGATAGATGTGATAGGGTGTATTACTAAGGGATAGATGTGATAGCGTGTATTACTATGGGAGAGATGTGATAGGGTGTATTACTAAGGGATAGATGTGATAGGGTGTATTACTAAGGGATGGATGTAATAGGGTGTATTACTAAGGGATAGATGTGATAGGGTGCATGACTAAGGGATAGATGTGATAGGGTGTATTACTAAGGGATGGATGTGATAGGGTGTATTACTAAGGGATAGATGTGATAGGGTGTATTACTAAGGGATAGATGTGATAGGGTGTATTACTAAGGGATAGATGTGATAGGGTGTATTACTAAGGGATAGATGTGACTGGGTGTATGACTAAGGGATAGATGTGATAGGATGTATTACTAAGGGGTTGATGTGATAGGGTGTATTACTAAGGGATAGATGTGATAGGGTGTATTACTTAGGGATAGATGTGATAGGGTGTATGACTAATGGATAGATGCAAATAAAGAATGGCCAGTATGTCGTGCAAAAGATTGTGAGGATTTTGTCCCTGTAGTCTATAAAGGACTCATTGCTGATTGGGTTTTTGATAGTTAAAAATGTTGGCAAAACTGGAACATGTGAAATTATCATACTGCAGATGTTGCTTGTCACAAACAATGCTTCGTGAACCTGCCTATCCACCTAAATTAACCTGCGAGTCAAACTAATTTAACTACCTTTCCTGCCAAACTTCCCCGGATGCCTATTTAACATAAATACTTTACCAACATAAGCTATCTATAACAACAATACCTAACTACTCTACCTGCATACCTCATTTGGCTACCTTATATGCCTACTTTACTGTCCCATCAAACCATCCCGAGACAGGTGGGTATTTTTCAAGAATAAGCGGGCGATAATAAGGGAAACCAATACCACAAAAACAATCTTTTGACCAATAATTATTTTAATATCGTAGGAATTGTTTCTGTTCCAACGATGTCCGGATCAAACCCTGAAATGACTGCACAAACGTCGCAATTCTAATGCCGCAAAATAAGTTGTTGAATGTGATGCCGCTCGCAAACGAACTGACAATCGTTTAGATTAAAAGTGAATGAATACATATTTACGTTGTTAGCCAAATTTAAGTATTTATGTCTCGTCTACAGCCCCCCCCACACGCCTTCACTCAAACACGAAATCATATGCATATACACAACGAACAATCAATTACAGCCACCAAGCAGATTTGAAGAATTTTCCTCTGCCTATATCATATACTGCGAGGATACCAAGGCTGTGGAATCCATGATAAATATGCCATGAATCTTAAATAATTGCAATATTAACAGTTGGTTGTATTTTCTATCCTAAATGAAGTAATCACTCCGAAGTTATGCACGCACACAAAACATGAAAATACGGATATACAATTTGCTGAAGAGAGCGGACATAACATATAAGATGGCAAATTAAAACCGGATAAATACACCAGGTCAATGTCATAACCATGTTTTCTGATATGATTTATACCCTCTGAATGCACGCTATATTATATAAGGCTTATAACAACAAAATGTATCATACACCAGTGCTATGCATGCATAATATATTGGGATGGAAAGAACTACGGTTTCAATAAATTCATTGAAATAAAGATTTATTAACTCTCTTTGCAATATAATAATATTTGCATTTTACTGTAATAGACGTAGGGTAAGAACCAAATTGTCTAAACCCAGTTCAGTTTAACGGTTTGTTGCTGACTGTTTGTCTAACTAAAGAATAACAGGAATAACAAATCAAATTGCTGGTTGATTTTGTTATTCAAAAGACGACCCCAACAGAGACACCCGCATAAAACAAACGAAATATTTTTCACAGGCTTAATGAATTATGTTTATCAACTTGGCCGAAACTTCCCCTTCAAACCGATGCAACCAAAAAGCCAGCTCACGGACTGACGTAAACTACCCCGCCTGTTTATAATATTCGGATGATTCCTGCCATAGTTTCCTCCTCCACGATTCCGACCCAATCCATTGCCAAATCCGCTCATTGCTTCCATAGTGACCATTCATATACCTGGTTCCATAGCAACGAAATCAAAGGAAAGCCCACAACATATATTTTTTTTAATTTTTCTTATATAATCAATTCCAGCAATTTGTCAAGGCTGATATCAGGGATATGTAGACTAGACATGCCTTACTTTATGTTGCCATCTAGTTTCAATCCTAGATTTACGGGACTAAGAGTTGTTGCTGCCAATATTGAAGATAAAACTATGTTCGTAAGCATAGTAACATTTATATTATATCATTTTCATTTGTCAAAGGATTGGGGTCAACTAAATGTGTGCGCAACTATGCCTATCTTAGTAAATTAGTTTTTAAAATACACAATAAAATGTAAGCGTTTGTAAATATTTCAAAATGGCCGTCATACTTTCCAGAGAATATTATACATAATCAACGCTCCGAAAACCACGGATTGTATGCAGGGCTAATCGGCTTAATGCTAGACAAAAATAAGGACATCCATTACTGTAAATTAATTCGTTAAATCGCTACCTCATAAATTTTGACCGGTATGCAAAGTGTTCCAGAAACAGTTCATTTGAGTTTCCGAGGGAAATAATCGGCACTAATCGTTGTAAGTTTAAACAGCTATCTAGATAGCACGTAAATAAAGAGAACAGTTACTGGCTTATTGGATAATCCTGGTGATATCAAAAGAAAAAGATTCACAACTTAATTGAGTGATTGCATTTTGTGGTAATGCCATGACACACAGGTGCTTACGGAGCCCCGTACGGCATTGAGGCCCATAAGAAATCATCCCCCGTCAGAAGTTGTGGTCACATGCCTTGAGGGCCGTACAGGGCTGTGGCCTGTAGGAAGTCCATAAGAAATCATCCCCCGTCAGAAGTTGTGGTCACATGCTTAGCGGGTGGTATGCGGGCCTTTTTCGAGATCTTTGCGGGGTCGAAATAACGTGACCATAGAGAACCCGTAAGAAAACCGTGCGGGCCCCAAGGGCCCCGCTCTACTATCTACGGGCCTTATACGGGCTTAAACCCGTAAGGGGCCCTTGTCTGAAAGAAGTACTTGTTCAACATTTGGCCACGGGTCTAAACGCCCGTATAGGCGAAAACACGCAGTGCGGGCCTGCACAGACTCGCACGCCGTTTTGGCCCGTAGACAGCCCGAAGCCCGTGAGTCTCACGTGACTTAGGCATTAGTCCGGCATTAGCAAAGATAATTTCGGGCGTGAAATGCATAAGCACAGCAAATAACGGTCTACTTTTCAATTGATTTGGCATGGCGTTGATAAGATAAATTCACATTGGAGCTTTTTCAATGATGTCTCGTGTAATGTGGGTTATATCCTTTATCCTTTTGACCGAAATTTTTTCTCTATCATCTACGTATGAGCTTGTAATTGGATCGATAAAATATCAGTAGTATTTTCGCAATCAATAATCTGTTGTTCTGAACAAATGGGGGCCAGTGTGTCCCCAAGAAGATCCGCCCTCGGGTAGATCGTTCCTCGCCGGGACGATGTGCCCACGAGTCGATGCGCCCCCGGGACGATGCGCCCCCAATCGCAACCATTCCGAACGGCCATGACCCGAGTGGATGAAGCTCTCCTGCTTCTGCAAAAAGTCTTTGTTTAATTCATGCTATTCCGGACCTCAAATATTATAGTTTGTGTGTCGGCATAGACCACGTAATGCGTCACCATACTAATACGCTGTTTGAAGAATGAAATAGAGGGCGATTGAACGAAGAAGAATGAATATAATATACTAGAAGGAAATAGTGAGAAGGAAACAGAAAAAAAAGAAAAGAATAGATGAATTAATGGAGAGAAAAAGTTGAAGAATGAAACAGAGAGCGAATGAAATGAAGATGAAAGATACATGAGAAAGACGAAATAGCAATTGATGATGGAAAGTCTTGGAAAAACACATCTTACTGTAAAAGTTGTGGGTACATAAACAAGAAAAACGTTGTGAGAATATAAATTACCTATCACTCTGTAAGACATGGATATTTCTTCTGAACAGGAACCCATCTCGCCCTTCTTCTTGTTTCAAGAGGATGTTTTGGCAAGCGACCACGTTGATTGATGATATCAATTCCAACACCGAGCACACCTTTATTCCATGCTGTTCTTGATCATAAGGGTCGTATTTTGCGTGTCTCCTATAGAGTCGACTTAGTAATCCGCCGACAATCGAATACGTAGTTGGCACACCTGCTGACGCATGAACGAAACTACTAACGTTGAAATTAGCATTCATTGCTATCGATGTTGTCACAGTTATATATCTTTTCTATGCTGCCACAGATACAGATATATAAACCGGCACAAATATACTGGCGTACTAAAAACCGTAACCAGGTCCTGGCCGTACGCAGATCTAGCTAAGTGCGAACTTAAAAAAACGACGTACGTCCTTTGAACGAAGTATGGCCGTACTTCCTTTTAAGTGCGGTGTGTTTACGCAGCTTGCGATCACATGTCGCTTTGGAAATTACGCGTTTGGTGCATGGATTTTTATTGATCATGTGATCGTAATTCCGTATGACAAAGTTTACGATTGTTTTTAGAACAGGAAGTATGGTTAGTGTCATGAGGGTTAACCCAACAGAGATTCAAACAACACGGGTAGCGAAATGTACATTGTTGCGCCAACTCTTTTTTACATTAGCGTGCTAATAATCCTCTCCAGCCACATATTCATCGGTATGTATAGTTTAGCTAAATACCTTCACTTTCAATTGCATGCAACTTTTTTGTAATTCTATGACCTATTACCGAGATAATAATGAAGAAACACCCACCCCAATGGCGTCATTGTACAAATTGCCAGCGTACCTCGTTTTACGCATGCCCATACTTTGTTTGACGGTTATATTCATTTGACTGAAGCCATCTTTAATATATTCTTTTCCATCAACATCTCTATCAGACCAAGTAATACATTTCCTGTGTACCCACACATTACAAACGCTCTCATTTTCATAACCGACCCAACGACCATTACGTGAATTATCCCTGTTCTTGAAATAGGTCACTTCCTAACCTAGGTTATAATACACCAGACGAATACAACATGCAAGGAAAGCATTTAGATGTCGTTCTGTGATATGGGTATCAACTTAAAATACTTTTGTTCTGTGATTATAATATTAGTCCCTTTCTCTTTGAAACTTGTTTGTCACCCATCATCATACATTTGAACCAAAGATTATCACCAAGTTGATCATGAAATATCATTTTCGGGATGACATTACACCAAGATGCGACGTATTCCTCTGTGATTAAAATCAGGACTGTATACATAACCCCAAGGAGGACATCTATTTCGCTACCAGCTCACCAAAAATCTCGCCTCAACCATCATTTACGAGCCTGTCGCGCCCCGTGTCCACTGAGAACATGTTATTCTTCCTAACCAAACCATCCGCCCCGACATTTACAACCAAAAGGGCACTTTATTCGAGTTTAAAGGCTATTTGAGTCCATTAGCAAGTTTGCTGTTGCCGGAAGTTGATTGCTCATCAGCCCTTCGTCCGGAACAAAGAAATCGCGAGCTCTTATTGGACAATACAAATATGAGCTCCAACCTCTCGGGGAACTGCAGGAATTTATATATATCAGCTTGCAATTGTGATTAACTTAGGAACAGAGACATGATCATCTAGCAGTTGTGATTAACGATTAACGTAGCAACCGAGCCATGATCAGCTAGCGGTTGTGGTGAAATTAGCAGCAGAGCGATGGTCAAATAGCGATTACGACGAAATTAGCAACAGAGCCATGGCCAGCTAGCGATTGTAGAAAACTTAGCAGCAGAGCCATTGTCATTGAAACATCGCTATAGTCGATTGCTTATACTATCTGATGACCTCAGATACTTCACTATGGTCAATAAGTCATTGTGACGAACCTAGCAACAGAGCGATGGTCAGCTTGTTATCTCTTTATCTTCTCGCTTCCTTATCATCCTATCTACCTACCTTCTCTCCCTCTACTCGTTTTTCTACCGGACGTTTCTCCGTCAACCTTCAACCTACTTTCCGTGTCTCCCTCATTCCTCTATCAGCTGTCTGCGTCTCCCTCATCCCTCTATCCTCCGTCCTCCTCTCCCTCACCCCTCTATCTACCGCCCTCCTCTCCCTCATCCCTCTATCTACCGTCGTCGTCTCCCTCGTCACTCTATCAACCGTATTCGTCTCCCTTATTCCTCTACCTACCGTCCTCGTCCTCCTCATCCCTCTATCTACCGTCCTCGTTCTCTTCTTCCCCCCCTCTTTCTACCGCCCTCATCCTCCTCACCCCTCTATCTACCGTCATCGTTCTCTTCACCCCTCTTTCTATCGCCCTCATCCTCCTCACCCCTCTATCTATCGTCCTCGTTCTCTTCACCCCTCTTTCTAGCGCCCTCATCCTCCTCACCCCTCTATCTACCGTTCTCGTCTCCCTTAACCCTCTATCTATCGTCATCGTCTCCCTCATCACTCAATCAACCCTTATTCCTCTATCTACGGTCCTCGTTCTCTTCACCCATCCATCTTCCGTCCTCCTCTCCTTCATTCCTAAAGCAACCGTACTCGTCTCCCTTATCCCTCTATCTTCCGTCCTCCTCCCTCTCATTCCTCTTATTGATCGTCCTCCTCTCCCTCATCCCTCTATCTACTTCCTCATCTTCCTCGCCCCTCTATCTAACACCCTCATCCTCCTCAGGCCTCTATCTACCGTCCTCCTCTCCCTCACCCCTCTTATCAATCGTCCTGCTCTCCCTTATCCCTATATCAACCGTCCTCGTCTCCCTCATCCCTCTATCTTCCTACCATATCTCCCTCTTCTATCTGTGTATCAACCTTCCCATTTCCATCATCTTCATATCTGCCTGCATCACCACCTCAGGCAGCAAATATATGTCTCTTTTTCGTTCTCAGTATTTACCTTCCCATCCTCTCTTTCCCTCTACATCTCCGTTGCTCAAGTATCTTCATTTTGCATATCAGAAAGAATATTGAATGTGTTCTGGCACATCTTTTATGGCTACACATATCTACCTACATTGATATCAGGAATAGATGCGAGAAAAAAGTACATGTGACTAGAACAATGGTCAGCAGAACCTACAAATCAGAGTTACTACGTCAATGATTATATTCACAAGAACAACTTGAATGATGTCAGAGCAAGATTTTCCATCACAAATATGAGGCAAAATCTACCAAACGAAACAGGCATTCTCGACCACAAGAGGTATCTGTGTTTCATACTTGAATCACAGGCACGCAAGTCATATAACGCTCCTGCTCACGGGCTTCTTGTATGAATACACAAGGTGTGAAAGCGAAAACAGACTGACCGCATTGACCCTGCCATAGGACTACACTTACAGGACTTTAACTTTTCTATCTTTATCAACCGTATCTAACTGACCAAACGCTGTTTGAATAAAGTACGTCGCACGGGAAAACAGCCTGTAAAGATATAGACTATGATAGTGAATAGATTGTGAATAGATTGTGAATAGATGTTGCAACTCATTCGGAGTTTCCTGAATATGCACGTGTGTATGCTCATAAGGAATTATGGCCGCAATGTTACAGATGTGTACAGCCAGGGTGTATGACAGTGGCATCTCCGGATTGATAAACGATAATGCAAACTTCAAGACATTGTTTGGTTCCACGCTTACCGTAGCATAAATGGCATGGTTTATTCGTTAACCGCTGTACCGGAGATGGGTGAATCCCGGCTCTTGACCTCTTTCAGCAAAGTAATTAGCATCTCTAATGAAATTAGACAAAGCATCTATAATGAAATTAGACAAAGCATCTATAATGAAATTAGACAAAGCATCTTCAAAACAATATCCTTCGTTATGAGTCTGTACATCTGTATAGAATGCGCCTACCAAGTCGCTAAACTGATGAAAGTTCGTTTTCATAGTAGAATTTGTTCCCATCATTTGTTACATACAATGAATAGCTGCCGTACATGATTGAATATGTGTGGATTACGCCGGCTTTTGTCAGAGCTTTATTTATTTCTCCCGCTCCATCTACAGCTGCGTCTAATGCTATACGCCTGAATGATACAGTAAATCTCAATTAACTCCTGATTATATTTTAGAGCCGGTACTCTGCGCCTTCATCGGTTCGAGGGCGTTTTCCACCGGTTATGTCATCGTCGTCGTCGTTGTCGTCGTCGTCATTATCTCGTGGGTGGCCAGCGTTTACGGATGATAAGGTCAATGTCATATGCTTCAGCCGATTTGAATAAAGTAGAATCACATAAATACCGAGGCCTGTCAGATACTACTCTGATTTCAATGTTGTGCGCCTAGATCCTAGTTGCTCATGAGTGTTACCAGACTGATGTAGTTCGCCTCTCAGGGCTCCTTTGCTGTGGTGTCACATGCCGTTTATTTAAGTGCATAGCTACTCTCCTTCAATTTCATACTTCATATCCCCCTGAAGTAATAGGTATATTGATGCGAAACAAGGGAAGGCACTCAAGGGAGTGTGGAAAGTGATAGGTCGTCAACATCATATTCAGCTACTGTCCCACGTGGACACAATACAATGTCAGTCATGTAAGCGCTCTACGTTTTGTTTGGGATGACGGTCCTGAACTTAGTAGTGCGCGTGGATGGATTGTTATTTATAGCTCTTACTCATCTGTCATGTCTCCCCCAATCTTTCTTACCAGTTTATCCCAATGTATTTTCTCACCCGTTGTTTTGGGCACTTCTTCTAAGATTGCTGGGGTAAGGTAGCTGGAAATTTCCACTTGACTTTTGGAAGTCCCATGCTTTGAATATTTTGGGGTCATCTTACCTTCTCTCTCTCTCTTAATGTCGCTTTTGTTGTCATACATTCTGACAAGGTGGCCAAACCACCAGAATTTGCTCCATTCGCCATCTATTACTCTTTGGCCTTCCATCGCCTTAATAAGTAGTGGAGTACCTTGCTCGTGCATACAACGATGCATCCACACGCCAGCACTGTCCCGCATATCATTGTTAACATTCTCAGGCGATACAATAGAAATAGGCCCATGAACATTATTATGGATTTTAAATTTTTGGCAACCACAATTCATGCAATTTTCATGACCATCGCATGTATATTGATGATTTTATAAGCAATCGAAAATGTCTTGCTAATTTTAGCTGTTTTCCGAACTTTTACCTGGGATTCGTGAGAAAACTACGCATAATTCGTGCTGACATGCGGCAACGAAATGTTAATATAAAAGTTACTTACAAATTCATGGAAAAAGTTTCCAAATCGACCCAGTATTAATAAACGTTAATATATTTTGGGGGCCATTTTTGGACTCAGAGGGATAAAGGAAAAGAGGACGGTAGATAGAGGGGGACAAGGGCGGTAGATAGAGGGATGAGGGAAAAGAGGACGTAGATAGATGGGTGAGGAGGACGAGAATGGTAGATAGAGGGTTGAGGAAGACGAGGACGGTAGATAGAGGGTTGAGGAAGACGAGGACGTAGATAGAGTGATGAGGGAGACGCGGACGGCTGATAGAGGGATGAGGGAGTGCAGGACGATAGAGGGATAAGGGAGACGAGTACGGTTGCTATAGGAATGAAGGAGAGGAGGACGGTAGATGGAGAGATGAGGGTGACGAGGTCGGTAGAGAGAAGGGTGAGGAGAACGAGGACGATAGGTAGAGGGGTGCAGAGGACGATGACGATAGATAGAGGGGGTGCGGGAGACGAGGACGGTAGATAGAGGGGTGAGGAGGCTCTGTTGTTCAGTTCATTATAATCGCTAGCTGACCATGGCTCTGTCGCTAATTTCAATACAATCGCTAGCTGACCATGGCTCTGTCGCTAATTTCAATACAATCGCTAGCTGACAATGGCTCCGTCGCTAATTTCATCACAATCTCTATCTGACCATGGCTCTGTTGCTAAGTTCATCACAATTGCTAGGTGACCATGGCTCTATGGCTAATTTCATCATGGAAAGCGTCTACCGAATTATATTTTTTGGGGGAAGTCGCTGAGGTCATTTCCGGCCACGAACGAATCAAAGTTCAAATGGGACTAAAATCTGAAGTTATCGCGTCGTTTGTCCGTCGTGAATAGTCGTATTTTGAATTGGTTTACACACTAAGGGAGCCCATTCAATTCTTAACACATGATTAAACATTGTCTGATGTAAATAACCGACAGTTTTCTCTCAAAGTAAGCTTGAAGTACAGTGGGTGTCATTTCTGCTGGCTCTTCACTTATTTGTTAACAACAGTCGCCCTGTACAAAGGTCGCCGCAGCGGTGTGCTCGCCTCGCGGTACTATTTAATAAACTTTTCCTGGTGTCAGCCAAATCATTATCAATCTATCATGGACCCGGAAAACATGAAAAATCTTTGTTAACTTTTTTTTGTCTCGCAATGCAGGTCGCATTTTTTAATATATTTTTGAAATGTTTTTTTTTTAAAATGGAAGGTGTAATTGATGCGCAAAACTCAGAGATTTTGTTTTGATTTTGGCTACTAACTAAGGTCAAGGTCTTCGAAATTTTGTTTGAAATCATCAATATCTCCTTGTAAAGTGATTCGACCGTAAAGAAATTACAGATTATTTTAGCTGAATTGAATTGTAAGCGAAGCGAGATAGATATATATATATAGATATAGATATAGAGATAGAGATATATAGATATATAGAGAGATATAGATATATATATAGATATAGAGATATATATAGAAATAATAGAGAGAGGGAGAGAGAGGGGAGAGATAGAGAGATAGAGATATCCTCTCTTTATATATCTCTCTAGAGATATCTCTCTCTCTCTCTCTCTCTCTCTCTCTCTCCTATAGAGATATCTCTCTCTATCTATCTCTCTATATCTCTATCTCTATCTCTATCTCTCTATCCTATCTCTATCTATCTCTATATATCTCTATATATATATATATAATTTCCTGCAGATCCCCGAGAGGTTGGAGCTCATATTTGTATTGTCCAATCACAGCTCGCGATTTCTTAGTTCCGAACAAACGCCTGATGAGCAATCAAGTTCCGGCAACAGCAAACTTGCTAATGGGCTAAAATAGCCTTCAAACTCCAATAAAGTACCCTTTTGGCTGGTGAATGTCTGGGCGGATGGTTTGGTTAGGTAGAATGACATGTTCTCAATGGACACATGAATACATAGGAGATAGCGGCCGGTCGGTGGTGACTCGAGTCCTGATTTCCATCAGAGACGAATACGTCGCATGATATCTGGAACCGAGCAGCGGTAAACGATAATACGCGAGTGGCTTTTGTGTGGGGAACAGCAAAACAACGCTGCTGGTGGTTATGTGATATCAATGGCTAATAGTGAGTGGCTGTTTCCCAAAATTAGCATTTAGAGGTATGTATTTTGAGTCTACATTACACTCTTTAGCAGTAAATAAATACAAATATTTAATATTGACATTATCACACATTAAATGTTCCTCATACTGGAAAGGCAACATTTTATGAGGCCGTGTCCAAATTGGTCTCAATTTTTCACTAGAAAATGTGCAATAACGTCGTAGCTTGATGTCCGATTCGAAAAAAGAAAGCAGTTTTGGGATGCTCACAGTAAGCATATGCAATAAAAACCTTTTTAATTTTTCATTGACCACCCTTTAGCTCTCCAGTATCAGCCTTGCCCTTGGGGTTTAATTTGATTAGATTAGGGATTTGGCTCCTTGCACAACATCAAACTGCTTTCATCCTAAAACCCAATACCATCTACACATATGCATATGCGTATGTGTTGACACTAAATCATAATCGTCTGATCATTTATCACACAACATAAAAAACTCTACACCCCCTGTGGGTCCGGGGTTAGAATAGGCCCACTGTATCCTTCTGCATGTCCTTAGCGGTGACTAATAGGGGGCAACCTGTTGGCCGTGGGTTGCGTATCGTGTCGGTGGGCAATGGGTTCCTGGTGGTTGAGCGGGCCATATCTACAACACATAGCTTGGTCTGGATTTTGCCTAGACGAGAGGCTGGGATGGCCTGGTCCGTCAATCGGCTGGTGGTGACATGCCCCGGGATAATCATTTGCATTTTACCCTCTTTTTGCCATGCCAAGCCTGCAGTCATGGTGCATTATGTTCATCTCTATCAGTATCAGCATCACATTATTACCATCACCTTCACACCTTACCTTCTGTCTTATTTTTTGGTGACTCAGTGAAGTACGGCATATCTATCTACATAGGAAAAGTTTCTGACACTGAAAGAAGACCATGAACCAGGGTCTTAGCCAGGATTTGAAAAACCGCCCGTCGATCACCCCACACCCCCCGTTCATCAAGTCATCACCTGGATGACCAACTGATTACCATAACGTGTTTTATGTTGGCTTTAGTGAACGTTATGATGTTACTTCATGAGAACACCATGATGGCACTCGTTGAAATCGTTATTATGTCATGTATATTTCATGTTACCGTAAATGTCTCGCTTTTAGACAGAATGATTCATTGATAACTCGATCATTCTTTTGATGAAAATGCTTTAAAGTGAAAGTACACAGGTGACATTGTTCACTCAATGTGCTTTGAGAAGGCAATTATGACCCCACCATTAGTCACCGGTCGAGAACTTTACGCCGGCCGGAGGGGGAGGTGAGGGGGGTGGGGATGATGTGTTTGTGCTTGCGTAATGTGTAATATCAAACCATTGTTTAAAAGAAATTTAATTGCAAATTAATGATACATGCTATCGCGACATGTCCTGTCAGAGCGCGTATAAACGAAGGACCAGGACGCTCCCCGACGTGACAACAGAGTTACACCGCAGCGCTTTACTTTCACATCACCCTTATCGCGATTATGACAGTTTGCACGACGTTAAACTGCGCTGGCGCAAGCATACGCGAGAAATGAAAACTTAGTCAAAGACTCCGCGTCGATATGATATTTTACTCAATTGCAATTTGTGAGCTTTATTCCCGTGTCAACATTGCAGACCAAAAGTTTATTAGATCGTGGAAAAAGCGATACCGCGAGGCAGACATTTCAGAATGATGCTCCAATCGACCGCGCAAATGTATGCCAGGTGTTCTAGTTTGCATCATTCTTACAAACCTCGAACATATCGTGTATCATTTTAGAGAAGGTATAAAATGGACATAGACTGTGACCTTGTTTTGCGAGGAGACACAGCTGGTCGTAACTCCATTCACCATTATGACGCTGATTAAACTCCATGCGTCATAAAAAGTGTTATCAAACAGAAGAGTATTTATTTTGATCGTAGATGAGCGGCCTGCGCGCTGCGTCGCTGTTGGTCTTTAAATGAGCTGTTTATACTGGCAAGGCTAATTCCTAGTATTCGGCCTGGGATGCACAGATGGGTGGACGGACTTTAGGGGGAAATTCCAGCCCGTCCAAATCGACGACTCGTGGCAGCCTCAGTTTCGCATGTCGAGTGGTAAGACCAGGTCGGCCCTTCCTAAGACGTCTCATAGACCTAACTACTAAGGTTAATTTTCCACATCACCATAACAAGTTGTCAGCCCAGGCAAGGGCAGACATGAATGCCTGATTTGTGTTCCTGCAGTCTTTCAATGGCTCTTCGATGTCTGGCTTGATTTTGACCAAATAAAGTTGTTCTCAGATGCATCTGGCTCCATTGGCTTTGGTGCGGTCTTTGGCTCCAAATGGCTATGTGGACATTGGCCTCCCCTCTTGGCTCCCTTGCACATAACATTCAACGAATTATTTCCAATTGTTCTGCCTTGAAAAATCACCAAATACTTTTCAAAACGGATTACGTTGCTGTGGCAGCCATTATTAATCAACAATCCAGTAAGGACCCAAAAATTATGCTCCTTGTCCGGCGTCTTGTTCTCGCAGGTCTAAAATTCAACATTCTCTTCAGGTTCCAGCATATCCCAGGTTTATCCAATACAATTCCTGCCATGATGTCACGCTTTCGCCTACAGGAAGTCAAAGCCATTGCCCCGTGGTTGGATCCTAAACCGCCCGAGGTGCCTCTCAACCTCTTCTATCTGACCTCAGACTACAAGGCAGCCAATTCATGGGGGTCTCATTGGCACCTTCATCCAGAAATGTTTACCGCAGGGTGGTTGTCAAATATGGCCGCTTCTGTCCACAAAACTTCTTCCCTGCCACGGTGGACAAATTGGTTACATTAATTTAATTTTTGGTTTGCTTAAGTTTTGCACCAGCATCCAATCAAACTTATTTTGCTTCAGGGTGCTTTTTTAACAAATGTCAAGCTTTTCAAGATCAAATAACATCTTTTATGATGCAGAAAGCATTGATTGGGGTGTAAAGGCAGGGATCATTCAAAATCCAAAGGGCACCCATCTTACTTCCGACCCTACACAAGTTGGTGGATTCTCGTGCCATCACCTTGGACAGCTACCTTTCTCCTCTGTACCGCAGCATCTTTCTGGTCACATTTCATGCTTTTTTACGTATTGGAGAGCTGACCACTCGTAATCAAAAACAGGCTTCAACTGTAGTTCAGCTGTGTGATTGTTCCATATCCACTAATTTTCTGACGTTCTATATCAACTAATCCTCTAACGTTGAAATCAACACTGCGTAACTTCACGTTGTTAGACAACCATTCACCATTTTGATCACACCTTTCTACAATCCTTACTATTGTCCAGTTCTTATGATGCAATCATACCCTCATCTGAGAGGTGCTGTCCACTGCTTGCTTTCACCAATGGCAAGACCGTCTCGGGAGGTCTTTTTTGTCATTAGTTACAGATATCTTTGCTTCATGCCAATGTCCATGTTCCCAACATAAAAGCCCACTCCTTTCGCATTGGTGCGGCTACGTCCCGGGGGGGGGGGGGGGGGGGGCACTTAAGTGTATAGAGGTAGTATATATGTGCCGCGCGACGGGGTATGTTTTTTCGGCCTCTCGACGGGTTTTTGGGCCTCATACTTGTACGACGGGGTATGTTTGTCAGCTTCAATCTATACGACGGGTTATACATTAGCATAATACCTTGTACGACGGGGTATGCTTTTGGCCATTTTGACCTTGTACGATGGGTACGGGTTTTGAGGTCCCGCGGCACATCCCTATCCAGAATAAGGCCAAGTGCCCCCCCGGGAGCTACGTCTGCCTGCTCAATGGGAGTCCCAGATAACATCATTCAAAGGCTTGGTTGGTGGCAGTCTGACGCTTTAAAAAAGTACTTCCGTATCCCACAGCTCCGTTCGGTTACATCCTAGTAATTCCTTTCATTACCCACTCTGGTTTGGCCTTCTGGCAGTGGCAGACACGTGTCTGGCTGTCTGGTAGGTTATATTGACCATTGACAGCCAGGTGTTTGGCTGAATTTACTCCTATTTTCCTTTGTTATGCGTACATACGGTAACAGTGACAGACAGGTGTCTGACTCTGCCACAGTACACTAAATGTCAGGTTTTTAAAACTAAATTGCTTGCTGCGCGGCCCACAAATATACCTTATTATCAACGGAGGATCTTTTGGGTGGGC
>CM067353.1:58350402-58367185 GCA_034190875.2 Urechis unicinctus | reverse complement strand
CTTCTAACAGGCGATTCCACCCAACAAACAAAGATCTGGCAAGCATTTTCCAGTCTACTCTAGACGAAAATAGGTTTTACAGTGAGTTTCCCTTCAGAAGCAGACATAAAACTTTGATCTTCTGTTTAATGAGATGAATACACTAATTCCATTGTATTCAAGAAATTTAACACATTTGGAGAATGGAAATAATATGTTATTCTTGTATTTTGTTGTATCTTCTCTAGGCACTCACTCAGCTACCAGTGCAATTTAGCCCAATTTGTGGAAGAATCCAAAACAGAACCTGACAACCACTTTTTCCTTAGAAGGAAGAGGTAGCTTTACATTACTTCATTTATGTCATTTAGAAACATCTATTTTAAACCAGCATACCTATCACTTCATAATAAAAGTGTTATTATGCAACATATATCTAACATAAGGATATCTTATTGTTATTTATTGACAAATGTTATATACATTTCACAAGATTGTTCTTACATTATGCTTAAATTACTTTCTGTTTGTTAGAAAGGTTGTGATAAAATAGTATCTCAATGTTTGGAGCCTCATACATCATTAGTATACTTATAAATTTCTATTTGTAGCCAGAAGACTTCTGATGAACAGGAAGAGTTTCTGTTTGCACATCAAAACAAGTGGCAAAATATGACATGCCATGTTTTTTGTGTGTTAAAAAGTGGAATTCACAGTTTCATCCTAAGCCTTTCATCACTGACTTTGATGAAAGAAACATTGATGCAGTAGAAACTGTTTTTCTCGGTAACAATTTAGAAAAGAAGGAATATGTTGACTCTTTGTTAATGGCTGGGTGATCTTAAGTTCTGTTCTTATTAATGACATTATTTTTTCTTACATGTTGGAATGTTACTAATCTTGTTATTGTAGGATACCAAAATTTATTAATTACAAAATCTGAGCTAAGGATCTTTGTTTTTGGATTGTTGTACTGTATATGTTACCATCCATTATGAAGGTTCCTGGAAGATGAGTACCATTGACATTGCAGTGCAAGTGTGGATCAATTTATATGAAATGAATGCAGTAAAGAAGCTGTTATTTTTTGTATCATATGAGAGTGCTAAATGTTTTGTAAATTATTCATAGTAGTTTAACAAGTAGTACAATAATATATCTGGCATAAAACAATTAGTATTAAGGTTAAGTGTGCCTTCAAACATTTAACATAGAAAGTCATATCTTTATTTTAGAAATGGTTCTATTTATATGTTATTGGAGGTATAACTATTTTCAAATTGAGTGTTAACCTAACAAGGTGTAGAGCATGTTATGATTACTTAGCATCCATAACGTACATTTAATAGTGCGGAATGAAATATCTGCATTTCAGGAAGGTTAAGTTTGCGAAAAACCATGCGACAGACAGACAAATCGGGCTTCTCTGGAAAAGCTGGAGAAGAATTGGACAACCATTCCTCCACAAAGTACCTCAGCTGCTGTGCCCCCCTTGAATACATCTCCACAAAGTACCTCAGCTGCTGTGTCCCCCTTAAATGGATCTCCACAAAGTTCCTCAGCTGCTGTGCCCCTCTTGTCTAGAACATCTCCACAAAGTACCTCAGCTGTTGCTGTGCCCCCTTGACTACATCTCCACAAAGTACCCCTGCTGCTGTGCCACAACAGGGCACAAACCATATTCTGAATTTAGCCCCTTTCTTGCTCTCTGCTCAACCTCCAACACTTATGAAAAGAAGGAAACGTAAAGCCAAGGTATATTTCAATGCAATATAACAGCACAGAGGGATTTTATTTGTAAGCCCATTGAAGGATGAATTATGTATTGAGATTAATGCTTACCTCATGTATGCTTCTTAAAAAAACATAAGTTTATAAGTTTTTATTCGGCTGGTCCGTTCGAAATCACGGGAATGTGCTCCAGTAAAAAAGAAGACAAAATTGCACTGTACATATGATGACGGCAAGTGAGTGGAATTAGCATAGTTCTTAAACTACTGTCATTAACTAGCATTTAATAATGCATGATGCCTTAGTTTTAATTGTTTGAAAGAAGCTTATAAAATATATTAATTAACTTGTAATTCTTTTTTCAAGATTGTACTGGCAATGTGACAAATGTCACAAATGGTACCATCCTGTATGCATAGGACGACAAGACACTAATGAAATATCTGCTGTGTTTCTTTGTCCTTGCTGTATTTAGGTTAATGCTTGGACAAATATTGGTTGGATGAACCGGTTGATTAATGCTTAAACCCATATTATATGCCTGTTAATTAAAAAACATGGAACAGATGGAAATAATGACTTTTACGGAGAATCTTTTTTGATGGCTAAATAAGAATGACTAAAATTGGTTTAAACTTTAAAGTGTACATACTTTTGGCATACTTTATGAATGGTGAATATAGTTGATATAAGATGATTTTTAAATGCATTTTTATCTTCTTATCATGCCATAATCGAACTGATTATAATATTTGGAACAAATCACGTGTGAACATAAAACTGTTCAACAGACAAGACAATAGCCACTGTGTGCCTTTAGTTTCGCCACTTTCCTTTTATTGTTTGCTTGTATATTCACAATGCTTTAACCAGTAGGTCGCCGCCCAGACAAGCCAACCAATCCGTCATCAGGTGAGTGTTGATATATTAAATATTCTTTCAAAATTCCCGCAGGTATTTGATGCTGCTGAGTCCTTTCGCAACTCTTAACTACTGTAAAATCTCAACTATAAGTAGCACATCTTTTTCTGTTGAATTATGATATAAAAAAATATGCAACCTATATTAAATATTTTACTCGACTTAATATGTGTCAAACATTACAATGAATCGGACGCTTATTTTTCTCATTGGTGTGCTGCTTTCTATTCAAGGCTGGGATATTGAATATGACCTTGTCCATTTTGTTTGTACCATCACATATCTCAATAACTGCAATGTGGTAGTGTTCATTATTTTACTGTAGTACTAGTTAGGATTCTTGTAGTACTAGTTATAACTCATCAATGTTGGTTTTGAATCTGTGAAGCAAATGATACATCCTGATTGTTGTTAGGAATTTCAAGACATTGATTGATCCCAATCATGGAAACACCTGCTTCTTGGCTAGTGCCGTGCAGTTGCTGGGCAACAATGAGCTACTCCTTGAAGAGGCTTATGCTCATGCTGGGCATTACGCAGGAAGGGTGTTTAGTGAATGTCATGCAAATGATACCTGAATGGGCTGACTGTAGCTAGTTGCTGAGCACGTAATACTCAATGATCTATTACATTGAATGGTCATTCCCTTTACTGAAAAGGGATGACATAGCTATTTGTATGAAATGTCTATATGAATTATGGATACATCAATAGCATGACTCACCTAGCAATTACTAACTTCAATAATACCTTTTATAATTTTTTCTGTTGGCATACAACATGGGGACCAACCTTGGGGCATAAGGTTAATGAAATCAATAATCTATAATGCGCTGGGATAGAGGTTGAAAAATCTAAAATGCTTCACTAATGGTGGCAATGAGGAAAGAGGCAGCTGGGAGTATGAATTTGCTGTTATAAAACCAGGCAACTGCGTGAGTCTCGGTTGTGTGATAAAAGGCATCCCAAACTTTACATCAATGATGTTATATTCCTAGGTATCATGAAAACGTGAGCATGTTTTCCCAATATTTATCTTTATGGAATTTTTGTTATGCACGACAGATGGGTTTCTATGGTGACAGGGCAGCTCGTTGTTGCGTGACGACATGGTCGCATAGAAGACAATGCCATAATCGGAAAATATTAATCCATCAGTGGTTTTGTTCAAAGGTACATGACAACGTTATACATGTTCAATATAGAGGCTTGTAAAAAAAAACAACATACATAATCTGTTTCCTTTTTCATTCAAGATCTCCTTCCTGGGAATAGTGGCAGTGAACATCAAGATGTGGCTGAAGGCTTGGATATATGGATAGATTCCCTAAGGTAAAAAGTAGCCCCCAATGAAGAATGAAGACCATAAAGCTCTTGGGGTCAAGTAATTAAAAAAATTCGAATGCAATGTATATGTGTCTCAGGAATATCTTTGAATCCCAATAATAAAGTCACATTAATTGCTATGTAAAGGTGTCAACAATCCTCATGAGCTTGATGTGCACCAGGATTATAAGAACACTAAAATTATCATTATTTTACACCAGGAATGATGTCCAATGCAGCCTGGCTCAATACGACGGGGAAATTGATGAACTCAGGTTATAGATATATAAACAGGCTTTATAATTTGTGAGGACAACAGATTTGCTCGTTTGTTGTTAAGTGTTATGCTTCTTGAATGAAATCAAGTAATAATTTTGTGCTACTGCTGTGTGATGTCATGAATGCCATGCAGAGTCACGAGTCAAAGAACAATGCAGAATACTGCAAGTGGCAATGGTAAGTTAAAATACTTCAAGTGTTTAATAGATAAATGGATTATGAATGAAATCCGCACTTGCTTTTATGGTTTATCAATAATGAATTTGCATGATTGTGTTGAATGTGTTAGAGTTATGATTTTAAAACTGTTTTAGATGGAGTGTCAGTCTGTACACCCATGAGACTTTGCTTGCTGGCGCTGAAGCCTATTCTTGCTCAAAGTATGGTTATTTTTATCAAATTGGTTTAGTATAGTAGTATATGTATTTATCCAAAACAAAATATATAGTCAGTAAATATTTTGATTGATTTCCAGGACAGGTGCAAACGGCAAGTAGAAAAACATGGGTTGAAGCCTTTCCTGAGTTGTTGCTCATTCAGCTGAAAAGGTAGGATTTACTGAAGTGATAGGACTTTATTTATACCTTGCTGAATACATTAGTGGGACTATAGACTTGCCCACTGAATGATTGCAATATGCTGTTGCATTTGTCCTTGAATACCACGAAAATTCACACATCATCACATGCAAATTACTGATTTGCTTAAAGTACAATTGTGTTAATATTGAGGTTGTTTTAGTTTAGAATAGTTACATCGCCTGTTAGGTGATGCAACTAATGTATCATTAATGTTAAGAAGGAATTCCTTCTTTTCATTTGAAAGGTATGATAAATATCACGATTGTTTCTATTGGTGTAACTGTTTTAGTGGTGTTTCTCATGTTTGCAGGCATGGCTAGTTTAAGCACCTGTGGGCTATAATTGAAGAATCAAACTATGAAATGACCTTGAATACAATTATACATTTACATGGTGATACTGGTCATCTCTTAACTTAGGAAATTGACATGGCATAACTTTGCATAGCATCATGGAACCTTGTTTATCCCCATTAGTGATTCTTGTCATGGTCTGAATAAGAAAGTGGTGTAAAGGAGCCTCAGAAAGTGAACTGACTTGATAGATGTATGCCTCCTACAAGGCAAGGAATATTCAAATAGTTACTGATTAGCAATTGTCCGCCAATGATTTTTTGAAATCACCTTCTTAATGAATGGGTGCATGAATCTACTAAAAAGTGACTATCATAAACAGTAGAGGAATTTTCCCATATGTTTTATACTGAATCCATTTTAATGAAATACTTCAAATGTTGTTTAATTCAAGTGAAAGAACTTCCTTAAAGTGCAAATAACGTCTATTTTCGAATCCCTAATCAATGTTTTAGTAAATGTATTTCAGCCTGCGAAAGACGTTTCCAACAATATTTTCGTCCATAGATGTCATTTTGTGTTCTTTAAAAAACATTTCCCTCGATTTTTCGGACCGTTTTGGCATATGCGTAATAGCCGGATAGCGCAGTCATTTCCTCGTTTGTTTACATGGGAACTGTGGTAGGTGTGAGCATAATCGTATGTTATACCGTCATCATGTACATAATATACCGCAACGAATCACATCATTTCATGTGGCTTAGGGTACTTGTTCGCCTAGAATAAATTAAATTATGGTAACTTCTATTGTGTAGTGTGAAAACGTCAGCCAAAAGGGACCGAGCGATATTACAGGCAATGCTTGAACACCGGGCTGCACCTCGATTTCAGGCCCGTTTCATGGTTATCAATGATTGATTCACCATTCGCCTGTTCTGTTACGGAGAATATCTTTTCTTATCTCGTTATTTGATTTAATGGTAAAACGTAATCGCAAATGAAAACTGCTACTAAATTCAATGGGGATTTCACTCGACATTTCGTTTTTGCAATAAATCGTAAATATAATTTCAATAAATTGTATTCTCCTTGTCAACAGATAAGTAGATACTAATTTAATTTTAAATATTGGTACTGGTTTTGGGAGCCGAGACATATCAGGGAATAGCTGTTACAATTAAATAAACCTCTCCGGTGAGTTGAGCAGAGGGTCTTATGGCCCAGAATCCAAGTTCGGGGCCATATGTTTATGGCTACATATATCATATATCTTTACAGTCAACGCCTTACATTAGTTCTTTGTGTAACCTCAATGATGCATACTTTATGTTGTCCTTATTAGGTCTATATTTATTACTTACACCTAGTACAGTGCATAACTGCCATCATATTTTGCTTTTATTATATGTCAAAGGAGAAAAATGATCTCGTCTTGATCATAGACTGACAACTCATGAAGCGATGGGCTGGATTACAGCTGTGAGTATTCTTCTCACCAAGAAGAGGAACTATGAGCCTTTGGGGACATACAGCCAACCAGGTTGGAGCCTCCAGCTAAGACAAGGCCAGCAAATGCTCCTCAAATAGAAGAGGACTTGAGCCGACTGGGTAACAGCACATGGTAATGGCGCATAATTTCCAACCATTTGCAGATATTTTACGATTTATTCTACAGTTGTCCTTAAGTCTTGCTTCAAGTCATCTTCTTACTCATGTTTTATGTCAATTTAATTTTTTTAGGCTTGTTATTCATCTAAAGAAGAAACCTATACATATGCTGCCTCTCAGCCTCCTCCTTGTCAGGGTAGTGCTCCATTCCTAGGATTCTGCTATGGAATTCTTGAGCAGGGTAAGACTAGCTGAGAATTGTTCAAGAAGCCTCTGTATCATTCCCTCTACATATCGTGCATAAACATACACATAATTCCTTCGGGAAAACATGCTCACTATGTCTTGTTAGATGCGGATTATTGCACTACTAGGCCTCACATATGATACCGACATAAGGTTAAAGTTATATGAAGCAAATTTGACAGTAGGCCTGGGCTGAGCACCGGGTATCGCCCGATGATTGTCTAGTACAAGTGCAAGCTACTGTCAGACAAGCATACATCTAAATATGGTAGGTAGCCTGACGAGACAAATATATATGTTATCTGTGGAACAGCCTTATAAAACTTGAACTGCCCCACACTGATCACTACCGGCCATGTCAATTTTGTCAATTGGCAAGAGCAAATTCTTACCACTTTCCCAAGCGGACAAGCGATAGCTAGAGTTCAAGTACTGGAAACAAGCTACTGATATGTAAATAACTTAACCTAATTGTCTACGAGGAAGGATCATAGCTTAAAACCCCTCTTCCAAATATTCAACCACAAATGAAACGTCTCGAAAGGCAGCATTCTACCGTTGCGACAATTTTCACATTTTGTTTTCAAAGTCAGCTCGAATTTCATATGGGAAATCTAAGGATAAGTATACTCACAGAATCTCAATAAACCATGAATCAAAAACACTGATAAATGTCTGTAAATAGCAATTAATTAGTACGACAGCTAGTTCGCAAATAGAAACGGCGTCCGTGGCAACATCTTTTGTGACATATGACTCAGCACCTTCGTTCATCTTCGGCGTGTGGCCGGGCAGTTCCGGAATGTGAATTATTGATCAGAAAATCGCGTTCATATTTTAGCCATTACTTGCACTTTAATAATTTGTGATTACATATGAATTGCTTGTGTACCTCATCTGATAACCACTGATTGTTGGCAAGCCTCAGGAAGTCTGTGGCGGTCAAGGTGTTTAGTCCATGCTGCGCAAGAACAACATCTATATTGACTGTCTTGGCAATGTCGAGTACCACTGGAGAGGTTTTGTCTTGAGCTGCCAAAATGTAACAAAGCATATATATAGGGATGAATACACCGTGTACCGCTACACACACACACACACACACACACACACACACACACACACACACACACACACACACACACACACACACACACACACACACACACACACACACACACACACACACACACACACACACACACACACACACACACACACACACACACACACACACACACACACACACACACACACACACACACACACACACACAAACAACCACCCAAAAAAACAACCACCCAACCAACCACCAACCCACCCATCCACCCACCCACTCACACACCCACACACACACACACACACACACCCAACCACCCACCCATCCACCCACCAACCCACCCACACACACACACACACACACACACACATACACACACACACCGGTAGTTATTATCATTTCATTGACCTTATAATAAAGTTTTAAAGAAATGGTTTACCCAAACACACATGAGTAGTCAATAACTTATCCATGATTAGAGACTGCTTTACATAGCTTGCTTTATAACAAAATGTGAAATCATGCAACCTTCATTAGACAAGAATAGAACAAGACACAGCTGGGCTTACATTGTATAGCATCAGACTATGGGCGTGCAGGTAAGGTAATCCCATCAGAGTGTGTTTCTCCCAATGCCAGAGTGTCAGCCTGGACTTTGGGACTACTGGTAGCTGTAGAGGAATAAAAGGTCATAAGATCACAATCTTCGTCAATAGAGCATTTTGTATTTATGTGTTATGTGTAACATTATTATTCATTACAGATCACTACAACAATGCTCCTGTTATTATGGTGAGTGATGATACACCCCATTAATCATTACATAGTATTAAAACATTATTTGCACAGATTCACCACTGTAATGTAAATTTTAACATAATGATATTTCCCAAACTTGGTAATGTATATAGGAAAATAGACAAACTTTGCCCTCATTTTCTGACCAATCTATATAAACATTAACTGGTGACACAATAGGGACTTCATTTTCTCAATAGTGGCATAACTATTTCCTTTGCAAAAGACACAAATGTAGTACCATTTATGTCATGGCTAGAGTCTCACCATGTCAAAGATAAAATTTAGCAAGCTGAAACTTAAGGTATATACCATTTTACCACCTGAAGATTTCTGGGTACTACCACACTGTTCATTGATGTTTGTTGCACCAGGCTGTACCTTGATTTTTCCTTGCTCAACTGAAAGACACAATGTGACTAACATTTAGGGACACAATCATTGATTAACTATCTTCATGACAAATGAGATAATATGAAGATTATTGTAATGCTGAGAACAAAGATCACTAGAAAGTTACCTAGGTTCCAAGCAACTTATGATCCACATGCATGCCTTGACATCAGTAGTCTAAAGCTTTTCTATTTTCACAGCCGAAGGAGAACCTTAAGAAACGGCAAAATGAAGCCCTAACAAATGAAAAGTTCACTAGCAAACTATTGGGTAAAGCAACCCTGGAATCACAAGCCATGCTTAAGCGACAGCCAGCCAAGGATGTTTTCATCAATTTCTTTTGAATAGTCATACCCACAATAGTGATCACTGGTTTTGGTGAGTGGATGTTTCGAGTGTTCACCTTTTTGTGTAGAAACTAAAAGTAGTTTGTCCGTGCTAAGCTCTGAGATGGATATTTGGAGTTTTCCTTCAGTCATCTTTAAACCATTTTGCCCAGTTGGAACATACCAGGATATGTTTCCACATCTAGAGACAAAGCTGGGAGCATCACAGATGTGTAAAGTTGGCTCAGTAAGTCCACATGGTCTCTTGTGCTTTCACCCCTAAACTTCAGTACATAGACGATCCCATGAGGACAGCAGACCGTATAGGTCCACCTGTGTAAACGCAATATATAGACATGCATATCCAGACCGTTTCATTTGGGAGAAACTGAATACCAACAAAATTATATCAACCATGTAGTTCTTAAATCCGACTTAAAGCTGTACTCATGCAAGTTGGAAGTCAATGACAGTGTAATGCTTGGGAGAATTTGTAATACATGTTACACACATCAGTTTGTGAAGACTTTGTTGCACATTTCACGATTCACCAACTTCCCTCTCAGTCTTTGAAGGCAGTCCATCTTTATGCCATTGTCTGTAATGTGCAGAGATCGGCACACTGATTTGTTGTCTTTCAACTGCAAAACATAAACAGATAGTGCTATTCTCACTGGGAACGTCCATTGTATACTTCTTCGGGTAAATAGACCAATACGCGGTACTCAGCAGTGAGCATCATAACCTTTCTTGAAATGGGAAGCACATGGTATTATATATTTATTCATCATAAGTAAACAAGCAGCCAGATGATATGCAGACTGTGTTCATTTAATACTTGAGTAAATATAGGTAAGGATGTCATAGTTAGGTATTTGAGCTATATGTTATTGGTATTATATTTACTAAACACTGATTATGGCACATATCGGACCTTCTTATCAGTCATTAGTTCCAGGAGCAGGTCTTCATTTAGTATCAGAGGTTAGTCATTTTCACTGTCTGGGATATTACAGTAGGTACTTTGCAATATTCTGTATTGGTCAGATCACCAGTCACACTGGCTTTACCAACAAAAGGAGCATATGGTGGTTTAACTACAGGAGATTTCGCTGTAAGAAATGGAATCGCGACAAATGAGAACATGTCTTATTAAATTGATGTCAACATATTTTAGTTCTATACTTTCATTTCTTACATACCTGGTTGCAATATGTCTTTCTCAACAGCATCCCAAAACTTTGTCTAGCTCACTGCACCACAGCATTTCTGGTCACTAACTACATAATCCACTGCATACAAATGAATGGTAATGTGAAGGGTATCCAGACTTTTGGGCAAAAAATACAAAAGTGTGTAATGACCTTTCATTTTTATGCGTAGTCATTTTGGATGTGTATTGCAGTGAAAGAACAATTATATATATGAAATACCTAAACTTTTATGTTTTATATTATAGTCAAGACAGAAACATTTGTCTTATTAGAAAATGAATAGTACCTTTCAATGGAAAACAGCATTTTTGTTAACATCAGTGACTATAACTGGAGAGTATTGGCCACATTCAATACAGCACAAGCTCATAATTTCGAATTGCAGGTATGCCTTTATGATGTCATTGCACCTTGACCAATTTCTGTGGTAAGTGCAATGTGATTCTGAAAAGAAATTGTCAGGTGCACTTACTTTTATAATATTAGTTGATAGAAGGACTAGCATAATAGAATAGTTATCTGATCAAAAATGAACATGATCATTTCCCATTTTGATCAGTTCACATTTTTTCATCTTTCCGATAACAGACAGAGTCACTGAGCAAATATATGTTCAACTGCACGTTTGATATATAATTTGTACTGCATAATAGTAATCGTAATAGAGCTTAAGAACAATGTTCTTAAAGACAGCAGCACCTCAGAATTTAGTAGTTAAATAGACGGCAACCATTTGGTTGTATGCAAATTCAGCCACATTATCTAAACAATCCCGTTATTTTCAATCACTTAAAAATTCATGTCCATCTAACTAACTACTTATGGCCTCATTGAACCTGTGATCATAAAAAAATTATTGGATATTTCATCCTATGATTTTGTTTGACTGTAATTGTACGAGAGATGTCCTTTCCATTATAATGATGCTATCACTACATCAACTATGTGTCAATAGAACAATACCCATCCCCAATGAGCATCGTAACCATTTGCAAAACCTTAATGTGATTATAGTGTTGCTGTTGTTGTAGTTGAAAAAAACCCATCATCCAAACCCAAGTACGGAAATCTTTTGCAGCAGGGAACACATCTTTTGGCATTCACCATGACATGAATTTGATCAGACAAACAAACAAACAAATATCCTTTAATATGAATGGGATTAAAGCATTACAAAGGTTATCAAGACCTTGGCTTCATTTCCATAACTATAGAAGGACAAATTGTATAGCAATAATTGTGATGAAAGTTTAAATGCAAAACTACTTGTTCGATATAGTATTCCATCACTCATATACAACATGTCAGAATAGATATAATCATAAATTAGAAATAATTCATGAGTCTAATTTAAAGTATCACACGAGTATTGCTTACTTTCTTTTACAAACGAAGTATCAGCTATTTTCGCATTGCGAGTCAACAGTTCAGTCTGAAGTACAAAGCCACAATGATCACACGTTTCCCTTGGGCACAAGGTTCGATAAGTTTGCGGTTGATGGATCCACATATATAAAATGTTCATCTTCAAATATTGGAAGCTTTCTGTCTAATATGTCCCCATCTGGCTGGTATTCCTCACAATGCCCATGCTCTTCTGTCTCAATCTGTTTCTCAGCAGGTTCAGGCACTCTTAACACCAATCTTACTACACCTTGGTGACAACAATGGGTCATCCCTCAGAGTAACTAATATCCTTCCAAAAGGATACCAATGACTTGGGAACCCTGTGCACACAGACAAGTGCTCCATTGTTGTGCCAGCTGGATATTTGACAACCATTTCACATCCATTCTGAATAGACAATTGATGCAGTTCAGATATTGATCATCTTATTTGCTGAGACAAAGTTGAGTCTTCAACATGTGTCAATTCTTGTGCCTTGACAACATTTGACACATTTAGAGCATTGAGTATATGTTCACAGGTATAGGCCTGCTGACCTCTTGTGGCTGGTCCTGTCATGGGAATTGTGGAGAGCAATGCAGGGCCAGTTCACCAAATGTTTTGACCTTGACATGAATGGGATAACCACTCCTGGATAATGGTTCAATTAAGAAAATCCCATAATGTTTATCAGCACAGATGGCTGTCATCACATTTTGGGGGGTTGGTGTAATCTAAAATATCGCCAAATATTGTTCTTTAAAATTGCTTTAAACATATTTTGCAGTACACCTTTTGATGTTATGGTGTGTGTGCAGCCATATAAAGAGTATGGAGGTTGTCTGTTGTGGTGTCTGCAGCAAAAGAGACAGTCTGGAGGTTGTCTTATACGGTGTGTGCAGCCGTATCGAGAGTCTGGAGGTTGTCTGTTTTGGTGTCTTCAGCCTCAGGGAAAGCCTGGAGATTGTCTGTTTTTGGTGTTTGCAGCCATAGAGAGAGGTGAACAAGAAGTAGTGCGTCGAACAGCTGATGCAAGCCTTCCCGAAATATGTCCACAAAAGCAATGATATCGTGAGATAGAACTGCACTCATGACGACACAGTTAAAACTTGTGAACTGAGATATCAATTGACAAAATATGTAAAAAAGATCATTACTGCAGTGTATAGTTTGTGAAACAATCCTTAATAACTGATCAAAGTTTTCCCGGTGACAAATATTTCAACAAACAAATGTTATTGAATAATAGATCTCCAGTCAATGTGTATTGTCAGATATGTTCTTCTGTATATAATTGTACAGATAACTTGGACAACAGTACTTCTAAATGCATTGAGCAGTGAAACTGTGATTCTCTTGAAAATGCTTCACATATTTCCCAATCATCTGTGCTGGTTTAGCTGAGTGAGTGTGTGTGTGTGTGGGGGGGGGGGGGGGGGGGGAGTATGTGTGTTTGTGTGTGTGTGAAACCGCTGTTGTGTTGTTTTCTAGGTTGGCAAACTCCAGACATAGTGCTCTGCAAATGCTCTCAATTTCACTCAGCTCATCTGTTAACAAAATTAAGGCAACGTTTTCAGTGAAATATTTAATGCAGGATTTCTTGCACATGTGGATGTAACAAAATATTGAGGATTAGTTCAATATGAGGAATAACTTATTATCTCTATCAAAGTGATAACTTAAATAATCAAAACTTTTACACTTGCAAAACTAAGATCTTATTCTGAAAGATGTATTTATTTCTACCTATCACAGATTGGTCATCCTCTGATCAAGACATGACTGAAAAACATTAACATCAAATACCTGGTTACAAATGAAAATATCCATCACACAAGTATTCTAGATTTATACCAATATCTATCACCATGAAAAAGAAAATAAGGTTCAGGCACTTTAAACACCCATCCAACTACACTTTGGTGACAACAATGGTATTTAAAGCCTGGTGTGTGTGTGTGTGTGTGTGTGTGTGTGTGTGTGTGTGTGTGTGTGTGTGTGTGTGTGTGTGTGTGTGTGTGTGTGTGTGTGTGTGTGTGTGTGTGTGTGTGTTGTGTGTTTGTGTGTTTTGTGTGTGTGTGTGTGTGTTAGTGTGTGTGTGTGTGTGTATGTGTTATGTCAATACCATTTTCTGTTTACCACAGGAAACAGCTGTTGTGTTGTTTTCTAGGTTGGCAAACTCCAGACATAGTGCCCTCCAAATGCTCTCAACTTCACTCAGCTCATCTGTTAACAAAATTAAGGCAACGTTTTCAGTGAAATATTTAATGCAGGATTTCTTGCACATGTGGATGTATCAAAATATTGAGGATTGGTTTTACATGAAGAATAACTTATTATCTCTATCAATGTGATAACTTTAATAATCAAAACTTTTACTCTTGCAAAACTAAGATCTTATTCTGAAAGATGTATTCATTTCTACCTATCTAAGATAGGTCATCCTCTGATACAGTCATGACTGAAAAACATTAACAACAAACACCTGGTTACAAATGAAAATATCCATCACACAAGTACGCTAGATTTATACCAATATCTATCATTATGAAAACGAAAATAAGGATCAGATTCATTTGGCTATGTTAACAATTTAAAGGTAATCATCAAATAACCATCATTCAGAAGAAGAAGGATGGGTCCCATTGAGTATCCTCTTTAGAGGAGGAGGTGTGTGGGTCCCACTGGATATCCTCTTTAGAGGAGGAGAGGGGTAGGTCCCAATGTGTATCCTCTTTAGAGAAAAGAGGGATGGGTCACACTGGGTATTCCATTTGGAGGAGGAGAGGGTGGGTCATGCTGGGTATTCTCTATAGAGGAGGAAAGGGGTTGGTCCCTTTGGGTATCCTCTGTAGAGATGAAGAGGGGTGGGTCCCAATGTGTAGCCACTTTAGAGGATAGAGGGGTAGGTTCCACTAGGTATTGACTTATGAGGAGAACTGGGAGGGTCCCACTATGTATTCTCTTTTGAGGAGCACTGGGTGGGTCCCATTAGGTATCTCCTTTAGAGCAGGAGAGGGGTGAGTCCCACTGGGTATCCTCTTTGGATGATAGAGGGGTGTGTCCCACTAGGTATTCTCTTTTGAGGAGAACTGGGTGGGTCCCACTAGGTATCCTCTTTAGAGCAGGAGAGGGGGTGAGTCCCACTAGGTATCTTCTTTAGAGGGGGAGAGAGATGGGTCCTAAGGTTTAATCAGTCTGCTGTTGATGGATCCACAGATAAAAAATGTTCATCATTAAACATTGGAAGCTTTCTGATGTCTGATATATACCCATCTGGCTGGTATTCACCAAACTGCCCATGCTCCTCTGCCTCAATCTGTTTCTCAGCAGGTTCAGGCACTCTTAACACCTACCTTACTACACCTTGGTGACAACAATGGTATTTAGAGCCTGGTGTGTGTGTGTGTGTGTGTGTGTGTGTGTGTGTGTGTGTGTGTGTGTGTGTGTGTGTGTGTGTGTGTGTGTGTGTGTGTGTGTGTGTGTGTGTGTGTGTGTGTGTGTGTGTGTGTGTGTGTGTGTGTGTGCGTGTGTGTGTGTGTGTGTGTGTGTGTGTGTGTGTGTGTGTGTGTGTGTGTGTGTGTGTGTGTGTGTGTGTGTGTGTGTGTGTGTGTGTGTGTGTGTGTATGTGTTATGTCAATACCATTTTCTGTTTACCACAGGAAACAGCTGTTGTGTTGTTTTCTAGGTTGGCAAACTCCAGACATAGTGCCCTCCAAATGCTCTCAACTTCACTCAGCTCATCTGTTAACAAAATTAAGGCAACGTTTTCAGTGAAATATTTAATGCAGGATTTCTTGCACATGTGGATGTAACAAAATATTTAGGATTGGTTCTATATGAGAAATAACCTATTATCTCTATCAAAGTGATATTTTTAATAATCAAAACTTGTACACTTGCAAAACTAAGATCTTATTCTGAAAGATGTATTCATTTCTACCTATCAAAGATTGGTCATCCTCTGATCCAGACATGACTGAAAACATTAACAGCAAATACCTGGTTACAAATGAAAATATCCATCACACAAGTACGCTAGATTTATACCAATATCTATCATTATGAAAAATACAATAAGGATCAGATTCATTTGGCTATGTTGACAATTTAAAGGTAATCATCAAATAACCATCATTCAGAAGAAGACAGGGTGGGTCCCACTGGATATCCTCTTTATAGGAGGAGGTGGGTGGGTCCCACTGGATATCCTCTTTAGAGGAGGAGAGGGGTGGTCCCAATGTGTTTCCTCTTTAGAGGAGGAGAGGGGTGGGTCCCAATGTGTATCCTCTTTAGAGAAAAGAGGGATGGGTCACACTGGGTATTCCATTTGGAGGAGGAGAGGGTGGGTCCTTCTGAGTATTCGTTTTAGAGTAGGCAAGGGGTTGTTCCCTTTGGGTATCCTCTGTAGAGGAGAAGAGGGGAGGGTCCCAATATGTAACCACTTTAGAGGATAGAGGGGTGGGTCCCACGGGGTATCCTCTTTAGTTGATAGAGGGGTGTGTCCCACTAGGTATTCTCTTTTGAGGAGAACTGGGTGGGTCCCACTAGGTATCCTCTTTAGAGCAGGAGAGGGGGTGAGTCCCACTAGGTATCTTCTTTAGAGGGGGAGAGAGATGGGTCCTAAGGTTTAATCAGTCTG
>CM067353.1:58327902-58345402 GCA_034190875.2 Urechis unicinctus | reverse complement strand
TAGTGGTCAATGAAGATTGGGAAGTTAGAGTGAGAGGCAGCCCTGAGCGAATATTTTGCGTGATCATGATATTTCAGATAAGCATGGCGCCATTTTTCAGTCACCTTATCTCCATCCTCAGAATCATATGCCATTGAATTAATCATCAACGGCCTACACATTTGATAAAGTCAACTAACTTCCCAGGTTTTACGCCTTTCAGCAGTAGGTCTAACTGGGTTATTGTTCCTTGGAGCATCCTTGGCAGGAGATTACTATATATTTTTATACACAGTACTTTGTCCCTGTCCTAAATATAGTTACATAAAATACAACACCCACCAATGAGCAACATAAAATAAGGCATGATTGGTCTACATATTCCTGATATCAGCCTTGACAATTTGGTGGAATTGATTATATAAACAAAGGTAAAATTAAGCGTCAGTCTTGTATGGGATCAAATTAAAAAGAAAACATTTTGTGGGCTTTCCTATGATTTGGTTGCTATAGAACTAGGTATATGAATTGTCAGTATGATAGCAATGAGCGGATTTGCCACTGCATTGGGTCGGAATCGTGGAGGAGGAGTAATGCAGTATAATGTCGTCAAGAAATGAAGTTAATGTTGTGGTTTAGAAAGGTAGGCAGGTATGTATTGAGGGAGAGACTTAACCTAGACGGTTGAGTCAAAGAGTTTATAGCTTCGCTAAGAGAGCCCACTCGAGGCTTCCGCCCGAGGAAATATGTGAAGACGCCACCTGTTAGCCGAAGTGTTATTGTCATAGCGTCTAGTCATAGCGTCTATTAAAACCACGTTGAATGCTCTGCTTACGTCGGAGCTGTAGTCGCCTCGACCAATCAGATGACTCCATATCTTTAACAGCCACCAAGCCCCGAGACGTTGGTTCTTATTAAGGTATGTCGTTAATAAAAACTGGTAGTTGTCAACTACACTGATATATATATATATATATATATATATATATATATATATATATATATATATATATATATATATATATATATATATATATATATATATATATATATATATATATATATATATATATATATATCATGTGTGTTTATGTCCACATGCAAGACAGCAGTTATTTTCTGAAGTTATTTGACACAAGTTCTTTTTGTAAAGAGCAATTAAAAGCAATTAAATTTGTATGAATATAAGATTACTCCAAATCATGCTTGGTAATCTTTCTTCTTGGTTCTTTGTGTGACGACCATTCGAATATGGAGGGGATCGCTGACGATTTGAGGCACTTCCTTACAGGTGTCCACCTGAAATCGTCCTTGGTGAAATGGAGAGAACACACAGACGTGCTGTCTGATACCTGGAGTGCATAAACATTATGAAAACGATAATAAATATGAAAAGTATCAACGTATTCCTTCTTATGTGCTTTACTTTCTTAAAACACATGAAACTATTCAAATAGCTCAAGCCTTCTTATAATCGCTCGCAGTCACATGTTCTAGATCGTAGTTGTAAACAACTCACCATGAACCCGTGTTCTGGACCTTGTTTTCGCCTTATTTTGTGAAGCCAGGCTTTTCTTTTTGAAGAATCTTTCGGAAGTCGGTGAAATGAAATATCTGGGTTAACTGTTCCATCACTCTTACAAAACGGAACGCAACAATAACGATGGCTATTCGGTCGGGATACAGCGGCAGACGATGCCATGTTTACAACTCGCTGCGGTCAGGCTAACGAGGTCTGAGGTCAACTGGGCTACCCACACACCCATGGCCTCGTTCTGGCCGCGGAATGTGCGGCATGCATAAATATTGAGAACCCCCAATGTGCTTTTGTTGATTTCATGGCATCGTCGCCTGATATCGGGGCTGTCTTTTGAGTAATTTCATAATCGTCACGCAGCTCAACGTAGCTATAAACTCTTCGCTCGTGACCTTCACATCCCCCAGACATGCCACAAATGTTTATGTAGGCCAGTTCCCTCGCTTCAAATATTTATGGACAATTTAAAACTACCATCCACAGCGCGTACATGAAAGATCAAGGGGCGTAAACTGCACGGACGCTGTAAGAGGCGAACTGTTTTCCATAATTTATCAAGTTGACATTTATTTAGTACAGCACTTGCTATTTTCGCAATTCATAAGCATATTGTATGACGTGTTTTGTCCAAGGCAAGACTCTGTAAAAAGACATTTTTCCCGCTCTTAACAATTGCAATGACGTCAGGCCGGTATTCCGATGCGCTTTTGTTTGTGTCACGGTAGCGCCTCCTTACGATTGCAATGTATTATGATCAGAGAAGCGTTCACCGCAGAGCCACTCGAAGTGGGCCCTCTTAGCGAAGCTATAAACTCTTTGGTTGAGTTAGCTAGGTTAGGCATGTAGTTAACTTGGTTAGGGTTGTTATTTTAGGTAGACATCTGGATGTGAAGGATAATTAAGTAAGGTTGGCAGGTTGTGTGATATGTTCGACCATCTTGTTAGAATGCTAGAACGGAAAGTGGCTTATTGACAAAAGTGTCATCAATAGATATAGTGCGCGCACAACTTGGTCCTGCAAAATCCGATAAGTAGCTAAACATTATGATATATGCTAGGGCATTATGACCATATTGCAGGTTCCCGGGTTGCCGACAGGAGGCGGTCAACAGGATACATTGGCATCTACAGAATATATATCAGAGGGTTGTCTGGAGAGTATTGTGTGATTTTTGAAGGAAGATGAGTTGCTGAGCTTATTGTTAAAAAGCACAGTCTCGAAGAATTGGTGTGCGTGGGGAAATGAGGATCGGCATTTGTGGATTTTGATCTGAATGCGTCAACGCCATGTTTCTCTTGCAATTCCTATTGCTAAACATCCCGGGTTTAAGCCATTGTGGCAATTGATGCGTAAATGCAGTTGACGGAAGAGCTCCTTGTGTACGAATCTAATTTGTTGAACATTCGAGAGCTCAATGACAGTTTCTACAGAGACGCACCTTGTTTCTCTTCCTGTTGAAAAAGAAGAAAAGAAGTGACAGATTGATTTGAAATATTTGGCGCATTGAGTGGGTATTCAACATTAATTTTCTCTCTTTATAGGTCACTTGTCCCACATTATGTAAAGGAAAACTTGTACTCAAAAGAATTCACCAACATAATTCTCATTTACAATGGTTAAATTCGTCAGTCAACTCCAAGGGAGTGAACAATATCATGATGAGAACTGCTGTTCCCCCCCCCCCCCCGATTCACGCTTCTTTTCAAGGAACACATTTCCTCGTCTCTCCTCAAATAGCTTTTTGATGCAAGGACTGCAATGAAGAGAGACACGTTGCATTCAGACCTGCAATAACTTGGCTGTACATGCATGCCGTGCCAAGACATTCTCAATTACCAGCAGGTAGACTCAGTGGTAACAAATGGTGGAACTGTGGAGGCTATCCCTGCAAACCTCGTGAACGACCGACTCAATAATGTAACAATTACAGGAACGTAGATCACTGGGGATTTATCAAACTGATTCGAGAACCGTTTTCCTCATTGCAGTCCTCGTACTTCTTGCCTTGTCATCAGCGGTCTTTTTTGGTTGCTTTTAGTAAACGGCCAAACAAACACTTCTAAGGCAGTATCTTAGCAGAATGACTCGAGTCGTAATCCTCCGAGCTACTGGAAAGGTTACTATTTAGTGTATATTCTCCCAGCAATTACTGTGGTTTAAAAGTCGTAGTATCCTTTGTATAATCTTTACTTAAACTTTGATTTATAATCAAATAAGCCTAATGTAACCACAAGTCAGTAATGAAGATGATACCCATGTCTTTGTTCAAAATTTAAACATGATTCTCACTTATGTAAATTCAGCAAACCTGTTAACTAGCAACTTGCAAAACGTTATCGCCTCTACGATTCGAGAAGAATCATGTCTGAGTTAAGTCCTAAGTTGATGTGTCAACTAGGTTTTGTCATTGTGAATGGATGTGGCTCTATCAAGACCATTAAGCTTAAAATAATAATCATCTTGGATCTTGTTTAAATCTATTAAATATTTGGTCTGCCTGTTGTAGGTCCCCAAATAGACGCCTTGTCTTAATGGAAGTAATTTCCAGCACTTGTAGTCGTTGTATGTAGCTGGATTCACTCATATAACTAGACACACAAAGCGTGATCACATCACTCCGGTTCTGTACTCGCTTCATTGGTTGCCAGTGATACAGCGAATCAAATTTAAGATTCTGGTACTTGTCTATAAATCCGTATATAAGATGGCACCAACGTACCACGAATATCTTATCGTTCCCTATATTCCAGGAAAGGAGTTTGAGTGTTAGTTTGTATTTGATTGCCATTGTGTATCATTGATCAAGTTACCTGTATCCATTGTTAGTATTTGGTAATTGTGTATTTATGAAACCGTTGAGATGGCTGTTTTTGTTATATGACACATGATTACATACATTGGTATATCTCTCTCTCTGAGATTAAGTGTCGGGGATTTTTACTCCATGCAATAATCCGACGTATATAGACCCACAATGGCGATCTGCTGAGTATCTTGGCTTTTGATCAACGGTTCCCATTTCCATTGCAGTGACATGGACCCAGTCCACTTGGTGGATCCGGTCATCCCATGCATGCTGACGAGTACGGATGATTGGGAGCCCGAGGTCAGTCGCAGAATCAAATGTTCATCATTTTGGTTAACATTTTGTTTGTTCGTATTCGCTACTTATAGGGCCCTCTAAACAGTATGTACATTTGTTTGTGGAGGTCTTTCATACTACCGACATGACTGGTGGTGCACGCTCTAGAGGCGGCCGAGTGACTAGAAGACTGATCCCATGCAGTCCTTCGGGTGTTCCAGTCCAGGTGGTGAATGGCAGCACAGGACATGATAGGCTTACATCAGAGGTGGGTCTGAGGGTAATATGTCGTTGATTTAGGTCAAGGTTAGTTAAGATAGGAAAATGTATTATTTTGGGCACAACTGTTTATTGTAAATGATTCCTTTTGCGTAGGACACGGATCCGGACTTCCGAAGCATGCTGACGAGTACGGATGATTGGGAGCCCGAGGTCAGTCACATCAAATGTTCATCATTTGGTTAACATTTTGTTTGTTCGTATTCGCTACTTATAGGGCCCTCTAAACAGTATGTACATTTGTTTGTGGAGGTCTTTCATACTACCGACATGACTGGTGGTGCACGCTCTAGAGGCGGCCGAGTGACTAGAAGACTGATCCCATGCAGTCCTTCGGGTGTTCCAGTCCAGGTGGTGAATGGCAGCACAGGACATGATAGGCTTACATCAGAGGTGGGTCTGAGGGTAATATGTCGTTGATTTAGGTCAAGGTTAGTTAAGATAGGAAAATGTATTATTTTGGGCACAACTGTTTATTGTAAATGATTCCTTTTGCGTAGGACACGGATCCGGACATCCCAAGCATGCTGACGAGTACGGATGATTGGGAGCCCGAGGTCAGTCACATCAAATGTTCATCATTTTGGTTAACATTTTGTTTGTTCGTATTCGCTACTTATAGGGCCCTCTAAACAGTATGTACATTTGTTTGTGGAGGTCTTTCATACTACCGACATGACTGGTGGTGCACGCTCTAGAGGCGGCCGAGTGACTAGAAGACTGATCCCATGCAGTCCTTCGGGTGTTCCAGTCCAGGTGGTGAATGGCAGCACAGGACATGATAGGCTTACATCAGAGGTGGGTCTGAGGGTAATATGTCGTTGATTTAGGTCAAGGTTAGTTAAGATAGGAAAATGTATTATTTTGGGCACAACTGTTTATTGTAAATGATTCCTTTTGCGTAGGACACGGATCCGGACATCCCAAGCATGCTGACGAGTACGGATGATTGGGAGCCCGAGGTCAGTCACATCAAATGTTCATCATTTTGTTTAACAGTTTATTGGTTCGCATTTGCTACTGAGCAGGCCCTCTAAATAGTACGTACATTTGTTTGTGGAGATCTATCATACTGACTGGTGGTGCAGTTTTTCGAGGCGGCATTGTTCTCATATTATATATAAGAGGAATTGTACTCAGCCTTGACACAGATTAATACTGATATAAACGCTTTCAGGATACATCTTAACGAAAGAAGTCGAGGTGTTTATTGTATTAATGTAAAGCTACTTTTCTGTTTTGCACGATAAATCAACCTTCATATTATTACTGCAACAGAAATATGATAATCAGGGTTTAGTTAATGCTTTATTGATATTGTTTCTCAGATATTCGGATATCAATCGGAATAAGCACACTTTCCTGGATAGCAACTCATCCGTCAGCTCAGCCTGATTTAAAGACTTGTGGTAGGGGCAATACAAACAGCCAGTTGCAACGGAATAAGGAGATACCAAAAGTATTCCTAACTGTTGCTTGTTGTCACTTACCCTTGTAAATAAAACACAAGTTCTAATTTAATTACCCTCGTAGTTTGTGATATTTTGCACCTTTATAATTCACATTTACAAACGAAAATATGGTTGAATTCCAACCACTAGAAAATAGGCCAGCCTGCACGACATCTACCAACATTTCACATGTTCAACAATAAGTATAGTAATAAAAGTAAAATATATAACAATGTAATAATAATACCATAAATATTTTGATTTCACTGAAAAATAATTAATCGGACTAGAATTTTTTTTTTTACCATAAGATTTATCAATTCTGATATAAAGCACAATGGAATGTGTATTTCACATTCCGACTCACTACAGTCATTTCCTTACCAACCAACCCTTAGTTTAGAATATCCCCATGATTATTTTTTTTTCTCCCATGAAGGGACCTAGTTTCTTTTGTGGATATTCATCCACTTAAAAGGAGAGGGATATGTTGAGTGCCAAATTCATAACAAACCTGCCCTTCATCATAACGTACCCTCCCAGTCATCAGTTGATGGAGTAACCCCCAACAGCTTATATTAATTATACGCCCCAGTTTCCCAGATCCACAAGTGACCTACATGTCACCTGCCGCTTCCCCCCTCTCCTCATACATACCCCATATTCCAGAGCCACATGACCTTCCTGCCCAGGCAACACCCGTTAGCCCCAGCCCTCACAGACCTGGCTACAGCATGTCCCATGAGAATTGGGATGGCGTGCCTTAGTCGTTGAGGGAAGCAACTTATATTTCAAAATCAGTTCCCTCCTGGCCTCCGAGCTCAACACTTCTCTCTCTTAAGTTAAGGCTAAGTTACATCTGAAATTCGAAAGTTGAAAACAGTTAAATAAAGTTCAAGTTGTTATTAACCCTACAACTGGAGTTCGATTCTTTTACTTACTACAAGTGCGTAGCGTGAGCATCTCTACACCACAGATCACGTTACGACACATGGTATATTGTGGTGAATCCAACGTGGACATGGTTCATTGTGTGCAATCTAACATGAACATAGTAAATTATGGGCAATCCAACATAGACATAGTATATTGTGTAAAATCTGACAAAGACATGGTATATTGTGGGTAATCCACCATAGACATAGTATATTGCAGGCAATCCAACATAAGGTATATTGTGGGTAATCCAACATGGTGATAGTATATTCCAAGCAATGTGACATGGACATAGTATATAGAGGACAATACAAAATGGACATGGTTCACTGTGGACAATCCGACTTGGATATGGTATATTACGGGCAATCGGATATGGACCAGGTATATTGTTAGCTATCAAACATTGACATGGAATATTGCGGGAAATGGGACATATACATGGTATATTGTTTGCAATTCAACATGGACATGGTAAATTGTGGGCAATCCCATATGGACATGGTATATCATGGCCAATCAAACATGGACATGGTTTAACTTGGTAAAACCAACATGTACATGATATAAAGTTGGCGGTCCAGTATAGGCATGGTATATTGTGGGCAATCCAACCAGGATATTGTATATTGCAGGCAATCCAACAAGGACATGGCATGTATATTGTGGGAAATCAAACATGAACAAGGTGTATTGCGGGCAATTATTATGGACATGGGTAACTGCAGACAATCTAACATTGACATGGTCCATTGTGGACAATCCATCAATGACATGGTATGTATATTGTGGGCAATCAAACATGGACATGGTCCATTGTGGTCAATCCAACATGGACATGGTTTATTATTAGCAATACAACAAGGATATGATTTATGGTGGACAATCCCACATAGACATAGCTTATTGCTGGAAATCAAATATGGACATGGAAAACTGTGGGCACGCTGCCATAAGTATCATTTAGACATTCACCCCTTCCAATGTTAACTTCCATACCTACTCCTCTCCCACCTCTAGCCTCCCAGCTTCATCGCAACATCCGCCTCACTGTCTCTCACCTCTCTCACATTCATTTTCCATCTCTCACTACCTCTCTCGCATCCTCCCAAATGCCCTCTCTCATTTACCTTCTATATATCTCCCTCTTTTCCACTCTACACAACCCCATCTCTTATATCCATCTCTCTCTCTGACTCTCTCTCTCTCTCACACACACGCTCTCTCTCTCTCACTCTCTCTCTCTATATATATATTTATATATATTTATATATGTATATATATAAACGTATATATATACATATATATATGTATACAAATATATATATATATATAAGTATATATATACATATATATATATATATATATATATATATATATATATATATATATATATATATATATATATATATATATATATATATATATCTCCACACATCTCTCTCTCCTTCCCTCCCTCCTTCTGCCTCTCTCTATATGTATCTCTGTTTGTTTGTCCGTGTGTGTCTATCCCTCTCTCTCACGCCCTCTCCTTCTCTCTCTCTCTCTCTCTCTCTCTCCTTCTGATATCACCTCTCCATCACTTTCACCCTACAACACCAAATCCCACTCTCCTCCCCTCGCGTTCTATCCCTCTCGTGCCTCTTGCTTTTACGCCCCCCCTCCCCCACACCTCAAGTTCTTTTACTCAATCTTTCTTTAATGTCTATATATATTAGCCTCTCTTACAATCCTCTCTCTTGTCTCTCTACTGATTTTGGTTACCCCCCCCCCCCTCCCCATCTGTATCATCAACTCCCTCTTCCTCAGACTCTAAAATTTTTATCCACCTCTCTCCCTTTGTCTGTATCTTTCCCTCTCTAAGCCTTACTTACCCCTCCCCCACCCCATATCGTCCTCTCTTTTAAACATTCTCTCGCTTAGCCTCTCACGGCCCCCCTTATTACAGCCTCTTCCCCCTGTACTCGCTCCCCCACTCAAACATGAAATCATATGCACATACACAACGAACGCTCAGGCACAAACACATAATATATACACGCACACAAACAAGCATACGCATGTACTCAAACGAATATGGCCGGTAGCTATGTTAATATGAAGGAAACTTGTGGCATTCTTCTCTATGTTACAGAATGGGGTACGGTGGTGACTGCATCATGTGTGTGCACAATCAATTACAGCCACCATGCAGGTGTTGTCTTTTTGTTGAAGAATGTCCCTCTGCCCATATCATATACTGCGAGAATACCAAGGCTATGGAAACGATGGTAAATGTGCCTTGAATCCTAAATAATTGCCATGGTAACAGTTGGTTGTATTATTTTTTGCATTGTGGTCAAGGTGTACTATTATCCCATCAAAAAACCTGCGGTTTATATTAAAAGATACAATTTGTTGTTGATATTATGTGTAGATAAGAAGATGGATTGGAATATACCCTAGTGTGCGTGTCTGCGCTTTCGGTAGCAGCTCATGGAAGGAATCGGTTTACTCCTGCTGTCGAGAAAGCAGTGTTGCAATCTTTGAGGATATTTGTGAGGTTGATACCGATGCATATTATATATGTGCTTGGCAGATAATCGTTATGCAAATTGGTATTCAAAATCATTATGTTCATTTGCGTGTCTGAAAATTTCAAAGAGTAATTTCTAACGACTTTTCAACGTGTCGAACTTCCCTTCAAGTTTCAGAATGTTGAAAAATCGACTAACTCAACCAAATATGTCTTATTAATCGTATTTTATCCGTAGGATGTGCCTGGTCTAGTTGTGGAGGATACAAGCGAATGGAAGCAAGAGGTGTAAAACTTAAGCTATTAATTTCTTATAAATTTTGTTTATCATGTGAAATACTATTAGAGCAGTCAGGCTGCATTTACTAAAGAAGTATACTTTTGCACTCGTAAATTTATATTATCTATGAACATCTATACTGGTTAGTAATGAATTACACACGTGTTATTTTGATCAATGACACTGGTATGTCTGTTCGTTGGTAGTGCTTCGACGACTTCATCTACAGGCAAGTACACAGCTAGTACATATAAAACAGTCTTGCCTCATGTGAGACATTTGCTTTTAATTCTTTGAAGTTGTTACAAATGAAAGTAACGAGTCTACTTTTGTTGGTTTTCAAGGTCATCTTAATGCTTACCTAAATATTCAGTTTTAAGAGTATAGTCCACCTTCCCAAAATATTTTTATCAACCTATTGTTATCAGTATATAAACATGCATGTAAGTATAAAATCCTGTCCTGTTAATTGCGAAAAGGTTGGCGACGGTTGCGCTGGCGAAGGATGATAGCATGAATAATTCTATGAATTTAATTAGGCTTTAAAGATCTTGGTGCTGCTATTGTGTGTATAATGATATGCTGCTTTGTTTTAGGTACAAATCGACGGATGATAAGCGGGGGCATCTGGAGAAAATCAAGATGTTATTATTTTGAACCTTTTTATGCTACGAATATTCATATCCAACACATACGATTCAATATTATTTCGGCCATTTTGGTTGCATAGATGATATTTATGTATATATATATATAGATATATATATATATATATATAGAGATATATATATATAGAGAGATAGATATATATAGATATAGAGATATATATATAGAGAGATATATATATATATATATAGATATATATATATATATATATATATATATATATATATATATATATATATATATATATATATATATATATATATCTATATTATATAAGGATAAATATATATGGATATATATATATAAGGATAAATATATATATAGGTTTCCATACATAAAAATATATAAATATATATATATGTATATATATATATATATATAATATATATATACAAATTAATATTAATATATATAAAAATATTCAGATATAAATATAATGATTTGTTGGTAGCCAGTTGGGCCACTAGTCTATGATAGCTGGTTGCCCATAACATAAAATTCCCACTTTATTTGCAGTGTTTATTCAAAATATCGTTATGTTATGTTATTATCTGCAGTAGATTGTTTGTGAGGTTGAGCACATGGTGGCCAATGAGGAGGCCCGAGATCAATTTTAAGGGTCAGGGCTCCTGAACTCCGAACCCTGGAATATCTCTATGTTGGGTGGTCATTAGATAAATACTCGCATACAAAAGTGAAAGAAAATTGAGGGAACCCTTAAAAACATCGGAGCTGTGAATAATTACGCATGCTTCAATGTTAAAAGTGGGGTTGTTCAATAAAAGCCGCGACAATACATGCAACAGGTACAAAATGTTAACACCTCTCACAGCAAACAACAAACCGCTTCATAACATAGAGAGGTACCGTTCCGCAAACTACAACCGAATGAGCCTATTAAAGTTGACGATGGGATAGGGAAATTAAAGTCAAATGCGCCGTCCGAGCAGGAAGAGGAAACGTTCATCCACCCTCCCCACAAAACGATGGCTGAACAGTCATGGCACCGCCATGCAAGACAGTAAGACATTAATTTCTGCACTCATATAATCCCCGTACAAAATCGAATAAGACCATCAGCAAACATTATGATGTTATCCGAACTTAATGAATATAAATGGCTGCAGAATGTCTTCCACCATTGCGATTATTTTATACGCACTTGCACCAAAGGATACGTAAACATTAAAAGCAGAACGAATGCGCTGTAGTTGGTTTCATAAACTTTCATGTCAAGCTGCCTCTGGTTTCAACCATACTCCTCATAAAGCTTAATATTGCCTCATAATTCATATGTATTCATGTAATCAAAATGTAATCGTTGTTTAGGCTCTGGGTGGTGAGAATTGGTACAAGATTTGCTTACACAGCACCAGATTAAATGTGGTATTATTTATATCGCAAATCACTTGAGCAAAGAAGTAACACGACTGGGTTCATATGTAAACAAGGTTCGTTAGCGCACATGCAGTAAATACATCACATAGCATCGCACATTGTGTTGCAGATTGTTTAGCCGCTGCTCTATTAGCATAGAGTGAAATCATTTGCTTCTTTGTATAGCGGGCAATATTGATTATAGGTGTTTTACTGTGTTCAGTATTTGTCGGCATACAAGACTGACGCTTAATTTTGCCTTTGTTTATATAATCAATTGCACCAATTTGTCAAGGCTGATATCTGGGATATGCAGACTAATCATGCCTTACTTTATGTTGCCATCTAAATTGATTGATGGGTGCTGTATTTTATTTAACCATATTTAGGACAGGGACTGTGTATACAAATATTTAGTAAACCCCTGCCAAGGATGTTCCAAAGAACAATAATCCAGTTAGACCTATCGATGATAGGCGTAAAACCTGGCGAGTTAGTTGACTTTTTCGAATGTGTAGGTTGCGGATGAATTCAATAGCATAAAAATATGTTTCTGAGGATGGAGATAAGGTGACTGAAAAATGGCACATGGGAATATTGGGCTGACGTCACTGCGATTGTTGAGAGCGGGAAAAATGTCTTTCAACAGAGCCTTGCCACAGACAAAACACGTCGCACAATAGGCTTATGGATAGCAGAACAGCAGGTACTCTACACCCCCGACATCAGGCGACGATACCATGAAATCAACAAAAGGACATTGGACTGTTGATCCAACGTCTCGGGGGCTCGGCGGCTGTTAAAGATATGGAGTCATCTGATTGGTCGAGGCGACTACAGCTCCAAAGTATACAGAGCATTCGTGTGGTTTTAAGAGACGCTATGACAAGACGCTATGACAATACGGCTAACAGGTGGCGTCTTCACATATTTCATCGGGCGGAAGCCTCGAGTGAGCTCTCTTAGCGAAGCTATAAACTCTTTGGGTGCGCCCCCCGGCCGGGGGGAGGGGGGGGGGTGGGTAGGCACTTAAGTGTATAGAGGTAGTATATATGTGCCGCACGACGGGGTATGTTTTTTCGGCCTTGCGAGTTGTACGACGGGTTTTGTTGGGACTCGTACTTACATGACTGCAATTTGTACGACGGTTTTTGGGGTCTTCGTTTTGTAAGACGGGGTGTGTTTTTCTCTTCCCATCTGTACAGCGGGTATGATATATATTTTGTTTCAGTAAGTCGAGATTTTCTCCAGGGATTTCCCACTTATTTTTGACAATGCAAATGCAATGAATGGTCTCTGTGTGACGCGCCGATAATCACACGCTCTACCGTGCTAGCGCGCGAAGCTGTTACTGCATGTAATCAGAAATCAGCTGATCAGATTTCGAGATTTTTCCGACACTTTTATCCTGCCTACGACGTACGACGGGTTATACATTTGCATAATACCTTGTACGACGGGGTACGCTTTTTGCCATTTTCACCTTGTACGACGGGTTATACATTCGCAAAATACCTTGTACGACGGGGTATGCTTTTGGCCATTTTCACCCTGTACGACGGAATGAAATAGAGGGCGAATGAACGAAGAAGAATGAAATATATACTAGAAGGAAAGATTGATAAAGAAACAGAAAAGAAAGAAAAGAAAAGGATAGATTAATTAAAGGAGAAAAAAAACCTGAAGAATGAAATAGAGAGCGAATGAAATGAATATGAAAGAAACATGAGAAAGAAGAAATAGCAACTGATAATGGAAATCCGTTGAGAAACACATCTTACTGTAAAAGTTGTAGATTACATAAACAAGAATAACGTTGTGAGATAAATTCTAAAATATAAATTACCTGTCACTCTGTAAGACATGGAAATTTCTTCTGAACAGGAATCCATTTCACCCTTCTTCCGGTTTCACCCTTCAACCGCGTAGAAATCTTGTTCAGATAACAAAATCCAACACCGAGCACATCGTTATTCCATGCTATTCTTGATCATAAGCTTCATATTTTGTGTGTCTCCTGTAGAGTCACCTTAGTCATCCACCGACAAGCGAATACGTAGTTGGCACACCTGATGGCGCAGGTTGGAATCTACTAACGTTCAGCTTAGCATTGATTGCTACCAGTGTTGATCGATAACCGTTCGATCGAAATAAATAGTTCAAGTGGTTCCATGGTCTAAGAACCCTTGCCACGCTTGTTTTTCTCGATCAGTGCCGTATGTGTGTTTGTTAACTTGATCAGTGTCACTTGTGTGTTTAGTAACTTGGCGAAAGCTTTCGCCAAGTTATCTTAATCAGTTCGGTTTGTGGGTTTGTTTGTATTTGTAAACTTTTTTGGGGCTTGCGATACAGGTCGCAATTTTAAAAACAATTTCGAATTATTCTTTTTAAAGATCGGCAACAATGTTGCGCAGAACCCAGGCTCTTTTTGTTGACCTGAACCTTAAACTAAGGTCAAGGTTATTGAATATGTGAAAAAATAAAATCCGGGGATTATTGTTCGATCTTTACGAGATTAAGCTTAATTCAAACTTTTGTCGGATACATCTTGTGATAACAAATTTAAGGTTTTCCCAAGCGTCTGAGGTAGAAAAATCGTGGTATCAGTCCAAATTTTAAAAAAATTAACACAAAATCGCCTACCAAATCATCAATAACCGTCCGATGGCAACAACAATTTTGTCGAAGGCTCTCAGTGACATGGTTAGTTGCATCGTAGGATTTCATGGACTGATGATCATTCTTCATTCATTGGTAAGTCCGCAAATAATTACGCATTCAGATGTTATTACTTAAGGGCCGCGTGATTTCGAGCTGGAGATGTCTAATTATGTCCCACTCTCAACAGCCTGAGTCTGTGCCGTACGAGATTGACTCTCAGGGCTAGAATTTAGCCAGATTCTTCACCGGCCAGACGGACCGGTAACCTTGAAATTCTACCGGCCCTACAAATTTGCTACCGGCCCGACATTTTCAGTTATAAATAATGGTAAAAAAAAAAACGGGAACGTGTTTTTATTGTTTTTTTAATATTTTATTCTATTATTAAATGCAATATTTAAATCAATATTAACAAACTTGTCAAAACATACAAAAAGCAGGCATTTATTCAATTAAGTCAACTGCATAATTTTCCAAACACACACACATACTCCTTTTCCTCCTCCTCCTCCTCCTCCGCCTCCTCCTCCTCCTCCTCCTCATCATCATCATCATCATGATCATCATCATCATGATCATCATCATCATCATCATCATCATCATCATCATCATCATCACTTCTTATACCTAGTATGCGTCCTTTCAATCCTGAACTATGCCACAGTTCAATGGCTTCGTCTGGAGAGAGCATCATTGATGGATGTAGAGCTAAGACATGATCTCCAGTCTGTTTTCACCTTCTCTGACGGCAAACTATCTTCAAGCAGTACAGAAAATCACGCCCTTCTCGCTGTCATGCGAAAGCCATTAGCGTTTTTCTCCTCTTTCATTAATTAACCTGGCAGGATTCCAGCGTCTGAAGCGGTTCTCTTTTTCATACAGTGCTCTCTGAGCTTTTTCGTCCTCTTTAAATTTGCGTTTCTTAGGCGACGGAGGTTTAGAACCGTGAACATAACGCCACATCGACATCTTCAGAAATTGTGTTCTGTTAGTTATTGTTTGTTTGTTTGTCGGAATTTAAGTCGTTTATGATTTCATTGACCTTCTATGACTACTCTGTTAGTTGAAAAAATTGCATGCCGTTATAAAGGCTTGCTTACCGACGGCTTGGAAGTCAACTCGCAAAAAACGCTTAAAGAAAACATGCCACGTGCGTCATTCAACTGTTGGTAGGGCAATCGTTAAATGCAATTAGAATGCACTGCAATAACGAAGCAGACGCGGGAGCAAAGTCACGAGGAGCGCGCGAAGAAAACATCGCGCGCGTATGGGTGATGTTACGTCTTTCCGTCGCGTCACTTACATATGTTACTAGCGCATTAAGTTTGTTTTGTTGTGGTTATACGATTCTAAATAATCAGTGCAAATGTTCTTGTATGCGTGAATCCAGCTTTTCTGCATCATCTGGCTTTTTCTCAATTCTTATGAATACCATTCACAGATGATATATGGTAAATCAGATGAACGAATTCAAATAAAAAATGCCTTTATGCGATGGAAAAGCGGTAACATAAAATTTGTCAACAGGCAGGAAATGGGGAGTCTGGTTGATTCGTTGTTGCCAAGTAACCGTTCGACTTATTCAGGCCAGTAGGCGCATGTTGTATTTAAATATGAGAAACCCGGCTGCCATTAGATACTTTGGGAGGGAGTGGGGTGAGCTATTGTCCATGATAGCAGCTTTCTTATATCATGTGTTTGTCGGGTTTATGGTTCAATCGACGCTGAATCACGCGAGCCCCGCCGCAAGCAACTATTGTTTCTAAATCAGTGTTCATACTGGTATCTCTTCGAAATTACTATTGAAACTATGCCTTATCACTCAATGTAAGCGAGTTTCGGAATACTCATTTCACAAGTGTCTTCAGCGCTGACAAGAGGTTACCTAAACGGGCCCGGGTCCCACTGAGTAAGCACGCAACCAGACCAACCAAGGGAGCATACATTAAGCCTTTTGGAATATTTCTGTACACAAAATTTATATATTGCATTCATAAAGGCAAGGAAGTCACCAACTCTTCAGTTTCCGTTAAATTATGAACCAAAACCCCCTAATATATATATATATATATATAGAGATATAGAGATATATATATATATATATAGATGAGAGAGATATATATAGATATATAGATATAGAGATAGATATATATATATATATAGAGATATATATATATATATATATATATATATATTTATATAGATATATATATAGATATATATATATATATATATATATATATATATATATATATATATATATATATATATATATATATATATATATATATATATATATATATATATATATATATGTTAGTCATGTTGTGTCTGTCACTTGACCTTTACCTTGGTTAGTGGATATGTTGGGCACTCCCATGTGCATACAGAGAGATCGTATATGCATATAGGAGCGCTCATGATTTCCACTTATCAACCTTATGATAGGACCCCGGTGGGTTTAACCGGTGCTTCGAGCTGATCATGTTGCCTGTAACTCCGCTGTCAATAGTGAACCGTGCTGTATGGCCGTCAATATCATACGTAATCAACGCTCTTTGGTGGTAAGGTGAACATAACGCCACATCGTACGGCCTACAAGAAATCATCCCCAGTACGAAGTTGTGGTCACATGCCTTAGGGCCGTACGGGGCTGTGGCCTGTAGGAAGTCCATAAGAAATCACCGCTGTCAGACATTGTGGTCACATGCTAACCGTTGGTCTGCGGGCCTTTTT
>CM067353.1:58165576-58320007 GCA_034190875.2 Urechis unicinctus | reverse complement strand
TTCGGCTGGAATTGGGGCTACCATCTTCGATTTAAATCGGTCATTTACACCCTGTTTTAGAAGGAGGAGGATAAAAATACATATGAGTGCGGCCAGAAGCGTCGCGACGTTCGTTTCAATGATGTTTTGGAAGATTTCAATATAGGTCTTTGGTAAAGAGAAAGTTCCTGCTGGGCGTTCAAACTCCAAACCAAAGATGGCAGAAAGCTGGCTAGTTATAATTTGACAAGCTGCACCAGTCATTAAGGCCTGGTTGAAGGTCATAGACATGAAGGTGGCAATGACATCAAGTCTAAACAGTCACATGGCCATAGTACCGACAGAAATATGTCTCGATGTTCCAAAGAGGAAATAAAGCCACACCGGGAAAATGGAAGCGTAGAGACCATAAATTGGTTAAAGATTTGACTTCATTTTTCGCACAAATTTCGCTTTCCGTGGTTCGCGGGGACCTTCTTGTGTACCGTATTTTTCCACGAATGTCTTCTGGGTGTAAGCCAATCTGCTGGTGTTGATGTGGACGGAGGTGAAGACGTTCTCATACTCGATGTTCGTCTCAATCAAAAAAGAACTGTGATCATCATCAGTGCAATAACGCAGGTCCTGAAACAGGCAAACCGAGAGTTCAATGTGCATTTTATCAAAAATCACGAATTTCTGTTTTGAAAAAAAAACTCCGTTGACCGATTCCCTACTTCTGTTGGCAAAGATATCAGTTAAATCGAGTCGAATCGCTGGCCCCGGCTATTTTTTGCGACCTAATCACAGTCCAATTACTTATTTTTGAAGGGATTTTTGGAGACCAAATATGGCACATGACAGACGCTACAATGCATCTTCAGCTGAAAAAGGGGCATAGTTTGAGCGATAAAACCAGAATATATTGGAGATGCACATGCGTAGTTACTGGTCTAGGTCGCCATAGGTAAGATAAGGTAAGTTAAGGGTTTAACGCCACACCATCACTGATTTATTATATGGTGCCACAGTTGGGATACATATTAAGATACGAGATTGGCCTCTTTCCGATTGACTGGACCATGTCTTATATGTTTTCTCGCTTATACTGCACTCCTTCGTTATGGTTTTCGTTACTGCTTGTTGTTGCTGGAGTGGGGAGTAGCCAAAGAAATAACAAGAGTCCAGGAGTTCTTGTTGTTTATTGAAGTTTAACAATGTAGCTTTGCTGGGATCTCTGTCAGAATTTTATAACTAGATTATTCTCGTCTCCTGGCTAGGATAATTCTCCTCTCTTGGCTATATTAACCCACCCAACCAATGTGTGTCCCTCCTTGAACCGCTCGATCAGCTGATACCTCATTGGTTCAGGTAAAGCTGACCCATTTCACACAGGTTTCGACCTAATGGGTCCACATCGGGCGTGGATTCACAAAGTCATTGACCAATGGGATTGGTACCGGCCAGGACTACTTATCAGGGTCACACCTCACCATATGGGCGGAGGGTGACCCGGCCAGTCGATGTCCTTGCGCATGGGCAAGTGCGCAACCTGGGATTCGCGATGTTGTGTTAGCGTATCACGTTATGCGTAGGTTATCGCATGGTCACGTGGGTGATATGGGGAACAACTTCACTTGAGATGGTTCCTCACAGAGCACTGCTGCTCTAACATGGTAACACTACGGAGGTTCTTAATATCACGCACACTCTACAAGCCTTTTGCTTGCCAGTCGCTAATCTGGTTGCGTAGCGCTCATCGGGAAGTCACGGTATTATCCCATCTCCCCGGAATCATGCTGAGGCGCAAAATTGTAACACCTGCCGAGCTGTGTCAACTGCGCTACAGTGTTGCTAACATCAAACAACGGCGAAGTCGGCGGAGCTCTGATTACGGGAGTTAGGAAATTTCTGCAAGTCTCACACTACAAATTATCGAAGCATGGCGTCGAAAAAAGATAAATCTCCCAGATCTCCTATAGTTTAAACCATCATGACAGGCAGCTGAGGCCGAATGGGGGATTAAGGGACTAACTCTCATATTTACAGGTCCCAGGCAGATACCTTACATAACATAGGTTCAGGCTAATTATCATAATTAGGAGACAGCGTCGTGCTTGATTATCGCGTGTAGGTGCCATAGCGATAAGTATGTTATCGAATGGTCACGCGGATGATATGGGGAAAGACCGCGTCCTCGTATTCTTTCCCCATATCACCCACGTGACCATGCGATAACTAACACGTAGCGTTAACCATGTGTGCCATGAAGAATGTTGACCATTCATGTTTGTTTATGTTAGTTAGACGCGTGCTGCTTGTTATCATCCGTAATTGGTCAAGGCGGGGTCGAATCGCTTGCGCTCCATTACATATTGCAGTGATGTTATGTTAGCGTAGCACGTTATTTTAGCGTAGCGTTTTGAGTTATATCGTTGATTACCTTGAGGTAAATCATCACTCATGGATAAGTACGGTACTCTGACCTTACAACAAGTGAAAATAAAGCTGAAGACGCTGAACCTGAAGCTCATAGAAACTCAACGCCAAGAGGTGAGGGACAAAACTCTGGGACAAGCTAGTAATAAAACTTGGCATGTGGAAAGATACTAGAGACTGTAGTCCTCCTAGTTTGTCAGGCTATGCAAAGCCACAATCAAAACGGACATGGTCACTGACCCGCGTCAATCAGATTCGTGTCAAAGCCATAAACCATCATTCTCCATAGCGAGGCTGGTCGTTTCTAAGTGAAGGTAGCTGGCGTTACGGTGAGTGATAAACCATGGCATCCATAATGAGCCTGTGACTGTTAGGAAATATGCCGGTTTGATTGGGGCCGAAGTCGAACCATATCGGATTGTTATGTCCCAAACTCACCCTGCCTAGCATGCTCACCATATGGTGTTGTGTCTGATGACCTGATAGTTGAGGTCAAGTGCCCCATCAGTACCAGGGACAAGCCTGTCACTCCCGTCTCGGTGCCATACCTGCTCAGTGTGAACATTCAGCTGACCTTCATCAGCCAACATGACTACTTTTACCAGATTCAGGGCCAGTTGCTTTGTGCAAACAGTTGACTTTGTTCCAGTGACACGTGACAATGACTTTATTTCTGCTATGGTTGCTAAGTTAGAGGCTTTTTTTTCAGGGACTCCTTCAAAGATGCTGGGCTCGATTCCATGTATTTTCAACATTTCTGTTACTGAGTTTGTGTAGTCTTGTGCATTGATTTATTTTTTCTATAGATAATTGTTCACCTGTACCATTATTACATTGATACCTGACAAGGACTTCTGGTCGAGCTTTGGACCGCATTGCTCTGTGCTGCCACCTCTCGGACAAAACGGCAACGCGGTCTCTCATTGGGAGGTGACCATTTAATGCTGTGACCCCCCCCCCCCCCGATGGGTGTGACACAGCTCTATTAAAAAAATGTTACATTGAAAAGAGTCCACTATACATAGGTGTCGTCATACGCAGGTGTTATTATAGAAATACCCAAGTGGCAACTTAGTTAGAGCCTATGTGTCTGTTTAGAGTATTATCACCCCACACACCCCCCCCCCCCCCACACACACACACATTAACATACACACAAACGTACCCATGCACGTGTACAATCATAAGCACACCATATACTCGCACCCACGCTCACAAGGACTCTAACCCAAGGCACACCGAAATTTTGATGCCTTAACAACAACCTCCATTTTCGGCCCGTCGGTACAAGCAAACTTTTCCTCATTCAGTCCCGCATGTTTGGTGCCCCTTATTCCAAAATGACACTTCATCTTGTCCATAAGTCCCACTCCAATGTAGAGCGGTCGTCAACAGAGGCCCCTTTTGTTACATAATCCAATCAGTGATAAATACAGGAAAATACCAACATGTTTATATATACGCGCAAGCTGCACTAAGCCACTCGAAATAGCCTACAACGCCCTACATCCATTCCCCCATACATACATACTCACACATACTTACGACATACACACATGTCAAGAGGCGACTCACACACAAGAGAGAACCCACACGCCAAAACGGACCAGACACGCCAAGAAAATCAAGAACAAGAGGAATTCCTCAGAAAGTAGCGACCAGCATCGAACTACAACAACCCAAGACACTCCAGTCACAGTATCAATGAATTTTGCACACGATTCCTATTTCGATGCGCAATACAGCATCGACAAGGACAATAATGTGACAGAGTAGCCCACATCCTACTGTACAGTCGAGTAATACACAATATTCTGACATATATTCAGAGGGTCTGGTGATCAAGCCTGTATGTACAATCCCTATTTTACGCAGTTGAAAATTATCCAAATATCAAATGAGATAGGGCAACACTACATGAAGCTCATTATATGGTGTGGCACAAGATGAAAACTCTAGCCAAATGAAACCCAATTGCGCCTGCGTCAAATCCATTGGCTGAATATGTATATCAACCACCAAACAAGCGTGTATTTGGTAAAAAGGCTGGAATAATGGCGACGGTTGGTCAGAGCTAGAAAGTTACAAGGACCGTTGAAACCACGCACCTGACCAAGCTGATAAATGAATGACACACTATCAGAACATGGCACTGCATATGTATGAGTACCAGCCACTAACCTACGCACATCGTGTGAATCACTCAACACATCACTTTTCATACAAATAGATAATGAGGACCGGCATAGTAATTCGCTCAAGAAAAAGTCCATTACAATATGACAAGTTAAGAATACCATAAAGTAGGCCATATGAAACGTTGCTGCGATTATCAGACGCCTGTGGTTGTTGTTCTAGGTAACGACATTATCAAAAGCAGAAATAGCAAATATTTGAAGCTTTCGAGAGACATATTTAAGAAAATCATTGACCATTGTTTCTGCCATTATGTAGCCGCGCACGACGGTAATATAAATATTTTGCGATAAGTGTTGGTTATCGCATGGTCACGTGGGTGATATGGGGAAAGAACACGAGGATGCTCCGCGTCCGAGTGTCTTACCCCATATCATCCGCGTGACCATGCGATAACATACTTATCGCGATGGCACCTACACGCGATAATCAAGCACGACGCTGTCTCCTAATAATGATAATTAGCGTGAACCTATGCTATGTAAGGTATCTGTCTGGGACCTGTTAATATGAGAAATATTCCCTTAATCCCCCACTCGGCCTCAGCTTTCTGTCATGAAGGTTTCAACTATAGGAGATCCCGGATATTTATCTTTTTTCGACGCCAGTGATTTTGAGATGGATTTTAGTGTTCCTGAGTAGAATATGCTTCGATTTTGCTGTGTGAGACTTGCAGAACCTTCCCAACTTCGGCAATCAGTGCTCCGCCGACTTCGTCGTTGTTTGATGCTAGCAACACTGTAGCGCAGTAGACACGGCTCGGTAGGTGTTACAATTTCGCGCCTCAGCATGATTAGGGGAGATGGGATAATAATAATAATAATAATAATGGCCGACTCGTGACATTACAACGAAATCAATTGCTAAGGGTTTTTACGAGAGAGTCATCTGTGTCTATGGTGCACCCAAGCGACTTCTCTCCGATAATTGATCCGCTTTCATTAGCTCCCTATTCCAGGAATTATGCTCCCTTTTCAAAATCAAACAAAGTTTCAGTTAGGCGTACCATGCTCAAAGTCAAGGTCAAACGGAACGTTGTCAGCGCTCCATTTTAAACGTTCTAAGGAATTATGTCAGTCCTAAGCAAACAGACTGGGACCAGCACCTAATGCCATTAGTATTTGCGCTCAACGCTTCTGACAATCAACCACTTGGAAATTCAAGTTATATGTTAGTAATCGGCAGAATGCCCGTGTTACCAGCGGAGATGGATCTTCCAGATCCCCTAAAATCCCCCAACACATACAAGTACCACATTGTCGAAATGCTTCAAACACAAGCGGAAATTTCCAAATTTGCCGAACAGCACCTAGTCGAGCAGCAAGCCAAAATGAAAGAGCAATATGGCAAAACGACCAAAAACAACCCCATCGAAGCCGGTGACGCAGTATACGTTTACAAACCAAAAATTCGAGTACGTAAAACGAAAAAGAAATTGCAGAAAAAATTTCATGGGCCTTTCCTCGTTGTCGGATATGCAACCCCCACCACGGTTAAATTAAAACGCCTATCAGACGGGAAGCACTTGGACAAGACAGTCAATGTTATGCGTCTGAAGAAGGGACACATAAGGGCAAAGACCAACAAATGGGATCCTTGAATATTGAGGATCTATCGGAAGAGGATCTTCCCAGCGACAGCTTTAATCGAGCTGCAACAGATAATGACGATTCGGACTCGGACGTGCCTGACAATGCGCCCCACAGAGCAGGGCTACGTCCTAGAGTCGATCGAACTGCTGACAGATTCGCTACCCCCAGCGTTGTCCACATGACCCCTTCAACACCCTCCATGGCTAATACACCAAGCCTTCTTCCCCGAAGGCGTACATGCAAACAATCATTCGACAACACGTGCAGATGCTCCATCCCAAGAAAATATTCCACCAACAACCGCCTTAACCAAAACTTCCCACAAGCCACAAATCGTACGTAAAGATGGGAAGACACATGATGTAGTAAAATTGATCGGATCAAAGGTTCTTCGATTTTCAAATAAAGTAAAGTATAACATCATGTTTGCCGGCGGACAATCTGAGTGGATTTTTGAGGACAAACTCAACAGCGCCACCAAGTCTCTGGCGCGAAAAATGCACATTACCGATTTATGACAACATTACCAATTTATGACAACATTTACCGATTTGTGACACTATTTACCAATATATGCACCATCTACCGATTAATATTTAACTATCATCATTTATTCATTTTCAGATTATTCATCTTCCAATTTATGTTTAACTTTTCATTGTCAGAGTGTTTTTTCTTTTCAGAAATTATTCCCATTAATGTCATGTTATTATTTGTATTACCTATGTACGATTTACCCCAAAACAGGACGTCTACATTCGTAAGTATATTCCTTTTGTACCGTTATTTTACATACCATATATATATATATATATATATATATATATATATATATATATACATCGTCTATTATTCCAATCAGACAACATTTACCTGCCATTAACCCATGGCATTGACACTTTGTTTGTTTCACCCGCATTTCAAACCGTCTGCAACGAACCGTTGATAATTTTAATTGCAATTCGAGACAACTGACACAGACTTAAATGTTAGGATAACAATCCCTCGCCAATTAAACCTACATACACTTGAAAATGGATAAATTGGATTCAAATTCTAATGTTAGCGATAACAGTCCTTTGCCAATTAAGTCTACATACGCTTTCAAACGGCTTATTTGGACTCCTGTTCAACCACTCCAATTAAAGATCTTCTCTAGACATCTAATTACGACCCTGTATACAAACACTGGGCTATCGAAGTTTACTAAGCCGCTTAAATTACCATCGCCCCTGACATCCATCCACACATGTAAGCTCATTGATCAGATGGTCCACTTATCAACAATCACAGGCTCTATGCAATTACATCAAAGCTACTTCAATATCAATGCGGGCCTAGTAATTAAACACATCACCGCTACAAAGGTAATTATCTCAACGGACGCTTGTCTCGATCCTATACGCTATCACACGAAACCAACACCAACTGTAAGTATACGGTTAAGTTATTAGAAGCCTTTTACATTGTCTTCTTCCAACAGCGCAAATAAGGCACTATGATATTATCAATTATGTTCAACAATTTTTTTACCTCTAAGTTGCAGATTATAAGATAAAATCTGGCTATAAGTAACGCCGACTACACTATTATCGCACCGTCTTACATATCATGTGGACACGCGTACAATTAGTGAACCTTCGTGATACACATTACCCATAACGCAATCTTATATTATTATTAAGTATATGCGGGGTATCATTTCATGAAGGAATCTGTAGCTTAAGAGAAGACGTGCATATTCATCAAAACAATTAACGGAGAAGTATTTTGTATCATTTAATTCTCAACGCATATGTGAGATGTTTATTTATTTCCTCCGGCACATACAACAAATACAATTAGAGTGTCACACCGTTGTTCTTCCGTACTTACATGTTATACGGTGTCGTGTGCGATATGTGTTAATGAATTATTTCAGGTGGACACGCGTACAATTAGTGAACCTTCGTGATACACATTACCCATAACGCAATCTTATATTATTATTAAGTATATGCGGGATATCATTTCATGAAGGAATCTGTAGCTTAAGAGAAGACGTGCATATTCATCAAAACAATTAACGGAGAAGTATTTTGTATCATTTAATTCTCAACGCATATGTGAGATGTTTATTTATTTCCTCCGGCACTACAACAAATACAATTAGAGTGTCACACCGTTGTTCTTTCGTACTTACATGTTATACGGTGATCGTGTGCGATATGTGTTAATAAATTATTTCAGGTGCAATTATTCTCAGCATCATGCACCCCGAGAAGCGCACCATAGATACTCTTCTGGACGTCCCCTTCCCACCAACCACCGAGTCAGGCTCAGGAGGGCTCTACTGGGATCCTTAAGGAAACTGTCCAGAGGACTCTTTAATATGACCGCGGTGGACGACGTTCGAAAGGTAACAATTCTACTAAATCGCGTTATTAAACGTTAAATGCACAGATATCGACCATCGACGCGCAATTTTCACTAATACAGTTCTAGTACCACAACCCACACAACCGCCTCCGTACGTAAATTCGGAATTATCCACGCCAAAATCTCGCCAACCCCCACGTCGCTCAGATTCGCCACCACGCTCGACAAACAACACGCTCCATCTCGAGCCACTTATTAACTCTTTGCCACGCATTCAATCTCCCTACACAAAATAACAATAAATCATTTTTAAATATATCTCCACTGAACACATTGATGTCATGATATTACATACTAGTTGCTCACGCACATTAACCACACTGAGCACTCATGCTTCTCGTTTTTGTATAATTCACTTTACATATTATCAAGGCACACTGATCGCTGCCGTAAGTTCATTTGTTCCCAGGTAAATTTACACTAGCCCGGGTCAACCTCCGCCCTTAAGACGGGGGTGTGACCCTGATAAGTAGACTTGGCTGGTACCTTTTCCCATTGGCCATTGGCCAATGACCCTTCGAGGTTGTAGGACCGGCTATACCTGGACCAATGGGAGGCCAGCTGTGGGTGTGGTTCCGAGCGTAATCCAATGCCGGAGCCCTATATAAAATAGTTGGCCTCGCCGAAATTCAGAGAGAAATACCTAGCGAAGAGACGAAGTATCTGAATAAGATTCTGACCCGAGATTCCAGAGACAAGCTAATAAGCCAAACTCAAAATAAACCTCAAGGAACTCAACTCCTGAACTCTTTCTCTGGTTAGTGTCCCCACTCAAGCAACTACAAAGCGGCAACAATATTCCTATATACGAAGGAGTGCGCATAAGTTTAAATAACCAAGAAATATAAGTATAAGACAACGAAGGAATGAGGAAAGGTTGACAGTCTGGGTTGGGGCAGGAGATTATCCTTATTCATAATGCGCCATGGTGATGTCGGAGTAGAAAAGTCAATTCCACATCCCGCCAGAGTCATGTCCGATCATCTTCATTCTAGTCCAGAGGCAAAAGGTCTAACCAAACTTATATTGTTATTGGACAGTATGGCCACCAAGCCATGGAAGCTGGTGGCGTGAAGAATTATTTGGTGGCCCATATTGGTCATTAAGCTAGGCACTGGGATCCCATTTACATATGTTGGATGAGATAGGATGCATGGGTGGTGTGATTGAGGGGTAGGGGGGGGGGGGAAGCTTCCCTGTATAGTTTTCATTTAACACCACCCCCAGTAAATCACCAAGTGTCGCAAATAGGAAAGTTGAATGCAGTCCAAAATCATGTACAATTCAAGTAAGTGTGTTGTGGTGTATTCAAACAATGTTGTGATATCTCTCATCTGTAGTTAATGAAGAATTATTTCGTCGTTTACAGATTATACTTTAATATAACGCCTCGGCCAAACAATTGTTTGTGTGGTCATATACGAATATTTGAATTGCAATCATATTTCAGGTTATAACATTGACTGCTATAAAATTATATTTTATGACAGGATAAATGCATCTTGGCTATTTGAGCCGCACATAATATTCACAAAAGATTTTCACAATAAATTCTTTAAGTTTTATTTAGTTCAATAGTTGCAATAACTGACCAGCAAAATAATTAATCAGCAAAATAATAAATACATTTTTATACCAACATAAGAATAAATTTACATGATCATCAACATTCTGAAATACAATTGTAAATATTCATTCGTCAGCATAATATGTTCAAACAAACAACAATTATCGTGTTTACTTCATATAGAGGATTAAAGGATGCTACATTTCATGTGATTACTTACACAAGTTACTGGTATAAATTGGAAAATGATGATGATGGATCTTTGCATACTTAAAGTCAGTTCTTTGAGTAATTTTACGAAATATCATGCACCATTTAAAACCAATGTAGCATCTTGATATCATCTAGTCATATCTAAAGTATGTAAGAAGTAGCAGAGCTTCAATGCCTATTGACCTATTGTTTTCAGATCAAGATCGCACATCATATTTAAGATAGCCCAGCTCATTTCTTCTCCACGAAACATGAATTCCATGAATTCCTATGGCATTAGTCTATTGTTTTTGTTTAATTAGTTTTCATGACATTAGTTAAATACTTTCAAAATTAATAATTAAATTAGCTACAATAGGATATTTCACCATTTCACAATTGTCATGTATAGGCTCATTGCTTTTTCCCATGTGGTTTTGGTGCGGAGTAATACTGTGAAAATGTAATTAATGTCATAACGGCTAAATTGATTCTATATTTTAATACTTTCCATTTTATTGTATTTTATGACAGGAAGTAGAGTTGCTTATTGGGTTTATTAAGTTTCAACAATGAAGCTCCTTGGGATCTCGGTCTGAATCTTCTCTCTAACTAGATCATCTCCCTTACTTCATATCCGTGGACTAGTTATTAAGTCCCCGGGAGATTCCCCAGAGGTCTTTGACAAACCCACGCTATAGGACCACGGCCTCTCGCCTAACGACCCCCCATAAGGCAGTGGACTCGTTAGCCATTAACCAGTGGTGTAAACGCGGGCCATATCGTGCTGATGAATGGGGAGACTGGGGGAACTTTAGCTAGATATAGTATTATAACAGAGGTACATGTTCAACTTTTGGCCATGGGCTCAATGGGGCCCGTATAGGTCCGAAAATCTTCATAAAATTCGTACGGGCCCTGCACTGAACTGTACGACACGCCGTGCGGGTCCGCACGGACTCATGGTATTGGCCCGTATACAGCCCTTAAGTCTCACGTGACTTAGTCATTAGTCATGACATTAGCAAAGATCCCGATATTTCGGGCTCTGAGATAACTGCATAAATACAGCAAATAACTGGTCTACCTTTCAGTAGATTTGGCATGGTGTTGATAGGATAAATTCACATAGGAGCTTTTTCAATGATGTCTCGTGTAATGTTGGTTATATCCTTTGACTGAAATTATTTCTCTATTATCTACGTATGTGCTTGTCATTGACATTTTGAACTTCTAATCTATAAAATATCAGCTGTGTTTTCACAATCTGAACGAATGCGGATCAGTGTGCCTCCAAGAAGATCTGCCACAAGGTCAATCATCCCTCGCCGGGCCGATGCGCCCTCGGAACGATGCGTCCCCGGGACGATGCGCCCCCAAGCGCTGCCATTCCGGACGGCCATGGCCCGAGTGGATGAAGCTCTCCTGCGCCTGCCAAAAGACTACTGTTTAATTCGTGCTATTCCTGACCTCAAATATTATAGTTTGGGGGTTTGCATATAATGAAATAGAGGGTGAATGAACTGAAAAAGAATAAAATAGAGGGGAAAGAACGAAAGAGAATGAAACAGAAGGAAAGAAAAAAGATAAGATGATAAAACAAAAGGATAGATAAATTAAAGGAGAGAAAAAATTGGAAGAATGAAATGGAGAATGGAGAACGAATGAAATGAAGAAGAAATAAACATGGGAAAGAAAAATTGGAAATGATGAAGGAAATCCGTTGAAAAAAAACATCTTACTGTAAAAGTAGGCGTATATATACCAAAAAAAACGTGATGAAAAATATAAATTACCTGTCACTCTGTAAGACATGAATCTTTCTTCTGAACAGGAACCCATTTCACCCTTTATCCTATTTCAACAGGTAAGCGATCACGTAGATTGATGAAATCTTGTTCCGATAAAACCAAATCCAAAACCGAGCACTCCGTTATTCAATGCTATTCTTGATGATAAGCTTCATTTTTTGCGTGTCTCCTGTAATGTCGACTTAGTAATCCGCCGACAAGCTAATGTGTCGTTGACACACCTGCTGGCGCATAAACGAAACTACTGAAGTTCAACTTAGCATTCATTGCTATCGGTGTTGACCAATATCCGTTCGATCGTAACGTACACAGTGTGCTGAAGTGGTTCCATGGTCATAAAAACCTTACCACACTAAGAATCTTACATCAATCGGTTGCCTACCAGAAGCTGTTTAAAGCGTCGTTTACGGTAAGAGTTTTCATGACCTGCATTATATGGGTAGTTTTCTGCCTGGTTAACTTGGCGAATGCTAGTTGTCTATCTTTCTTCCATACAAACCAACACCTAAACACAGTTCAAGCCAAAGTTGGCAACAAAAGGCTTGGCAAAGTCGGACAAATCACTGGCTTTTGTTCAATAGATATTTAAATTCTATAATTTCACTTTTCGCTGGTGGTGTATTCGGTAGCTCTGTAGCCCATAATTAACAATAAAAGCATCAATTAATCAATACGCGCACAATATTAAGTTTTGTCAAGACGTACTGCGTCGTGAAATTGTCTCTCTATGACGGAATTCTTTATCTGCATCTCTTTATTTATCACTTATAAGTTCGCCATGATGATTGGAAGGGATATTAAGGCTCTATAACGATGGAAAATCAAGTAAACCATCAGCTCACTAATATTCACAACGCTTGACAGGTGGTTGTTTTCACCGAAGGTCCGTCGCTACAGGGTTAATTCCGGCGGACGTCTATAGCTTCCTCGATAAGCTGCATAGAATGTAATTATGAAGTTTGTCAACCTGTCTATATCGAGACCGCTAAAATTAAAGTTAAAAACCAGCCCAGATTGAGTCAGAAAGATGAGATAACATGAGAGCATTCTTATTGAGTGTAAAGAACAGGGTAGTGATGTACGTAACTGTTACCTCAATTGACCAAGAAATTATTTTTGTAGTGAGATGAGTATACTTTCAGATCAATAAAATTTTAAAAAAATACTTAAGTGGTATGGATATTAGGCAAGGCACTCGTCCCTGGTGTTTTGATGATCTGATGCCACCTTAGGGGCGAGGGTCCGTATGGCAGAATCTTGAGGGATACAAGCAAATTTGCTTCTTTCTCGGAATGCAGACAAGGGACAGTTTAAAAAACATAGATTTTCATAAATGTCTTACCATCAATCTTGCCTAGAATGCAACAACAGTCATACTCCTTAATCAACAGAATCAACGAAATCCACCACAATTTTAAAATTGTTGTCCGCGCGGATCGAAAGCGTGAGCGATATCACAGCGAATTAACTCAATTATGTTGCATTGCCTATATCGATATGTGAGTACTTTGATTTTGAATAATAATGTGATGCGTGGGCTTCTCGTTTTGATTATTCGGATGTTTCCGGACACAAACGAGCACACGCGAGCATTGACCAATCAGCGGTTTCAATACCCAGTATGCGATTTGTCGGCCATGACACCTGGTGCCGAAGGCCCACCGGAAATCGGTGGTCTACAAAATCAAAACATTGGTGTGTAATGGCTTCTCCCCGGCGGAGCGTTTTTGCGCTTCGTGAGATTCAGCTCGCCAATTGCGATATATCACCCGAAAATGCCGTGCGATGTAGTTCAGAGATGACAGAAAGTACTAGAGCCTCATTTAGTTCATATACTGTGCATTATTTGGGAGAAATACGACTGAAAGTTGAAGAATCAAAGCAGGAGCTTGCGACTTAGGCCTTATGGGCTTCCCAAAAACCCCACACTCACAGGTATGGAGTTATTATACAGATATGTATCTTCTATTTTGTGTTTTTTTTAGACCCAATGTTATTTGCATTGATTTTATTTTGTTATACTGCAATATGCGTATGATTAACTCGGTTATGAAATCAATTGCTAATCAACATTTTGTAATCTTGGGTGGTGATTTATCCAAATTAATCAAATAATTGGGACATTGTGTCACATTTGGTGTTGCTCTTGCCCTTGATTTTTGTTGTGGTCAATGTATTTATTTTTAAAAATTGTATTATCCTGAAGACACATTTGTTCCAGAAATTGAAAACCCAGCAACTTGCCAAACAGCGTCTGGACTGTCTTCTTCAGCTTGATGGTGAAGCCTCACTTCCCCATCCACAAAGTCTAACAAACTGGTCATCTGACCCAAAGTTGGTCCACAATTTCAGTATTGATTGACACACCAGGTAATTTTTTGTTTAGTTGCTTTTGATTTCTTATCAGTCATACTTGCTTAGAAATGTTTGTTCATATTTCAACACTACTTACTATTAACCTGTAGTATGAAGTGGCCCTTTAATTCACTTACACTGCTAATGAATTATTGCTTCAGTCATTTACAACAAGGATTCTTTGGGTGCATTCAAGGCCTTGGATGCATACAACTATGTTTACTGTGGCTGGGTAGACCAGCTTCGTGTTCACATGACGGCAAGCAAGTTTGTGTTTGTGGCAACTAGCCCAAAAGACCAACGTCAGGTTCTATTTATCACCTTGTAGTGGCAACAGCTGTCCGTCCATCTCAGCACACCACAATCGCCCCGTAATATGTGTGGGCCCTCGTTCACCAAGAAGGATGGGTCAAGGGAGCAAGGTGCTGCTACATGGCTGGGCTTGGGGAAGCAAGCAGTCATGTTGTTCATGATGCTGGCTGTGATTGACCTTGGCCTCAACAAAGCGGACACATGCACAGATATTCCTGCCCAATAGAATAAAGGCCTTCAGGTAAGTGTATTTTTAAAAAGTACATAGTTACCACATTCGTGTGACGTGGACATCATGCCAATGGGCAATGACTGTCATTAATATATATATAAATTACTTTTATGATTCATAGTTATTCATTTGTTGTTTGTCCCTTTAGAACAGATCTTGTCCCCATGAAGCTGCAGAATATCGGCTTCTCAATGCCCCAGTATGGGAAGCGGCATGTGCGTAACAAGCAACCTAAAGAGATGAAGAATCCCTCTGGGATATTGTAGCTGAGGCTGCACCGAATGCAGTCATTCTAACTGCCATCGACCCAGTTGGACACCAACAGAATTCCATTGGTGAGTTGGTACACTTACGGTTACAGCAAATCAGATCTCATGGAACTATTATATTTATGCATCTCCTTACTTGAATAATCTAATTAACTGATATTTGTCTGTTCTTCAGCTGATGTTTCAAGTCATGTAGTCATATCAGAGACATCTGAGTATGTAGCCCCTGCCCAAACAATTGCTTCGGTCATTGCTGACAATGCTGATGCGGACCTCATTGCCATCAAGTCCAGCATCAACCCTGCTCAGTCATACCGGTTGTACCAGTCCACAAAATTTTAGGGGAGATGTGCATTGCATGGAAAATCCATTTTTAATACTGATAATCTATCAGCTTGTTGTACATTTAATTCATACATTTGGCACATGGCTATACTTATTGTGTGTTAACTAATTATTTGTTTGTAGTCAAGGTAATGTTTTTTTTTTTCTTCCATACTATGACGGTATGCATAGAACAACTGTCTCGCTTTCATAACAAAATATTGTTTATTTTCATAAATCACCAATTTAAAATGTGTAATCATAGTGAAATATTTACAGGGGGCAAATGATGTAATAAATTACATTGTTTCCATATATTGCGTACTGTTCTCAACTCAAGTTTCAAGGTCACTATCTTGTACTAAAGGAGGGAGGAGATTTGTTATGGCACAAACAATTGTCATAATATTGTCAAGCTGGCTAATCCGACTCAGGGAGAAAACAGCCTGCTACACTCTAAAGTCATTTATTCGCTCTGTTGCTCTCAACGTGAATCCTGAGGCTGGACACTTTTCTGTGGCGTTCGACTTCACATTGGCTAAGCTGTGTCTTTCCTTTGGTGAATGGGGGTATATTGAGCGTGACAGAAGATCTGCAATGTCAAAACCCCGGTCTGCCATAATCTGGTTGTGTGGGTCCAACTGATCCAAGAACACTGCTCCTGTAAACATTTTGATAAGCAAATGATATAAACGGTTATATGTACATAGTATACAGGCAAGCAACAAGTTAAGTTACACAAGACCAATGATACTCCCTTACCTGAGTTTTTTACAAGTGCTTGTCTGAAGCCCGACCACCCCACATCTTACTGAGTGTGAAAACCCGAGAAATGATGCAATAAAACTAAGATACTACAGGTGAAATAACAACTATTGCATTTAAACAATATTTCGTCATTTTGTATGGGACTCTTACCAGGGGGTAACTGACAACGCAGCAGTGATTCACCATTGTGATATATACCATAATTATTGAGATTAACCCCTTTATATACCCAGTGGCGTGCATGGTTACGAGCACAGGGATTCGTATCAGAAGGTAGGTTGAAGATAGAAATATATATATATTTATCGATCTATGACCCCCGATAGATCGTAGAACGAAGAGAGAAAGATTTATATAATCAATCTTACGAACCTGCTACTACTAAAAATACAAGGGAAACAACGATCGGACGCATCCCCGGGGGAAAACTTCCGAAAATTACTCCCAACCCCATGTCATCTCACCCCAAACAGCTCGATTCGGTGGGAAAATGTCCATATTTATTCTCAACACACTCACTCGCCGTGAGCAGACCCTCTCAACGCATATTTGACCACTTTTTCGCAACTTCAGCCAGAACTACAGAGCTCGGTTTACGGAAGTCGCCATTTGCCCCGCGGCAAATTTGGTCCCGTGCTCCCATTGGCCAGCGTATGTGTGATTATTCTGGAAAAATTAAAAAATAGGGACAAAAGTGGTTACGAGCGGTGTTGGCATTTGAGCAGATCATCATAAACCGTGAGCGAGAGGCCTGCCTCATTGCATTGACTTTCTGCATGATCAAAGATATCGACAGCTACGAAATGCGTCCTTTAATCCTTCCAAACCGCGACACACCCGAAATCAAAGACATCACATCTACCACACGACGACCTGTCTTCCACCTATTTCTCTGCTGTCAAAATCGCGTTCCTCGACCACCGATTTCCGGTTTAGCGATCCAAGATGGCGGAACTCGCCTAGTCGAAACCGTGCTAATGAATTTCTCTTATTTTGGAAATAGGATGTTCAAGAATTCCATCTCACCAATCGTCATCAATTTTGGAATACTTTTTCACTGGTGTTGACACGAATTTTACCATTTATAATACATTGTCTAAAGCCAATTTTTCTCGATTTTGAACAGCTTTCTTAATTTTCGCTCAATCAGATCAGTTTCGATTCATAGTAGTAGCCCAATAGACCAACGTCAGGTTCTATTTATCACCTTGTCAATCCAACAGTAAAACAACCAATTTGGTGGTCGATTCGGTACGTGCTTACAATAAGTTACATGTTTTCACGAAATATTCAGGTTCTGGCGAGTTTCAGGCGATCAGTGTCAGAATTTATTATTTAGTTCGGTTCAAGATAATGTTTCATATTCCTATCGTCTGCGGGAAAATATATTTTCGAAAATTTTCCAAGTTTACTGGTGATATTTTCTTCCGAAATACAAGCATGGAGGAAGATATCCCAGACAGCCCCAGAAAATTCTGATGTAAATAAGGTAGCTGATAGTTACTGTCGCTTCTCCCCAAGTTTTCTTGCTTTCTTCGTGATTCGGTGTGATATTTGTACGACAGTGAATGTTAGTGGTCTTTTCTACATGTTAGACAAGGTCATTTTAGCTTTGTGCCACAAATAGTCCCTGCGAACCCGGGTATTTCAAGCTGTCTCGCCTATGTTCCAATTGGTGAAAGCTTCCGCTGGTCAGTTTCCGCCGTCTCGCCACCATGTTGTCAAGTCGGGCCCAGATATTACCGCATGGTGTGATTTTAAGCCAAAAAATTATTTCACAGGATACTTCTGTTGCTGAAATTTTCCCTCTGTTTCAATAAATGTTTGGTGAGTTGATTTTATTAGATAAAACTAGATAAAACACTGGAACTCAGGATCATTCCATTGAATTACCAAGCCTCAATACAGAACAAAGAGGGAGTGCATGCAGCACTACCCGTACTTAGTTCGAAAGAGCTACATAGTAGTCTATCGCTATGTTTGCATGCGATAATGTGGTCGGTGACAACGGTTCGGTGATTATAGCTCAACTTGCGAATCTGTTCAGTTTCGAAATTTTTTTGTCTTGTAGTCAATGCCATCGTCGGGGAACGCAAAAAAACAATTGTTCACTGACTTGAGTCTAACAGGGGTTTACTTCAGCTCTTTTGAACCAAGTGGAGCATATTTGGAACGTGCTGGGATTGTGCTGCTTCAACAGCACGTACTGCAGTTGTGCTGGCATTGTACAGCATTTATATGGTGGCATTTTGCTGCTTTTGCACTGATATTGAGATGTCTTGTGGTAATTTAAGTTATATACCTAGTTTTTGGTCTCTCTGCCCAGTTCAATACCACAGCAGCGTGGCTTGCGTGATTAAGCGACGCTTGAACCATAAACCCGACAAACACATAAGATAATAAAGCTTCCCAGCTGTATATTAATTAGCATGTCCTACGTAATTACATGTATTGACCCATGGTGTATAAAATGAAAGTAAACTGTTTAATAAACCTCACAGAAAACTATACACAACCAACAATATGAATTGATAAATTTGGATCTCAAAAATTTATTTGGCCATTGAATATTAAAAAATGCTTCCAGCCATGTCATGATCTTTCTCCATTGTTGGCTATTAGCATGAACGTAAACACAAAGATTGGTAGTTAATATGATTTTGGGAATGCCAGTAGAACTGCCTATTGATGAATGGTTTATCATGGCTTTTATATGCACATTTAATGTATGGTTTTTATCATGAAATGGACTTTTAATCTATGGCATATCATGATATTTTATGAAGTTTAACATGGTATATTCTGTCCATAAAGGTAAAACCTCATCACTGGCCTTCAAATTGATTACAGAATTTTAGAGATGGCTACTCGGATGTCAGCAAACTGAGAGATGGACTGATCCCGCTATACGTTTTTTTAACCATGATCAAAGGCCAAATGACCTACATGATTCTCATTATCAAGCCCTTTGATCATGGCAGCAAGGGTCTTGACATGTTCCTTATTTTCATTAGGGATTTTGTGGAGAATGGGAAGTATAAGAAGGTGGGTTAAATTTTTGTTATGTTCAGGTTTTTTTTCCCCAGTATTTGGTCGATATAATCATATACCCACAGTTAAATTACTGCAGGTAAAATAGAAGTTTCAAGGTGATAATTAAGAGGAATTCATTTGGGAATATTAACTTCTGATATGTAGAATCAAATAAGCGCTAGATTCAAGACAGAACATTGTATAGGTTTTTTGTGTAAATCTACGGATATGTATTTTTGTGTCACAGGCTGCCCATTGTGCATTTTGGCTGAGCCTGTGGAACCGCTTTGACATCAATGAAGTTTAGTTACCTATATACTTACTGCATGTGATCACAGATATCAGCCCAGTTAGAATGCTATCATTTTCATTACAGGCCCTTTAATTTTAGAATGCCAATCCACCCAAGTAGTCAAGGTCCCCTAGCCCCTTGGCTGCAGGCCCTGTTTACATGTTAATGATATTCAATAATGACGCCAAGGGTCTAGGCTAGGAAGACTTCTTGAACTGGACTAGCATCTCAGATTTGCTCCAATCAGAAGCTGTGTCTCTCGGTCACACTCGGGTACTTTTGAGTCATTGTCTCTCATTGGTCAGTCTCCCATTTTTCCGATTCGGCGCCATATTTGTTTTGGTACGTTCCGTTTTACACCTCTTTTCACCAGAACTGAAGTATACTCTCTCGTTTAACATGGAAATGACTCAGACGGAAGCCCTCGATTACGCGCAACAGTCGCATGGCATAGTACCGAAAGACTTTCAAAAGGATTGTGCACAATGCTGCTTGATATGTCGTGACTGTTTCGTGAATGTGCCCACTGGGGCGGGAGAAACATTTTGCTATGCGGTGTTAGCTACTGCTTTCAGTGCCATGCTTGGAATGGGTCAGGGTACGACACCAATGGTTGTCAGCTTGCCCGGGACAAGTGATTTGTCATGTCGGACAAGTTACTTGCCAATTCAACTTGTCCAACCGGACGAGTGATTTTTTCTGAGCCGGGCACGCATTCTACAACACCCTGATTTGTTGTTTCACGCTGTGCGGCACCCTTAATCACACAGTCAGCGAGAGAAGCAGACACACAACTGGTCTCTTTAACTGACTGTATTACATAAACATACTATCATGCAGCTAAGCGATTTGAGCGCTTGTTGTGGTGCCAATTTGAGACGCCCGATAATTCGAGAAGACATTCAGTGTGTTCTCATTGGACGCAATCCACAACAATGTACATGACTTCACATAAAACCGAGGGTGCGTATCACAAGCCAGTTTCATGAGCCAGACGCGCGCAACTAAGGTCAATCCGGGTCACAACCTTTGCATTGATTGGTCAAGCAGGGGCTGTCACGAAGATTAATGAACGTGTCTAACGAATATTTGGACGCGCCAGTTTTAGACCTGTCTTGTCGTAGGCTCTAGGGTGAGAAGCGTAGCGTAACCCCTGGAGTCTGGGACCCAGGCTACCGTGCAAGCCTCTAATACATAAAGCCGTATAGGCTATGGAGGAGGGGCACTTTTTAAGAAGTGTTTTGTTGTGTGATTGGTTAGTGTGATCATAATTGTATCCTTTAGATACTATTTATATATGTTGTGTATTGTACCTGTGCTTGTTGTGAATAACATCCTCATCAGAGTGGTAGAATATTTTCTCTGCATAGATGGTTCTCTGTTATGTGAGCAGATCTGTTTTCCGTTGATTCTCTAAGACAAGGTGAGATTTACGTCTACCTCAACCAGGAGCAGCAGGTGGCGCTGCTCAAGCTGCTTGACTGGCTGTGTGACGCTGCGACAAACATATTCGCTCTCAATATGTAGTCACATATTTTTGTTTATAACCAGCATAATTTCATTTTCTTTGTGCAATGAAGCCCCATGGACATAGCACAATTACATTGTAGGTCATGACATTTTTTCCTAAACTCAACATTTGACATTGACTTAATGACCTTGACAAAGAGTGCTCTGCCTCAACTATTTCATGTGGTTATTTGGCATTTTCAATGTTTACATTTGTAACTGACCTTGACACATCAAGGGGGTATGTTTCTTTGACATTTAAAATAACAGTCTGACATTGACACTCAAGCAAGTATCTATTTCTACAATATGAACTTTCTGACCTGTATATTGAATATGTGTGATAGTGAGCATGTGACCTCTCTATTTTTGTGTGTGTGTCAGGGAGAGCCTGGTGGTTGAGGTTAAGAGGGACAAGGTCACTCAAAAGATGTTGACCAAGCTGGCCATACACCTCATAAAGCTCTAGCAGGTTCCTCAGGGTAATTGTATTTTCTCTGATTGGCTGGCTGTTTGTCTCCTCTCAACTTTGTCTCTCTCTTGTCCATCTATCTCATCCCTCTATATTCTCTCACTCCTTTCTGTTTATTTCATGCTTTCTGCATCTTTTGTCAACCCATCTCTCTTTCTTATATGCTTCTGCCATTGCTGTAAAAACTCATTTACCTTGTGTTGAGTGTTGTGACAGAGATATGTACTAATGTCTTCTGCTAGAAGAGCCTCATAGCCCTGTGCTCCAGGGGAACCTTAACCCCTTTCTTGATACACTCATTATGTTAACCTCATGTTTATATTTCACACCTAACTTGCACAATCAACATAAACTTTTCTTAAAATGCCACCATCTGACGAGCCCATAGTCTTGACTTGAACGCCTGGGTGTGAGCATAGTGGTTGCATTTGAGCAAATAATCAAGGCAAAACTTGTATGAGCTTTAAGGGAAATACAACAACAAGTCTCCTTAGTTGTTAGCAACAGTAACCTTGGCAACTGTGACCTGTTGCCAGTTATTGTTACATATTAGGTCCCTGTTTGGTTTCCTGTCAAACTCCCATGCTGTCCCAACAGTGCAGTTGAAACTTGCCATCAGATATAGCTGTGTGTAAATAAATCATTATGTGCCATGATGTTATCTAGGAGCTGACAGGTTGGTGCCTTGGAGTGTGATTGGCATTGATGCATAATAGCGACTGCACTTTGGTCAGAATGACACCCCACGGTGAGATTTATAAGTAATACAAACAGAATATATGAGACAGTACATTACTTGTTGATTAATTACTTCAGTCTTTACTTTGTTGGATGCTTGGTGGGAGATTTAACAATTGGACCATTGATGACATGGATCAGGTCATGTCTGTCTCACTGATTGGGTCATTTTAGTTTCACTGACCATGTCATTTTGGTTTCATTACCATGGTCATGTTGGTTTCATTCACATTGTCATAATGGTTTCATAGACTGGGTCATGCTTGTTTCATTGACCTTGCCATGTTGGTTTCATTGACCTTGCCATGTTGGTTTCATTGACCTTGTCATATTGGTCTCATTCACCTTGTCATATTGGTCTCATTCACCTGGTCATGTCAGTTTGATTCACATGATCATGTTGGTTTCAGGATGGTACTGTTTCAGCTTGCTGTGGATGATGCTGTGTGCCTCTTGGACCCTGTTTATGGCGCTGTCAGATGCTGACTGGATGCACATGGTCAACGCCCTCTTCTATACCACAGACATAATCAAACTCGGTTGGTCAGAAGATATAACTTATGTAGGGACCTCTATGTGTGTAGAGGTTACAATGTTGATGGAGACTTCAGCATGTTGACTCGCCTGTTCCCTGTCCACACTCACCCATCACCAACACACTGATTCTGGTCGACGTTTTAAAACCTACATAACTAAGGAAGACAATTTGATCTCATTTCACTATATTGTGAGTCTGAAATGGTCACAGATGAATACCCTGTGGCAATTTGTCTGACCCTTTCATGCCATAAAATCAGTAACAAATCTGTTAAGATGTTGTCGCGTCATAATGAAGACCATTATGCAGGAGAATGCTTTGGGATATCCACTTTGCTGGTAGTTATGACTTATTTACTAAATAAGTTCCTCCCACCAACTCCATTAACAGAAAATACTAGAATACTTTATGACAACTGTTAGCGTTATGATATTGTAGTGGTTACCTCTTGGGATTTTACTTAATGGTTTCATTTTCTACTCTCTCAAGTTGCCGCCTTCAAAACAGCATGCATGAATTGCTAGACTAAGTGAACTATTGGTAGTTTTGTTTTGCGATATTTGTGTTTTTGTTTTCGTATTTAGTCAGTGTATTAGCACAATGTAAGTATGAATACGTGGACCTGTAAAATTGAATCTAATTGTTGGATAGGAATGCATAAAATAACAATATATGAAGGGGTTGTTAGTAGTCTAGGCCTCATTTTATGCACTAATGTAGCAGTTTAGCTATGCATACTGTGGCCTTTTGTTGAACTGCAGTTTATAGATATGAGTATGCTTGTCAGATGCCGGTTGTTTCGTCGATTGAGGTCCTGGCTGCCATGAGAAAATTAGGAGGGCGCAGGTGAGTAATTTATGTTGCAACTTTACCTTTAAGTAACTGTAGATTATTTTACGATTTTACCTGATAATATGTGAGTATTTGAATTAGCCCCTGGGTGTTTGTAATCTTTAAGACCATGATTGCTTTCAGCTGAAGGGAGGAGATCATTTGTACAAGAGAAAACAATTCCTGATGCAAGATACCAAAAATTTGGGATGTTCAGCAGCACTAAGATGTTATAGATCAAGATTTTGTGATTCAGAATTGCCAGTGTTTGGCTCAGTTAATGTTTTAAGATATTGGGCATTGTTGGTGTGATTATGAAACAGTTATGCTTGGATATGATGGTCTTATGCACTTCCATTCAGTTACATCATAGTAGGCAGTCCCAATATATTGACCAAAAATCAAATGAATATTTAAATTGCTGAATCATCAGCATGTTTTGGTCAAATCGTTAATTGTGTATGTACTTTGTTGTTGTTGTTTGTGCAATTTGTATTTGGTATCACTTGCCAGTCGGGCAATAAAAGCTGTCCTAAAATGAAGGTAGAGGATCAGTGTATTTACTCTTATCATGGTTGTTTAGATCACTGACAGGTTCAAGAGAGGGCTCTTGGGAGTTAGACAAAAGAATGCTGATGTGATCAGTCAACCCAACTTCACACCAGCAGTCTTAAAGAGGAAATCTTTTTCAGTCTGCCTTCACCAGCACTCCATCGTGATCATGTGTCTGGTCTGGTAAGAAAGTTGGTACCATCTTACTCCTACCCACATGCATATTCACAAAAAAACATCTGTATATTTACAACACCTACAGACTTTATCTTTGTGTTGTGTAGACTGCCTCTATAACCTTACCGAATGATAATCGGGTATGGGAAAAGGTGCTGTCCCTATTAGCAGGTGGTGTCGTCAATATCACAGACATGAAATGGCACCTGAAGATGTTCGTGGGGAGGGAGCTTGGTGGCCATCCAGCTTCCTCAAGGCAATTCTACCTGAACATTAGGGATTGAGCCAATCTGATTAGCCTTCAGTTGGGAAAATCAAGGTAGGCAAAGGTATTCATTGCCCAATACCTACTTCAATTATATATGTCCCAATACTGCATTTACAAATCAATAGCTCACACTCCTGTATCAATTGCAACCCCACCCCATTTGCTGTTGAATTTGACTAAACTTTTGATAATGGAAATAACTTAGAAAATGAAAGTTTATTCATACCTTACATAATGATTGGTCTTTTAGATCGACCCTAGAAAATGTTTCCTGATAATTCTTAAGTTATTTTTTATAGGAATATTGGTAATAAGTTGTTGCATATATTGCTGTTGATAAGTGTAAATACAGAAAATCTCCCAAAATTATGTATTGGGCACAGTCAGCCGAGTGGTATCTGGTAATTGAACATTTGTAGTGTGAGTAATATGTTACCATTATTATAAAATTTTGTTACACCATCTAATGATAGTGACATATTGCTGGTCATGCTAAATCTGCATTACTTCTGTGTACTCTGCATTTGTGAATTATCTAGCACCAGTGATGAATTCCTCTATGTTGAACCAATGGCAATATGACTTCCTACACCACTTCGGCCAGGATATCTGTTTGCTTGATGCCACATACAACACCACTAAATGTGATGTTCCTTGCTTTTTTGTCTGTGTGAATACAAACTTTGGCTACACTAATGTGGTGATGTGTGCACTATAGAGGGAGACAACACCTGTCATAGAGGAAGCCATTACCTTATTGCCATCACGGAATCCATCATGATGCCCAGACACTTTATGACAGATTTCAATGAGAGGGAGATTGTTGCATTGGAGAATATATTTTCAGGTAAGATTAATTTTCACTACCTAGTATGCATGGTGTTTTTATAGCTCTCATTTATAATATCAATTAAGCTGTTATTATAGTTGAGATATCTGCCACTTAGTATCATGTTTAATAGGCACATTCCCCGTTCTGGGACTATGCATTTCCCAAAATATTTTTAGAAAGGAAAACCATGTAACAAAATAATACAAAAGCACATACCATTCTACTTAAATGATCATTCATATTTCAGACTAGTTGCAGCTGTTATGTTGAACTGCAGATAAAACTAGAATTAATTAATAAAATAAAAGGCATCCTAAATGGGATTTTCTTGGATTCTTGATAGGGGGATTTTTTGGGTTCCATCGATAATTTGAGAAGAAATTGGTGTGTGTGAGAATTCCCTCTTTGATGTGTGAGCATGTAAATTTTCCACGGCAAGTGCAGTTTGTCATTCATTATGCATAATTAACTTCTTTCTATAGCTTATGACACTTGTATATAGTTATATCCAACTTTATGCACAGAGGTGATGTGGTAATCAGGGCTGGAAATTAACACCTGTCCTCCCGTCTCTGACAGGTGATATTATGGCCGGACGGGTAAATCTAGCCCAATCACACGTCCGGCTGACGGGTAACTTTTCACAGTGAACACTGTTTGTTTATAACACAGACAGATAAGAACATAGCGATCATGGCGAGACTAATCAGAGAGCGCAGCGTGTCGTCTGACAACGAAAACTGTTCTAGCAAAAAAATCAACAAGATTACTGCTTGGGTCATCTACAGTATTGTTTATACACATTCAGCGATTGTTTGTCTGATGTTGATGTAGTTTTACACTCGCACAAAGATTATAACAAGTCTGTCTGCTCTACCAGCTCCTAAACTCTAAAAAAACTTGAAACACCTGTTCTACTACTTTATTTGAGTAAGGCCACTCCAAGATCAGTCAGTCGACATGTATGGTGACTTCCCTATTGCAGCTGTATCACGCATGCACTCATAAAAGATTAGCCATGGTTACTATTCAACTAACTGTAATTTGATCTGACGCGCTGATTTAGAAGCCACATCGCTTGTGCTCATTATTCATACTTTGATGACTTTATTGAACTCCGCGGTTAAGATCATGGTATATGAATTTGTTTAGTCCAATTGCAACATATCATATCAATCCGGGTTAACGCGTAAATGCTCGACGGCGCCAGTTTTGCACCTAGCAGTGCAGTGGGATGTGTGGTCATTTCTTACCAAATAGCATTTCGTCCTCAGACTGTTACCCTTTTACTACAGAACACAACATCGCTGGTTAATTGTGCTCAGGGGTGGTTTATCTATCCTGAAACATTATGCATTTAACACGACGACTACTTTGGTCTCGAGTCAAGAATTCCCTTGATGTTAATTTTTTGGTAGAACTGACCTGGTAACATTACTTGTACCATATTATACGGTTAAAAAGTCATTAAGACTGCCTACTGTTTGCGATTATTAAAAGTTGAATGAGTGAAAAGGTGAAGCTATGCTGTATTGAGAACACACACAAAATCTACACAATAAGTCACATTGGCAATATTAAGGTCATGTGCTCAACCATGCATGTGTGTTAATGGTAAATTCACAGTATGTTTGGTTGGGTAGAATCTGTTAAGGATGGGTAACATCTCCTGTCCACCCGTCCTGATGACGGGTGGCCATTTTAGTTAACTTCCAGTCCTGGGTAATGTTATGTCAAACAAATCACTCGAGCAATTCTGCTTTCAGGTGATTGTTATAGTTTTGCATGGAATGTGATGAGACCTAGTAACTGCTAACCGGCAAATCATATCTTATCACTTAACATCATAAGCTCCAAGCCAAGTTTCTTGATTGTCTGGAATAGCAGTAATCATTTCATGAGTTATTCCATTATCATAGATCCTTGGGTGACGAGCTACTATCAACAATTTTTTAGATTTAGATTATGATGAAGCTGGTTAATCACAGATAAGTTATGATGAATGGCCAAGATCCAATAATTGGTTCAGTCCCAAGTGGATTTCTTGAGGTGGGTGATACTAGGCATCAATGCACGAGGGACTTCATTGATCAGTTAATGGCAATGATCAGAGATCAGGTCACAAGGCAATAAATGCCCACCTCTGTACAATCTGGAGTGTAGGGCATAAAAATTTGGACAAAATTTTACTTTATTTCATCCTATTGATCATTGATCATGGAAAAGACAAACTAAACTACCATTTGAATCAAGCTTATAACATCATATTGCTTGAACTCAGTCTACCACATCTTTGCTGTACTGAACCTTTTACTAAATCGCTAGTCGGAAACCTGTGCCCGCTCTCAACTGCCAGTTTCCTCTTGCATTTTACACTTCTTCGTGTCTATGCGTATAGCCTCTATTTGGAAAATGACACCCGCCAGGTCATTGTTAAAGATATCAATTCCTCTCCTCGTCTCATCTTGGTATGATGTCAATACTAATCATGCAACGCACCTAACTGACTGATCTAGTAACCAACCTTCCCACATCAGTCACCCATCCATGCCCTCTGACCTCTATCTGTTGCAGTGTATACTTGATAGTTAGCATTGTTCACATGGACATACCATACTATGCAGTATGCATCTACATTTCAAGGGTGCAGACTGTGTTGTGTATTTAAAGGGGCATTTGATTTAATATCATCAAACTTGTGTTGTGCAAATTACTTCATTGACAGATTCCCTGCTAATGTGCAATGATTAGGCTCTCTGTAAAGACAGGACGTCAATTTTAACCAAATAAGGTATGTGGTATATTCTTAAAAATATCTGCAGTTGAAAACGTTTGTACCCAAATGAAGACCAAGCACTCCTAGTTACTCTCAACAGGGACAGCGAGCCCCTCACCTCAACCAGGGCCCCTCTCCACTGGGAGAGCAAGCCCCTGTTTCTGCAGTATCAGACATCTTTTGGCTGTATTAACCAGCATTTATTATTTCACTTGATTCAACTTTGTTTCCTCGTAACAGGCCTATAGAATCGTTTCCTGTCACCCTGGTTTTCATCCGGGTCAGCCTGTGAAGATGTTGTGTTCCAACTGTCAGGCAAGCACTTGTTCTTTTGTGCCTATGTCATGTTCTTGTTGGTGTTTTCCTTTACCCTGATGATTGTAGTGGTGAGGGTAGACTAGGTGTACATCCACAGCTACTAGCATAATGTTCCATTAGACTTCATTCATTTTGTATACCCTGGTTTTCCAGTCTTATCTGGTCAGCTGTCTTTTCTCACTATATTATGATGTTGTGTGTTAGGTTAATACAGCCGTTTCGGGGTTTTCAGATAATGCTGTGTGTCAGGTGTATTGTGTCTTTAAGCTGTGTGTTAGGTATATGACATCTATAAACTGTGCATCATGAATATGATATCGTACGTTATTCATGTCAGGTACATAATGCCATGAACTCATGTGATGGTCAAGTTATGGACTGAAATTGATCAGAGACAGTCTTTCATATGAGATTATCTGGTTTGGCTTGTAGCGATTAGCCATGGTGTGTCTTATCTCACTTTCTTGGCATGACTCACATGTACAGTGCATGCTGTGTAGTGGTCTTCTCTTTACAGCACTTTCTCCTTACACATGCCGCACCTTCTCTCCCTCTGGTAACCAGCACGCTGCAGGCCTCGCCCATTGAACCCATCCCTAGGGAGCGATTCCAAATCGGCTTCCGACGTAAAAACAGCCAATCGTCCACCACCACTGCCAGCCCCGTCACTAAGACCGGATCTGTGAGCATTGTTTCTGAGACGACATTACTGGTGTCAGAAGGCAACCTGTCAGAGATGACTTCCTCTAGCTTTTGGAACGGCACCTGTCACATCAATGAGGGACCTGAAGGCGTGGACTTTAAGGAATGGCACAACATCATTTGGGTCTGTGCGCTCTATGGCTGGAGTGGCCACCAGCCTGGATGGGTTAGTTCTAGTGTGGTGTTCGCTGCTTGTAGTGCTTTTGAGTCATCTGTTGATCGAGTGATAATGAGTCATAATTAACAAGAAACATAAATCACTGACTCACATGGTAGTGAATCGTTTGCATTTCAACTGCCATAAATTTACTCCTGTCTCAGTAACTCTTTTATGATTAAGCTTGGAAAAAAGCTTTAGAACTATTAAAGATCCTCAATAAAATATGTAGTATATGACTGCAGGGAGTCTGTCACTTGCAGTCTTGGGTATTTGAGTTTCATGGCAGATGTATATAAATGCTTCTAAAAAGGTAATTTCTTAATACATTGAATCCAATGGAGAAAAGTTTATAATGCAATGAAGGCTGTTCTGCATTGGTTTTGCATGGGATCTACATGCATTCAATCTTCTATACATTGTAGCTTTTATTGATGTTTTCAAATCCAAAACTCTCTCCCAATATTCAAATTTTAAAACTCAATTATTACATTGTATGAGTTTCGGTTGGATGTAGACTAGTGAGTGAATGTGTCAACAACCATGTGTTATCCGTCTAGAGTTTGTGTTGAGGCACTGACGGCCATGTTGCATTGCTTGCTGCAGTGTCTCTCTGAGTGATGCGAGTCTATTGTCCCTGCTTCCTGCAACCCATCAGCTCTCAGTCTGCCTGGTAGCATTCTCTCCCCTGGATCTCCCCCACTGCAGACACATTAGGGAGCGGGGAGATAGCCAGCCATGGTTTGTATACTGAAGTGGAGACTCCATCAGCTGGAAGTGGAAAGTGAGCTGCAACCTCGCCTGATACAGGTAACTCATGGTGTAGTCTGGCAAGCATCATTCCTGTTTTTAATGCAGCCAGCTCGTTAATGATACGTTTTGCACATCAGAACATACTCCCTGGCCAATGTTTAGATTGTATAGCTGGTAGCATGTTACTGTATATAAAGTGTTCAGTACTGTCTACCAGTTCTAATCCTGTCTTGGTTGTTGGGTTAACACTGATGTTATACTTATTTCAGCTTTTGAACTCTGAGTAAAAGATTTAAATTCCATGTGAACCTTGTGTGCCCAGCAGTTACTGGTACTCAATTAAAACCAAGCTGGTCCTGTCTGTTATTGACTATGTAGCTGCTAAAACTGCTACCAACCTTGTAAACCTGCCTATTTAATGTAATCATCCCTGTTTCCCTAGAGGACCCTTCCTGACAGCTCTGCTGTGTGAACTGGAGTGTATGATGCAGAAATCACTCTACGTCAGCTTAAACCTCACCGGCCTGGTGATGCGACTGGCCAGCCACCCTCATCCCCTTCTCTGCTCCTTCCTCCTCAACACCAGCCTTGTATTCCAGGCCTCCGCTAAGAGCCTCATTCAAGTCAGTCACTGATAGTTTGTGCTTAGTCTGTACAAGTGGCAAGGTTTATTGGTTCTGCTCCTCAAGCTGAACTTGTCATATGCCTTGGCTCCAGTTGAATCAAGATTAGCTACTGTTTACCCTATTTTTACCATTTGTGTTGCCAGGTGCTGAGCTCTGTGAAGCACAAGCTAGATAACTATTCCTATCATGTTTGCAAAGGCTTGTAAATACTTGTCATGGAAGGAGGATGTGTTTCTCCCAGTGACATCTACTTCTCTATACTGGCAGCTAGTCCCTAGTCACTTATCAAGCAAGGTAGTTATCTTTATATCTCTGAATCCAACACACTTGCAACTTAGCAGTTAAATCTTGCAAAATCATTTTTCAGATCCATATATCCTTTTTGCGACTCGCTTCAAACTCTTGGAACAAAAATAAGGAGGAGCCATGTAAACCGACCAATCGACTCCAGTTCCTTCGTGATGGACGGGGTTACAATTACTCAAACCAATCTGCAGCCAGGGGAAGTGGTAATCCAGGCGATGGCATTAACCACAGTGAGGCTCTGAGGACATGAAATACTGTTCTGGCAGAGGAGCTAAGCACAGGTACAGGTGTCTGAACCTCACTGCCGGTATTATCATTCATCCCTGTGTGGTATCTGCATGGCAGTCTGATTTTTACATTGATCTGTGATCCTCCATCACTGGCATGTGTATTACTTTTGGTACAGTAGCCGACAGAGTTTACATCTGGTCAAGTTAGCTACTTTAAAGCAACCTTTGATGACAGGAAACACTAGCTGCACTTGCTTCCTTTAACTTATTCAAAAGAGCTGAATTAACAACTAAAGCTGGGATCAATACCGAGATGAAAGGAACAAGTTAGTGGAGGCACTCAGCCACATGAGAACAGATGAGGTTGAAATATGAGAGCGGCTAAAGATGTGCTGAAATCTGGGATGGTCAGTGAGGAACAGGGAGCAGCCAGAGGGTCAGAAAAACGTTCTCAAAGCTTGATTTAAGTGAATACTAATTTAAGGGAAGGATATCTTGTTGTCTTCATCAATCTATGGGGGTTTTGTAACATTGTACATATATTTTGAAACGACCCATAGTTCAAGACAGAAGTCATCAGGTGAAGCGAATAAGATAAAGACAAGAATTTAAATAGACATCCATAGCAACAGAAAAAAACAGGTAAATGATAGAGCACAGGTTAACAAGATCAATGAGAGTATAAATGATCTCCTTACAATTACTGTTGTTGATTAATTAGCTGATCGTATGATATAAATAACATGACTACCTGGCATCACAGTCGTCCAGGATTTGTCTACTTGGTTTCTTAACGTATATCGTTACCTATATCGAATGTATGAAGTGTGCATTGATGATCTCTGTCATCAACAGTTACAATGATGGTGGGGATAGGCTATCAATTGTCTCAGATTAATTGAAATCGATAGATAAAATGATTGTTCGTTTTAATAAATCTATAGGTTATTCCTTCCAATGATGAGGTATTATCCCGCAATAGACACAAAGCTAGTGCTGCAGAGTTAAATGAATACATAAGTCGACCAGAAGATTGTTTTGATCTCGATGATTTTATTGGTTATGTTCATTGGAATTATTGTGAAAATACAAAGACTCTTAAACTGCACTAGATATTTCACTACCTTACCGTTTGGATCAAGGCAGCGTAACGTGACCTGTAAACCGTGACAACCTAACGCAACGCGACGTCGTGGTGTATATAATGCGACGTGCAAACTATACTTCTTGCTATTATTAGCATTCACCAACCGTAAAGCTTGCAATCAATCACATTGATCAACCACAATGCTTGCAATCATTTGCGTTCAGCAACCACAATGCTTGCAATCATTTACAGGCAGCAACATTAATATATGCAATCATTCGCATGCTGCGACCATAACGCTTGCACCAACCATGTGAATGTTTGCAAGCATTATGTTTTCTCTAGGCATATATGTGAACAGCATCGTAAAGATCAATTTGGTAGATTAGTACAGTAGGAACATCATTCTGATTTTGATTCAATGTCATTGATTACTTGATTACCTCAACAACAAAATCGCAATGACATACTGACCACCTCGTCAGAATGAATACCGTAATCATATTATTACCCCTTGTCTAAATATTCTCATTTGTCATTTGTGCCCTATCCACCGGCGAACGCATGCTGTGGTCAAACATTTGCCGGGAGAGGACGCTGATTAAGGCACTATGGTCTTGGAGGAATGACACCTGATGACACGAACTGATTACTCTTTTAGGGACCCACTTTTAGCAGCCACCCCGTGGCACCAAGACGAAAGTTACCGGCCTGACATGCCCGATATGAGACTTAAGTGTTAAACATATCACGGGATAAATTCACGAGTTGGATAAGTGTTAGATAGATCATGTCAGTTATGAGAGGTAGTAAAGTGTTGGGTACGTGTAAGCTCCAACGCACCTAAGGTGTAAGGTCCATCTCGCCAGACATTAGAGTTGTAAGCTGCTAGGTGTAAGGTCCATCTCGCCAGACATTAGAGTTGTAAGCTGCTAGGTGTAAGGTCCATCTCGCCAGACATTAGAGTTGTAAGCTGCTAGGTGTAAGGTCCATCTCGCCAGACATTAGAGTTGTAAGCTGCTATGACCTCGGCCTCCCAATCATCCGTACCAGTCAGCATGCTGTCCGGATCCGTGTCCTACGCACAATGAACCACATACAATCAACAGATGTGCCCAAAATAGTACATTTTCATATCATAACTTATATTGACCTTTAATCGACGACATATTACCCGTAGACCCACCTCTGATGCAAGCCTACCATGTCCTGTGCTAGTATTCACCGCCTGTACAGGAACACCCGAAGAACTGCATGGGTTCAGTACACTCGTCACTCCGGCGCCTCGAAAAAATCTAGCGCGTGCACCACCAGTCATGTCGTCATGAAAGACCTTCACAAACAAATGTATATACTGTTGCATTATGAAGCCCTCACTAAAAATCATAACGCCCACTTCATGTGTTGGATGGTGGTTAAGAATAAAAACAGTTCTCTTCCGGTCTACATGGTGTCGTCCTCGCATGTGGGCCTTCTCAGTAACGAACACGAACAAATAAACTATCAAACAAAATGATGAACATTTGATGCGAGCTTGATTCTGCGACTCACCTCGGGTTCCCAATCACCCGTACTCGTCAGCATGCTTGGGATGTCCGGATACGTGCCCTACGCAAAGGGAACTATATACAATCAACAGATTTGTCAAAAATAGTACATAACTTACACTGATATTTAACCAACGACATATTACCCGTAGACCCACCTCTGATGCAAGCCTACCATGTCCTGTTCTGCTATTCACCACGTGGACTGGAACACCCAAAGAACTGCATATCAGACGAATGAACCTCGTCCACTCGTCACTCCCGCAACACAACACGCGTCCCGTGGGATTTGAACTTGTCCAATTGTGAACCTGGAAGCGAACAAATCATACTGTTTCAGATAAAGCGCATGTGACCGATGAATAAGACAAATGTGTACGCAGTTTACCTCTTGCTGAATGTCCACGACCGGAAATGACTCGACTGACGGAGGTATCACGGCCATGTACTCTAGCAGGAAGAGTATTGGGTCCATGTCACTGCAACGGACATGGGAACCGATGATCAAAAGCCAAGTTACTCAGCAGATCGCCATTGTGGGTCTATATACGTCGGATTATTGCATTAAGTAAAAGTCCCCGACACTGAATCTCAGAGAGAAAGAGATACCAATGTATGTAATCATGTGTCATATAACAAAAACAGCCATCTCAACGGTTTCAAAAATACACAATTACCAAATACTAACAATGGATACAGGTAACTTGATCAATGATACACAATGACAATTAAATACAAACTAACACTCAAACTCCTTTCCTGGAATATAGGGAACGATAAGATATTCGTGGTACGTTGGTGCCATCTTATATACGGATTTATAGACAAGTACCAGAATCTTAAATTTGATTCGCTGTATCACTGGCAACCAATGAAGCGAGTACAGAACCGGAGTGATGTGATCACACTTTGTGTGTCTAGTTATATGAGTGAATCCAGCTACATACAACGGCTACAAGTGCTGGAAATTACTTCCATTAAGACAATGCGTCTATTTGGGGACCTACAACAGACAGACCAAATATTTAATAGATTTAAACAAGATCCAAGATGATTATTATTTTAAGCTTAATGGTCTTGATAGAGCCACATCCATTCACAATGACAAAACCTAAGGCTAGTTGACACATCAACTTAGGACTTAACTCAGACATGATTCTTCTCGAATCGTAGAGGCGATAACGTTTTGCAAGTTGCTAGTTAATAGGTTTGCTGAATTTACATAAGTGAGAATCATGTTTAAATTTAAAACGAAAACATGGGTATCATTTTCATTGTTGACTTGTGGTTACATTAGGCTTATTTAATTATAAATCAAAGTTTAAGTATAGATTATACAAACGATGCTACGACTTTTAAAATCCAGTAATTGCTGGGAGAATATGCACTAAATAGTAACCTTTCCAGTAGCTCGGAGGATTACGACTCGAGTCATTCTGCTAAGATACTGCCTTAGAAGTGTTTGTTTGGCCGTTTACTAAAAGCAACCAAAAAGGACCGCTGATGACAAGGCAAGAAGTACAAGGACTGCAATGAGGAAAACGGTTCTCGAATCAGTTTGATAAATCCCCAGTGATCTACGTTCCTGTAATTGTTACATTATTGAGTCGGTCGTTCACGAGGTTTGCAGGGATAGCCTCCACAGTTCCACCATTTGTTACCACTGAGTCTACCTGCTGGTAATTGAGAATGTCTTGGCACGGCATGTACAGCCAAGTTATTGCAGGTCTGAATGCAACGTGTCTCTCTTCATTGCAGTCCTTGCATCAAAAAGCTATTTGAGGAGAGACGAGGAAATGTGTTCCTTGAAAAGAAGCGTGAATCGGGGGGGGGGGGGGGGGGGGGAACAGCAGTTCTCATCATGATATTGTTCACTCCCTTGGAGTTGACTGACGAATTTAACCATTGTAAATGAGAATTATGTTGGTGAATTCTTTTGAGTACAAGTTTTCCTTTACATAATGTGGGACAAGTGACCTATAAAGAGAGAAAATTAATGTTGAATACCCACTCAATGCGCCAAATATTTCATATCAATCTGTCACTTCTTCTCTTCTTTTTCAACAGGAAGAGAAACAAGGTGCGTCTCTGTAGAAACTGTCATTGAGCTCTCGAATGTTCAACAAATTAGATTCGTACACAAGGAGCTCTTCCGTCAACTGCATTTACGTATCAATTGCCACAATGGCTTAAACCCGGGATGTTTAGCAATAGGAATTGCAAGAGAAACATGGCGTTGACGCATTCAGATCAACATCCACAAATGCCGATCCTCGATTCCCCACGCACACCAATTCTTCGGGACTGTGCTTTTTAACAATAAGCTCAGCAACTCATCTTCCTTCAAAAATCACACAATACTCTCCAGACAACCCTCTGATATATATTCTGTAGATGCCAATGTATCCTGTTGACCGCCTCCTGTCGGCAACCCGGGAACCTGCAATATGGTCAATATGGTCATAATGCCCTAGCATATATCATAATGTTTAGCTACTTATCGGATTTTGCAGGACCAAGTTGTGCGCGCACTATATCTATTGATGACACTTTTGTCAATAAGCCACTTTCCGTTCTAGCATTCTAACAAGATGGTCGAACATATCACACAACCTGCCAACCTTACTTAATTATCCTTCACATCCAGATGTCTACCTAAAATAACAACCCTAACCAAGTTAACTACATGCCTAACCTAGCTAACTCAACTGTCTACGTTAAGTCTCTCCCTCAATACATACCTGCCTACCTTTCTAAACCACAACATTAACTTCATTTCTTGACGGCATTATACTGCATTACTCCTCCTCCACGATTCCGACCCAATGCAGTGGCAAATCCGCTCATTGCTTCCATAGTGACAATTCATATACCTAGTTCTATAGCAACCAAATCATAGGAAAGCCCACAAAATGTTTTCTTTTTAATTTGATCCCATACGAAAACTGACGCTTAATTTTACCTTTGTTTATATAATCAATTCCACCAAATTGTCAAGGCTGATATCAGGAATATGTAGACCAATCATGCCTTATTTTATGTTGCTCATTGGTGGGTGTTGTATTTTATGTAACTATATTTAGGACAGGGACAAAGTACTGTGTATAAAAATATATAGTAATCTCCTGCCAAGGATGCTCCAAGGAACAATAACCCAGTTAGACCTACTGCTGAAAGGCGTAAAACCTGGGAAGTTAGTTGACTTTATCAAATGTGTAGGCCGTTGATGATTAATTCAATGGCATATGATTCTGAGGATGGAGATAAGGTGACAAAAAAATGGCGCCATGCTTATCTGAAATATCATGATCACACAAAAACATTCGCGCAGGGCTGCCTCTCGCTCTAATTTCCCAATCCTCATTGACCACTATAAACTAACTTCAAGCGTGGTTCGAAACACACAATTCCGTCCCAATCCTCCCCTTTGCTGGTGAAGCGGTGGTTATCACAGTGGCCAAGTGGTGGGCGATATTGGTGAAAATCGATACTTCAACATGAATTTTAACCATGCCCCTCCAACATGGAATTTTGTGAGTTTTTGGTATGATATTGCATTATCATTCATCATTATAAAACAGCAAGATTAATTTTTGTTGCAGATAAGTCCGGTTTCAATCCTAGATTTACGGGACTAAGAGTTGTTGCTACCAATATCGAAGATAAAACAATGTTTTTAAGCATAATAACAGTTATATCATATTCATTTGTCAAAGGAATGGGGTCAACTAAATGTGTGACCAACTACGCCTATCTTAGTACATTAGTTTTTAAAATATACAGCAAAATGTAAGCGTTTGTAAATATTTCAAAATGGCCGTCATACTTTCCTGAGAATATTATACGTAATCAACGCTCTGAAAACCATGGATTGTATGCAGGGGTAATCGGCTTGATGCTAGACAAAAACAAGGACATCCATTATTATAAATTAAATCGTTACCTCATAAATTTTGACAATAGATGCTCACAAATATCACAGATTGTCGGATGAACAAAATGGCCGCACTAAAATGACTTTTGATCTTGGCCCATAGTCTCATGTAAGTCTCACGTGACTTAGGCATTGGTCAGGACATTTCCAAAAATCCTGATATTTCGGGCTTAGAGATAACTGCGTAAATACAGCAAATAACTGGTCTATCTTTCAGTTGATTTGGCATGGTCTGAATATATATAAGCAAGTATATAAAAAGCTCTGAATTATGGGCTTATAGATAACCATGTAAATCCAACATATAACTTAATTACCTTTACGTTGAATGACCATGGTTTTGAAATATATCCACAAAGGAGCTTTGTCGAAAGAGAATACTAATCCAGCGTATAAAATCATTTCTCGCTGTATGAATGCTGTTGATCGGATAGAATGATATCTGTGCATCGAGATATCTTGAAAAAATTATACGGTCACGTGGAATCAGGCCAAAAAAACTGAGAAGCGATCTCAGGTAATATGGACATTGACTTCTCTAGACGATTATCGATCTCCAAGCAGACAGCAGATCATTGTTAATGCCACCTAGGTAGAGATTACGGGTGCTACACCTCAAGAATCGATAGAACCATAGAAGAAGAACATACATGCCTATTCCGCACTCTATCACAAGTGGTTCTTAAGTCTTAAAAGAAGTAACTCACTTAGGATCTGACCCCAGTCGGTTGTCTACCCAAAGGTTACTTAAGCGTCCTTTGCACACTAAATGAGTAATGTTTTCTGCCTAGTCTGTTTTTGACGGAACATTCAAGAAGAATAAGAAACCATATAATGATAATAGCTTGTTACTATTTATATATCTGGAGAGGCGACAAATGGGCATACAACTAGGTAAAAAGTTATCCAGAGGCTTCATTTACATAAATTAGCTGGTGTGAGTGTATTTTCTTATTTAACTTTAAGTTCTTGTTCATCAGTTAATTTTCTGACATGCACGTTCAGAAGTTGGCAGAAAGCCGAAACAACTGGCATCGTTCCAAGTCGCACCCGGCTGACTCAATCCGGGTTGATCTGAGGGTGGTGTTTGGAAAAGCATAGGAAGAGCGTATTTGCAGGTCTCATCCTCACCCTCATCAATGCTCCATCGCATTACTAAGCACAACTATCGATGGACAAAAAAATTCCATTGTGACAAGTGCATTATCAGCCGAGCTTGCTAATATTTATCTTACACAAAGATAAACATAATTAATGTCAACCTTAGTAACTATAATGTCAATATTAATTTGGTAACATCACCGCCACATCACGGCGGATACCACTTAAAACCCTACACGCAGAAATCGATGCGCAACCCTCAGTCAGACACTGCTGAAGTTAAAGAAGAAACCAACTAGTGGCGCCTTGCAACACTCGCCATGAAGAAGGTGGGGTCATATCAAAGGACCATTGATATAGGTAAACCAGATTTGATGCCCCATTTTTACACAAAGATAAACATAATTTATGTCAACCTTAGTAATGTCAATACTAATTTGGTAGATCTAATGTGTCACCAGAGTTGTAAGAATTGTCACCCTAATTTGAATATCATTAGTTGATGCTGGTGATAAAGATGATGGCATGCAAAACAATGAAGCAACAGTTAGTTGTAATTGTGCCAGTTTGATGCTGCTGACATTCGACCAATATTGTACCTCGACGTTTGTCTATGAAACAGTGTTGAAAGATGACAAACCTGTTGTGATTGGTGAAGTTTACTGCAATGGTGACTGCCGTCACGACTTGCATTGATTTTGCTTCAAAAACATTCACTGGGGCTAGGCCTTTTTATATTGTTTGCCGTTCTAATATATGTATGAATCCTTTAACTTGTATTGTAAAGGGGAAATTGTGACACTCTAAAAAATTCTGACGATACATAATAGCACATTTCTGGGTGTCTCTATTAACATCTAGATATCGAATTGATGACACCTTTTGCTTTTATATGAGCACTGAATGATAGATACCTTCCTCGAACAAAGCGTATTGAAATCAGCAATATTAGACATAGAGTTATTATTGTTAACTGAAGCTACTCAGCAGATATTATAGAGTCTTAATTATATATAAAGTAATTTAGTTTTTCTGTTTTATATTTCTTCTGTTATCTTCTTTTAGCGCAAGGTACTGAAGGTGATATTGACCAGTCTCGGTGTAAGTAAATCACTTCTTACACCATGGTCATTTCCTCACCATTTCAAAAGTCTTAAAACCATGAGGGGATTAAATTAATTATTGATTACTTATTCTGAAATATATGTGTTGAAGAATCTGAAGAAGATCTGTCTTCCATGGTGTAACAGAAGGGCATCAAGCAGCAGCCAATATATGGGTATTGAATAAGTTTTTGCATTTACCTCCTTATAAGACTACAACTTCGAAAACATGTGGTCAGTCATGAAGGGCCGAGATTTGATAGCTAATTAAACTTATTAGCTCTAGCTTGAGCATAGCTTATCATTGGTTTTTCCGCAGCATCCTTCAGTGACTACTCTATTTAGGCAAGCTCATTGTCATATCAAGCAAGCTTCAATGCCATTAAACATGGGCCCCAATTAAACATGGGCCCCTCTTATGTCGATAGCTCCATGCAAATCAACATTTCACAAGACCTTTCACCCCTGAGTTATTTGGGGAGAACATGTCCTATGTAAATTCAATGAAGAATAACTTTTGATGCCAAGTTTACTTATAAAGCTAGCTTCCATAAATTACACATGGACCCTTCTGATGCTGTTTGCTCTTTCCATTTAGAATTAACACTTTAATGACCTGCGATCACTGAGTTGTGTAATAATATCTAGTGATATGCAAAGCAAATGGAGAATAACATTAGATGGCACGGTTCCTTAGAAATAAATATTGGTCTCACATCATTTTTAGTCTTTGAGTTATTTGATTAGAAATCTCCTTTTCTATGTTAATCAATGGTACTTTTCTTAATATAGCAAGCTAGCTATCCGAAATTACACATGGAGCCCTTGGATGTTGATGGCTCCCTAATAATAAAAAAATCAGCCCCGCATCACCTTTGGCCCCAAAGGTATTTAATAATAATCGCGAATACTGGCAATAAATTTCGAAATCCCTAGTCATTTACAAAATCATCAATAGTTGTAATCTGATCAGCAAACAAGGCTCATCATTACTTAAACCATTTGGATGCAAGTATATATGGTTTAGAACACGATATGGAGCATTTTGTGTCGGGTCACACGAATTGTTGAACGCTAAAATTTGAATTCGAAATCAACCGTATAGATATTTCAATATAGAGAAATGTTAACTATGAGACAAAACCCACTCCTATAAACAGTCTTAGAAATTAACAGACGAAACATTTGGAAAAACACCAGGTTGACATTACGTAGACTCAGAAGTATATTGTTTGGTGGACCCCCCCAGTCTACGAATGGTCGCTGGTTTGTCTAAGATAGGTTGATTTCGTGCTAATAAATAAATAAATATATATATATATATATATATATATATATATATATATAGAGATATATATATATATATATATATATATATATATATATAAATATATATATATGTATATATATATATATATATTTATATATATATAAACATATATATATATATCTTTATATATATATATAACACATATATATATATATATGTATATATTTATATATATATATAAATATATATACATATAAATGTGAGTGTGTGCGTGTGTGTGTGTGTGTGCGTGTGCGTGCGTGTTTGTGCATATCGTACTGCTTAGGGACTGATGCGTTCTTTGGGTACAGTTTCGTACACATTTACAAATTAAATCAACGATCTTATGCTAACAAATGCGATATGCTTAGTGGAAATATAAACACAAACGTCACATATATGCATCGGTGACAATTATCATTTTTGTAGTTGATATTTTTCTGTTTCCAATGATAATTGGTAAACACAATTCCTCATGCCCCCTGGATGCGTGAAAGCTCACGTGATCCGAGTCACCATGATGTCCAAGGACTATGTGCTTATGCAGCTCTCATATAGGTGGTTTCAAAGTGTTTGAAGTATTGTATATATTATTTCGCATCCATTGATATAATTTGTATCCTCGCCGGCACTTTAGAATTTAGGTTTCACCGGTGTTTGGAGCAAATATATATTACACGTTCCTTCAGAAGCGTTATGTGTTGTGCTTGTTTGATACCTTTCATCGCTTCTGTACAAGAGCCTCCAGACACGCCATGGTCAATGAGAGAGAGAGAACCTGACAAGCGATCAGGATGTACAATATTCCTGCCACGTCAGATAGCTGTAGGGAACTAGTTGTGCCATGCGTCATAACACACAAAATCAAACGTTATGAAAAACAGTAACACCACAAATGCGTCTTGTAGTGGTGTTCAGTATCTGAGCTTATACAGTATGATACCCTAGATAACAGTTGTGCAGCATTGCCGCTGTACGTGTAGGCGGGTGGAGTTCAAACAGTACCTTTTATCCATAACAAGTCTTGCAGAGGTTTGTCTTGTGCAGCCATATTTGGAACATATTGACTGAAAACGTTCACACTTCCTAAATGCGTTGCAGGTCTCATTTGACAGAGGTCCGTTAAATCATACTGTGGAGGATATTCATCTTTGGCAGGACACCATCTACAGTGCAGCGGTAACTGAATATATTGAGGTTATTTCGGACTATCTGGGATTTAAATAATTGCCTATGAACAGCTGAACGTTCCGAGAAGACGCTGAGACTCTTGTCGGGTTCTGACTGGTCCTACGAACCTACAGACATCATCTGCAGCCCTAACGGTGCCCTACAGGATCAGGTCCAAATAATGCTTGACTATATCATCACTTACATTCGGCTGGAATCGCTAGTTTTGCAGGCAATAATCCCCGGTAGATGGACATCTTTACGACAGTTGTCTGTTACTCGATCTTTCCATAATATTTGCTGATATTGTTTATTGGCGATGTTATCTCGATGCACTGCGTCTGTTTTAACCAACGACTGGCGAAACCGAGAAAATCTCTGTACTTCATACTCAATGCAGACATTTAAACCAAGCTGTGCCGAGGTTTTCCTTGTTGCCGAGTGGAAGTCAATCGCTAGTTCTTGTTTTATCCCCCATTTCATGCTTCGATATGTATGTTATATCTGACTACCCACATATACAGGGCTCGAAACTAACGCCCGCCCGCCCGCCAATGGCGGGTCAAAATCGCCTCGAGCGAGTAGAAATTACGAAACTGGTCGCCCGGGTGGCGAGTGAACAATTCGCCTGTATTAGGTACTTGTGATCCGCTCGCAAGAAACAGCTGACAGCCGAGCGCCCCACCTTTAAGACGCAGTTAACCTTCGAACCCCGACCGAGATCGCCGGTGATTGTTTACTCCAAACGCAGCGATTGTTTATCAAAACGGTCTTCATCGTAGTACTGAATATACAGATTTAAACACCTTATCGGATGTCCCCGTTGGTATCGTTAATTGGGCGCTAAAATACCGTCGCTCACTTAGCTGACCACTTTTTCACACAGCTTGCCCAACTAACGCTGCAGTGTGACGGTTATGTTTTAATGATGCATCCCCATTCATATGTTTTCTGGTCTTTTATATATAATATAACTGTTTGTTTAATCCCAACTTCGCCAACATTTTCACTATCCCTTTACCCCATCCGATATGTAGCGATATTTTCCGTACTTAGGGAGTAAAACACCCCTCACGAGCAGCCGTGATTTTTTACTTGTACTTGTTTATCTTTGCATGTGTCGCAGTGAGCCGGGATATGCAACTTAATAGTTGTTGTTTCAGGTAATAATGTAAGTAGGTGCACGGAGGTAATAAGGTTATTGTCGGCTTTTGAGAAGCTGTTACAGGAGCTCGCGCTTTCAACTGGTCAGCGCGTCACGACGCGGCGCGTGCAGTCAACGTAATGACATGCGCGAAACATTGCCCACTGCATGGCGTCGGGCATCGCGTTTTGGTCTCGGTGAACTTACATGGATATAAGTCTGGTCATGATTAATCACCAAGCTCTGTGTTCGAGTCGACCAAGTCCCCGACACAAAATCAGAGAAAGAGAGAGAGAGAGAGAGAGAGAGAGAGAGAGAGAGAGAGAGAGAGAGAGAGAGAGAGAGAGAGAGAGAGAGAGAGAGAGAGAGAGAGAGAGAGATAGAGAGATAGAGAGATTATACTCTTACCCATGTATGTAATCATGTGTCATATAACAGAAACATCCATCTCAACGGTTTTATAAATACACAATTGCCAAATGCTAAAAATGGATGCAGGTAACTTGATCAATGATAAACAAAGACATCAAAGTACCAACTAATAATCATACACACACCCACATCCGCACACACACCGCACACACATGCATACACACCCCATACTAACATACACACACATACACACCACACACAAACACACATACACACCCAACACACATACACATACACACCACACAAAAACACACACATACACATCCCACATACACAAACACACCCCACACACACACACACACACACACACACACACACACACACACACACACACACACACACACACACACACACACACACACACACACACACACACACACACACACACACACACACACACACACCACATTTAGATCTCCTAGAAGGGATAGGAACGGAACCCCGCATCCGCCATGCAAACGAAATCGGTGTATATGTGTATTGACAGGATTCTAGGGATATGTGCCACTGTGCATTATAACATTGCAAATCGGGTTATATGACAAAACGATAAACACAGATGATTGTCACACTCTAGTATATGCAGTTCAAGCATGAAGTTAAACGACCATTTGTATAATTAATGCTCAACATATATCATTTTCCAGTATCTTTCCGAAGGATACAAGTTTCACAACATGGCCAGTTCATAATAGCCTTATGATTGATCTGATAGTGACTTAATGGCTATAAGGAAAACGTTCCCGGGTGATTTCTAGGGTTCGAAATATCATTGACTCACAACTTGGGATAGTAGGAGGGGGAGGTGAGCGATTAAGGACCTTAATAAACTTTATTGCATGGCACCATACTCTCAGCCAATCAGAGCTCGAGAAAAAGCTCGGTATTATTCCCATATTGCCTCAAACGCACAGTTTGCCGTGCGATAACTGCAACCGTGTCGATATATCACCAAGTAGCAACCACATTTGAGAAGGTCCCTCACAGAGCAACACTGCTCTAACATGGCAACACTACGGAGGGTCTTAATATCACGCACATCATGCAAGTCTTATAACGAAGGTTTTCTCACGAGTCATTTGCTTGCCAGCCGCTAATCTGGTATTATCCCATCTCCCCGGAAATTAGCTGAGGAGCGAAATTCTAACACCTGCCAACCCGCTTCTACGGCGGTACAGTGTCGCCAGTACATACGAAGACAATCGCTGCTGGGAAGTCGGCGCAGCTCTGATTGCCGGAGTTGGCAATACAGTCAAGCCACTGGTCTAGTTGCTGGAACGAAATTCGGGAACAGGTCCATTAGGGTTCCTTTCAGTTTCCGGCTAGGTCTGCCTCCAATCCCGCCAGTCTTTGTATGCTCTCACAGCCCAACATTCAGTTTTTGTTGGCAACCTGTTCTTCAATAATTCTTTAAATTTGTCCGTTGTCTGCGGAGTGCTGAACCGACCATCACAAGAAGCACCTCCTATACTTCCCATTTGGTATCAGTAGATGGATCCAAGGTAGCAACAAACTCACAAGGAATACTAAAATCCGTCTCAAAATCATTGGCGTCGACAAGGGAAATATCTCCAACATCTTCTATATATGAACCCATCATGACAGGCAGCTGAGGCCGTATGGGGGATTAAGCGAATATCTCTCCTATTTACAGGTCCCAGACAGATACCTTATATAACATAGGTTCATGCTAATTATCATTATTAGGAGACAGCGTCGTGCGCTTGGTTATAGCGTGTAGGTGCCATCGCGATAAGTATGCTCAGCGTCCTCGTGTTCTTTCCCCATATCATCCGCGTGACCATGCGATAACTAACACATAAGGGACAAAGGTACCCAAGTTCTCCGAATGCTCTCAATGACCCCCGCTATTCTACACCAGCTATGCACGAGTTGAGATAAATTGTGACCACGTTTTGACAACTAGTGTCAAAGACTACATTAATGGGAACGAGAAGCTTACTGGGTAGGAAGATGTGAATAAATCCATAGCTGGACATTGTCTGTTCATTAACCTCGTGTAAAGGCGCTATATGTACAACAAGAAAGCACATGAGAATGGTTATTTTGGCAGTTGGTCTAGCGATACAGATGTATCTTGCACATTCCCCGCATGTAGTTCATCACTTACTGTTGACAATTACTATTGACAGTGAGCTATTTGGAGACCTTCAACAGGCAGACCAAATATTTTATAGATCCAAGATGATTATTGTTTTAAGCTTAATGGTCTTGATAGAGCCACATCCATTCACAATGAGAAAACTTAAGGCTAGATCAAAAATCGAGAAGACACACATCAACTTAGGACTTAACTCAGACGTGATTCTTCTCGAATCGCAGAGGCGATAACGTTTGGCAAGTTGCTATTTGTTTAGTTAACAGGTTTGTTGAGTTTACATAGGTGAGAATCATGTTTAAATTTAAAACGAAGACATGGGTATCATCTTCATTACTGACTTGTGGTTACATTAGGCTTATTTAATTATAAATCAAAGTTTAAGTACAGATTACAAAAAGGATGCTGCGACTTTCAAACCACAGTAATTGCTGGGAGAATATACACTAAATTGTAACATTTCCAGTAGTCCTGAGGATTGAGACTCGAGTCATTCTGCTAAGATACTGCCTTGGAAGTGTTGGTTTGCTGCGAATATATGTAAAGGCAATGCGATATAGTGTGGTAGTGAACTCCACGCGACCCTGTTACAGCTACGATTGGTGTGCCTTGTTGGCAAAATACACAACGGACACCATTAACGTCCTGGAAAACTACAGGCAGCGCAATGGACGCTAACGTACACTCCCGTCAACTGCATCTACGCATCCATTGCCATAATGGCTAAAATCAGGGATGTTCATCAATAGGAATTGCAATAGAAACATGGCGTTAACGCATTCATATCAGCATCCACAAATGCCGGACCTCATTTTCCCATTCTTCGGGACCGTGCTTTGTAACATTAAGCGCACCTACCTTCAAAAATCACACAATACTCTCCAGATAGGTTGAAGTTACATGCATGGCCGACTGGCCGTACACATTGTCATTAGCATAAATACTGTTCGTGCATTTCAAACAGCAGAAGCTAGTGAAACTGATGTGTGAATACTGGCGTCAGGCATTATAGATAGCGCGCGAAGCTCGAGCTCGAAGATAACAAGAGCACGGGAAAAGCTCAAAAGGTCATATCCAACTGTCCTTAGCAACGAAAGTTGGCGATACCCAAGGTACTAATGTTGATGGATGCAGCTGACTAATCAAGGTGTTAATTTGTGTATTAATGTAAATGAAAGCAGCTGGCTTATCAAGTCGTAAAGGGTGCATTAATGGTTCCGTTGCCACATTCGGAGTTAGCGTTTCACAATAAGGATACGAAGCAAATTACTTTGTAGGTGATCCTATTTCTGAGATGTTCAATCAAATCCTTGCAGCTTTCAGCAGTGATGAAATTTCCAGATGAAATATGAATGACAGTTTTTCTGTAGAACATTCAGGTCTTCTGGTCTAGTAGAATTGTACAACTAAGTCCCATTGTCGTCAGTTAAAAGGACCCCGCAACAGAATTGCCGTAAGGTAATGATAAAAGATTAGTTTGGCTGGACATTGAATACGACGATGGCTTTGAAACAGGTAACTATGACAAAGCACTAAATGTTAACGTTACTAAGAATTGTGACGTTGACACTTGAATGACATGAATAATGACTAGGGAATTGAACACAACGAATAATAACTAGATATTGAATACATTCAATTCTAACTAGGAAATTAATACAGTGCATTGTGACCAGGAATTGAATACAATTAAATTGGAATTAAAATACTACAAATTGTGACAAGGATTCTAATGCCGTGAATCATAACTAGGAATCAAACACTGTGAGCCTGGAATTAGATGCAGTGAATTTGGACTAGAAATCTTATACCGACCTCCACATCTTTTATAATTGTTAAGGAGGACATCTTTCTATGGATGGAAAGCATCACTATAAGTTCACAGTTCCCCCACCCCCCCTGCAACCTCTCCTAAAGGTTTATGTGTTGTTTAACCAGTCGCTAATACTCACTTTAGCACGTCCTTGGATTCACATCATCCAAAACAATGACGCATTCAACATGCAACAGCAAGCTTCATTGCAGTTCTTGCCTGGACAACCAGCGAAATACGGACAGCCGAATGCAATGTCGATAACTCCCCTTCCCCCCTCGTATTTGAGGATAGTAGTAGATACGGACTTGCTAATGACAACTGTTGCTGCTAATGTTCGACGTCGCGTCCAATATCTGAGTTAAAATCTTTTGTGGGTCAGTTCAACTCATTTTTCAGTGCCAGTATTTTCGATTTTCCATGAATCTAACAAACTATGTAGTCACACTATCGAGAACCAAACTCGTCCACAACAATGTAAGTGAAAAGAAGAACATACTACATATACTTCTTTAACTCTGCTTCCGTAAAACATTTACCATTACACCAGTCATACGCCCAGCATCAAGTTTTCCTGAAACCTGCAAAAAGGCACTCTCACACAATCAGAAATTGGCACCTCCCCCCTCCTTTCCTTCATTGTTTTACCAAATCGATTACATGGACATGTTAATGTGCTTCATTTAAGCATTATTTACTTTTATTACTATACTTATTGTTGAAAATGTGAAATGTTGGTAGATGTCGTGCAGACTGGCTAATTTTCTAGGTGTTGGAATCCAAACATATTTTAATTTTATTGGAGACATGGTGCAATATCTATGGCTAGGGCATCTAAATTACTCATAGATACCCCAGCTGTACTCGGAAACTGGCACTATTGATGCCGAAGCATCGATAGCGCCAGCAGGAGCATCGTGCGACACTCCTAACCCTTGTGAATCCGAGCCAAGCAGAGAGTTGGCCTCTCTGTGCACCTCAACGCTATAACTAATTAACATTGGGGGCCTACCTGGCGTGGGATTTTAGGTGGAAAAGGGGAGAGAAGCAAGATTAGACATGCAACAGTAAACCTGACTATTCTAAAGGAGGAGAAAGTTATACCATTGGAATATAAATATAGCCTGAGCAAGTCATGGTCGTTTTTCTTGCATCTAAACTAGCAAAGCAGGGCTGATGGATAACAAGTCATGGTCGTTTCACTTGCGTATGCCCACTGCTTCCATTTAAGATAAAAAAATTACGCAAAAACACTAAATGTGATTCAATCATTTAGACAATAAGAGTTATTATTGACGTGAGCTTTCCGAACTGGTGGGTCCATTCGATCCAGGCAGCGACGTGATACTTGAAGATCCTCGGCCGGTTGATCATGTCGTAGACAGGACTCGCGCGTCAACGCCTCCTCTGGCTGAAAGTGATCTGTCCCCTAGACCAAAGACGCTACTGAACAAGTACAAACTCTTGAATACTGTGAACAGAGCACGGCATGACAACCACACTGAGCATAACTTAACTATTATAATAACTAAACAACACCAAGTACACATGACTGTTGATGCGTAGTCTGCTTATAACCCGAAGCAAAACTCGACGGGAAATCGACAGGGCATGCCGGTATTTGTCTATTACTTCGACAACCTCGTGGCGTGAACTGTCGGCCCTCAGGGACATCAACTTGAGCCACTGACCTAGCGCGTTCCTGAGGATTAACTGCTGGCCCTAAATAGAAGGGATGTGGCGCATGTTGTACAAGGCAGATGCTATGTCCCCACGTTGCCTCCTGGCGCACGCTTGTTGTACGGGGAGGGTGTCTCTGATTGGCTAACAACATTTTACAGACAGCTCAAGCTCAACCTAGGCTATAAGCTGTGATCTGGGACGGAATTGGTTCTAAACTCATTATACCAATCAGTAGGCCGTTCATCCTTATACGTCTGGGACAAGATCCTGCGGGCTACCTGCTACCTGAAATGTTGGCCATGATACTTACTGATCTCGTCAGATCTGTGATCCGTGGTTATGGTCACCTTTCGAGCTTCACGCTAATTAAACCTAATCACACAGACTTTCTAAAAGACGAATTAGATTTCTTAAACCAATGTTAACTGTTCAATTCTATGATCACTATCCATTAACGCACATCATGAAATTTAAATTAAAATATCGGGGAGTTTGGTAAAAAAAAATAAGTGGGTATTTGAACGAGACGCACTATATCCATAATATGGGGATTGTATGGATCAACCATTGAGGGGAAACCGTATATATCTAAGTCTAGACCTAAATATCTAAATACATTCATACAATACTAGCTAAATATCGAAATCAGCGCGGCATACGCCGACACGGTATCTGAGCGGTTGCTTGGAATTCACACCTTAATACACGAGGCACTAAACTTAACGAAAGGGGTTGAAATTAAACAAAATGATGATTCTTTGCAGTAAAAACTGACCGCAGGGGCTGGTGGTGTGTGAACCTCATGGAGCAAGCAGCCTAAGCTGACCTTGCCACAGAGGCTGGTGGTGTGGGTGTACCAATTAAACACGCTATTGTCTTGAGCAATTGCATTAGGCGTTACTTAGATTTTAAAAAAGGCACCTGCGTAGGTCGTCACTATGATACAACTTCTTTAATGATATCTACAGTTCCGGTGGGAGGGTTAAAGAAGCTGTTCAATTACGCGCTTGACTCCCGATGCGCCGCAGCGCATTTTAGTGCGCAGATAAAGGACGTGCCAGGCAAATGCGGGGCGCATGCGTTAAGTTCTGGGATGCGCCAGTAAATGAGCTTATCGCAAGTGGTGGTCGCGAACGGGTCAGCTTATTTATTGCATGCAGCGCATATCATTAAATGGAAGTTCATCGCAGGTTAGCTAATGGGCCCAGTCCGATTTGGCCGGAGTGTTTTTATGACTTGTCTGGTCTTGCAGGCATGTTAACCTCCTATTAATGTAACATCAGCTGTCCGTGTGTAAACTTTTGAATCAGCCGTGTCATTAATGGACTGCGCATTAGCAGGCCGGGTATGAAGCTTGCGATCTTAGTGCTTAGTGAAGAGAATTTTTAAAAAGAGGTGGAATTGACGTCTCAAATTACACTTCTTGAATCAGTATATAAGAAAGTACAGTAACTATATCTTAATTACAACAATGTCACACTACCAATAGTCTAAACCTGCTGTTGTGAATGCGAAGACGAATTCGGGTCATTAAATCAAATCAGGTCATCAACAGATAAGTGGCGAGGTCAATAACATCAGCAGATGTACTGACCAAGTTAGCCAACTGGAGCATGACCTGCATAGCAATGCCGGGTCTTCCAGAATGCAGGGAGATAGCGGGAAGTGCCAGGGATAGGTGTTGGCGGGAAACTGTTGACAGATGTTCGTTGAGAAGTAGGGTCTCGCGAAAGTTGGGGATGCGACGCGAGGGCTGACAAGAAGCTTGTTTGAGGAGGTGATGTCAGCAAAGATTTGATTTGTGGAATTGGAGATTGCGGGAAAGACACGGGGTCGACTGAAGTCGGCAAAGATGCAGGGCTGGAAGGGGTTGGTGAAGGGGCGACTGCAGTCGGCAAAGGAGTGGGGATAGAAGGGGGTTACGGACAGTAGGCGACTATAGTCGGCAAAGGTGCGGGGCTGGAAGGGGTTGGGGACAGGGCGACTGTAGTCGGCAAAGTAGTGGGGCTGGAAGGGGTTGGTGAAGGGGGCGACTGCAGTCGGCAAAGGAGTGGGGCTAGAAGGGGTTACGGACTAGGCGACTATAGTCGGCAAAGGTGCGGGGCTGGAAGGGGTTGGGGACAGGGCGCTAGTCGGCAAAGTAGTGGGGCTGGAAGGGGTTGGTGAAGGGGCGACTGCAGTCGGCAAAGGAGTGGGGCTAGAAGGGGTTACGGACTAGGCGACTATAGTCGGCAAAGGTGCGGGGCTGGAAGGGGTTGGGGACAGGGCGACTGTAGTCGGCAAAAGTAGTGGGGGCTGGAAGGGGTTGGTGAAGGGGCGACTGCAGTCGGCAAAGGAGTAGGGCTGGAAGGGTTTGGGGCAGGGCGACTTTAGTCGGCAAAGGAGCGGGGCTGGAAGAGGTTGGGGACGGGGCGACTGCAGTCGGCAAAGGAGTAGGGCTGGAAGGGGTTGGGGCAGGGCGACTGTAGTCGGCAAAGGAGCGGGGCTGGAAGAGGTTGGGGACGGGGCGACCGAAGTTCGTGGGGATTCAAACGATGCGACATTTGCATACTTTGCATTTAGAGCGACAACTGAGGCTTTGCTTTCTTCGTGAACTTCTCTCAACAACATTACGTATCTAATGCCTTTCCTGAATGCATCGCGCAACCTGATCTCTTCTTCAGCATACTCAATACATCACGGATGGCCGTCTCACGCCACTCTAGTATATCAGGAGCAAGTTTACGCTGAATTGTGTCTCCCACTCGACATCTCTGGTATTCCTGCGCAACCAGGCTGCCTCATAGTTGTCATTAGCATTCTTTAAGGCCACTCAAGCTTGCATTGCGACGTTCAGCGTCGTTTAACAATTCGGGCAGCTCAATACATTCAGTATGCATTCTTTTAAGGGTACCTTCCATTTCACGCAGTTGTAATTGAAAATCAAACAGGATATCAAAGAAAATCTTAAATGATGTACTCACACTTTGGCAGCCGGAATCGAATGGATTCTCCACCATGTGTCGTAACGTGATCTGTGGTGTTGAGATGCACACGATACGCACTTGTAATAATGAAGACTCGAACTCCAGGTGTAGGGTTTATAACAACTTGAACTTTATTTAACTGTTTTCAACTTCCGAATTTTCGATGTTACTTAGCCTAAATTTAAGAGAGAGATGTGTTGAGCTCGGAGGCCAGGAGAGAACTGATATTAAAATGTAAAAGGCTTCCCTCAACGACTTAGGCACGCCATCCCAATTATCATGGGACATGCAGTAGCCAGGTCAGTGAGGGTTGGCGCCTTCGGGCTTTGCCTGTGCAGGATGGTCATGTGGCTCTGGAATATGGGGTATGTATGAGGAGAGGGGGGAAGTGGCAGGTGACATGTAGGTCACTCGTGGATCTGGGAAACTGGGGTTTATAATTAATATAAGCTGTAGGGGGTTACTCCATCAACTGATGACTGAGAGGGTACGTTATGATGAAGTGTAGGTTTGTTATTAATTTGGCACTCAAATCCATAAACTGGAATAACCCCATCAACAAGGAAACCGACCTTGACATTGTCGATATCTTCATCGGGTGACGCAGTAGCGTTCGTTTCGTTCAAAAATTCAACTAGTTTATTTCCAACAATGGCGCCAAATTCTCTGTTCACGACTTCGCCGATCATAAGACTTATCAAAGCCATAGTACCGACAGAAATATGTCTCGATGTTCCAAAGAGGAAATAAAACCACACCGGGAAAATGGAAGCGTAGAGACCATAAATTGGTTTAAGATTTGTGAGAACTGCGAAACCCATTCCTTGTGGTATATGGATGACACCTAAACTGAGACCGGCTATGACGTCACTCACAATCAACTTCTTCCATTGGTAGTTCAATAACATGTTCATGAACGGAAATGTTGTTAACACTTGATTTTTCAAACATTGACCTGAGCAGCTGTATTTCGACTTCATTTTTCGCACAAATTTCTCCTTCCATGGTTCGTGGGGCCCTTCTTGTGTACCGTATTTTTCCACGAATGTCTTGCCAATCTGCTGGTGTTGATGTGGACGGAGGTGGGGACGTTCTCAAACTCGATGTTCGTCTCTATCATGAAAGAACTGCGCTCATCATCAGTGTAATAACGCAGGCCCTGAAACAGGAAACCGAGGACTCGTCGAATTGCTGTTTTGACCGATTCCCTACTTCTGTTGGCAATGATATCAGTTAAATCGAGTCAAATCGCTGGCCCCGGCTTTTTTTTGCGACCTCATACCAGTCCGATTACTTATTTTTGACCGGATTTTTGAAGACAAAATATGGCACATGGCAAACGCTTCAAAACATCATCAGCTGAAAAAGGGCATAGTTTGAGCGATAAAACCAGAATATATTAGAGTTGCGCATGCGTAGTTACTGGTCTAGGTCGCCATAGGTAAGATAAGCTATGTTAAGGGTTTAACGGCACACCATCACTGATTTATTATATGGTGCCACGTCAGGTGGGATACATATTAAGATACGAGATTGGCCTGATTGAGCTTCCGCCCTCTAGGATAGATGGAAACAAGAGGGAAAAACACGTGGATGAAGATGAAAAAGACAAGAAATGCAAACGATTGTCCTGGGGCATCTCACCACCTTCCTATTGACTGGACCATGTCTTATATGTTTTCTCGCTTATGCTGCGCTCCTTCGTTATGGTTTTCGTTACTGCTTGTTGTTGCTGGAGTGGGGAGTAGCCAAAGAAATAACAAGAGTCCAGGAGTAGAGTTTTATTGTTTATTTAAGTTTAACAATGTAGCTTTGCTGGGATCTCTGTCAGAATTTCATAACTAGATAATTCTCGTCTCTTGGCTTAGATAATTCTCCTCTCTTGGCTTAGATAATTCTCCTCTCTTTGCTAGATAAATCTCCTATAACCAATGTGTGCCCCTCCTTGAACCGCTCGATAAGCTGACACCTCATTGGTTCAGGTAAAGCCGACCCATTTCACACAGGTTTGGACCTAACGCTTCCACATCGGGCGTGGATTCGTAAAGTCATTGACCAATCGGATTGGTACCGGCCAGGACTACTTATGAGGGTCACACCTCACCATATGGGCGGTGGGTGACCGGGCCCATCGTTCTGCTTGCACATCATTTCACACAAGAGAGAACCCACACGCCAAAAGGGACCAGACACGCCAAGAGACTCAAGAACAAGAGGAATTCGTAAGTCTAAATTTAACTCATTCCGTTACAACCCGGTTCTTCAGAAAGTAGCGACCGGTATCAAACTACAACAACCCAAGACACTCCGGTCACAGTATGGATGAATTTTTCAAACGATTCCATATTCGATGCGCAATACAGCATCGACAAGGAAAATAATTTGATAGAGTAGCCCAAATCCTACTGTACAGTCGTGTATTACTCAATATTCTGACATATATTCAGAGGGCCTGGTGATCAAGCCTGTATGTACAACCCCCTATTTTACGCAGTTCTACATTCAATGATATTTATTTAACCATACAATTTCACATTCATTGTATTCCCAGACCGACATAGCGATGACACTTCACCAAAAACATTGGTTCACGACAGCGCATCGACATAAAAAATATTGAGGAACGCTTCATGTGCGCATTCTGATTGTGACCATGGAAGTCGGCGATCACTCAAAAAACTTACATTTGCTTTGCGTGAATATATTTCATTCATACCCCTCAAATATGAAAATTATCCAAATATCAAATGAGATTGGGCAACATTACATGAAGATCATTATAGGGTGTGTCACAAGATGAAAACTCTAGCCAAATGAAACCACATTGAGCCTGCGTCAAATCAATTGGCTGAATATGAATAGCAAACAACCAAACAAGCTTGTATTTGGTAAAAAGGCTGGAGTAATGGCGACGAGTCTGGTCAAAGCTAAAAAGTTACAACTGCACTTGTCTGCAATCGGACTGGACATCCAGTGCACGCTGCCAGTGACTGAATGCAGGCAATACAAGTGATGTTGGAGCATCTCTCATCTTCTGTCACAGTTGTTTATACTCGTGTAGTGTTTCTACGCAGCTGATGCTGGACAGGGTGGAGGATTCCATTCATTACACAAAACGTATTGTCAATTTATCACATAAATCCTATTATAAACATAGGTAGGGGCGGGAAACCGATCCAGCCGCATTTTGTAAATGTTATCGCATAAGTCCTTATCTTTCCTCCTTGGAAAGGAAGAGGCTGCCCCAATTTTTGTCCCGCGCGGATAGGGTCAGATGACCAGCGCTCCTTTGTCTTTCGGAATTAGATTTCAACGACATCACATCGATTTGCTGTCTGTTCCTACCATTGATCCCACTTCACCTTACCCAGTTTCTATCATTACAGTCGACAACAACCGTCCATATCTCATTTCTAGCATTGCTTGACCATCCTACTATCTATCCCATTGTTTATTTTGCACAGCAGTTGACCATTGTATTATATTTGGCACGGCAGTTGCCCATTGTATTATATTTGGCACGGCAGTTGCCCATTGTATTATATTTGTCACAGCAGTTGCCCATTATTATTATTTTTTAGCAGGGCAGTTGCCCTTTGTTTTGTTTTTTGGGGCACGGCAGTTGCCCATTGCATTATATTTGTCACGGCATTATTTTTTTTGGCAGGGCTGTTGCCCTTTGTTTTTATTTGGCACGGCAGTTGCCCATTGTATTATATTTGGCAGTATTAAAAAAAAAAAAAGGTAATTATTTATTTTCACCATGTACTGTCCTCGCCCCCCTTCTTTTTGATTCACAAGGAGATGAACACCAACAAAAGACTCCGTGTAAATCCCCCAACAACCAGCACCTCCGTTGGAAGAGTGTCAGCAGCATCGGCCCCTCCACCCCGCCCCTCTCGCACCAAAAGGATTCCTGAAAAGCTCTGACCCGTCGACCGATCCCCTGATGCCACACTACCACCGCCTTTGTCCCCCATTGCCCCGGAACCAGAGGCCTTACCGACCACTCCCCAACAATAGGAACCGACCCTCGTCGATCAGATCTGCTCCAAGACACGGTAAAGGGTCTGGTCACAATAGTAGTACAACTTTTGGACCAGACTCCAGCAACCGTACCTCTTGACGGACCTTCATCACCGCTTTCCATCCTAGACTCAGCCTCTTCAGTCCGCGAGTCTGACAACCAATTTAAGAGCCGCCCCGTGCTTTTTTCTGGTGGTGTCCCAGCCGGATCCAACCTGCCGGACACTCTAAAATATAAAACATGGACACATAAATATGTAGATTTCCGTACCATTCTGGCCTCCGATGCTGAGCCTGGCTACACCATGTCCCTCTCAGGACCGGGCAACACCCCTTCTCTCAACTTTCTGCCCAAAAAACAAAAGCCATTATCTGACACTGAATGGTGCACCGCCTGGGACGACTTCCTTGCAGTGTATGTGAAAAAATTCCCAGAGCAGCTAGGGAACCTTTTGACCATTGGGAAAAGCATCAAGTCATGATGCAGTATGATCATAAGTTCCGCACAGATAGGGAATATTCGTTGTGCTCTTGGGCAGCCGTTCGCATCGACCTGCAACCAGTTGCCACCACAACAGCCACCCACCACAACCACCCCGCCCGCATTCTTCTCGTTCCTACATCCTAAACACCGCAGCAAACCACTCAGCAAACAAGAGATGCACCTCTTCCCCATGCATTTACAAACACGCCTGTCACCGGTGCAGTAGAAATCACCCAAGCTACCTTACATGCCACGGCCGTCCCCAACCATCACCCACTCATCCACACCACAACTACTTCAACCTCACTCAAACAACCGCTCAAAGCAACACAGCAAACCGCTTCCCGCCCCCACCAAAAAACAACTTGCACTACACTCCCAACACCCAAAATAAATAAAACACCTCGCTCAGCTACTTAACATCATCCCCTCAAACATTTATTTCTCTCCTGTTTTCAAAAGCCTACAATCTCATGGTTTTCAAAAGCTTTTCTCTTCCAAAAAATACAACTATACTTTTGTATCCCCCCAAAAAAAAAACAACTTTTCTCATACAAACCTTGGTCCATTCCAATGTCTCCCACCCCCCCCCCCCTCCCCCCAATATCCAACTTTAAATGCTCTTCTTTGGTCCTCAAAAGTCAAACATAAATTTCGGCTACTACACAACCTATCTTATTCCTATCACAGAAATTCTGTGAATCACAACATACCAAGTTCAGCTTTCAAGTCGCATACGCCTCCATCTACGATGCCATACGTCTCATACAAAAATGCTACCCCCATGCATACATGGCAAAGAGCACTTATCGGATGCCTTCCGACTTTATCCCCACCCACCCTTCAAAAATGCAACCCCACAGGCTTCTTTGGCACAGCTATTACTACAAAATGTCTACCTCAAGGAAGCTCTTCCTCTTGCCAAATCTTTTAAAACCTTCTTCCACTAATATTGTGAAAGTACTAGTTGATTTCTCTTTGTTACCCCCACTCAACAACAATGCCTTCAGCAACTTGTAAAACTGCGCAACCTCATGGGGCTTCCTCTGACCTCGCACCAAACAATGGGCCCTGGCATATGTTAAGTGATGCCTGCAGGTACAACCGGGTCCCTCACGTCGTTATGGGATGCAGCCCCTGCCAACCCCTATTCCACCACACCTCTTACAAGACAACTACAAATTACTATAAACAGCCTCCTTCACAAATCCCTTAGTCCTTCCACAAGCCGGTCATATTTGCATCACTGGAACACCACAGCCCTGCTCTGCCTTCTGACACTATTACCATTGCCATGTTTGTTGCACATTTACATAACCAGGGACTGAAACACTCAACCATCAGGACATACATTTCTTTCATTTACAATTAAAAAAATGTACCTGACACAACCTTACAACTATACATCAACAAACTCTTGCAAGGCATACTAAATTCCCAACCCGCACAACCCGAATCCAAGCTACTTCCTATCACCAACGCAATTCTTCACCAATTGGTTGACACAATACAATTCTGTACCTCCTATGACCACACTCAACACATGCTTAAGGCTCTCTTCTTACTATGTTACTACGCTTGCCCAATCTAATGACACAACATATACTCTTACTTTACTTCACCTCACAACTTTACAAAACACAAGGACCCATTTTCCTTATAACAAGTCAAAACCATGCACCAGACATCTTTTTTCATCTTTTCTTCAACAAAGCCTTGCTCTAGCATCACTTCCCAGATCACGTTACAACACTCATTCATTCCGCATCGGTAGAGCTACACAGCTGGCATCTGACAACACTCCTGCAACAGTCATCAAATCTACAAGCAGATGGAAGAGTTCTGCCTACACAAAGTACATCCGCCCTGGGGCTTTCACACTTCCTCACTAAAATACTACTTAAAACATATCCTAAACCACACATAAGGGGTCAGTACTTTACTCCCCTATTATCCAAAACCACACACAAGGGGTCAGTACTCAACTCTCTTGATATCCAAAAATGCACAAACCAAGGGTCAGCACATATCCTAAACCGCAACACAAAGGACCAGTACTTTACTGCCCTGGTACCACAACACCAGGGGTCAGTACGTCACTCCCCTGATATCCTAGCACCATCAATCCATAATCACCCTTCCGCTAGGGGTCAATTTCTTTCTTGTTAGAGAATTTTCTTTGCCATTTGTATTTCTGTCTTGTGGGATGTCAGTCAGAGCCTCAACCTCTGACTTTGGCGTTTTCAATGCCATCCCACCTTTTGAACATGCTTTCCTCTAGTTTTGTCACTCGCTGTTGTAATATGTATGTCTGTAGATGTATAGGTATATCAATTAATCCTATCTGTGTCATGACCAATTAAAGTAGTTTTATCCTGCGTTGTGTAAACTGTCATAGACATATCTTAGTTATCTATCTCACTTATTGTATCAATATCATACATATACCTTTAGCTGTCAAATAGTCATAACGTTGCCATACATGTGATCATTATCTGCCTCATTGTAATACTGGTAATTGATTTGCAGTGCACCTGTTATTCAGTATTCTATTATGTAATATCGAATATTTTACGTATGGTATTTTGAATCATGATTTACACAGTGTGCTACTCGAGAATTATTTCTCAAATAAAAGTTAAATGTTTACCCAAACATTGCTGTTACTCGACTCCTTCACAAAATATTGGTGAGTAATCCAGCTACAAGATGAATAGCAGGCCAATAACCTTGCACCACAATGAGGGAATAACAGTCACAGTCACAGTCACAAATAGTTGAACTGATATCTGTGCTACTACAGTTAGTAAAGCAACAGTTATGAGACCGCTATTCCTGGCTTGGAAGAAATGATTGAGTGGATGGATAAAATATATTGTGTTTTCCTTTTTAAATCATTAATAAGGGTTATTATGAAGGTTTGGCCAGGTGACACATGGCGATCTTTGATTTGCTTCACCCCTTTGAGATCAGCAGTGACAAAATGATTGCACTGAAGAGAGTAAAACACATTCTAAAAGGTAAGATAAACAACTGTCAGCAGTTATCAATTCTGCATTCTTAAAACTAATGTGGATAAACACCTGCCACTCTTGAATCAGAGGCTGTGGTTGCGTTTACTGTGTGTCTACGGTACAGCCACAGCAGGGACAGATTCCAGAGAGGCAGTCAACGCAACGGTAGGAAACATCTGTTCTGTCCCAGCGCCAGCATTGAGGGCAAACTAGGTAAGCTGTCATCGACATCACAGTTTGTTGGATGGTTAACCTAGCCTAGACATTCATTTCACATGCTTTCTTGGCTAATACAAACAGGTGGAATGCAACAAAAAGAATAGACAAGCGCCTGCCTAGATCTTATATCATTCAAAGATTCTGCAATGCATCTGGCAAGATTCCCAAACGTAATCTGTTTATCATTTTCAAACCGTAAGTATCAGAAATGCAATGTCATTAACATGATATTCAAATTGTACCTTTTCAATTGATGTATAATAAGTTTACGAATAATTGTTCGAATCTGATTGAAAACATGCACTTGAATAAAAAGCATAAGCCATTTTCTGCACTGCCACTTAACACCACAAGACATCATGATTACCGGTGACAGACTTTTAGTCCAGTCAAATAAATGTCTGGTACCAACATCTAACCATTGACTTTGTGTTAATTGCCATCCTACCAAAATGTATGGATGAAAGCAAGAAAGGTACCAAATACAGCTATAATGGGAAGTGTTAAAGAGTTGCCCCTTCCCCTCTTCTATACAACGACAAAATCAGAGGCACTCGAGTCTAAAAAGGCCCCTCCTCCCTTCCTCCCTCTTCTATACACAGACAAAGTCACAGGCACTCGAGCCTTAAATAGCCCTCCTCCCATGCCCTCTTCTTTACACAGACAAAATCAATGGCACTCGAGTCTTAAAAAGCCCCTCCTTCCTTGCCGCTTCTATACACAGACAAAATCACAGACACTTGAGTCTTAACAATCCCTCCTCCCTTGTCTCTTTTATACACAGACAAAATCACAGGCACTCGAGTCTTTAAAATGCTCTCCTCCATTGCCTCTTCTACACACAGACAAAATCACAGACACTCGTGTCTTAAAAAGCCCTCCTCCCTTGCCTACTCTATACACAGACAAAATCACAGGAACTCGAATCTTTAAAATGCCCTCCTTCCTTGCCTCTCCTACACACAGACATAGTCACCGGCACCCGAGTCTTAAAATGCCCTCCTCCCTTGCCTCTTCTACACACAGACAAAATCACAGACACTTGAGTGTTCAAAAGCCCTCCTCCTTTGCCTCTTCTACACACAGACAAAATCACAGACACTTGAGTGTTCAAAAGCCCTCCTCCTTTGCCTCTTCTACACACAGACAAAATCACAGACACTTGAGTCTTAAAAAGCCCTCCTCCCTTGCCACTTCTACACATAGACAAAATCACAGACACTTAAGTCTTAACAATCCCTCCTCCCTTGTCTCTTTTATACACAGACAAAATCACAGGTACTCGAGTCTTTAAAATGCCCTCCTCCCTTGCCTCTTCTACACACAGACAAAACTACAGACACTTGAGTCTTAAAATGCCCTCCTTCCTTGCCTCTCCTACACACAGACATAGTCACCGGCACCCGAGTCTTAAAATGCCCTCCTCCCTTGCCTCTTCTACACACAGACAAAATCACAGACACTTGAGTGTTCAAAAGCCCTCCTCCTTTGCCTCTTCTACACACAGACAAAATCACAGACACTTGAGTCTTAAAAAGCCCTCCTCCTTTGCCTCTTCTATATACAGACAAAATCACAGGCACTCGAGCCTTTCAAATGCCCTCCTCTCTTACCTGTCGTACACACAGATAAAACCAATGGCACTCAAGTCGTAAAAAGCCCCTCTTTCCAGGCCGCTGGTATACAAAGATGCAATCATAAGCACTCGAGTCTTAAAACGCACTTAATTCCTAGCTCCTGGTATTTACAGACTGGTATATACAGTCTGTATAAACCAATGGCTAGGGCATAGGGGCGTTTTTGGACTCAAATGTCAGTGATTAAGTATGTAAATACCGGCTGAATGGATAGAGGGATGTTTTAAGACTTGAATGTCTTTGATAGATTCAGTCCATACCAGCGGCTAGACAAGAGGAGAGATTTTTAAGACTCAAATACCAGCAATTAAGTCTGTATATACGGGTGGCTTGGGAAGATAGGTGAATTCAGACTCATGTACCTGGTTAAGTCTGTTTATACCTGCAGATAAAGTAGCGGGCGGTATGAAGACAAGAGTACTTGTGATCGAGTATTTATATAACAACGGTTAGTAGAGAGGGGCGTTTTAAGACTGGAGTGCCAGTGATTGAGTCTGTATATACCAACTGATGGGAAGAGCGGCGTTTTAAGTTTTGAGTGTCTGTGATTGAGTCTGTGCATATCTGTAGCTCGAGAAAAAGGGGTATTTTAAGACTCGAGGACCTGTGATTGAGTATGCACATAGCAGCAGCTATGGAACGGACAGACGGTCAGACAGACAGGCAGACGTGGGGTGTACTTAAACACTACACCCAGTGATTGTCTTTACATAATAAACAGGGACAGACTTTGGTTGTCTGTGATTAAGTCTTAAAGAACCAGCTGCTGTGGAGGAGGGAATCGAACTCTTGAAGGCCTCTGATTAAGTTTTAAATACCCATTGGTGGGGCGGAAGGGTGCTTCAAGAATCTAGTGTCTGTGATGGAGTCTTGACATATTAGCTGGGAGGGAAGATGGGTATTTTTCAGACATGATTTAAATTACCTCCGGGTGAGTCCGAATATATCATGGGACAAGGGGCATTTTAAGACTGGAATTGAGTCTTTACATACCAACATATCCAGAGGGTTGACATTTAGGACTCGTCTGTAATTTAGTGATAATTAACCGAGTGCCTATTATAAAGTCTGTATGTAGCAGCGGCTGGGGAAGAGGGGTGTTTTAAGACTCAAGTGCCTGTGATTGAGTCTGTATATAACAGCGGCTACGTGGAAAAATAGCAAACTGAACAAATGTCAAATTGATAGGTGAACTCACTTGACACAGTCTGGATATAGGATTTGGCGACAGAATAGATAGATGTATCTTCCATAACAGTCTTCACCGCTGCCTCTACCAAACTTGATGATAGGACCTGTTCATCCTTAAGAGAAAATATTGATATTGAAATTATTGAACACATCTTCAGCAGATATATAAATGACATTCAATAATGGAAGCTTTACTCATATATTTGTCAATCACATACTTGGCTTATCTTTGTGTAGCTGTCCAGAGGCAAGGTAAGAAGTAGAATAACATTCCTTGAGAATATACTTTTTCTTGTATTAACAGCAAAATGTTTAAATTAAATTATCACAACATACTTCCCTTATCAAATGGAATAATAAAAAACATATAACCTCTAAAATCACTGATAACTCTTCGTGGTACTGAAGGTTTTCTTCAATCTGAGGGGGTAGAGCTGAAAACAAAGTTTATCTGTTATATCACATACCTAGTCAAGGTCCCCTAGCCCCTTGGCTGAGGGCGCTGTTTACATGTTAATGATATTCAATACTCGCGCCAGGGTCTAGGCTAGCAAGATCTCTTGAACTGGACAAGCTACCCAGATTTGCCGTGTCTCTCAGTCACTCTCGGGTACTTTCGAGTCATTGTCTCTGATTGGTCAGTGTCACATTTTCCGAAGATTCGGCGCCATATTTGTTTTTGAAACCTTCGTTTTAGACCTCTTTTCACATGAACTGAAGTATTTGCTGTTGCATAACCATGGAAATGACTCCAATTGAAAGACTTGTTGCTTGATGGGTTGTGACTGTTTTGTGAATGTGCCTGCTGGGGCGGGGAAACAGTTTGCTATACGTTGTTAGCTACTGCTCTCGATGCAATGCTTGGAATGGGTCAGGGTTCGCCACCAATGGTTGTCCGCTTGCCCGGGACAAGTGATTTGTCATGATGGACAAGTGACTTGCCAAGTAAACTTGTCCAACCGGACGAGTGATATTTATGCATTCTGCAACACCCCGATTTGTTGTTTCACGCTGGGAGGCACCCTTCTCACAGCGAGAGAAGCAGACACACAACTGGTCTCTTTAACTGACTGTATTATGTAAACATACTATCGTGCAGCTAAGCGATTAAAGCGCTTGTTGTGGTGCCAATTTGAACTTGTGAGACGCCCCCTAATTCCAGAAGACATTCAGTGTGTTTTTATTAGACGCAGACCACAACAATGTACATGACGTCACATAAAACCGAGGGTGCGTATCACAAGCCAGTTTCATGAGCCATACTCGCGCAACTAAGGTCAATCCGGGTCACAAACTTTGCATTGATTGGTCAAGCAGGGGCTGTCACGAAGATTATTCCGTTGAATTCGCAAACCTAAATGCGGTTAAACGCCAGAACTAAGAGGGAGTGCATGCATCACTCCCGAACATAGTTCGAAAGAGCTACCTCTGCACAATGAAAATATATAATAGGCGACAGCATTTACTTATGTCAGGAGTATTTTATGCCGTGATACGTATTGTTCAAGAACAACATGCTATATTTTTATGACCGATGTCTCAAATTGTCATTTTGTGGAACAAACACTTCACAATCGCAATCAGTTAAAATGTAGGCCCGCGGTCCAGAGCTTGGGGGTGTTCATTGTAAACTGACCTGAGATTTATTTGGGTGGGACGGGGAATTGTATGGTTGCTTGCACGATGTTCAAACAATATGATATTAAAATTAATGTACTCACACAGATTTGTTTTACAATTGTTCTGATGGTTGGAGGTAGCTCTTACGAACCAAGTACGGGAGCTGCTGCTGCACTCCCTCATAGTTCTGGCGTCTTACCACAAGTTTAGTTTTATCTAATAAAATCAACTCACCGAACATTTATCTGAACTTAATGCGAGTTTCAACAACTAAAGACTCCTGTGGACGCATAAGGTTATAATAACTGATAAACTCTGCTCAGCTAACATTTCACGTTCTCTCTGACTCACTGCTTGATGCTTTGTGCCTATATTCGGCAGATGATGTCACTGTGTCCTGAATACATTGTATACCATACGTTCAATTCATTGTCTAGAAGTAAGATTGCATGATTTGACTCGACATCAGCGACTTGGTTTATAACAGTTTTCACTGAACGCAAAATGTACTAGGCGGGAAGTACCAAGTGATAGGGGTCTTGTTGATCACTCGGCTCCTATTAGACACTTTTCTTGCTAACGAATTAACAACCAGTTGTTCATTCCTTCAGTACAAAGAATTAGATTTGCTTCTTGTATTGCTGGATTAATTTCACGTGAAGCCTTCTGATGTCTCCTACACTATTGTATTGCTGGGTAAAACCTTGTCATTTCCTATTAAGCCTTCTGATGTCTCCTACACTATTGTATTGCTGGGTAAAAACCTTGTTATTTCCCACAAATCCTTCTGACGACTTCTACACTATTGTATTGCTAGGTAAAACCTTGTCATTTCACATAAAGCCCTATTGTTTGCAATAAAGTTGCCCTGTAAATACTTAACATGGCCCTTATGGCCTGATAATTCCCTATCAAGCCTTGTTATGCCTTGTTAAAGCCTCGTAAGATCCTTCAGTATCTCACAATACCCTTTCAACTCTTGCCTCTAAAAGCCTCATGGTGCCCTTTTTAGCCTAATTGTGCCCTTTTGAAGCTTTGTTTTGCTCTACAAATCCTTGTCATACCCTTTAGCGCCCCTTAACGCTTTACCATGTCCCTGCCTTAGAGACATAATTTTGTGCTCCTGTGAAGACAATTTAGCAAATAATTTAGAAACAACTTGTGTTCTTTGAAGTGTTACTCTTTTTAACATTTGTCAAAAGGTAACTTGTTTCTGTAATCAACCCTACACACACCTGGACAGGTGCTAAACATGCTGATATTTGTGTTGAGTATGATCTGTACATCACAAACAGACTGGGTTAATCAGAACCGCTCTAAGCAATACTACATCAAATCTTCCCCCCTTTGAGGGGAACTAGAAAAAAAACCAAAGGTACACTATGTCAATCTATTGATCTAATCTAATCTGACACCTGGTCCTGTCAAAAGTTGTTTCCATCAGATAACATTCCACCATTATTCATATTACATCTTAATTAAGTAGAAAATGTGTAATTGAATTATTGTGTTTGCAGACAGTTGGAATTGCCACCGCTATTCACCAATGCCCCATATCTCCTCCTTATTACCGTGTTAATTTCAGCTCTGCTGTTGTTATTTAGGATATTCCTTAACAAAATAGCTTTTCCTGTAGCTCGATAACGACAAAGAATATCATGATCATGTTGGCGTTATAAAAGTATGGTGCAATTGTCACCAACTTGCAATGGCTAGATGTTGAATGTCATCAATCACATTCCCGGGTGCTGATGTAATAGAACAATATTCATTCAGTTTAGGGAGCCCGTGTTTTCGTGAAAAACTTTGCTATATATCTGTTAATGCTAGACACTTTTTTTCGTCGACTCTTGGCTCTTAGAATGCCAAGGTGTTGCTTATTTTATACTACCAGCAACTTTTAGTATTGTCGCATCTTGTTGATACCACATTGTTGGTCGTCGAGCTTGCCATTGGAAGTCTTTCAATTGGAAGATTTGCCGTTAGAAGACTTGTCGTTTGGCTCTTGTGTAAATCTAGATGTTGTAGTTGTACAGGTTAAAATGTTGATTGGGACACTTTTATGGTAGTGTGGATGAAAAGTTGATTGGAAGTCATCGGGTCTGGCAAGAGAAGATATGTTGCATATAACTAGATACGTGGATTGCAAGAAAAATACTCCGGTCAGGCAAGCACTGAGGCTCGAGCTAATAGTGTGTAGCGGATGCCGTGTATGATCCACGTTCTACAACCACAGCAGAGTGCATTGCTTTCACACTATAGGAGATTAGGCAAGGCACTCGGCCCTTGTGTTTTGATGATCTGATGCCACCTACAGCACGTATATGAGACATTGAGAGTAGTATACAGCGCGGATGCTGTCCGAGGCGAACCACGATACACATCTATAGATAAGCATGTTCCCACACAGACACTGATACACATATAAAGGCAAACATGTTCTCATACAGAGACACACATACATCTATAAAGAAGCACGTTCCCATACAGACACTGATACTCATCGATACGTAAGCATATTCCCGTACAAACGCAGATACCCATCTGTAGATAAGCATCCTCTCGTGTAGCCACATACACACATATGAAGATAAGCATCTACCCATGCAGACACAGATATACATCTATAGAGAAGCACATTACGGTGTAGACACATTCTGACCGCAGAGCCATCGCGCCTCCAGGGAGAGGACTGGCTCTGACGGATGTATTGTGAGCAGGCCAATGCACTGACTACATAACTGTTATATATCGCAGATCTCTTTAAAACTGTCACAGATCACAGATCAGGATCTTTCTAAGCAGTCATAGGACAATATCTCTCTGTCACAAATCAGAATCTCTCACAATCTATCTAAGCTGTCGCAAATTGGGACCTCTCTTAATTGTCGCAGATCAGGAACCCTCCTAAATATCACAGATTAGAATATCTCTAAATTGCCATAGATCATTCTCAAACTGTCCCATATCAGGATTCCTCTAAACTGTCACAGTTCATGAGTTTTCCTAACTCTCACAGATCAGGGTGTATCTAAACAGTCACATATCAGAATTTCTCAAAACTGTGACATATCACAGATCATAATCTCGTTAAACTTTCATTGATCAGGAAACCTTTAAATTGCACAATTCAAGATGTCTCCAAATGGTCACTGACCAGAGTATCTAGATTCCATAGATAACGATCTCTTTAAACTGTCACTTATCATGATCTCTCTAATTTGTCACAGCTTAGGATATATTTTTTAAACTGCAACAGATCAGAATCCCTCTCAATTTACATATAAGAATCTCTCTAAACTGTTACAGACATCCATCTTCCATCCAGTGTCACAGTTAGATATATTCTCTATGCTGCTGCAGATACAGATTTATAAACTGTCACAAATATAGTAGTAGAAAACGTAACCTATAAGTCACGAACGGATAAGTGCACTGTGCCTCGATTGCATTTTACGTTCCTTGCTACCCTGCTTGGAAGTTGACAGTCTTCTCGACAGATGGTGCCACTGTGTCAGGGCAGACGCCGCTGGGTACGATTGAGCAGCGCCCTCTGGTAGACGTGAATGCGCCTATTGGTCCAGCTCTGTTCGACTCATGGAACAGGCTACATTTAAAAGAGCGTGACGTCACCCCACCGCTGTAGCACCCGGGCGGTAGTGAACTTTCACTCCGTCACCACGCTCGCCTCGCCACGCTCGCCTCGCCTCGCGGCCAGCTCTAGGGGTGCTGCTCGCGGTCCGCTTGCACACAATGCGCGTTAGGTGCCCTGGGCTTGGAATTCTACCAAACTATACAGCCGTTTGGTGCAGCCTGGGTGCGTTGTTTAACGCCTGCGCGTGTTACTAGTGTCGTTATCATTCCGTTGAAGGGTACAGCTTTACAGACATGCTGTTCCGTAACGCACGACTATTTTATCCACACGAAGGAAAAAGCTGCAATTTTATTTATCCCATCCAGCCATCGATTGCATATGACTTCGGAATTTAAATCAAGGTATTATGATACTTCTGTGTTCGTGATAAATTATCTAAACCTCAAAAATTGGTCTATAGTATTTTTTTTAACGCTTATACAATAGTTATTATACTATTTTTAGATTAAGCGGGCCTTTACCTCCGATATTTGCGAGTCTTGGTATGCCTTAAGCTTACAACTCTGTGCGTGTTATGTGTAATTATTTAATTGTTTATGTATTATCTTATAAATGACATATGTAAACTTCATTACATATTCTGGGGAGGTGGGGATGGGCACTAATTGTGTGATTGCCAGACGTTTCGTCCCCCTTTCTGACGACGTTTCGCCATATTAAAAAGATGTTTCAACCCATGCCTCCGTGTGACAATGCATGGGGATGTGTAGCCCTACAAGACGTCTGGTATAAATTCATGTTACCGTTACACTGGAGCTAGGGGATGTGCCACTTATTACAGCTAGAAGGACTTGGAAAATAAGTATGCTTGGGGGTGGGGGGGGGATTGCCACTTAATATTGGCAAATGAGTGAGATGAGAAGGGATTGTGATTTATTATGATAGAATTTTGTTTGTTTCCCCCCAGTTGAAGAGTATGCAGCACATTTTTCAATTTGTTTCATTTAGCAGTGTGCTATATATGTTTTGTCTGTTGCAGATGGCGTTTGTTTCCACCTTCCAAGAATTTATTGGCATCTAAAACCAATTTGAAATTACAACAAACTCTACCTATGTTGCAGCCAAAGGTGTTGGTATTGGGAAGGAGGGTATGTCTGTCTGTATTTATTAATAACAAAAGTACCATATTATCACTTATAACCCCCTCCTCAACTTACAGGAGACTCATATCTGTCCTCTCATGTGTTATAGCGTAATGTGATGTCATGAACAGCTCAGAAATGTTTATTACTTTTCTTTTCTTCTGACTGTATTTGACATTACTTTTCCAGATGAAAAATTGGATACCTTCCATGAACGCCGTTGGCACCTGTCAGATCCTCAGGCATCCACTACTAAGGGTCCTGCCCTTAACCTGTCCTCTCCGTTCTTTGTTGTAGGACGGCGTGTATATGATTGCCATCAAGGGCCTGACCGACATAGTAAGAGGAAAAAGAGGCAAAAAGACACACAGGTAAAGCAGTAATGAACTCCCTTCTTATTGGTTATTGGCATCTACTTATAAGCCTCCCATTTTTGTTTAATGATAATGCATTGAATTATGCCACCAGAGTGCGGAGGACCACACATATAAACGTCGCCGACGTTTGATACAAGACACAAAGAAGCAGGGCTGTGAGGCATCCATTCGTGTGCGAGAGGTGTTGATCATGACCTCTGTAAAGGTAATTAATCCTTATCTTTATTAATTGTTTGGTATTGACGCCGAACAGTACATCACTTTTACTGTTCTGTCTTTGACATATTATTGCATATGTCCCATCGATGGCTTTTGAATTTCCTCTAATGCATGAGGGGCTCAAAATACTATTAATATTATGTTGCATCATTGCTTTTTTCATCCTGCCTAAGAGACTGAAGATTTTCCCCACCATGCAAATTTTAGCTGCAATTGTCTGTAAATGAAACCTGATTGATGACCAGCTACACATAAATTATTCCACTCTCAGTGTATAATCTTAGGGTTGTCCTAGATTACAGATCGGTCTCGTAAGGCATTGGAAGGAGTGCGTGAGCAAATTAGGGAAACCTTGAGGGATGCCAACTTTGATCTATCAATGCTTGAACGCAGAGTTTATTACAAGCTTCCTCTTCCAGAGGACCACTGCAATCACATCACAGAAGAGGTAAGCCACTTTGCATCCCTGTGAATGGTAAAGATGTAAGGGTGGGGCCACTTAGCTATTTGTTAAAATTTCCACGTGGTGGCCTGGACGAAACATGGGAAGTATAATATGTGGACTTAACAAAGCATTTTTGGCTGTAGGCTGCATCTTACATCTTGCCAATTGATGCGCGGGTACGAGCTAAAGTCCAGCAGTTAGTGGATGAGGGAGCCAGACGGGTGAGTGAAGTCAAGCGCTTGCTACAGACCTGGAACTACTTGTGGAAAGTCCATCACCAGTGTCGCGTAGGTTTAACCCCACTGACAGAGACATAGCTAACCTGATACGCTCTTCATTGGACAGAAACAGGTGTGTATCAATTGTCGAATGAGGCATTCAATTTATCTACATTTTTATGTAATCATTCCTCTGGATAAAGGTTTGCAATCCATTATCAGCCTTGTTGGTGTAACATATGCTTTTCAAATATTTGTATGTATATATTGGAAAGCATACATATAGATTAAAACTGTTTTTATTGTAAATGTCAAATTTAATCATTCTGCTTCTGGGTGTCTGCTGTTCATCAGTTCATTATGAGCATCGATTGAAATTTATAGCATTGTCTTTATATCATCTTTTAATCTTATACCAGGCATTCTAGCGATGATCAAGAGAATTTGAGCCACTTAGTGGAGCAGTGGGATCAAACTGATAATCAGGACAAGGCGTTCTTGAGGAAGAAAAGGTTTGTATTAAGTTATAAAGAAACACATAGTAGAACTGAACCTCAATTTGTCCATTTACATCCTATTCTGTTCTTTCCAGGATCATCCAACCATTCAAATAAATGAATACTTCAGATACAGCCCATGTCCTGACAAACTCACTGTTGTATTTCATGAATTATTTTGTTTTCAGTGGTGATACTTGTGACGATTTCCTTTTCGTTCATCAGAATGCATGGCAGCAGGATCTCTTGGCCAAGTATGGAGGCAAAATGTGTTTGATGGATGCCACATACAACACGATAAAGTACGACATGCCATGCTTTTTTGTCTGTGTTTCCACAAACATAGGCTATGTCAATGTTGGCATGTTTGTTGTTGAGAGAGAAACAACTGCATCGATCAAGGAGGCGCTTGAGAAACTTCAGGCTTGGAATCCAGATTGGCACCCCAAGCACTTTATGACCGACTTCGATGAGCGTGAGATAGTAGCTGTTGAACAAGTCTTTCAAGGTTAATTGATCAGCATGCTTCATTTTATTATTCCGGATTCATTATCAATGTGCATGGCATGTTACTTAAGACTTGTTAAGAAAACTACCTCTGAATATCTCTTTTCTCTTAAATCCATGGGAGCATCTGATAAATCTCCTACATTGTATGCCTATTTATTTTGAAATATGTACACTTGACATCCATGATTTGCATAATTAGATACTGTTCTCCAGAGCATTAACCTTCATGATGACAGAAGCATTGTCTTATGTTCATTAATGTTGCTCTGGCTTATGTAGGTGTATATGAGAATATTGTCCTAGTCTGAAGCCACATATAGCTATATATAAACATATTGTACTAGCTCCCCTGTAGCTTGTTTCACCTAATCCACTGACATTTTATAATGCGATGTTGATGTTTGCATATTTTAATACCCAAAACTGTATTTAAACATCCCAAAACACCACAAAAAAGCATACAATCAGCTTTGTATGCAGAAGCGTACATTTAAAAAATGTTCTCAAACATACCGTATATTCCCTAATTAACGCCCCTCCCCTAATTAACGCCCCCTTCCATTTTAAAGAAAAAGATAAAATCATGACTTACCATAAATTTATTAATTCATCCTTTTATTTTCTCAAACTTTCACTATTCTGATGTTTAGGGAGATGGAGTTTGCTCTGTACGTGTTGTTTTTTACGCATAAAAGACATGGACATGATGTGACTATTGTTTTTTTTGGTATATAAAAGCATGAAGTAAATTTTATCGATTTTTAGCAAATTACTTATGTATCAACTTGTTATATACCAGACAATTAGCATTTTAAATAACATGCATTTTTGCTGCATTAAACCAATGATTTCTATATGGGTCATTTTCAGTCTTTACTGGAGATGTGATTATTGTCACCTCTGGTATCACCCAGAGTGCATAGGACAGCAGTGTGATGCCTTGCCCCGGACATTTCTGGGACCATGTTGCGATGTAGGTATAAATGTTTTTGTATCACGATATTCCCCATATATGAATCCATTTAATTTATCTTTGTATACATACGATTAACACTCTTTTGTTCTTTTGTAAAGTCTCGGCGAAACATATATTTAAAGAGTGACAGCGAGGGGGAGAAAGCATTGGTGGGAACCCCCCAAAAGAGAGGAGAACAAGTGGGTTTTTTTCCTTCTGCTTTTGCAAATGAATTTATTTTAGGCTGTCAGCAAGAGCATATTGTGGGTATATGGCTGGGTTTTATATATTGTTGCATGTTCACATATTCAATACATAATTCATGGCATGCTGTACAAATAGTGGAAGTAAACCTGTGACCTCTCTCACTTTCAGAATGAGGTATCAGGACAGTGCAATTTTACATGATTCAATTTTCAGCAACTTAATACTAGAAGCCAAAATTGTCCTATATTATGTATATAACAAATTGTTTTCTTTTCTGAACCTATTTTCCTAAATCACCATGAATGTGCCTAGTCATTTATTCCCATAAGGCCATTAAAAACCTTGCAGCCTATTGGAATTGTTTGTTCAATTATTATGAATGCGCCTTTTCTTATTGATTGCTTTTCAGAATGAATACCCAGCATTGTGACAGGAGACAAGGCCCATATCCATGTATGTTCTAAGTTAATATCACCACACTGTGTGTCTGTTTACCAATCACTAAAGAAAGTTTGCATTACGAATCCACCCTCCTGTTCTCCACTCCAATGAATTATTTGTGTGTTTTATTGTTATGAAGAAAATTATACTATGCTTTCCTTCAGCCTATGCACATGTTTAATTGAATGATGATATAACACTTTCAGACAAAGATGACACAGATAACCAACACAGACGTTTCCGTGAGATTGTCATGCAGACATGCTCAGATGATGATCTGTGTGTGAGCGGACTAGAAGTTACGGAGGAGCAACTATTAATAGAGGTGAGCAACAGTTACAAAGAGATGTTACGTTACATACATGAGAGAGATGCACATTTTCATTATTCAACCTTTGCTAAGGTATTATATGTCATATTTATTGTAGATTATTTAATTATGATGCTTGAATGTCAAGATTGACCAGATATGGAGCAACAAACTTGGGGAATTATTCAGCACCACCCTAGACAGGTATGTTAAAAGCATATTTTCTTTGTATAATTTTGAAGAAATTAACACCTTATACTTTAATTAATCCACCTGATATTATAAGTGAATATTGGTGACTTCCCCCAGTGACTCCTCTGGTCGACCAGAGTTTCTCCGGCATATTACTTTTCTGAATCGGAAGAGAATCAGGCCAAGTCCCATGGACCATGTCATGGAACTAAGTGAAAAGGTGGGTATATTGATTAAAACATACTATACATTATATGGTTATCCTATTTTGTTTAAGAATATTTTTCCCAATATAGAAATAAAATGTTCATAGTTCCATTCATTAATCAGACCATTGTTTGTCCACTCTATGCATGCAGTAGACATATTCTTTATGCATAGATTTATGAAGGCCATCAGTGGAATGTAAATTCTCTGCTTGCAGGTGCAGGCACATGTTGATTGTGCCATTAAGGAAAAATTCACTTCCTACCTAAAAGAAGATAGGTGAGCATTTTGTCCGTCAATCTAAAGGAAAAGTGTTGTTTCAAATAGATTTCAAAGAAATATACAATGCATGTGTTACCCTTTGTGTGTGTATGATTTTAGGCCTTACACCGTTTTGGCCAAGGTGGAAGAAACAATTCACCTACCTTCTCCTCTTGATGATGGTAGTTACAACATGTAAGTATTTAAGGAGCTACCAAGTAAATTGATTGCTTCTATGAATGGAAAAGTATGAAGAATAAAAAGTGCCATGCCTGATACCCCATAAACAATGTACTTTAGGATCAGATGACCTCTTTGCTTCTATGTTCGTCTCATTGCTATCGTGGCCTCAAATGCATTTGCAGTATTGTCCTAGGATACAGTAGCTTCCCATTGCTGTGCAGGGGGTTCATTTAAATATGTATACACACACACACACACGCACACATATATATATATATATATATATAGATATATATATATATATATATATATATATATATATATATATATATATATATATATATATATATATATATATATATATATATATTATATATATATATATATATATATATACATATATATATATATATATATATATATATATATATATATATATATATATATATAGGTTGGATGTGTAAATGTAAGGGCCCATGCAGCTCATTCCTACAATTACTCTGTGGATAGCCATACATGTTGTAATATTGTTTGCATTATTTGTTTCAGGAATAACTACTTGAGATATGTGATGACAGATTTTGTGGCAATCCTCTTTATAAAACACTTTAAGCTGTAAATGTAGACTCTCTTTGTGTGATTTGTTCAAGTAAAAATATGCTTATTCATATTAAATTGACTGCCACATTCGTGATGCCTTCTGTGCTCTTTTTAATACATAATTTTAAATGAATTACCGCTGTTATATTGCACATATAAGAAAATTACTGGCAATCCCCTCTAAGCATGCTCATTTTCCAAGTCCTAGCTGTGATAAGTGGCAATCCGCTCTCAGCATACTCATTTTCCAAGTCCTTCTAGCTGTAATAAGTGGCAATCCGCTCTCAGCATACTCATTTTCCAAGTCCTTCTAGCTGTAATAAGTGGCAATCCGCTCTCAGCATGCTGGATTTCCAAGTTCTTCTAGCTGTAATAAGTGGCATTCGCTCTCAGCATACTCATTTTCCAAGTCCTTCTAGCTGTAATATGTGGCAATCCGCTCTCAGCATGCTGGATTTCCAAGTCCTTCTATCTGTATTAAGTGGCAATCCGCTCTCAGCATACTCATTTTCCACGTCTTTCTAGCTGTAATATGTGGCAATCCGCTCTCAGCATACTCATTTTTCAAGTTCTTCTAGCTGTAACAGGTGGCAATCCGCTCTCAGCACACTCATTTTCCAAGTCCTTCTAGCTGTAATATGTGGCAATCCCCTCTCGGCATGCTGGTTTTCCCGCCTCTTTTTCCTCCTCTTGTCATAATGTAGTTGCTCTAAATATGGAAAGTACTACAAGTAGGCGGGGCTTAATATGTGGAGAGCGGATTGCCACTAAACCTCTGTGTGCAATGTTCCGCTTTTCTGGAATCTTCCTGACTCTCTCACCACGCACTCTCTTAAAGCATTGATTATTCCAGGAGGCGCTGTGTGAATTCCTTGTTCGTCTAAAGGTGAGCAGATATTCAGTGTGCTGGGCTATAAATGTAAGCACTTTAATGTATGTTTAGTCATCTTAAGATTGGAACAATTCGTTATTTTGTTGTACATTTTATTTCATGCATACCTTTATCTGCCATCATATTTACCGTCAATTCTGTCAGTTATGTAAACCAGCCACATCTGACTCTATATACATCCTTTCTAGGCCCCTTTAGTCTTACTCCTTTAGCATTTTTGGTGACTGTCACTTTGAATATTTGACTTTTTCCAGCGTGTTTGAAGACAGTTTTACAGTCGAGATGGCAGGTGAAGTTCCAGTAAGTATTTTTGTGAATTACATTATGCACCACCACGTGACAAATACCTACCATCGGCCGCTATGTCTGCAGCAGCGACAACAGTAGTAAGGCTGGTACCGGGCTACACGAGCAGCACAGGGGTAACTGTCGGGGGGGGGGGGGTGCGGTGGGGCTCGAGTGGGTCGAAGAAGCCTTTCTCATGAAAAAACCTGTTATTCGGGCGCCAACCTTCTTTGAGAGCGTACTTTTGGTCATACATTTGTGGCCTACATGGAGCGAGCCTTGGCCCGTGCCTCGTACATAGGTCGTTTTGGAACCGAGCCAGTCTCTAAACCACGGGAATCCCCACATGCAGCCAGCCAACGCTCTTCTGTGACCATATTTGACAACCATTTAGACTAATGGAAACTCATATGGTATACACAATGACTCATGCAGAGAGAGCAAAGACCGTACGCAAAGAATTCGAGGCAAAGACTGGGCAGCATCCACCGTATGCCTTTTCTAAGACAGCCTTGGAAGAGCAGGAGGCGCAGTTGAAGGCCCTAGAGCTGCAAGAGGTGGTCCCGAAAGTGTGTAACCAAATACCGCTTTCACAAGACGCCCCATGGACACGCGCATACGAAACTGCCAAAGATGAGTTTGACTTAGATGACGTGTCGATGCTTTGGACAACCTGGAGCACTAACGCGGGCTCCGACGCAGGGCTCACCACAGAACGTGCACAAGAATCCTCGAGAAGTTCCCCCAGGCAAACATCTATTACGAATCAAGTTTCTGCAGGAAGTCCGGGGGGGGGAGGGGGGGGGGGGGGGGGCTGAGTGGGAGCTCAGAGATAAATATCTGCCCGTGCAGGATAAGAATAAGAAAATTGTCCTGCTGACAAAAAACACACGCCCAGGGGTCTTGGTAGGAATCAATCAGAAATACTAATTATTGATACTGCTCGATTAATTCTTCCTTGTTGGGATTGTACGCAATGAATAAGCTTGGTATGCGACCCAGCTAACATGACTTTCTGTTAGGTCGGGCAATAAGACAAGCCAAAAGTGGTCCAACTTTTACATTTACGGATTCGCTAGGTTTTTTTTTTGTACCTGTTACACTGATTCAAATATACCATCTTTGTGGTTCATTATGAGTAAGTATCCGAAGATTTTCGGCGCTACCTAAGCTATGTCATGTTAGTTGAAGACCACGATGCAAAGAGTTTAGATATTTACGTGGGATAAAAAGTTAGCGCTTTCTTGTGACTTCGACAAGTAAGGTAAACAAAACAGTGAGTTGATAAAAAAAAAACATTTGCCATTCGCGGAAAAGTGGATCTTACCGTCCACAGCGGCTAAACCTGATCCAGGGATATTTGCGTTGGGGATGTTTAGGTCGGCAGGTCCTATATAGTAATGCATTCACACATCTCCACCCTGACCCCGACTGCTGGGTTGCGTTAAAGCTATATCTTTAATATATCTTGTGCACTGTTTTTGCCATGTCGAGACATCTATTGACACATCGTGCGTTGTTTTATTTTGAATGGGAAACTAATTAATTGAATCAAAAGTATTTTTACATATCAACATTGTGAATCAACACGAATACACTCTTGCTTTATGATATGTGTAACTTATAAGAGCTGGCTTGGGTGTGTAGAAGTATGCTGTTGAAATAATTTTGGGCGCATTGAAATCACATTGCCTGTTACTTATCTGTGTGCAGATGAAGAGTGTCACCATCGAATCAATATCAGAAATATCGAACGTAAAGTTCAATAATCCACACAGAACGAGGATCACAATTAGACCCGGGGCGTTTGAAGTGCCAAATCTCGAAAGAGATGTAATATGCGTTTGGGATCCCACAAGAGAAGTGTTGCAAATGGACAAAGAACTGGATATATCTGTGGCTAAGATGCTGCGAACACAAATTCTCGAAAGAATTCCTCTTCTCAATATCTACGTCTAAGGTACACAACCACTTGATCATTTGTATAACAGAATGGTTAAATATAATATACGATACTCTTTTATCCTACAGTGTTGAGCATTATGATGATATAAGTAATTATTGGATGCCCAATCGTCAATTGCACAAGCTCCATGCTCTAAGGCAAAGGCCCAGGATATGTCTGTTGTGTGATGCTTAGGGTTTTGGAGCAAATGACTAAAAAGAATGTACTGAAGACAAAACGCGTTGCCAATGCTCGAATACATGTGGAGCGTGCCATCAACAGGATCAAGTGGTTTAGAATAGTCAAAGGTGTTTTGCCCATCTCACTTGAGCCTCTCATTGACGATATTCTCGTTATATGTGCAGCAATCTGCAACTTGCACCCCCACTTGTGAAGTAAATGTTTATCTAATGTCAATGTTAATAAATCTTTATTTTATGGTAAAATAATCTTGCTTTTATTACTTGTTATGCATTAGATAAGTAAAACACACCAGTAATTTTCATTGTTTAATTTTATTGTATTAAGTAAAGAATTACTAAAGGTAATACATACACAATATACAAACAGCTTCAAGTACAGGTACCACATAACACATCACTCTTAACATCTTCGACAAACATGACAAAAACTAATTACAGCATTCACAAGACCAGTCACAGGCGTCATTACCATCAAACCCAACACACCCCCAGTGGAACCACTCTTTGCACATGTCACACTGCACACTATTGTCCTCTGATGCCTCAATCTCATCACACTCTTTGCACATTTGCTTGCACACACCACATAGGTAGATGGGAGCACTCCTGCCTCTTTTCCTTTTCCTCTTGTCCGTTGCCTTTGGCGGGTGGTTGTCTGGTTCACACCCAATGAAAATGTTGATCGGAGGAGGAGTTTTAGGACGACTACAAGCATATGGGCCCTGCAGAAGACAAGGCAGCTTCCTTTTCCAGGCACTTAACTATATGCTGGTTGAAAAAGTCCACACCAGCATCATACAACCTCTGCAGAATAGCGCTGTCTCTAACAATCCTTTCCAAGTGCTATTAATCATTACAAAAAAAAACACATATATACATATATATTTACTTACAGCAACCAATCAGCAATGTCGAAATACATGGTGGGAGGCCATTTCTGTACGCCTTCTTTCTCTCCAATCCAACCAGCATCAATAGTAAAGGGATCGGGTAGGAGTACAGATCCGTACTTCAAACAGTCTTTGTAGGCCTGAGCTCTAGCAGAGTCACTTTCAGACTTAGTAGGCTTTATGGGTATACCCATGACCTCCGAGGCATAAGCCAACGCAACCAACTCCTCTTTTCTACCTGCGGTTTTCAGTCCTCGCTTACGAAGAAATTCTTGCAACAACGGGACCTTCATCCGTTCAAAATCTTGATAACTAAACGCAGAAGTTCTTTCCGAAGCCATACTGAGTCACATTCACCACAAATAGCGAATTAAAGCAGAAGTAAACACGCTCGAAAGGCACGAAATATCACAACTTGTGCAGCAAAACACACGCATCCACATCGAGTACACAAAAAGTTTTCCCGAATTGACCTTTGACCCGAGACCGGAAGCGCGAGACTCCGAAGGGGTCTATCGTTATCGAAAACGCCTATGCACATTTTGAATGTTTTTCAGTCACATGTTAAGTCGCTCATTCCGAATCAGTACATTATAACGCGCGCAAATACATTGTGCTCCTTGTTAACTAGGCAATGGTTAGCCCTACAAGACGTCTGCGTAGACGTCTTACCGTTTCTCGAAACAACGCAACGCGAATATTTTTAGATCGATTCAGACAACTACCAACACCAAACAAACACAAGTGATGGAGTTATAGAATGCAATGATGTTTTACGGACAATTTGATCCCTTTTCGGCGGGGGATTTCATCCATGGTAATTATTTATAGTTCGATCAATTTGGGAAGCGGTAAAAAGTCCGAAACGCAGCAACATGTTTGTTTTCAAGTTCAAGACCACGTGCATTGCGCATGCTCGACGACTAATGCAAAGCCCGGGGGGCACTTAAGTGTATAGACTGATAGAGGTAGTATACATGTGCCGCGCGACCTGGTATGTTTTTTCGGCCTCTCGTCTTGTACGACGGGTTATACATTCGCATAATACCTTGTACGATGGGGTATACTTTTTGCCATTCCCAACTTGTACAACAGGTACGGGTTTTCGAGGTCCCGCGGCACACCCCTATCCGAGTTAGGACAAGTGCCCCCCCCCCCCCCCCCCCCCCCCCCCCCCGGGATGCTAAGGCAATGCGTCGGGAAATCGCGGGAATTAATATTTTCCAAAATAGCAGACATCGTATCGCGATTTTTCGGAAACGATATATCGATGGCATTTATTGAAGAATAGTGTCGAGTGGGGTAAGTTTTTTGGGGCGTCTGGTCTATTTTTTGTACAGGCTCTTGATATATGTTATTTTCTAGATGCGTCCTCCGGCACTTTAACCCTAACGCGTTTTCTGCGACGCGCGGACAATGTCGTATCAGAACGGTATATATTCATGTTACCGATACGACCGGAGCTAGTTTTGTATTAGCCGCGCACGACGGTAATATAAATATATACCTAATAAACGTCGTGCACGGCTAGTTTTGTATGCGCTTAAATCCAACTCGGGTAAATTTCATGAAAAAAACACCAACCAAATATAAAGAAATGCGACGAATATTAGATGTTTTCATATCTCATGTATTATCTTAATACGTATTTAAAATAGATAAAAGTACTGCAACTCACCTAACACAGTAGAAGTGATGAACACTGAGCGATTTTTACGAATTTCCAAATACCCGCCAACATTCAGCGACTGAACTAAGGTTAAGGTCGTTACTAATTTGCAAAGATGCAGCTAGATGGCGCGATGGCAGACATCCAGCCGAAGACGCGCCACTGTTGGGCCGTCAGCTGGGAACTGCCGACGATAGCCACCAGCGGGCCGCTGGCGTTGTGTTATCTGGGATCCAGCCGAAGACGAGCCACCGTTGGGCCGCCGGTGGTCCGTCAGCTGGGAACTGTCGACGATATATCCACCAGCGGGCCGCTGGCGTTGTGTTATCTGGGCTATTACATTTTCATCTCGCTCTCGATAAACTGCACAGTATGCGTAAGATAACAAGACAGCAATTACTGGAACGCAGGAGTTGTAATGATCGATGGGAGAAATGGCGATTCACAGTAATTGCATGAAATGAAGGATACTGACACATCAAATACCAATCGCTTGCCATGAACACTGAAGTTAAAATGCCTATTACCAAAAGCTACAGTCTTCACAGTCTCTCCTACGATCCAAACTTGATTATGGTGCCATTGTGTATGCAGCTGCGAGGCCGTCTTATTTGAAGAGACTTGAAACCGCACAAAATCTAGCTCTGAAGATATGTCTCGGAGCTTTTAGGACATCGCCAATAACAAGTCTGCATATTGAAGCCAAGGAGCACCCATTGCACATCAGACGAGAACAGCGTGTAATCAAATACGCATTGGAGCTCAAAACAAATCCAAACAATCCAGCATATGACGTGACATTCCATTCCAAAATTCCACATTTCTATCAAAGTAAATCGAATGCCATCCCTTCATTTGGCTTACGTGTAAAAGAAGACCCTGGATGGACCGTGCCCGGATGTAGACAAAGTATCTTTGAGTATCACACCTAAAGCTCCCCCATGGCAACTGTAGATACCAAAAGTAGACATGTCCCTTTCCATTGACAGAAAGAACACGACTGAATCCACTGTTTTTCGTGAACAATTCAGAGAAATAAAGATCATTCACACCGCACTGACATCTATACAGATGGTTCAATAGAAGCAGAGAGAGTTGGGGCTGCGGCTGTAATCAACGATGAATCTACAAAAATCCTGCTATCTCAGGTTGCATCTATTTTCTCAGAAGAGCTGAAAGCCATTTCTTTGGCTGTGGGCCTTATTGCCCGATCGGCTCAGCAACACTTTGTATTTTGTTCTAATTCTCTCCCTGCCCTGGCGGCACTAACTGGGAACCTTTGGGATAATATATATATCTTAACATTTTACTGCTGCAGAAGCAAGGACATTTATTTTGTGTGTATCCTAGTCACATAAGCCTATCCCTGAATGCATTCCTTGTCAAAGCATCTACAATGTCAAACACATTCTCTTCGAGTGTGCTAATCTTATTCTTATTAAGAATCGCTATTTCAGTGTTTCCAGAATTATTTGAAAGGGTTGATTAGAGAAATCAGATTATATTTCAGATTATTAATCCTTCAATTTTGTTGAATTTCATATCAATTAAATTAATGAAATAGTGAGGGGTTTACTTTTATTTTCAATTTAACTACTTCATAACTTCTTATCTATTCATATATACCCCACCTTTGTAGGCACCATGTAACATACTTGTTGGTATGCCGTTAAGCCCAATACCTACCTTACCTTACCAAGAACAACAGAATGACGAGAATTAACATAAATTACATCTCCTAGCAATGAGTGTGTAACTATGCACATGCTTGTTGTAAATTGAATTCTGGACCAAACTAAGCCAACTTTGTAATACATTGGAGAAGCAGCATATACTGGTTGCATAATTCATGAGGTCATGATGAATTATATCTTGGCTATGTGTAATACATGATCACAAAATTTCAACTTTATCTCCATAGATTATTTCTCGTAATAAATTGCTCTTAATCATATCGGACAAATGTATTCAGAGATTAATATACACATATTAATGATTATGGGGGCATGCAATCTTGTATGCTGATACTAATGGCAAAAAGGTGGCTGACCCACTGCCGTTGTCGTATGACAATTGGGATATAATTTTTAAATGCCCGGATGTTTTGAGTAAGCTTGGATCAGTTTCCATTTTGGTAGATAAGATCTTATGCCGAGATGAAACCGAAGTAGTATGATAATGCTTCAAATGGAAGTGGGATTCTCGTATAAGGGTTATTTTTAAAAAGACAATATTTTTTGTCTTCAATGTTTGGCAAATGACATCTGTAATATTATTGTCATCATACCTGGCAGCAAACTATACAAGCAACAAAACGTTGGTGTAGATCGTATCATAAACGCTTTGGGTAATTAAATTTAGCCCTAATGGCGGCAATTATGCTTGCAATATAACAAGCGATAAAATAAATACAGGCCTTAATAAGATGTACGATTGTATTTCTGGATAACAGGCGCTATCGTCATGGGAAAACAATCGGGTGGCAGTATATTGATCATTCCGAGGCTTTAATAATATAAGTCGTCTAATTATCTACATGTGTAAATGACTCTGCTATTGTGAATTTGTACAGCAATGTGGGTATGGGCCTGGGCGATTTATGCCTTCGCAGTTTTGTTTGAACCGAACGCAACTTTACTGCCGGTGACAATTATTGATGCATGAACAGCGCTTCTCTGTTCCCTCGTCGAGATTAATGTGGGCTTGCCAACAACGCAAGTAAAGTAGCAGTTTCACAGTAAATAAAAGAGAGTTAAGAGGGCCTTGCCAATCGCTCATTTTGGCTGAAAATGCGGCGTTGGGGTACACAATCCTTCACAGTGATATCTTTGAAATAGTGTATAAGCGAGTCATCAGCTGAACAGAAACCTTTATATACGGCAAGAAACGGGGTGTCGTAAAAGAGGCATCTCAACTTTACAGTGGGTCGCCGTAATAATGATGGATTATCGAAGCTGTAGTGTTTCTAATGATGAAGGAATCTGGACAAACTTATATGGAAACTAGACCGATGATGTAGATCAAAGTATAAATAGGGACCATCGTCGAAACGTTTTACTGACTTTTCCATACATCCGCCCTTCAACCACCTGTCCTGTTGTACTGGGTGGAGAATTGCACTTAACAGTTGATTGATTATTTTTACCTCTGTTGTCATGGGTACTTGCCTAAAAGGCTCTTTTTAGCACATTATTGGAATGTTATGCCTCATAACCCAAACAATTCCCTCTTTGTCCAGCCAACCTGAGAAGCATGATGGGGAATCCTATATCCCTTTGATAAATTCTCCTGATCTGGTCGAGTCTCTCCTCTCCACGCTCTCCGCTATACCTGTCTTCCGTCACGAGACGCGTGATATCCACGTCTGTTTCAACTTCCCTCAAACTAACCTCGCAATCCATAAAAAAAAACATGCTAAATGATACCACTTTACTCCATCAGCATAAACAATTAAGAGATGATTTTTTTTATCAAATACTTTGAGGTTCTTCATCACTTTTTCAACCTTCGGTGCATTCGGCGGGAAATCTAGGATGCGACGGCTGAGTCACACGAGTCATTATGATTCTCTGCATCTATGATCATATATGGTATCATAACGTCCATGTCAACTAAAGCCTCGTGTGGTCAGGACATCCAAAACAGACCATCACAATAAAATTTCCCTATCAAAATAACCACCAATAATGCTTAGGATCCATATTAATTGACGTCAGTAATGTTGAGATACAAACAATGTAAACAAATTTCTGAGGCTGTTTCAATTCGCCTTGATCAAATTAATCATTGATGATTTGGTGTAAACTAGTCATTTAAGCAACTACCCAAAAATGTAAGCAAAATTCAAACTTCACCAGGTCGCTGTAAATTGCATCATTAAGGCTACATTCGCTATGACAGCCACTAGTCCATGTACAGGTAATAAAATTCCATCTCCATAAACTCCACCCCCCAAAAAAACAATCAAAGTAAAAAAATACAAAGAATTTGGTTACAATGTAGTAATTCATAAGTGATTTATTTACATTGTGTAAATTGGTCATTGTATTTGCCAAAGTGTCAAAGCACCTCAAAGACAATCAAGAAGCTCACTTCGGTCCCAACAATTTACTGTCCACAAAGACTATTCCTGCACTTAAACTCTTATGCATACCGATTCTGTGACTGTTAATGATCAATTCATTCAACTAGAAGGAGTAAATTGGCACTTTTTTCCCAACGAAATGGCACAGTTCTGTCATGAAGTGACATTAAGAGGCGCATTCTAGAAGACATGACATAACGCAACCACATTACGTAATGTAGGATCTATCAGGATCATTGCAAATTAGCTAATCAATTTTGAATTTAAATCTGAAAATCTATAATACTACTCTTAAAGTCAATTTCTTCACCCCATATATAATTGTATAAATAACCAATTAACACAAAGTATTGCACCAAAGCCCAATAAGAACAATGGATGACTAGGGCTTCTATTCACAAATCAAGAGCTCCCCCTTCTATCAGAAAACATGCATTTAAAAATATTGTTTTAAATTGCATTAGTAGCCAATCAGTAACCAGTTGACACATATATAATACATGATTTGATATCAATAAGAACACTTAAATAATAATTGGTCTTGACCAAGTTTGTGTCCAGTGGGGTCACAGTGAGTACACTTGACGGTGAAGTCACGGTGAGTACTCCTTAAGGTCAGATATCAGGAGAGGGCACCGCTAGCACACCAGTAGGTCGCAGTACATCTATGCCTTTATGAAGAACACATACCTTGGAGAACCCGAGATGCAGCAGGCTTTCTGCAAACTGTCAGATCACACAAAAGCCATGTTAGCTTAGTAACATAAATGCTCCTGTCAGGCCTCCTTCATTAATATTTGTGCATGAATTCTCAGCAAATCGCTTGGTTAATATAACAAATAAAATATATTATGAATCAAACAGAAAAACCATCCTACATTCATGGCATTTTTGCCTCGGCTTCCCACAACAACTTTGACCAGCACTTTGCTGCTGTTCAGTTTGTGTATGGCTGGAGTGTGAATCAAATTCCCATCAGGACCAAACGCAGAATGAAAGGGAATGTTGATGCTGACTGGAATGGTGCCACGGGCATAACTTAAATTGGTCAAGGGGCAGTCAAAAACTGAGTTGCGTTTATTTGGGAAAGCAGACTAATTTAGACAACAAAGTTTATTAAAAACAGCCCATTGATCCCTCACAATTCCACCCCATTTTATTTCCATAGTAAACAGGTATGCAACACCAGTTCACTCGTTATATAACACCCACATCTACTTTACTCTCAGTCAAAGATACTCGTCAGCAGGACGGATGTCTATGATGATGATCTTGGGTTTAGCGGAGGGAGAGGCTCGTTTGGTGGGGCTCCGGGACGGAGATGAGGGACCTAAAAGCTCTCCTAACTCAATGAGGTCTTCCGCTGAAATCCTACAGCAACGGCAACTCTTCAGTTCCTCCACTGGGATAGGATCCATGGACTGATCCCAGAAGACACAGGCAAAACAAACACAGACGTACACAGAAACATTACATGAAGTCCCCAGCTGATCGTGACTCGACATTAATGTCAGACTCGTGAATAAACTTGATAAAACACCAGCCATCATAATTTACAAAACTATCTGTAAACTATGGTTTCCAGCACCAGAAAATGCAACGGCTAGTTATATAAATGGCATATTGAGTAACTTGACTGACCAGCTCGGTGTGTGTTTGTTCGTGGTAGTCCTGGGAGTAGTAGGATATGTTTGGGCGGTCAACCTGCTGGGATTGCTGCCGAGGGGGGCGGGCATGCTGCCGATAGGTGGCGCTCTTTGGTGTCAAACAAAATATCCTGATCGAGTCTTGCACACAAGATTCTATGTCTATTTCTGGAAGGGTTAAAACATTGACATGTTATGTAGTTTAAAGATGAGAATAGAGAAGCTAATATATGCAATACATAAGATAAATCATTGTGTAGACGTTTCTGTCAATTCATACAAACCCTACACACAGTTGAACTGATATAAGATAGAGATAGAAGTGAACCTGGCATGTCAGAGAAGAGAAGAATGCACTCGTTGAAGCCAAAGCTCAGCAACTGATCCCGCAGCTGCTGTAAAATGGCCACCCCAATGCACAATGGGAATGATGAGTTGCCTAGCAACAAGGTGTCCCACAGATGGAACAATTTGTGCAATGGAAAGGCATCTGAAAGAGAGGCATTTCCAATTAAGATCTTGATAATATTAACACAGAGCAGTAATTTGTGGACTCTCAATATTACTCTTGTTCCTCTGGAGTTAACATAAGAAGAAAAACGAAAGACTGGAAAACGAAAGCGACACAAGTTTGACGATTTCTATGTGGCATATACTCACGAGCAAACATTGTGAGAAACCATGGGATAGCATACAGCTGTAAAAAAAAATGATGCCCATTGCATTGTGCAAATGAGGAGTCATGGTCCAATAAGAGATAAGATTGCATGTTATCCATTCACAAAATTACCTTATTCCGACACAACTTATAATCAAAGAGTTGAGAATGCCATTTGAGGAGATGAATGCTATTTTCAGTCACTGCCAGATAAAGAACTCACCTCTGGTATGAAGCCGATTCCTTCTAAATGGTTACTGAGGTCAGCGTCATGGAATGCTATGAGATGTGTGAACACGGCAAGGTACTCTGAAACCAGGGACGACCCATCAGAAAAGTACAACCCAACCAGAGAAGTAAGTCACCTTCCATGTCTAACATGCTATCTGTAGCTGAGGCATGGACTCACCTTGTATGACCTTGGAGTTGTCTTTAAGAAAGAGCTTGTGTAAGTATTTGGGAATGAATGCTGACAAACAGGCATATGCAGCAGCTGGAAAGAATGCCAATACAATCATAACATTCTTCCTAAATACGCATTTCTCAGTGACTCCATTAATTCCATGGATTAAATAAGACTTGATTGATTCCATTAATTGAAACAAAACTAATTCTTATGACCTAACACTGGATCACATATTGTCAAATACATATTGAGGACAGGTGCCCAAAACACGTATTGATCTGGCCAGACAGGTAATCTACCCAACAAACAGCTCTGTTCATCACTTTGATGAGGATATGCACCTTCATTGTTGAAGTTGAGGTAGAGGAATGGAGCGCAGAGTGAGTCGAGACCTTGCCAGTAAACGTACTGGGGATGACTGACCACCCAAGCCTTCAATACACGTTTGAACTTGTCATGTGCCTCAGAGGATGAGAGAAGTTCGTTGTATTGGTGGCAGCGTGGAATATCAACCTCGATCTGAAGACATCACAACAGCAGACATCAGCAGGCAGTAGCAGGTCTAATGTGGATGCTTTGATACACTACATCTTGCCACATCAGCTAATCTTCACCTCATCAGCTGATCCCAGTCACAACAGCTGATATAATTAATCTAAGTTTAGTTCAGTACAAAAAGCACCTTACCATTCAAAGTCTGAGACCAAACTAAACCTGACCTACATCCAGTAAGGTACCGAGATCAAGAGCTTACCTGTCTGTCTGTTGGGGTGGGAGTCTCTTTATCTATAGATATATAGCGCCCATGAACGTCTCCCTGGAGAAGCCACACAGAGGACACACAATAACATTATGGGAACAATAATTAGAGCTCAAAGCCAAGTTTGCCGTTCAACGTTTCTAGTCACATAATGGGTTGTAAAGGAGATGAATAATGACTATGATTGACCACTGAAACAGGCCATAAATCCCTATCCCTCCTGATGCGAGACAGTAAATGCTACTGGAAATATTTTGACCAGATTGACCTACATTTACCAGGTTGACCCACTTTTACCAGATTGACATACATTTACAAGAATGACCAACTTTAACCAGATTGTCCTACATTTACCAGATTGACCCTTTAACCAAATTGACCTACTTCCACTTCAAGCAGTGCCGCCCACACTAATGACCGGACCAGTGGAGGGATATCCACACGGGCCTCTTTCCAGATATGTGCTCGCTTGTGCGGGTAACCTTTGAGAAGTCGGTCATACAAGATGATTCTGTGAAACTGGAAAAAAATATTTCAAACAGCAAATTAATTCATATGATTAATAATGACCAATAAGAAAATGGCCGAAGCCAAGCAATATCTATAATATGGAATGAGTCAAAAATCACATTCAACACTATTTCAATTTTTGGCCATCAAAACTTGTTTTGGTACAATCATACATGTAATATTTGTTTAACTTATCATACCTACCAATACATCATATCAAAGAGTGACATTAATATTAACCTGATATTCCACATCTTTCTCTTTGATCACCAGGGGGAGTCTGCTTGTATCTGATAGATCCACGCTGCTGGGAGATGTGGGCAGGCTGCTTGTCACATCCTTCCTGGCAACCACGAATGCTTTGCAAGTAAAGATGACCAGAACACTGGAGTAATGGACTATAAATAATCAATCAGGTGAGAAAGTGACTTACTCCTCTTCCAGGAGTGGGTAGTATGCCACAGGGTCCGTATCAGCCAACCTCTGACGGCAAATACAACAGCAATACACAAGGTTAGAGTCATGCTTATATTTAATACACCAGCTTAGGATATCAGGTGAACCTTCCCAAGTTGATAATGTATCATCAGGAGATAATGCCCCACCTGGGATGAAAATGAACCTACCTGGGTTTATAATGACCTGATCTAACACAATAATCACCTGACAAAATAACACCCCTATCTGACATAATAATGCCTCTGGCTGACACAATAACGCCCCTACCTGACATAATAATGACCCTACCTGACACATATACCGGATATAATGACCCTACCTGACACATGAATGACCCTACCTGATATAATAATGACCCTACCTGGCATAATCATGTCCTACCTGTCTCAGCAAGTCCAATGAAAGTGTGATCACTGTCTCATCTTGAAGGCTGGCTTTGTCATGAGGCTCCCCAAAATACTCGCCACTCACAAGAGAAAACCTGCAACAACCACAGATCAATACTACACATCCAATATAAGCCATGATCAATCTTACACATCCAATATAATCCATGATCAATACTACACATCCAATATAAGCCATGATCAATCTTACACATCCAATATAAGCCATGATCAATACTACACATCCAATATAAGTCATGATCAATACTACACATCCAATATAAGCCATGATCAATACTACACATCCAATATAAGCCATGATCAATCCTGCACATCCAATATAAGCCATGATCAATCCTACACATCCAATATAATCCATGATCAATACTACACATCCAATATAAGCCATGATCAATCCTACACATCCAATATAAGCCATGATCAATCCTACACATCCAATATAAGCCATGATCAATCTTACACATCCAATATAATCCATGATCAATACTACACATCCAATATAAGCCATGATCAATCTTACACATCCAATATAAGCCATGATCAATCTTACACATCCAATATAAGCCATGATCAATCTTACACATCCAATATAAGCCATGATCAATCCTACACATCCAATATAAGCCATGATCAATCTTACACATCCAATATAAGCCATGATCAATCCTACACATCCAATATAAGCCATGATCAATCCTGCACATCCAATATAAGCCATGATCAATCCTACACATCCAATATAATCCATGATCAATACTACACATCCGAAGGAAGTGGTGTCAGAATAGAATGGCGTGTCCCAGGAGAAGGGGATGTCCGCAAAGAAGGGAGTGTCCCAGACAATGGCGGCGTTCCAGAAGAAGGGGATGTCCCAGGAAAAGGGGGTGTCCCAAGAGAAGGGGGCATCCCAGGACATGGGGGGTACCCTAGGAGAAGCGGGTGCTCCAGCCAAAGGGGGTGACCCAGGAGAAGTGTCAGTCCCAGGAGAGTGGAGTGTTCTAGAAGAAAGGTATGTCTCAGGAGAAGGGAGTGTCCAATGAGAGGGGGTGTCCCAGGAGAAGAGGGTGTCCAAGATGAAGGGGGTGTTCCAGGAGAAGGGGGTATCCCAGGAGAAGGGTTATCCCAGGAGGAGTGGTTGTCGGACTGTACAAGTTTGAAAAATGCATAATCTCTGTATGAATCAGGAAACTCATTGCACTAGTTGGTGAAAAGCAAACTCCACAGATGTTTGCATAGAAGGGGAATATTTGCCCGGTCCGCACATGAGCAAGGCGGTTTTCCTCATATCGAGTACATATCAAGCGTTTCTTTGGTTTGTTTTGAAGGAATTCAAGCACCCAAGAACCATATCCCCTGCTTCTGGAAGACGCCTTAATGTTATTCAATTCATATCTTCATGAAGCGTATAGAATAAGCAAGCACTTTCCAGTAGGCTTTCACCCATCTTTGTCGAGGTACCAAAATGAACAAAGAAATACAATCACTGGGTAAAATACAAGGATTTGATATATGTGCTTTGCCACTAAAACATTACATTAGAAAATGGGTGGAGTAGCGATGTGGCAGGCTGAACATGATGTTATTAGCTAAATTCAAATCGCAGTTGACTTTGTCTTCTCCTGTTGATCAAGTTGACCTCAATTAGTGTCAGATCCTTTTTGATAATTAATCCATGAACAATTTGATAAAATACAAAATCGTATGTCCTATACTCAAGATTGTACAAGTAAGTGGGCATTTATTGCTTTGTGACCTGATCCCTCATCATTGCCATTACCTGACAGATGAAGACACCCCCTCATGCATTGGTGCCTAGTATCACCCACCTCATGGCAAGAAATCCACTTGGAACTCAACAAACTCCTGAATCTTGGATTGGACCAAGCCGGGCTTTTCTTCGCATCTCCAAAAGCAGCAGTAAATTTCGCCTCATTGGAGGCGTTGGCCATTTGTCGCAACCTTAAAACTGACTTATCTGCGACGAACCAGCTTTATCATTATCTTCGCTATAGCAGCTTTGGTGATATGTAGAATACTGTTTCAATGATCAGGTACCTGTCAGTATCAATGCTGAGTTCTTAAAAAAGTTACTCACAATGTTTTGATGTTATCCTTGTGTGCACGAACCCTGTTTACATCACGGCTTAACCACCTCTCCTAGGCTTGCTCTCTGTGAAATTGGCAGAGAAGTACACGGCACTCTGTACACAGCGATAACAGTCACAGTCCTATCATTTGAGCAACACCCCAAGCAGAAGACATAAATTCACAAAGCGGTGACAAGATAATTGTTTACAATTTAATCTGTATCACTGAAAAAGTTTTATTGATACCCCTTAGACAGGTCATTGATAATGAAATGTACCATACCGTAACAGTCAGTCCAAACAACCTCTTCTGCCTAGCTGTAATTCTATATAGTTTTCACAGAGAAAAGTCGGTAAATGCAAGTTAAATGCACTAAATTATTCAAACAGGGAAAATACATCTTAAAGACACAATCTAAATCTAATAAATCGTTGATAGTAGCTCATCGTCCAAGAATCTATGATAATGGAATAACTCATGAAATGACCACTGCTATTCCAGACAATCAAGAAACTTGGCTTGGAGCTTATGATGTTAAGTGACTGGATATGATTTGCCAGCAGGCAGTTACTATGTATCATCACATGCTTTCCCATGCACAACAATAACAATCACCTAATAGCATAATGGCTCCAGTACATTGTTCTACATAACATTACAATACTACCTCGGAGCATAGAGTTAGATATAACCAAATACAAATGTCATAAGGTACAAAGAACACGTATTTGAGAAGTTATTATGCAGCGAAAATGACAAATTGTACTTGCCATGGGAAATTGATATGGTCACACATCAAAGAGGGAGTTCTCACACACATATTCCTTCGCAAATTATCGATGGAACACAAAAAAGTCCCCTATCAAGAATCCAATAAATTCCCATTATCATATTATTAGCATTCCAGTTTTATCTGCACTTCACCATGACAGCTTCAGCTAGTCTGAAGCACGAATGAGCAGATAAGTAGAATGGTATGGGCTTTTGCTTTATTATTTTAAATGATTTTCCTTTATATAAATATTTGGGAAGATTTATTGGCCCATAACGGGAGATTTGCCTATTTAACATGATACTAAGTGGCAGATTTATTATTTATAATAACTGCTTAATTAATAGTACAAGTGAGAGCAATAAAAACACCATGCACACAAGTTAGTGATAATTATGGCTCTCCAGTGTCTGAACGGCCAATCTTACCTGAAAATACATTCTCCAATGCAACGATCTCCCTCTCATCAAAACCAGTCATGAAGGTCTGGGCTTCCATGACGGATTCTACGATGCCAATAAGTTGATGGCTTCCTCTATGGCGGCTCTTGTCTGCCTCTCGACCGCCTACATCGCCACATTAGTGAAGCCAAAGATTGTATTCACACAGACAAACAAACATGGAACATCACATTTAGTGGTTTTGTATGATGCATCAAGAAGACATATATCCTGTCCGTAGTGGTGTAGCACGTCACTTTGCCATTGGTTTTGGTGAACAAAGAGGACTTTACAGTTGGAGTTAGATGATTGACAACTGAAGAGCTCACACAAGTAACGCAGATTTAACAGCAGTACGCCACTATAATTAGTTGGTCAAACAAATATTCCCAAAACAAATACCTAATGATGGTAACATCATATTACTCATAATACAATTGTTCAATTGCCAGATACAGCATTCAACTGACTATGCCCAATATGTTATGTTTACTGTTCAACAAAAATATATGCAACTATTAATTACAGGGAACAATTAGTAAATAGCAGGAAAATGAACAACAAAAGTTTTCTTCCTGAGGGAAACAATGTGGTTACGCCTACTCAGGTGCCAATCAGTCACCAACTACCGAAGAATGTTGTGGACATCTGTGGAGTATCTGGTCATGCAATAACATAGGCACAATCCATACACAGACAGGCATCAGGGGCAAGCAACTTTATAAATGCCCAAACAACAACATGGTGTATTTTTCTACAGCTCCACACCATAGACTGTCCGACTTAGTGCAGTGCCTGTCCCCTTTAGCTCCTCATGATGGAAAAGGTACATTGATAACCCTAACATCTCCTCATGATGGGCTAATCACCTTTACTCAGCTACTTTGCTTATCCCTATCGCCCCTAAGGATGCTGTCAGCGCCTGGGGACTAAACACTTTCTAAAATTAATTTGGAGTGGTTCTAATAATAATGGGCTATGGTATTTTTGACTGGTGTAACTCCTTATAGTTGGCAATTGCAAATAGACATGATGTATTGTGAGCAATTCAACAGGGGCATGGTAAATGGTGGACAATCCAACATGAACATGGTTTATTGTTGGCAATCCAAAATGAACATGGTATATTGTGGAAAATCTGACATGACCATGGTATATTGTGGGCAATCTAACGTGGACAAGGTATATTGTGGGTAATCTAACATGGACATAGTATAATGTAGGCAATCAAACATGGACATGGAATATAGCTGGCAATCCAAAATGGATTGTCGACAATCTAACGTGGAAATAGTACATTGTGGACAATCCAATATAGACATTGTATATTGTGTCAACCTGACATGGAAATGGTATATTGCGGGCAATCCAAAACGGACATGTTTGTTGAGGACAATACAAAAATGACATGGTATACTGTGGGCAATTCAACAAGGACAAGGTATATTGTGGGCAATCCACCAAGGACATAGTATATGCAGGCAATCCAACATGGACATGGTATGGTTATTGTGGGCAATCAAACATGGACATGGTTCACTGTGGATGTCCAAAATGGACATGATATATTTCGCGCAATCTGATATGGACATGGTATATTGCAGGCAATCCACCATTGACATAGAAGAATATCGCAGGCAATGCATCATTAACATGTTATATTGTGGGCAATTTGACATGAACATGGTATATTGTGGGCAACCGGACATGGACAAGGTATTCTGGTCAGCTTGGACATGGTAAATTGTGGACAATCGTACATGGAAATGGGTTTTTAAGGGTTATCCAACATGGACAGGGTATATTGTGAGCAATCCAAATTGGACATGGTATATTGTGGGAAATCGGATATTAACATGGTATATTGTGGGTAATCACATGGACAAGGTATCTGGTGGGTAATCCAACAAGGACAAGGTGTATTGTGGGAAATTCAGCATGGACATGGTATATTGCGGAACAGAGTATATTGCGGTCAATCCTACATGGACATGGTATACTGTTGGCAATCTACCATAGACATGGTAATATGCGACAATCCAACATGTACATGGTATATTGCTGGCAATCCACCAAGGACATAGTATGTTGCCGGCAATCCAATATGGACATGGTATGTATATTGTGGGCAATCAAACATGGACATGGGCAATCTTATATGGAGATGATATACTGTAGTAAATCCAACATGGACATGGTTCATTGTAGATTATCCAACAATGACATGGTATACTATGGGCAATCCAACATGGACAATGAATATTGCAGGCAATCCAAAATGGATATGGTGTATTGTTGGCAATCCTACACAGACATGGTATGTATATTGTGGGCATTCAAACATGGGCGTGGTTCATTGTCGACAATCCAACAAGGACATGGCATACTGCAGGCAATCCAACATGCACATGGTTCATGAAGAACATTCCAATCATGACATGGTATACTGTGGGCAAACCAACATGGACAAGCTATATTGCAGGCGATTAAAAATGGACATAGTATATTGCAGGCAATCATACAAGGACAAGGTTCATAGTGGACATTCTGACATGGATAAGGTATATTGTGGGTAATCCAACATAGACATGGTATATTGTGTGCAATCTGACATGGACATGGTATATTGAAGGCAATCAAACAAGGACATGGTTCATTGTGGTCAATTCATCATGGATATGGTATATTGTGGGCAATCCATCATCGATATAGTATATTGTGGGTAATCTGACATGAACATGGTATATTATGAGCAATCCACCATGGACATAGTCTAAAGCAGGCGATCCAGCATGGACATGGTAAATTATGTGCAATCCATCAAGGATATGGTATATTGTGGGTGATCCAACATGGATATGGTATATTGTGGGTAATCCTCCATAAACATAGATTATTGCAGGCAATCCCACATGGATATGGTATATTATTGGTAATCCAGCACGGGCATGGTATATTGTGGGCAAACTGACATGGACATTATTCATTGTGGACAATTCAACATGGACATAGTATGTTATTGACAATCCAACATGGACATGGTTCATTGTGGGCAATCTGACATGGACAAGGTATTTTGTTGGCAATCAAATATAGACATTGTATATTACGGGGTTATCGGACATGGACATGGTATCTTAGGGGCATTTAAACATGGACATGGTTTAACTTGGACAATCCTGCATGGATATGGTATATAGATGGAGATCCAACACGACATAGTTTATTGCAGGCAATCCAACATTGACATGATATATAATTGGCAATCCACCATAGAAGTAGTGTAATGCAGGCAATCCAACATGGACATAGTGTATTGCAGGTAATTCAACAAGGACATTGTATGTATGTTGTGGGCAAACATGGACATGACTCATTGTGGACAATCCAAATATGACTTGGAATACTGTGGGCAATACAACATGGACAAGGTATATTGCAGACAATCAAACATGGACATGGTATGTATATTGTGTGCAATCAAACATGGACATGGCTCATTGTGGACAATTTAAATATGACTTGGAATACTGTGGCCAATACAACATGCACATGGTATATTGCTGGCAATCTGACATAGACATGATATATAGCTGGCAATCCAAAATGCACATGGCTCATGGTGGACAATCCAACCATGAAAGGGTATACGGTGGGCAATCCAACATGGACAAGGAATATAGAAGGCAATCAAACATGGGCATAGTATATTGCAGGACATCCTACATTGACAAGATTCTTAGTGGACAATCCAACATGGACAAGGTTTATTGTGGGCAATCCAACTTGGGCATGGTATATTGTGGGCAGTCCACCATGGACATGGTATATTGTGGGCAATCGACCATGGACAGAGTATATTGCAGGCAATACAACAGGGACATGGGATATTTTGGGTAATCCAATATGGACATGGTATATTATGGGCAATTCAACATGGACATGGTATATTTTGTGCAATCTGACAACGACATGGTATATTGCAGGCAATCCAACATGGACATGTTTCATTGTGGTCAATTTATCATAGTTATGGAAAATTGCGGGCTATCCATCATGCATATGGTATATGGTGGGCAATCTGAAATGGACATGGTATATTTGTGGCAATCTGTCATGGATATGGTATATTTCAGGCAATCCAACATGGACATTGTTCATCGTGGACAATCCAACAACGACATGGCATACTGTGGACAATCCAACATGGACAAGGTGTATTGCAGGCAATCCAACAAGGACAAGGTATAGTGCGGGAAATCCATCATGAACATGGTATACTGTAAGCAATCTGACATAAACATTTTAAATTTTGGCAATCTCATATAGACATGGTTTATTGTGGGCAATCCAACGTGGACATGGTTTAACTTGGGAAATCCAACATGGACATGGTATATTATCGACAATCCAACATGGACATCTTATATCGGGGAAATCTGACGTTAACATGGTATATTGTGGGCATTCAAAGATCAACCAGGTATATGGCGGTCAATCGAACATGGATTTAGTCTAATGCTGGAAAACCAACATGGACATAGAATATTATGTGCTATCCACCATGGACATGGTAAAATGGAGGCAATCCAACATGAACAAGGTATATTGCTGGCAATACAACATGAATATGGGATATTGTTGGTAATCCAACGTTGACATGGTATATTCTGGGCAATCAAAGATAGACATGGTATATTGTGGGCAATCGGACGTGTACATGGTATATTGTGGGCAATTCAACATGGACATGGTAAAATATGGGCAATCCCACATGGACATGGTTTATTATGGGCAATCAAATATGGACATGATTATAGTTTATTGCAGGCAATCCAGCATGGACATGGTATATTATGGGCAATCAAGCTGAGATACGGATTATTTTGGGTAATCCAGCATGGACATTGTTTATTGTTGGAGATCCAACATGGACATAGTTTATTGCAGGCAATCCAACATTGACATGATATATGATGGGCGATCCACCATGGAAAGGGTGTAATGCAGGCAATCCAACATGGACATGATATATTGCTGGCAATCCAAAATGGACATGGTTCTTTGTGGACAATCATGTAGGCAATCCACCAAGGAAATAATATATTGCAGGCAATCCAACAATGACTTGGTATGTATATTGTATGCAATGCAACATGGACACGGTATATTGTGGGAAATCTGACATTAACATGGTATATTGTGAGCAATACAGCATGGACATGGTATATTGCAGTCAATCCAACATGGACATGGTAAAATACAAGCAATCCAAAATGGACATTGCATATATTGCTGGCTATCCCACATGGACATGGTTCATTGTAGCATTCCAACAAGGATATGGTATATAGTGGGCAATCCCACAAGGTATATTGTGGGCAATTTAACATGCACCCGGTTCTTTGTGGAAAATACAACATGGACATGGTATATTGTGGACAATCTGACGTAAACATGGTGTATTGGCGGAACCAGACATCACATGGTATATTTTGGGCAATCCGTGGACATTTTATATCATGGGCAGTCCAACAAAGACATGCTATATTGTGGGCAATCCAGCATGGACATTTTCCATTATTGGCAATCCAGCATGGACATAGTATATTGCAGGCAATCCAGCATGAACGTGGTATATTATTGGAAATCTGACATTACCATGGTATAATGTGGGCAATCCAAGATCGACTAGGTAAAAGATGGGCAATACATCATGGATATAGTCAACTGCAGGCAATCCAACATGAGCATAACACATTATGTGCAATCCAACAAGGACATGGTATATTATCGGCAATCCAACGTGGACATAGTATATTGCAGTCAATCCATCTTGGACATGGTATGTTGTGGGCAATCTACCAAAGACATGGTATATTTCAGACAATCCAACATGGACATGGTATGTTTATTATTGGCACTCAAAAATGGACATGGTTCAGCAAGGACATGGTATATTGTGGGCAATGCATCATGGACAAGATGTATTGCAGGCAATCCAACATAGACATGGTATATTGCGGATAATCTGACATGAAAATGGTTTTATGTGGTCAATTCAACATAGACAATGTATATTGCGGGCAATCCATCATGGACATGGTGTATTGTGGGCAATGTAATATGCACCCGGTTCAATGTGGAAAATACAACATGGACATGGTATATTGTAGGCAATCTGACATAAACATGATGAATTAGAGGTAATCAGACATCAACATGTTGTATTGTGGGCAATCCAACATGGACATGGTATATTGCAGTCATTCCATCATGGACATGGTATATTGTAGGCAATCCACCAATGACACATCATGGACATGGTATGTATATTATGGGCATTGTTTCATTGTGGACAATCCAACATGGACATGGGACATGTTGTATATTGCATGGGCAATCCAACATGGACATGGTATATATCTGGCATCCAACAATGTACATTGGGGGCAACAGGGTATATGACAAGATGTATTGGCAATCCAATGGATGGATGGGCATCTAACATGAACATGGTATATGATGGGCAATCTAACATGATCCTTATATATAATGGTTTTTCATGGGGGCAAACATCATGGGCGATCCCACATTCTGGGCAAACATGGACATGGATGTATTCATCTCCAACATATTGTGGCAAATCTGACACGACATGGACATGTGGGCAATCCAACATTGGGGCAATCCAACATGGACATGGTGTATATATGTGCAATGGTATGGCAATCCAACATGGACATGGTATATTGCAGGCAATATTGGGTAGGTAATCAGACAACATTGTATTGTGGGCAATCCAACATGGACATGGTATATCATGGACATGGTATATTGTAGGCAATCCACCAATGACACAGTATATTGCAGGCAATCCAAAATGGACATGGTATGTATATTTGGGCATTGAAACATGGACAATTGTGGACAATCCAACATGGACATGGTATATGATGGGCAATCTAACATGGATGTTGTATATTGCTGGCAAACCAACATGGACATGGTTCATTGTGAACAATCCAGCATGGACATGGTATATGGTAAGCAATCTGACATGGACATTGCATATTGCTGGCAAACCAACATGTACATGGTTCATTGGGGGCAATCCAACAAGTACATAGACATGGACAAGATGTATTGCACGCAATCCAACATGGACATGGTATACTATGGGCAATCTAACATGAACATGGTAAATTGTGAGCAATCCCTTATGAACATGGTTTTTCATGGGGAATCCAACATAGACATGGTATAACTTGGGCGATCCCACATGGAAATGGTTAATTCTGGGCAAACCATCCAACAAATGGAAAATTATGGGAAATCTTACATTTACGTGGCATATTATGGGCAAATCGAGAACGACAAGGTATATGCTGGGCAATCCAACATGGATATAGTTTAATGCAGGAAATCCAACATGGACATGGTATATTATGTGCAATCCACCAAACACAGGGTATATTGTGGGCAATCCAGCATGAACATGGTATATAGTGGAAAATCCAACACGGACAAAGTAAATTGCAGGCAATCCAATGTGGACATGGTATATTGTAGGTAATCCAACAAGAACATATATTGTGGGCAATCCAACGTGGACATGGTATATTGCGGGCAATCTAACATGGACGCGTTATATTGTAGGCAATTCACCACGGACGTAGCATATTGCAGGCATTAAAACATGGACAAGGTATATTGTGGGTAATCCAAAATATACATGATATATTGTGGACAATCCAACAAGGACATGGTATATTATGTTTAATCTGACATGGACATGGTATATTGTGGGCAATAAAACATGGACGTGGTATATTGCAAGCAATCTAACATTCAAAAGGCCAATTATGGGCAATCCAACATGGACATGGTATTTTGTGGGCAATCCACCAAGGACATAGAATATTGCAGGCAATCCCACATGGATATGGTATTTATAGTGGACAAACAAACATGGACGTGGTTTTTTGGGCGACAATCCAACATGGACATGATATATCGTGGGCAATCTGACATGGACATGGTATATTGCAGACAATCAAACATGGACATGGTTCATTGTGAACAATCCAACAATGACTTGGTGTATTGTGGGCAATTCAACATGGATAAGGTATATTATGGGCAATCTACCAATGACATGGTATATTGTCGGCAATCCATCATGGACATTGCTCATTGCGGACAATCAAGCAATGACATGGTACTGCGGGCAATCCAAAATGGACAAGGTATTTTGTAGGCAATCAAACATGGAGATAGTATATTGCCGGCAATCCAGCATGGACATGGTATACTGTGGGCAATTTGATATGAACATGGTATATTTTCGGCAATCAAACACAGACATGGTATTGTTGACAATCCTAGATAGACAAGGTATATGATTGGCAATCCAGCATAGATATTATCTGATGCAGGCAATCTATCATGGACATGGTATATTGTGGGAAATCCACAATGGACATGGTATATTGTGGGAATTCAAGCATGGACATTGTATATTGCTGTAAATCTAACATGGACATTGTTTATTGTGGGCATTCCACCATGAAAATGGTTTAATGCATGCAATCCAACATGGCCATGGTTTATTGTGGACAATCAAACATAGACATGGAATATTATGGGCAATCCACTAATGACATAGTATATTGAAGGCGATCCCACATGGATATGGTATTTATATCGTGGGCAAACATACATGAACATGGTTCATTGGGGACAATCCAACACGGACATGATATATCGTGGGCAATCTGACATGGCCATGGTATATTGCAGACAATCATGCATGGACATGGTTCATTGTGGATAATCCAACAATGACTTGGTGTATTGTGGGCAATTCAACATGGATAAGGTATATTGTGGGTAATCTACCGATGACATGGTATGTTGCAGTCAATCCATCATGGACATGGTTCATTGCGGACAATCCGGCAATGACATGGTACTGTGGGCAATCCAACATGGACAAGGTATGTTGTTTACAATACACCAAGGACATAGTATGTTGCAGGCAATCCAACATGGACATGGTACATTGTGGGTAATCCGACAAGAGCATGGTGCATTGAGAAAAATTCAACATGGATATGGTATATTGTGGGCAATCTGACATGAACATAGTATATTGTGGGTAAAACAGCATAGACATGGAATATTGTGGACAATGTTATATCAACATGGTATATTGTGGGCAATCCAACATGAATATAATATATTATGGGCTATCCAACAAGGACATGGTATATTGTGGGCAATCCATCATGGACATAGTATATTGCAGGCAATCCAACATGGACATGATAAGTATATTGGGGGCAATCAAACATAAACATGATTAATTGTGGACAATCCGACATGGACATCGTGTATTGTGGGCAATCTGACATGGAAAGGATATATTGTTGGCAATCAAACACAGACATGGTTATTGTGGGCAAACGGACATGGACATGGTATATTGTTGGCAATTCAACATTGACATGGTTAATTGTGGGCAATCCATCATGGACATGGTTCATTGTGGATAAAATAACATGGATATGATATAATGCTGGTAATTCAAACTGGAAAAGTAATATTATGGGCATTCGCAAATGGACATGGAATATTGTGGGCAATCCACCATGGACATAATATATTGCAGGCAATCCAACATGGACATGGTATATTGTGGACACTTCACAATGGACATAGTACATTTTGGACAATCCATCTTGGACATGGCTCAATGTGAACAATGTAACAAGGACATTGTATATTGTGGGCATTCAAATGTAGACATGGTATATTATGGGAAATCGGACATTGACATGGCATATTGTTGGCAATTTAACATGGACATGGTAGAATGTGGGCAATCCAACATGGATTTTTTTTGGTTTATAACGCGCAATCCACTATGAACAAGGTCTATGGTGGGCAATCCAACATGGACATAGTATATTTTAGGATATCCAACATGAACATGATATATTAGGGGCCATCCAGCAACGACATGGTATATTGTGGGCAATCCAACATGGACATGGTATATTGTGGGCAATGCGACTTCGACATGGTATATTGCAGGCAATCCAACATAGACATGGTTCTTTCTGGGCAATAGGGCATGGACATGGTGTTTTATGGTCAATCAAACATAGATATGGTACATCGTGGGCCATCTGACATGGACATAGTTATTTAGGGCAATCCAACATGGGTATGGTATATTGCCGCCAATCCAACATGGACATGGTTATTTATGGATAATCCAACATGGACATGGTATATTGTTGGAAATCCAACATGGACATGGTATATTGTTGGAAATCCAACATGGACATGGTATATTGCAGACAATCCAACATTGACATTATTCATTGTTGGCATTCTGCCATGAACATGGAATATTGTTGGCAATCTATCATAGTCATGGTATATTGTGGGCAATCCAACATGGACATGGTTCATTGTAGACAAACCAACATGGACATGTTATATATTTTGGGAAATCCAAGATGGGCAAGGTAAATTGTGGACAATCTATCATGGACATGGTATATTATGGGCAATCTGACATGGACATGGTATTTCGTGGACAATCCAACATGGACATAGTTTACTGTGGACAATCCAACATGGAAATTGTATATTGTGGGCAATCCACCATTGACATTGTATATTGCAGGTAATCCAACCTGATTATTGTATTTTATGGACAGTGCAACATGGACATGGTATATTGTGGTCAATCCAACATGGGCATGGTTAATTGCGGGCAATCCAACATGGACATGGTATGTTGTTGGCAATCCAAGATGGAAAAGGTATATTGTGTGCAATCCAGCAGGAACATGGTATATTGTTGGAAAACCAGCATGGCCGTAGTATACTGCAGGCAAAACCACATGGCCATGGTAGGTAATCCAACCTTGACATGGTATATTGTCGGCAATCTAACATGGACATAGTTAATTGTGTGTAATACAACATGGACATAGCATACTGTGGTCAATCCAACATAGACATAGTATTTTGTGGACAATCTGACATGGAAATGGTATATTGTGGGCACCTCAACATTAACAAGGTATATTGCAGGCAATCCAAAATGGAAATGGTAAATTATGGGCAATTCATCATGGACAATGTATATTGTTCACAATCGAACATGGACATGGTATATTGTGGGCACTCCACAATCGACATAGTAATTTGCAGGCAATCTAACATGGACATGGCTCAATGTGAACAATCTTACAAGGACATGGTATATATTTTGGGCAATCAGACGTAGACATGGTAGATTGTGGGCAATCCCACATTGACATGGTTTATAATGCGCAATCCAACATGGACAAGGTTTATGGTGGGCAATCCAACATGGACATAGTATATTGCAGGATATCCAAAATGGACATGGTATATTATGGGCCATCCAACAACAACATGGCATATTGTGGGCAATCCTGCTTGGACATTGTATAGTGAGGGCAATCCAACATCGGCATAGTATATTGCAGGTAATCCGACATAGACATGGTTCATTTTGGGCAATAGGGCATGGACATGGTGTATTATGGTCAATCAAAAAATGGATATGGTACATCGTGGGCCATCTGACATGAACATGGTGCTTTTTGGGCCATCCAACATGGACATCGTTTATTGTGGACAATCACACATGGACATATTATATTGCAGGCAAAGCAATATGGACATGATACAATTTGGGCAGTCCAACATAGACATGGTATATTGTGGGTAATCTAAAATGGACATGGTTTACTGTGGACAATCCAACATGGACATTGTATATTGCAGGTAATCCAACATGAATATTGCATTTTGCGGACAATGCAACAAGGACATGGTATATTGTGGTCAATCCAACATGGGCATGGTTCATTGCGGGCAATCCAACATGGACATGGTATATTGTTGGCAATCCAAGATGGACATGGTATATTGTTGGAAATCCAACATGGACAAAGGATACGATAATGGAGGTTTACCCCTGAAGGGAAGTAACCCTTCCAGGGTCCCTTTATCAGGGGAAATGTTTTTGCTCCTTGACTGGTAGCAGTCCATAATCTCTAAGTAAGTGACTTTGTACAGAATTATGACTTCATTGGGTTCAGTAGGAGGGTTAAACCTAATAGAGATCTCATTACAGCCAGGATTTTTGTCGGCTCAGGTTAAATCCACACAACCCTTGCTGAAACATATAACATAATATTTTGTGGAGGCTTTCGCAAGATATTACTTTATAGTACCCATGTATTGCTCACATGGGTGTAGCTGACATACTTGCTTCATCTGTACGAGCAAGCGTAGCTTCCTGTTCACTGGCACCCCCTGAATTGATTGCTGCTAATTGAACAGAGTAGATGACAAATGGGGTCAGACCAGTAATGTTGACGCTACTAAAGCTGTTAAAGAAGCTCCCTGTCTGCGTGGTAGTGCAGGTCACCTCCGTTGGAAGTTGCAAACAGTTATAAAATCATTAATCCTTATTCATATGAATCTAATATCAAACACAACATTATTCCATTTCAACACAAAAGACACTACCCCTACCTAACCACCTAACAATTAAATGGTAGGGATTGCCCTGTATAAAACATTTCTGGAGAACGCCAATGATCCACACAAACGTTTAATTTTGTGAAAAGACTTCATGCAAGGGAATAGATCAAAATCTTGGCAGATAATTTGGCGCTGTTTTTATAAAACAGAAATACGAACCTTCCGATTAAAATTAGCGAAAAAGCAATGCAACTCACCAGACGTTGTGTCTGTGAGCTTAATAAATACATGCATATATCACAGCTCCAATGTTGTGCGATTTAGACCCATTACCAACATGGATGCTAAAAGCATGCACAGATAAGCTTCTACCTGTTATTACACAAGTGGTCGATCTTTCTCTTGCTCTTGGAGGGATGTAAAACTGCAATCCTGAAACCACTGCTTTAAAGTGCCAATGACATAAATTTTCCATGTTTTATTGATAGAACCGAATGAAAGATTAAGTGCCATTTATTCGATTTCTGTGGTTCAATTTTTGAACAAGTCACCCGAACATGTCGTAAATTAAAATATCAAGTCGATTTTTTGGCACCCGCCGCCATTTTCCAAACTTTCGGCCTTGCATCTCGTGACGTCACTTGATAAACTCATCACTCACAAGTGCGCAGTAAGCAATGGAGAATGTAGAAGTTTTGGAGAGCGATGTATTTGAGTTGAACGATTTGGTGATGGATTTTGGTGTCGAAGAGTCTCAAATGCTGGAGCCGTACAGAGTCGGACCATATCTGTCCGAAAACAGCGCAAGCGAATCTGAAAGTAACAAGAGTGATTCTTGTGTTCCGAAGAGCAATGATCGTAACGTAGACCGTCCTATAAAAATTAATTGGTGAGTCTCGTTGCAATTGAAATCACTGCAAGTAACTATCTTATCTTTTGATTTTGGGCAACTCTCATCGATCATAATATATTGCAGGCTACCCAACATGGATATGGTATATTGCATGCAATGCAACATGGACATGGTATATTGCAGGCAATCCAATATGCACATGGTTCATTGTGGACCATCCAACATGGCCATGGTATATTGTGGGCAATCCAGCATGGTCATGGTATATTGCGGGCAATCAAACACGGACATGGATCATTGTCGACAATCTGACATGGACATGGTATTTTGTGGGTAATCAGACATGGACATGGTATTCCGCAGGCAATCAAACAGGGATATGGTTCATTGTGGGCAATCCAACATTGACATGGTATATTGTGGGCAATCCAATATGGACAAGGTATATTGTGGGCAATCCAACTTGGACATAGTATATTGCAGGCAATCCAGCATGGATATGGTATATTATTAGCAATCCAACATGGGCATGTTTTATTGCGGTCAATCTGACATTATTATGGTATATTGTGGGCAATCCAACATATACATGGGATATTGTAGGCAATCTGACATGGACATGGTGTAGTGTGGGAAATCCAAAATGTCAGGTAATATTTCGGGCAATCCACCATGGACATAATATATTGCAGGCATTCCAACATGGACATGGTATATTGTGGGTAATCCAACTTGGACAATCAAACATGGACATTGACCATTGTGGACAATCCAACATGGACATGGTATATTGCAGGCAATCAAACATGGAAAAGGTCAACTATGGGCAATCCATCATGGACATGTAGAATTGTGGGCACTCTGACATTGACATGGTATATTGTCGGCAATCCAACATGGACATGGTAAATTGTGGGCAATCCACCATGGACATAGTATATTGCAGGCAATCTAACATAGACATGGTACATTGTTGGCAAACCAACATGGACATGGAACATTGTGGACAATCCAACATGGACATAGTATATTGCTGGCAATCAGACATGGACATGTTATATTATGGGATATCCAACACGGACATGGTATATTGAGGGAAATCCAGCATGGATATTGTATATTGTGGGCAACCCACCATGGGCATAGCATAATTCAGGCAATCTAACATGGACATGTTATTTATGGGCAATCCAACAAGGACATGGTATGTTCTTGGCAATCCAGCATGGAGATAATATATTTTGGGCAATCAACCATGGGCATAGTATAATGCAAGCCATCGAACATGGACAGGCTATATTTCTCGCTATCCAGCATGGAAATAGTTCATTGTGGACAATCCAATATGAACATGGTATATAGTGGGATATCCAACAAGGACATGGTATATTGAGGGCAATCCAGCATGGACATGATATATTGCAGACAATCCACCATGGGCATAGTATAATGCAAGCAATCCAACATGGACATGGTATATTGTGGGCAATCCCTAATGACATAGTATATTGCCGGCATTCCATCATGGACAAGGTCTGTATATTGTGAGCAATCAAACATGGTCATGGTTCATTGTGAACAATCCAACTCGGACATGGTATATTGTGGGCAATCTGACATGGACATATTGCAGATAATCCTACATGGACATGGTTCATTGTGGACAATCCAACCATGACATAGTATATTGCAAGCAGTCTAACATGGACATGGTATATTGCGGGCAATCTGACATGAACATGGTTCATTATGGGCAATCTGCCATGAACATTGTATATTGTGGGCAATTCAACATGGATATGGTTCATTGTGTACAACCCAACATGGGAATGGTATATTGTGGACAATCATGAACGAACATGGTACATTGTTTATTGCAGGCAATCCAACATGGATATGGTATATTTAGGGCAATAGGGCATGGACATGGTATATTGTGCCAATCCAACATAGATGTGGTACACAGTGGGCCATCTGACATGGACATGATATATTGCTAGCTATTTAACATGGAAATCGTTCACTGTGGACAATCCAACGTGGACATGGTATATTGTGGGCAATGCAACATGAACATGGTGTGTTGTAGGCAAGCCAACATGGAAATGGTGTATTGCAGGCAATCCCACATGAACATGGTCATTGTAGGCAATCTGCCATGAACATTGCATATTGCGGGAAATCCAACATAGTCATGGTATATTGTGGGCAATTTGACATGAACATCGTATATTGTTGGCAATCCACCATGGGCATAGTATATTGCAGGTAATCCAACATGGACATGGTATATTGTGGACAATACAACATGGACGTTGTATATTGTGGGCAATCCAGCATGGACATGGTTCACTGTGGGCAATCCAACAGTGACATGGTATTTGCGGGCAATCCACCATGGACATGGTATATTGTAGGTTATCCAACAGTATATTGTGGACAATCCAACATATACTAATATTTTGTGGCAATCTGACATGGACATGGTATATTGTGGGCAGTCCAGCATGGACATGGTATATTGCAGGCAATCCAACATGGACATGGTTCATTGTGGGCAATCTGACATGAGCATGGTATATTGTGGGCAATCCAGCATGGTCATGGTATATTGCGGGCAATCAAACACGGACATGGATCATTGTCGACAATCTGACATGGACATGGTATTTTGTGGGTAATCAGACATGGACATGGTATTCCGCAGGCAATCAAACAGGGATATGGTTCATTGTGGACAATCCAACATTGACATGGTATATTGTGGGCAATCCAATATGGACAAGGTATACTGTGGGCAATCCAACTTGGACATAGTATATTGCAGGCAATCCAGCATGGATATGGTATATTATTAGCAATCCAACATGGGCATGTTTTATTGCGGTCAATCTGACATTATTATGGTATATTGTGGGCAATCCAACATATACATGGGATATTGTAGGCAATCTGACATGGACATGGTGTAGTGTGGGAAATCCAAAATGTCAGGTAATATTTCGGGCAATCCACCATGGACATAATATATTGCAGGCATTCCAACATGGACATGGTATATTGTGGGTAATCCAACTTGGACAATCAACATGGATGGACATTGATCCAACATTGTGGACAAGGCAACAAACATGGACATGGTATCATGGACATGCAGGCAATCAAACATGGAAAAGGTCAACTATGGGCAATCCATCATGGACATGTAGAATTGTGGGGCACTCTGACATTGACATGGTATATTGTCGGCAATCCAACATGGACATGGTAAATTGTGGGCAATCCACCATGGACATAGTATATTGCAGGCAATCTAACATAGACATGGTACATTGTTGGCAAACCAACATGGACATGGAACATTGTGGACAATCCAACATGGACATAGTATATTGCTGGCAATCAGACATGGACATGTTATTATTATGGGATATCCAACACGGACATGGTATATTGAGGGAAATCCAGCATGGATATTGTATATTGTGGGCAACCCACCATGGGCATAGCATAATTCAGGCAATCTAACATGGACATTGTTATTATGGGCAATCCAACAAGGACATGGTATGTTCTTGGCAATCCAGCATGGAGATAATATATTTTGGGCAATCAACCATGGGCATAGTATAATGCAAGCCATCGAACATGGACAGGCTATATTTCTCGCTATCCAGCATGGAAATAGTTCATTGTGGACAATCCAATATGAACATGGTATATAGTGGGATATCCAACAAGGACATGGTATATATTGAGGGCAATCCAGCATGGACATGATATATTGCAGACAATCCACCATGGGCATAGTATAATGCAAGCAATCCAACATGGACATGGTATATTGTGGGCAATCCCTAATGACATAGTATATGCCGGCATTCCATCATGGACAAGGTCTGTATATTGTGAGCAATCAAACATGGTCATGGGTCATTGTGAAACAATCCAACTCGGACATGGTATATTGTGGGCAATCTGACATGGACATATTGCAGATAATCCTACATGGACATGGTTCATTGTGGACAATCCAACCATGACATAGTATATTGCAAGCAGTCTAACATGGACATGGTATATTGCGGGCAATCTGACATGAACATGGTTCATTATGGGCAATCTGCCATGAACATTGTATATTGTGGGCAATTCAACATGGATATGGTTCATTGTGTACAACCCAACATGGGAATGGTATATTGTGGACAATCATGAACGAACATGGTACATTGTTTATTGCAGGCAATCCAACATGGATATGGTATATTTAGGGCAATAGGGCATGGACATGGTATATTGTGCCAATCCATCATAGATGTGGTACACAGTGGGCCATCTGACATGGACATGATATATTGCTAGCTATTTAACATGGAAATCGTTCACTGTGGACAATCCAACGTGGACATGGTGTGTTGTAGGCAAGCCAACATGGAAATGGTGTATTGCAGGCAATCCCACATGAACATGGTCATTGTAGGCAATCTGCCATGAACATTGTATATTGCGGGAAATCCAACATAGTCATGGTATTTTGTGGGCAATTTGACATGAACATCGTATATTGTTGGCAATCCACCATGGGCATAGTATATTGCAGGTAATCCAACATGGACATGGTATATTGTGGACAATACAACATGGACGTTGTATATTGTGGGCAATCCAGCATGGACATGGTTCACTGTGGGCAATCCAACAGTGACATGGTATTTGCGGGCAATCCACCATGGACATGGTATATTGTAGGTTATCCAACAGTATATTGTGGACAATCCAACATATACTAATATTTTGTGGCAATCTGACATGGACATGGTATATTGTGGGCAGTCCAGCATGGACATGGTATATTGCAGGCAATCCAACATGGACATGGTTCATTGTGGGCAATCTGACATGAGCATGGTATGTTGTGGGTAAACCAACAAAGACATGGTTCACTGTGGACAATCCAACGCCATTTAATCCTGCACCCTGTCATATCTATCCCTTAGACATTCACCCCTTTCAATGTTAACCTCTATCCCTACTCCTTTCCCGTGTCTAGCCTCCCAGCTTCATCCCAACATCCGCCTCTCTGGTCTCTCATCTCTCTCACTCTCATATATATATATATATATATATATATATATATATATATATATATATATATATATATATATATATATATATATATATATATATATATATATATTTATATCCACATATCTCTCTCTCTCTCTCTCTCCATATATACCTATATCTTCCCCTCGCATTCTATCCCTCTCTCCCCTCGCAAACAAATCCCCCACTCTTTGTACTCCATTGCTCTTAGTCCCCCCGCATTTAGCCTCTCTTACCCCATCTCTTTTTAACACTATCATTTTCAGCCCCTCTAACCATCCTCTCCCCTCTCTCTCTCTCGCCATTAATAGGCAAACCCCCCACCTCTCTGCCTCCCCTGCTACCTATATCATACTCTCAAACAATCCTCTATCTCTCTTATACATCCACCTTCTATCTCTCTCCCTCTCCCTCTCTCTTAGCCTCACTCACACCATCTCTCTCTCACTCTCTCTCTGTCTTTCTGTCTCGCTCTATATGTCTCTGTCTTAGCCTCACTCACCCCATCTCTCTCTCACACTCTCTCTCTCTCTCTCTCTTTCTGTCTCTCTCTATATGTCTCTGTCTGTTTCTCTCTCTCTCTCTCTTTCTCTCACGCCCTCTCTCTCTGTCTATCTCTCTCCCTCTCTCTTTTTCCTTCTGATATCACCTCTCTTCATCACTTTCACCCTACCACACTAAATCCCACTCACTCCCCGCGCGTTCTATCCCTCTAGTGCCTCTTGCTCTTACGCCCCCCCCCACACCTCAGATTCTTTTACCCTATCTCTCTTTGACCCTATATATATCAACCTCTCTTACCATCCCCTTTCCTTTCTCTCTCCTGCTATTGGCAACTCCCCCTCCCCATCTGTATCACCAACTCCCTCTTCCTCAGACTCCCTTACAATTTTTATCCACCTCTTAAACTCTTTCTCTCTCAGCCTCTCATAGCCCCCTTATTTCAGCCTCTTTCTCCTGTACACCCTCCTCCACTCAAACATGAAATCATATGCACATACACAACGAACACTCATGCACAAACACACATATATACACGCACACAAACAAACATACGCACGTACTCACACAAATATGGCCGGTTTCTATGTTAATATGAAGGACAATTGTGGCATTCTTCTCTATGTTACAGGATGGGATATGGTGGTGAGTGCATCATGTGTGTGCACAATCAATTAGAGCCACCATGCAGGTTTCGTCTTTTTGTTGAAGAATTTCCATCTGCCCATATCTTATACTGCGAGAATACCACGGCCGTGGAAACCATGGTAAATGTGCCATGAATCTTGAATAATTGCAATGGTAACAGTTGGTCGTATTATTTTTGGCATTGTGGTCAAGGTGTACTATTATCCCATCAAAAAACCTGCTATTTATTTTATAAGTTATGATGTTTTGTTGATATTGTGTGTAGATAAAAAAATGGGTTGGAATATTCCCGAATGTGCGTGTCCGCGCTTTCGGAAGCAGCTCATGGAAGGAGTCGGTTTACTCCTGCTGTAGAGAAAGCGGTGCAACAATCTTGAAGGAAATTTGTGAGGTTGATACCGATGTATATTATCTATTTGCTTGGCAGATAATCTTTAAGCAAATTGGTATTCAAAATCATTCTGTTCATTTCCGTGTCTGAAAATTCGAAAGAGTAATTTCTAACGACTTTTCAACGTGTCAAAATTCCCATCAAGTTTTAGAATGTTGAAACATCAACTTACTCAACAAAATATGTCTTATTAATCGCATTTTATCCTTAGGACGTGTATGGTCAAGTTCTGGAAGATACAGGCGAATGGAAGCCAGAGGTGTAACAAATAATCTATTTTCTTATTATTTTGTTAATCATGTGAAATACTATTAGAGCAGTAAGGCTGCATTTACCAAAGAAGTATACTTTTACGCTTGTAAATTTATATTATCTATCAACATCTATACTGGTTAGTAATGAATTTCACACGTGTTATTTTGATCAATGACACTGGTATGTCTGTTCGTTGGTAGTGCTTCGACGACTTCATCTAATATAAAAGCTATTCACAAACAAATGCCACTCAACATAGGCAAGTACACAGATAGTACATATCAAACAGTCTTGCCTCATGTGAGACATTTGCTTTTAATTCTTTGAAGTTGTTACAAATGAAAGTAACGAGTCTACTTTTGTTGGTTTTCAAGGTCATCTTAATGCCTACCTAAATATTCAGTTTTAAGAGTATAGTCCACCTCCCCAAAATATTTTTATCAACCTATTGTTATCAGTATATAAACATGCATGTAAGTGTAAAATCCTGTCCTGTTAATTTGCGAAAACGTTTCCGACGGTTGCGCTGGCGAAGGATGATAGTATGAATAATTCTCTGAATTTAATCATAATGAAGTTCTTGGTGCTATTGTTGTGTGTATTATGATATGCTGCTTGGTTTTAGGTGCAAATCGACGGATGATAAGCGGGGGCATCTGGAGAAAATCAAGCATGTATCTTGTAAGGGTCAAAATAAAATGAAACCCTGTACCGCGTACTATCAAAATTATATCCATCTGATTTCTAGTAATACTAATTAATTTATTAGGTTGTTAATCTAACGTTTTGCTATTTTTGCTATTATTAATTATTGATTCGGCATATTTCAATTGATATAATGACATAATGCAAAAAAAAATCGTTTTGTCACTTTTTATTCCTGGTATATACTTTTGGTCCTCTAAAGGTCGTCCACGAAAAATCTTATTTATACTTACAAATCCATCCTTTCGTGCCCATATAAATTTGCGTATATTCGCGGAATTTTCGGCCATTATGGATTAGAAAAATAATATTTGCTTTAGATGTGATTATTATGAACCTTTGGTTTAGTGTTTTAGGTAATAACATTTTAAAATCAATCGAATCTTTTTATGCTACGAAAATTCATATCCAACACACACGATTCAATATTATTTCGGCCATTTGGGTCAAAGTATTTATGGTTGCATGGAAGAGATATTTATGCATACATACGAATATAAATATATATATATATATATATATATATATATATATATATATAGAGATAGAGATATAGAGAGATAATATATAGAGAGAGATACAGAGATATATAGAGGTGTAAAGATAAAGACAGATAAAGAGAGATATATCTATCTTTATAGAGAGATCCTAGAGAGATTTCTATAGACATCTCTATCTCTCTCTCTCTCTCTATTTCTCTCTCTCCCTCTCTCTCTCTCTGTGTCTCTAGAGAGAGATCTCTCTCTAGATCTCTTTCTATCTCTCTGAAAAGAAAGATCCCTCTCCCTCTCTCTCTCTCTGTCTCTCTCTCTCCCTCTCTCTCTCTTTCTCTCTCTCCCTCTCTCTCTCTTTAGATACTCCTCTCTCTCTAGGGATCTCTAAATCTCTCTCTCTGTGTCTCTCTCTATTATCTCTCTCTCTCTTTATATCTCTCTATGAAAATAAAATAAATCCCTATATCTATCTCTATCTATATCTCTATATATCTATATCTATCTATATATCTATATATCTCTCTCTATCTATCTATATGAAAGATTTCTAGTAATACTAATTTATTTATTAGGTTGTTAATCTAACGTTTTGCTATTTTTGCTATTTTATTAATTATTGATTCGGCATATTTCAATTGATATAATGACATAATGCAAAAAAAATCGTTTTGTCACTTTTTTTCTGGTATATACTTTTGGTCCTCTAAAGGTCGTCCACGAAAAATCTTATTTATACTTACAAATCCATCCTTTCGTGCCCATATAAATTTGCGTATATTCGCGGAATTTTCGGCCATTATGGATTAGAAAAATAATATTTGCTTTAGATGTGATTATTATGAACCTTTGGTTTAGTGTTTTAGGTAATAACATTTTAAAATCAATCGAATCTTTTTATGCTACGAAAATTCATATCCAACACACACGATTCAATATTATTTCGGCCATTTGGGTCAAAGTATTTATGGTTGCATGGAAGATATTTATGCATACATACGAATATATATATATATATATATATATATATATATATATATATATATATATATATATATATATATATATATATATATATATATAGATTTATATATACATATATATCTATATATTTATATCTATAAATATATATATATGTGTATATATATTTATATCTATAAATATATATATATATATGTGTTTTATATATTATATATATCTATATTTATATATATATATGAAAATAAATATCCCTCTATCTATATATATATATATATCTCTCTCTATATATATCTATCTATCTCTATATATATATATATATATCTCTATCTATATCTCTGAAAGAGATATGTGTATATAAAGATGAATATAAATGGTAGGTTTTCTATACATAAAAATATATATATATACATACATATATATATATATATATATATATATATATATATATATATATTTATTTATATATGTATATATATATATGCATGTATATATATATATCTTATATATCTGTGTGTGTGTGTGTGTGTGTGTGTGTGTGTGTGTGTGTGTGTGTGTGTGTGTGTGTGTGTGTGTGTGTGTGTGTGTGTGTGTGTGTGTGTGTGTGTGTTTGTGTGTGTGTGTGTGCGCCGTGGTGGGAGTTATTTTGTCGGTAGCCAGTAGGGCCACTAGTCCATGATAGCTGGTGGCCCGAAGAATGTTTTGGTTGCCCATAACATGATCAATGCAGGACTTCATAATGTAACAAATTCCCACTTTCGTTGCAGTGTTTATTCAAAATATCGTTATGTTATCATCTGCACTAGATTGTTTGTGAGGTTGAGCACATGGTGGCCAATCAAAAGGCACGAGATAAATGTTAAGGGTCAGGGCTCCTGGACTCCAGTCAATTCCGAACCCTGGAATATCTCTATTTTGGGTGGTCATTAGATAAATACTCGCATACAAAAGTGAAAGAAAATTGAGGGAACCCTTAAAAACATTGGCGCTGTGAATAATTACGCATGCTTCAATGTTAAAAGTGGGGTTGTTCAATAAAAGCCGCGACAATACATGCAACAGGTACAAAATGTTAACACCTCTCACAGCAAACAACAAACCAGCTCATAACATAGAGAGGTACCGTTCCGCAAACTACAACCCAATGAGCCTATTAAAGTTGACGATGGGATAGGGAAATTAAAGTCAAATGCGCCGTCCGAGCAGGAAGAGTAAAGGTTCATCCACCCTCCCCACAAAACGATGGCTGAACAGTCATGGCACCGCCTTGCAAGACAGTAAGACATTGATTTCTGCATTCATATAATCCCCGTACAAAATCGAATAAGACCATCAGCAAGCATTATGATGTTATACGAACTTTATGAATATAAATGGCTGTTGAATGTCTTCCACCAATGTGATTATTTCATACTCACTTGCACCAAAGGATACGTACACATTTGTAACATTAAAAGCAGAAAGAATGAGCTGTAGTTGGTTTCATAAACTTTCATGTCAAGCTGCCTCTGGTTTCATCCATATTCCGCATAAAATTTGATATTGCCTCATAATTCATATGTATTCATGTAATCGAAATGTAATCGTTCATTAGGCTCTGGGTGGTGAGAATTTGTACAAGATTTTTTATCACCGCACCAGAAATAATGTGGTATGATGTATATCACAATCACGTGAGCAAAGAAGTGCCACCACTGGGCTCGTAAACGGGGTTCGATAGCGCTCATGCAGTAAATACATCACATTGCATCGCACATTATATTGCGGATGATTTAGCCGCTGCTCTATTAGCATAGAGTGGAATCATTTGCTTCTATGAATAACGGGCAATGGTGATCATAGGTGTTTTACTGTGTTCTGTATGTGTCGGTAGTTTATATATATATAGGGTGTGGATGCGGGAAAAAGTGCTACACTTGAATACTTCTGGGCAATGACTTGGTTCATTTTCAAAAGGAATACAAGACTGTCGGTATGAAGCGTTTTCTATTGCAATCGCAGTACGTACGTCTGTTCGTCCGGGAATACCTAAAGCTGTATATTCCACTATCGATAGGCAGAATTTGTTCTCACGCGCTTCACAGTAGACGCTAGAATTGCACCAGCTACGCTACAAAATAACTATGATTATGGAACGGGAATGTACAATACCTGTGCCCCATCCTAAGAACAACGGTGAACTCAATACAAATAACGCTAAACAAATTAACAGTTGATGGAAGACATTGAACAGCCATTTATATTCATAAAGTTCGCATAACATCATAATATTTTCTGATGGTCTTATTCGATTTTGTACGGTGATTATGTGAGTGCAGCAATCGATGTCTTACTGTCTTGCATGGCGGTGTCATGACTGTTCAGCCATCGGTTTGTGGGGAGGGTGGATGAACGTTTCCTCTTCCTGCTTGGACGGCAGAGAGCAAGAGTAAGGCCGATAAAGCGCTGATGGATGGTGTGAAGGATGATGGAATGGATCTGAGTAGAGTCAACCATAGAAGCATATGGAGAGCTGTGTCGAGGAGACCCGACCCCTCCTGAGAGGGAAAAATGGGATGATGATGATGATGATGATGATGATGATGATGATGATGATAATGATGATGATGATGATGATGATGATGATGGATGTGATGATGACGAATATAACAATGATGATGATGATGATGATGACGACGTAAGTTAACTAGATTAGTGTACAAACTGCTTTAGAACTGAAACCACAGCTCTCTACATGATAACAAAGTCGCTGATAACGACCACCTTAAGCTCATTCACATCTTTTCTGGTAACCCCGCACAGCACTACAAACACAGTTGGTTGTTTCTTTTACACGGTTGGTTGGAGCGAGCCGAGTGCGCCTTTGCATATCATCGCGCTCAGAGGCACTCTTTCATTTTTTTTTTTAGTACGGTTTTCTGATGAGAAAGTGGATGTATATCAAATCCACTGTCAATCAATCAGTCGTCCCTCCATGCATAGTGTACAAGAAGCAGGGCGACGTTTGCAACATCTACAAAACCAGAGGCCGTGTCACGTCAAGTACTATTTGTTATGTCGTCTTGAGCCATTTGAAGGCGGACGTGCTGACGCACCGAGCTGTGACGCGGTGTCGACGCGTTTAGCCACATAGACCGGTGTTATTGACTAAAGAAGTGATTTTACTGCGCAATAAAATTATGGAAAGAGATGATCAGATTTGATGATTGGCAAATATACCAGCGGACCATCTCAGATGCTACCACCACATTAGATATGTTAAACTGACCTCTGAGACATCGCACAAAATGTGCATAATTGAACTTTGAGCCTCTGAATCCGATGTTTAATTTACAACTGAGCCGTCGCATATGATGTGCATAATAAACCGTCACATGTGGTGTTATATTTACCTCTGAGCAGTCGCAGACGTTGTGTTTAATCTCCTTTGAGCCCTCACTTGTGATATGTTTGATTTGCCTCTGAGCCGTAGCACGAGAGGACATGGCATCCTAGCCTTATGGGGCATGCCTTTCACAGGCTGCAATGTGACCTTGGGATAAACATATATTATCCATTGTTCTCATTCAAGCCCTCCATTGGTACCTGTAGCCAGATATATGCCAGGTATATCGTAGCCTTCATTATTTCAATGTTATTGCGCATTTTGGGTAAAACATCAAATCACATAATTGCCTAATTATAGTCAATCAGAGTTGATTTGTGTGAGGCAGAGCAAGAGATGCTTACTTAACAGCGTGCGATAGCTGCTTAAACACAACAGGTAAGAGTTCATTCATGTCAGGCGAGATGGACCTAGCAGCTTACAACTCTAATGTCTGGCGAGATGGACCAAACACCTAGCAGCTTACAACTCTAATGTCAGGCGAGATGGACCTAACACCTAGCAGCTTACAACCCTAATGTCAGGCGAGATGGACCTAACACCTAGCAGCTTACAACTCTAATGTCCGGCGAGATGGACCTAACATCTAGCAGCTTACAACTCCAATGTCAGGCATGATGAACCTAACACCTAGCAGCTTACAACCCTAATGTCAGGCATGATGAACCTAACACCTAGCAGCTTACAACTCTAATGTCAAGCGAGGTGGACCTAACTTCTAGCAGCTTACAACCCTAATGTCAGGCATGATGAACCTAACACCTAGCTGCTTACAACTTTAATGTCTGGCGAGATTGACCTAACACCTAGCAGCTTACAACTCAAATGTCAGGTGAGATGGACCTAACACCCAGCAGCTTACAACTCTAATGTCAGGTGAGATGGACCTAACACCTAGCAGCTTACAACTCTAATGTGAGGTGAAATGGACCTAACACCTAGCAGCTTACAACTCTAATGTCAGGTGAGATGGACCTAACACCTAGCAGCTTACAACTCTATTGTCTGGCGAGATGGAGCTTACACGTACCCAACACCTTACGGCTCCAATGGTTGTTTGACACATTCTGGGTGAAGAGGATATGTTATCTGGGCAACAGTCAATATAAATGACAGGTGAAGTGTGTAGTAGTGAGTATATATTACACGCTATATTACAGCATTATATATTGCATTTTACCTGCGATAAGGTAGATATTGTTTTCATCCATTGAATGAACCTTCGCTGAAGAATAAATCATTTGAGGGAATGAATGACTGTTTAAGTTGCCACTCGCATCTATAATATGACCAGAGCGAGTATGGTAGGCTGCACAAACAATATATTTGTTCACTGTAATGTTGATCCGAACCTTCCACTGGTCCAACCCGCCGACATACATAACGACCAAGACATAAACGGAACTCTTTAGTTGAGGGTGATCACTAAAGAGGACGTGTCTCGAATACACTGGAATGTGCAGCGACCGTTGGACCGATATTAACTATTTTATAAGCAATCGAAAATTTGACGAAAATTTACTATGAATCCTTTGATTTCTTTGATGACCTTGAGCTTGATTTGTGGTCAAGGGGAGAACAAAGGCTCTGGGTTCTGCGCATTATCAACACCTTCCAATTTAAAAAATATTTCGAAAATATCTTGAATATTGCGATCTGTATCGCGAGAGATAAACAAGAAGTAAACAAATCTACTTTAAAACAATTTGGGGAAAGTATGTTGAACTTTGCACCCGGTATCGCAAGACAACAAAAGTTAAAAAATATTCATGTAGTTTCTTCGGTACATATTCTAAGCATTCCTTAAACTAAAATGTAAATAGTATTTTTGTTAATAAACTTTTCATAATGGTTCAATAAAACGTTTTGAACCAGGGATGCATGGTTAATAGAACTTCAGATTGTCGCCAGTAATTTTTTCCAGTAAATAAAAATGACTAAATATAATGGCACTTCTTAAGAAGTCAGCTACTCTTCTAACTCAATCAATGTATGCTAAAATCCACTCAACGTCGGATAAGCAGTGCACTGAATACTTGAACTCTCAAGTGGCCCTTTATTAAAGGAGCTCTATCAAAGAGTTTATAGCTTCCTGCCAATACCGCACGTAAATACTCCTACCTACTGCCTTGTTTGACTAATTGAAAAAGTTAACGTAGGTACATCAATACATACATGCATACATACATACATGCATGCGTGCGCGCGTGCATGCGTACACATATACATGCATACAAACATACAAACATACATACATACAAACATACATACATACATACATACATACATACAGACATACATACATACATACATACATACATACATACATACATACATACATACATACATACATACATACATACATACATACATACATACATACATACATACATACATACATACATACAGACAGACATACATACATACATACATACATACATACATACATACATACATACATACATACATACATACATACATACATACATACATACATACATACATACATACATACATACATACATACATACATACATACATACATACATACATACATACATACATACATACATACATACATACATACATACATACATACATACATACATACATACATACATACATACATACATACATACATACATACATACATACATACATACATACATACATACATACATACATACATACATACATACATACATACATACATACATACATACATACATACATACATACATACATACATACATACATACATACATACATACATACATACATACATACATACATACATACGGTTCTTGCCAATCATACACTGCTGCCTGCACAAAATAACCGGATGATAATGATATTTTCGTGGCACCGTGTCAAGTTATACATTAATGGCTTGCACAGACGGGTGAACACTGCTTGCGCTCGGACGAGAGGGCAATACTGGTTCCATGGCCTCACTAAATTTAGGCGGCACGCCCTCTTACGCGAGTATTCAAAGGAATGGAAACATTTAATTGGAGAGAAAACTCGGTCTTGGTGACATTGTGCGGTCGTGGTTGATGTATGAAGGCGGTTGAAATGGGTTGATGGTTTTGGTGAAGTATTGGTGATTATGATGTGATGGTCGATGTTTGGACGGCGGTTGATGTGGGGTAGTGGTCGATGTGGGGTGATGGTCGATGTAGGATGGTGGTCGATGTAGAGTGATTGTCGATGTGGGGTGATGGTCGATGTGGGATGGTTGTCGATGTAGAGTGATTGTCGATGTGGGGTGATGGTCGATGTGGGATGGTTGTCGATGTGGTGTGGTGATGGTCGATGTGGCGTGGTGATGGTCGATGTCGGGTGGTGGTCGATGTTGGGTGATGTTCGATGTGGGGTTATGGTCGATGGGTGGTGGTGGTGGTGGTCAATGTTTGAACGGCGATTGATGTGGGGTAGTGGTCGATGTGGGGTGATAGTCGATGTGGGGTGGCGGTCAATGTTTGGACTGCGGTCGATGTGGGGTGGTGGTCGATGGGGGCAGTGGCCGATGTGGGATGGTGGCCGATATGGGATTGTGGTCGATGTGGGATCTAGGTAGATGTTGGATAGTGGTCTATGAGGGGTGATAGTCGATATGGGGTCGTGGTCGATGTGGGGTGGTGATGGTCGATGTGGGGTGATGGTCAATGGGTGGTGGTGGTGGATGTTTGGACGGTGGTCGAAGTGGGGTAGTTGTCGATTCAGGCTGTTGTAGATATTACCCGCGCAATACCAACATATTGAAATAGTTCCACAAATATGTGAGTATTTAATCGATACATTCTGTTATATGCAGGTCAGCTGTTCATGCAAGTAATTACATAAAGTAATGTGTGGATCTCTCGAGTTAATCACACTCTAGCATATAAAAACGAGCTTACGCAAATGTTCACATACCTGAATGGAGTGAAGCAACTTTTCTTCTGCTCTGTCAGCAAACGAAGTGTTAGGAACGTTTTTCTGAACCAGTATGAGGCAAAAGAAGAAGTGTTCAAGAAGGACAGGTAAAACGACCCGGTTTAATGTGGTTACCTTCGTATCTGAACGCTGATATCCATTCATGTGTATATTCATTCCCTTACCCTGTAAATGAATGCGACGCTTGGCTGAACTCACATTTTCATGCGATGTCATGGGTGTAGATTGCTTAATACATTGTGGTCGTTTGCTAGGTGTGACGTAGGCAATGAAACTTTAACAGCGCCAGCGCTGTTTACTACTTTTCAAAATGACAAGTTTACTTAGTGAGAAAACTGTCGGTTATTTACATGAGACATGATTTAGTCATATGCTCAGAATTGAATGGGCTTCCTTCGAGAGTAAACTAATTCACAATACGACCATTCATGACGGCAAACGACGCGATAACTTCAGATTTTAGTCCCATTTGAACTTTGACAAATGTCTACGTAATCTTTGGTGCAAGGGAGTATAAAATAATCGCATTGGTGGAAGACATTCAACAGCTATTTATGTTCATAAAGTTCGCATAACATCATAATGTTTTCTGATGGTCTTATTCGATTTTGTATGGTGATTATGTGGATGCAGCAATCGATGTCTTACTGTCTTGCATGGCGGTGTCATGACTGTTCAGCCATCGGTTTGTGGGGAGGGTGGATGAACGTTTCCTCTTCCTGCTTGGACGGCAGAGAGCGAGAGTAAGGCCGATAAAGCGCTGATGGATGGTGTGAAGGATGATGGAATGGATCTGAGTAGAGTCAACCATAGAAGCATATGAGGTGTGTCGAGGAGACCCGACCCCTCCTGAGAGGGAAAAAAATTGATGTTGATGACGATGATGATGATGATGATGATGATGATGATGATGATGATGATGATAGATGTGATGATGACGAAGGTTACAATGATGATGCAGATGATGATGACGACAGTGATGATGACGATAATGATAATGAGGTCATCACCCAATATGTAGTAACTTTAATTCACAATTGAACAGGAACCTCGATGGTTGGTGTTAAAAAATAGTATAGTAGATAATTTCTCAAACGTAAGTAAAGCAAACTGCTTTAGAACTGAAACCACGGCTCTCTACATGATAACAAAGTCGCTGATAACGACCACCTTAAGCTCATTCACACCTTTTCTGGGAACCCCGCACAGCACTACAAACACAGTTGGTTGTTTCTTTTACACGGTTGGTTGGAGCGAGCCGAGTGCGCCTTTGCATATCATCGGGCTCAGAGGCACTCTTTCTTTTTTTATTTTAGTACTGTTTTCTGATGAGAAAGTGGATGTATATCAAATCCACTGTCAATCAATCAGTCGTCCCTCCATGCATAATGTACAAGAAGCAGGGTGACTTTTGCAACATTTACAAAACCAGAGGTCGTGTTACGTCAAGTACAATTTGTTATGTCGTCTTGAGCCATTTGAAGGCGGACGTGCTAACGCACCGAGTGGTGTCGCGGTGTCAGCGCATTTAACCACATAGACCGGTGTTATTGAATAGAGAAGTGATTTTTACCTCGAAATAAAATTATGATTAAAATGGAAAGAGATGATCAGATTTGATGATAGGCAAATATACCAGCGGGTCATCTCATATGCTACCACCACATTAGATATGTTAAACTTAACTCTGAGACATCGCACAAAATGTGCATAATTGAACTTTGAGCCTCTGAATCCGATGTTTAATTTACAGCTGAGCCGTCGCATATGATGCCAATTCGCCAAGTTAAAAATAGGCCCATGGGACATTGGAGAACTAGATGAACTGTATCAGGCTGTATGAAAATTTCAGAATCGGCCTATAATTGACCATGTTATTATGGATTTTTCAATTTTGGCAACCGCAATTCAACCAATTTTCATCACCATCGCATGTATATTGAGAATTTTACAAGCAATCAAATTTATTAAAGAAATCATGCTGTCCGGGGTCATGATATATTGGCTGACTCAAGGAAAAGCTTAGTGTATTAAATAGTACCGCGGCGTACCATACTTGACCGTGTACCTTGAGGCGAGCACAGAGCAGAGGTGACCTTTGCTCAGCGCAGGATGTCGGCTGCTGTCAACAAACCAAAGAACAGCCAGCAGAAGTGATCCCCGATGTAATTCAAACTTATTTTGTCAGAAAATTTTAGTATTATGTTCAGAATTGAATGGGTTTCCTTCGAGCGTAATCAAATTAACGATACGACCATTAACGACGGACAAACGACGCGATAACTTCAGATTTCAGCCCTGTTTGAGCTTTGATTCGTTCGAAACCGGAAGTGAGGCAACCGATATCAATCAAATTTGCGGATTAGATTTGCGCTGTTAATATCAAAATCTGAGCTAATTTTTATGACTATTGAACTGATATTTACTATTTTATTAGCAATCTAAACATTTACAAACATTTAAGCTGCAGATAATCCTTTGGCATGTCATCACCAGCGGATTGACTGGACCACCATCCCAGCCTGCAGTCTATATGAAATCGAGCCGACACTGTAGCAACCCACTTATAACAGGTAGTCCCGTATTATTCACCATTTGCGACAAGTCGTAGGATACGGTGGACCTATTCTACACCCGTCCCCAAGGGGGATGGGGATAAGGTGCTGGGATTGTGGTGGACAGAAGCTGCCACAGTGAACAAGGTAAGTAAATCAATGACTTTGTAGTAGTAGTCTATGGCTTTTATTTGGACTTTCTATTTTCATATTGATGGAAAGAAGTCACGTTCTGTTTTAGCTGCAGAATAAAAGATCAACATGAGATGATAGAACATTACCAGGTCAAGTGTTCATCCCTCACCTTATACAACTGTGCATTCTGTGAAATAGATACTTCATGGTGTTGGCGGGGCTTGTTGATAAATCGGATCACAAAGTGAGTGCTTCGTTATTTATTGGCCAATGGTAATCTAAAAATGTCCCTTTTTCATTAAACTACTATCGAACTCTAAAATACATATATGTTTGCCTTGTTAGGAAAATAAATGAATGGGCCTGCTGAGACATTGGAATGGTATAAGAAGTTTGACATGCTTGCTCTATGACAATCAAGATCTAAACCAACTTGTAGAAGAAATATCCAAGATAATGCAATCATAATGTGGAATTCTATTTGAGGTATGATATAAGTATTCACACTATGAAAGTGACAAATATATACTAATATTGGCAGTTTGTATATGCATAGCAATCACACTTCCTCCGTGTAATTTATGTTGCTCAATTCAGATGGTAACTTGTATTGTGTTGACAAAAGAAGTCATTCTCACTGAGCATTATTAACTAGTGAATAATTAGAGCATCATTTGTTGTGATGTGAATGGTTTGTATTAATGACTATCCGTCAAAGTCATTATCTTTATGTTGCATTTAATCTGGCTGTGTAGTTGTCTATTAATGCAATTGTATTTGTGGCACAGCAAATTTAAAAATCCGCTGTCAAGAAATTATCTGTCACCATGATGATAGCCTTGATAGACAACATAGCATAACAATCCCAGCAACATGCAAATATGATCCTAGCTGTGCCCAAGTCTTTATATCCGGAGGGAAATGGAGAAATGGGACCAGGCAACATCGCATTATGATCATAACACTGATGTTTGCGGAAGGGTGTTCAGATATGAGTAGAAACAACATCGCATTATAATTCTAGAAATAGCAATCTGGGCCTGGCCAAAATATTATGCATATGTAACTGATCCATTGAGGCAATTATCACAGTTCGTAAGAGTTATGACCATAATATTTTATCTATACATATGTGATCTGTTTTTTTCTGTATGTGATATGTCAATGCAAATCGGTGGTTTATACATCTAGATTCTTATTGCAAACTATGTAAGTGGAATGCTTGTAATGAATATAGAAAATCAATACTTCGTTTACATTGGTTTTCGACAAATACATCAAATTTATTTATGATGTACAACATGTAGACACATTGTACATGTGAATACAAATACTGACAGTAATATTATCATGAAATAAACATGGGAACTGTCATCATCTATCGACATGTTACTGAATTTCATATTCATATTACATACACCATTAATAGATCAAAGAGGATGCAGCGTTAACAATGTAGTGATGAAGGATGTTGATGTAAATTGCTATCTTCCTAATTATCACCATCGTCCTCATCATCATTTTCATCATGATCATTATCATAATTATCATCATAGTGACCATCATCTTGATTTAATTAGTATCATGTTCATCATCATCATCATAATCATCGTTTCCTTTATCATCACAATCCACATCATCATTATCACATTGTCACCGTGAGAATTAAGAACTGAGAGGACTTCTTGTACACTGCAATACATAGTTATGACCAACTGACATAATGACCTCAAGCAGCAGTAATTCTCGTGCTATCCTAACATTATGAGCTTAGTTTATGCGAAACTATTAAGAATGTACAACTTCCTGTAATTTATTGTTTGTGCAGAATAGAACGAGCTACCTTCGGTTCAAGCAAAATTACGATACTATCATCGGATTTTCCTACATGTGCTGCGGCAAAAAATAACCGATATGATAGCAAAATCTTAGATTAGGACTGAAAAAATCATAGCGCGGCTCTGGCTGAATCGCTATGGTAACAATAAATAATGCTTTCCGCACAAAAAAGTGACGTCATCCATTCACATGAAATTTGAAGATTCGATTTGCGCTGTCTATGACAAAAATCGACCCAATTTGTATGACTATTAAAGAGATATTTACCATTTTATAAGCGATTAAAAGATTTACGTGTTTTTTTTCTATTTTTTCATCAGTTACCAATTCATGATTGCAGCGAATTAGTTTTAGTTGTTCGTCTGCGTCGATTGAAACAAGCCTGTGCTTAACCAGTATGAGCAACTTAAACATCTACAAACAAAGCATCACCAACCTATACACCACAATACAATCCATCACCCAAGTACACATCACAACCATTCACAGCTCCATCATTCGTTGCTACACATACCATGCGGGAATTTGAATTATGACGTAATGTATAATGTGGGGTTGCGAATTTATTTCAACTTGGGGTAAAGTAGCGACGATATTCAAATATATAAATTTATTTTGTGGAAGCCTGAAAATTAAATAGAATTAGACATTTAATAATAAGAATTAACGACCGTGGTGATATTCGCCATTCGCGTATAACACATACTAGTGCTTGCAACCGCCATACCGGAAACAGTAGTATAGGTTATAGAAGTTCCAGAACACCCCTCCAAATGGGGACCCACCCACCGACGATAAGGAATCCCCTCCACTTCAGAGCATCATTTACGACTATTCTTTTCGGGGTCTAAGGTCTCAAGAGCAGATAAGAGCTGGAGTCTCCCTCTGGCGCACTAACAGCGGGGAGCCACGAGTCACAGGGGGGGGGGGGGGGCATGAGTCGAAGGGGTAAGGGAGCCATGAGTCGCAGGGGTAGGGGGAGGGGCAGCCATGAGTGTCAGGGAAGAGGGAGGCCCACGAGTCGCAGGGGTTAGGGGTAGGGGAGGCCCACGTGTCGCAGGGGTTAGGGGTAGGGAGGCCCACGTGTCGCAGGAGTTGGGGCAGGCCCATGAGTCGTAACGGTAGGGCCATGAGTCGCAGAGGGCACGAGTCGCAGGGGTAGGGGAGGGGGTCGGAAGCCGTTTGAGTCGCAGGTGGGGTTATTGTTGCGACTTGAATTTTGTCATTTGTACCCCCTTTTGAACTAACAAAACAGTAGAGTAATGACGTCCCACAACACACGCGCCCGAAAGGCCCAAGCGAACTATACAGAAATCCAAGGCCAAGCCCCACCGCACTACCCACGCACAAAGGTCGCCCTCGCAGCACTTGAAAAGAGAAACGCATTCGATAGGAAGTACAATGAGATCTACGCAAGAATGAGGACCAAGGTGGACGGCGAACCAGTCAGACCACATCACCCAGTGCCGACCCCACGACCGCGTCTCTGGTCTGAGGTGGTGAAAGCGCCAGCTCCACGTCCAAGGTCAGCCTCCAAAAAACCAATTCCACGTCCAAGGATAACTACCAAACCGGTCCCAACCCCCCACCAAAGGTCAACCACCACGCAACCCTGACTGGTCCCCACCCCCGCCTCAACTTCAGTAGAACCAAGCCGGCCATCAAGAACCAACTGCGAGGATGGGTCATGAATTTCCACAAGGCTCACCCCCTTGCCTCAGACCTCCTGAGCGACCGAAAATGCGCAGAGTTCTAACCAAGGAGCTGAATATCTTAGGCGGCCTCAAGACCCAGTTCAAGGTAAGCCTCTACAAGACGGTAAAGATGGTACCACGGTGTACGTCGAGCCAGTCCTACGAAACAAACAGCAGGTGATTCTAGATTCAGAAGACATTGACCCTACGATGGACCAAGCCGCCCCCCAAATTCAGGAGATGCTGGAGAAGTGGACCAACCAAGGTTCTGGATGGGTGTTTGGATCGACATCGCCAAGTATCAACCACTCAAAGGCGGCTCCTACCTCCCCCTACCGCCACCACTGGCAAACAAAGGGGCCATCATAAACGTAAAGAACCGAGACGACCTATGTATACTATAGTCCATCATCTCAGCCCTCCACCCAGCTGCCCAGAATCAACATCGGCCCTCAAAATACAACATCCAGTGGCTCATAGATAAGCTAAAGGGCTCAGGTGTGGCGAACCCTACCCCGGTCTCCCACGCGGGAAAAATCGAAAAAGCTCTTGACCTAGGCCTAAACGTATTTGGTTGGGATGGGAAAACCGTCATAGTCCACTGGATCAGCAAATACCCCGGTACCTGCATAAACTTCATGCTGATCGAGGACGACGGAGCATCCCATTACACCTGGATTAAAAACATAGACCGCCTAATCTACGACCAGACTAGATACGAGGGCCACAAATTCTTCTGCGAACGTTGCCTCCACGGCTACACCACCTTGGCCCTCCTCCAGGCCCACAAGCCAGAGTGCGCAGGGGTAGGCCAAGCAGCCATGTGGGTAGACATGCCAGAGGAGGAGAAAACATCCTATCCTTCCAGAACTGGCAAAAGCAACTCCCGGCCCCCTACGTCATCTACGCAGACTCACAGTAAAGCTCCCAAGGCTAGCACTCAATCCAGAAAAGAGCAACACCCAGAAGACCCAAGAACACCAAGGCTGTGGGTTCAGCTACATAGTAGTCCGGTGGGACGGTAAGACCTCACCCCAGTCGTCTACAGGGGAAGCGAAGCCGTGGATAAGTTCCTAAAGGCCCTACAGCGGGAGGAGAAAAAGATCAAATCGGTTATCTATAAGCCAGTCTCCATGCGGATGACCCGAGATGACACAAGAGTCCAAAAGACCGCAACTCAATGCCACGTTTGCAGCAAACCACTCGGAACCGACCAGGTCCGTGACCACTGCAACATAACCGGTAAGTATAGAGGACCAGCCCACAATGCCTGCAACCTAAAGCTTAGGTTGAGCCCCAAGACAACCCCCATCCCCGTGGTCTTCCACAATCTAAGGGGTTATGACTACCATCTCCTAATGCAGGGCATAAGCAAGGTAGAGGGAGACATCAACTGTATACCCAACAATATGGAAAAGTATATATCCCTATCCCTCGGAGAGCTCCGCTTCATAGACAGCACACAGTTCCCCCTGGCCTCCCTCGACAAGCTGGTCACAGCTAACAGCCCAGACGCCTTCACCGTGACGGCAGAGTATGAACCAGACCAGACAAAGCAAGGTTACTATTGCGCAAGGGGTCTTCCCCTACGAGTACATGGACAGCTGGGATAAGTTTGATTCTCCCCTCCCGCCCATCCAAGACTTCTACAGCAAGCTGTCGGAGCAGGGCATATCCGCCACAGACTACGCCCAAGCGCGAAAGGTCTGGAGCACGTTTGGTTGCAAGAACATAGGCGACTACCACGACCTCTACCTCCGGACAGATGTCCTTCTCCTGGCTGATGTGTTTGAAACCTTCCGGAAGACCAGCCTAAAGTAGTACGGCCTGGACCCAGCCCACTACTTTACCAGCCCAGACCTCTCGTGGGACGCTCTACTCAAGAGCACAGGGGTAAAGCTCGAACTCCTCACCGACTACGACAAACACCTCGTCTCGTGCCGCCAGGCCAAGGCAAACAACCCCTACATAGGAGACTTCGACAAGGAGAAGCCCGCGAGCTATATCTAGTACCTCGACGCCAACAACCTGATGTCAACCAGGGAGGAAATCAAGAAGGCAAAGGGCGTAAAAAAGGTAGTGGTCAAGAAACACCTGCGCCACGCCCATGTTCGACCAGAAGCGGTTCTGCCATTGGATGAACATGCTCTGAAGTGACAGCCACAAGATATATGGGCTGCACGTTGATAAAGTGTCTCTATCCCCCTTTGATACAAAGCGATGGATAGTTCCGGGTCGTGTACACACACTGGCCTACGGGCATAGCCGCACCCAGGCCTACCACCCAGCGTCGACCGCCGGCAGACGGGGTGTATCATATTCAACCGTCGGTGTATCCACACCTTCCATCTCCGACCGGCCACTGATTCCTGATGGTGAACTTCCCGCATCACTGCTGGACACCTCTCCGACACCCGACCCCACATCACTGCTGGACACCCCTCCCTCATCTCGAAGGCACCGAAGAGGTGCTCTTCAAGTAGATCGAGGATGAATGCGGTGTCAACTACAAAGATTTTTTTTATTCCATTTTCCAAAGTTCTATGTTTTAAAAGGGTATCATGACCAAAATAAGGTGACTGCGCGCTTTTTTTCTTTAAGAAAAATGATTTTTAAATGTATATTTCCCACGTCGAATCTGACAAGATACCGCTCGGTAAAATTCGTGAATTTCCGTACAGTGACGTCATTCAGGTTGTTTGCGAATATTCATCGCCATCTTTAGCCTTCCCGGTTGGTTGACAGCGTGTGACTAACTCGTCTTTCTTCACGGTCTGGTTCGTTTCTTGGTGTGGATTATGCCTTATTGTTGTGCGTTTGGTTGTCGGAACAATGAGAAGTCAGGCGTGATTTTTTTTGTTTCTAAAAGACAGATGCGCCGCATTTGGGTGTCGAAGGTCAAGCGTAAACACTGGAGTCCTGCCCTTATAGTTATACGACAGTTCTATGTTCTGATCATTTCGAGAAAAGTGCAAATGAGACTGACCCAGAGCTGCTCAAAAGTCTAGGATTTCGTGAGAAACCTAGGCTCCGAAATGGTATTGGCAGCTGAGCAGATAGATAAATCAAGTGACAGTGGTGAATCACAGACTGAGGTGTCACACTCTACTGCCGACCTAGGCTAGGCGAAGAAACTTCGCCTGTCAGCGTCCGCGCTGTTTGCTACACCAGGGGCGAGTGCCTTGCCGTCTGCCAACCATGAAGCTTGCTCTCACTTGTCATTAGGGGTGCAGGCAAATGTTTTGGTGAGTGTCACAAGGCAACTGCATTATTATATATGATGAAATGCATTGGCAGGGATAACTTCTGTTGTATGTATCCATGTGTTTTTTCAGAGTCAGTTTGTAAACATTTACATCCTTAAAGGCTATGATGAATGAAATTGTAGCATACTTATTGTATTGATACCATAGATGGCTGACAAGTCTCTACAGACACAGAGTTCTATCTTTCCTGGGATAAAGAAATATTCAAGAGGTACCCAAGTTGGCCCATCTCACCAAAAGTGTCACCAGGGGCGCCCAATATGAGCCCCAGGAGGAATCTGTTGGACAGCGATGATGAGATGGAAACTGACCCTGACTATGACTTCACTGACGAAGTGATGATGATGAGATGGAAACTGATGATGACATGGCGTTTGAAGAACTGTTAGGTAAATATTGTTTTGTTTGTAGTGTAACCACAGGGTTTTATTTGATGGAAGAAAAATTTAGCTCACAGAATGCTTATGTACAGTGGTGTTGATCTGGAGGATGGCCCTAGTCAGGATCAAAGATACCAGGGGAGTTTTGCTTGTTTTGAACAAATCTGCGTGAATGGACACCGTAAGATGTGGGATTGCCAACTTTTTACAGGAGCTATGCCTGCAGGGAATTTTTTTATGGCTTCAGGGATTTTTGTAAGTGGCAGTAGTGCTATTAGAACACTGAACATGTTCAGGTATGGGAAAATCCCAAGCCTGTCAAAGTACCAATTTCTTTTGGTGTGAACATGCATTAATCTAAAATGAAACACATGTTATTTTGACATTTATTACCAAAACCTGAATAAGTTTCATTTGCACAAACATTGTTACCCAATTAAAAATTGGCATATAATAAAACTTACTTATTATATGACTATCATAAAATATGAATATCATTGATTTGCTTCAGACTATGTACATCAGGTGCTTGATCTAAGGCAAAAATACCCAAGCTACAGACTTGCTGAGGTCCTTGCAGATGACAGGACTGTCCCACCACCTATTGCCTCCCAGTACGAGAAACCTGAAAAGGATCTTCTCGTAGGTGCTCACAGGTGTCGATTCAACCTGACCAAGAAATCTTCCGCTCCATTGTAGATAACCTGTATATTTGCCGCCCGGGTCAGGGAAGGATTTTCTAACAGCTGTTACCACACAGGCTGCAGCCAGCACTTTCCTGTTTCTTTTGCCCAGTCTGTGCCATATCCAGAGTATAAACTGGCGGTAAGCTAGATACCTGAATAATCTGAAGCAATATGATTAGTTGTCTATGGTTTTAAATAAGTTGAAGTTAAAAAAACAATTGTCATTTGTCAACCATTCCCTCACTTCATAATTTTATTGTAAGCTCTGCCTCTGGATTTCATGTAACTGGCATTATTTATTCTTGGCTATGTAAAAAAATATTGTAGTTCATCAATATGAACACTGAATATTTTACACAGTGGAATTAATGTTCCCTTTGTAATAAATATGATTGTTCAACCTCAAACCATCCTTTTTGGTAGCAATAATGGCTAACTTACTCACTGTAGAGACCTCATCTCCAACTGGTCTGTCCATTTGAATAGATTCAAATTTGGACACTTCCAGCACATTTTTATTCATGCAGCTAGCCAGGAATCTGGGATGCTTGGTGATGCATGTCCATTCCTCCGTTAAAGCCATCACTCTCTCCAAACTTCTGTGGCTGTGTCCATTGGCATTGGGATGCAGTAATGACATGTACACCTAAGTTAGAGAAATAATTAAAGAGTCATTGTAAATTTATATTTGTGGTACAATGAATGAATATAAAAGGAAAATACTTTATAAACTGCATGCAAACATCTGTCCACAATATTCAATGTGCTCAGGGTACAATGACAAAGCTAAATTCACCAGCCAAGTACTATTTGTTGTAGTAGTTAGGTCTGTCAACATACCATCCTCAACTTACAGAATGTGTAAATTTATTGGGTAAATAAAACTAACGATTATTTTTTACCAGTTAATATAGTTCAATAAAGCTTGGGAAGGGTATTCTAAAACTTACCATACATCGAAATCTTTTGTTGATTCTTCATCCGAAGCGGACCCTTGAGTTAGAGCTCCCGGTGTCATTTCGTAGTGTAACATGGATTTTTCAACTCCCGTCCGTATTGGCTCAAATAAATAGTCATGGACATGATTTGCCCCAATGTTATGCTATGGGGACTCGTAAACTTCATCAGAAGACGACATGGCTTGTCAAAACGGTGTAATTTTAAAATCCAAACAATCGTTTTTCGCTTCGCTCGCTCGCTCGCAGTCAAATTCTCTTGGAGGCAGCGCAGCAGGAATGACGTCACGCAACGTGCACCTAGCGGCCAACTGAGGCAAAATGGCATCGAGAAGATGGCTTCGTATTTTCTTCCGAATGAAACCTTATCGGTGGATTTTTAGTACTTATGCATGCCGTTGCAATGAATTATGGGTCCCCGTTGGTTTATGAGTTATTAATCTTCAATTTGAAACACATTATAAAGAAATGATGAAAATCGTTGTAGTTGACCTTTACTCGTTCAAAGTCAAGTCAAGCGGAACGTAGAACCTGTTACCATACACATCGGCTACGGCCTTGTCCTCTTCCTCTGTCTCATCCTTGTCTCCTGCCCCCATTCGTATCTTAGTTATGTTTCTGTCATCTGATGTGTCAATGCCTTGGTACTGGAGGCCCTGTCTCTCCTGTGCAGTCCGCCACAAGTCGTGGTAACAGTGGTACACATCGCTGTCATCAATAGACATGACCAGAAATCTTGATTGTCATTTTCTTAACCACGGCGTGGCCTAGGTTTTGCACAACGCTGCGGTTAATATCAGCCGAGGTCAGCATGATTGTAAAGGCCAGCCGTGCTGTCCCTGGAACAATGACGTCCCTTGCGCCTAGATTGGGGAAGCGAACCAGCAGTTGTTGGTTCTGGTCAATAGTGCTTGGATTGTTTGTAATAACTACAGACTGTCGCATGCCCTTTACCCCGAGCGGTTCACGTATTCGGTGGTGTGGGTTTAGTTTGCGTCCATAAGTACTCAACATGTTGAATTCTTAATTGCAATTATATGTTTAACATAGTAACATGGAGTTTGATAACCCAGCATTTGACAGCGCAGAGGAGGAGGGGGCTATGGGAGGGGAGAGGAATGAGACTATGATGACTTTAGATACGTCGAGTACGGCTAGTCAACCATGGGCTATTACTGAAATGCCTGCTGGGTTAACAGAAGATCAGGTGGGATTCCCAGAAGAAACCAAAGTCTTAGTTACGAGGTGGAATAAGGCAGTGTCTAAGCATGGGCTGTAGGCCACTCTGGAGTTAAGATCGACTAAAGGAGGTGACCTTTGGGTTTGGTGGGGGGAGAATGGAAGCTTCTGACATGGAAGACCAATCCCAACAAATTCCTCTCTCCTAGGACTATCGTAGATAGCGCAGAGGAGGAGGGGGCTATGGGAGGGGAGAGGAATGAGACTATGATGACTTTAGATACGTCGAGTACGGCTAGTCAACCATGGGCTATTACTGAAATGCCTGCTGGGTTAACAGAAGATCAGGTGGGATTCCCAGAAGAAACCAAAGTCTTAGTTACGAGGTGGAATAAGGCAGTGTCTAAGCATGGGCTGTAGGCCACTCTGGAGTTAAGATCGACTAAAGGAGGTGACCTTTGGGTTTGGTGGGGGGAGAATGGAAGCTTCTGACATGGAAGACCAATCCCAACAAATTCCTCTCTCCTAGGACTATCGTAGATTCCGGTGGTACACAGCTTGCTCGGGCTCTTGGAGTAACCCCTGAACTATCCACAAAGGCAGCAAAAGCCCTACAAGGCGTTAACCAAGCTGCTGCTAAGGCGGAAGCTGCACTTCCAGAGAAGTTAAAAATGAGTGGCTATAAAACCGTGACAGAGCAAGGTGGCACGGAAGAAACAAGCTTCATAGAGGACGTTCATAACACCATACAAGACCTGGGTACACAAACGGACAACGAACTACCACTCAGAGAGCTTATTGGACTTGATAAGAATATGCAGACCCAGAGGGGTGAGCTGGTCAATAACCTAGCTAAGATAACTGAGATAGAAAGTGATATAAAACATCGGGAAGCTAAAATGGTAAGCCTGGAGGAGGAAGGGAGGGGTGATAGTCGAGTATGGAAATTCCAAGCAAATGAGCTTGCAGAGCTGCAGGACCTGCGGCGTTTCCAAATTAACCGCATCAGAGAAACGATCAACAGACTTCTTAACGAGGACACAACGCTAGCTGAGCGTGTACGCACCCTGTTCCGGGAGCAGGGCATAACAATCGTCTCCATCCTCACTGCGATTGGGTTGGCAATCTCGACCCTGGTAGTTGCTTTGACGGGTGGAGGGAGCACTAGTGCAACCCCGGCACCAACACCGACGCCAGCTGATAAGCCCGGTGTAAAGGAATGGATTAAAAAACAGCTGAACTCCTAGCCGGTAAGACAGCAGCTGCCCTTCCAGGAATCGTTGGCTCCATCGTGTCATGGCTGCTTAAGTCAGCTGCAAAGGTTGCTGAATACTGGATAGATCAGGAAACTTTGCTGTGAATGTACCGCCATTGTGAACGACTTGAATTGTTTGTCGGTTTAGTTTATCTCCCATCAAATTGGCTGGATACACCCCGCCCGTTTTATATGTAGCTTTTCTATTGAAACTAAAGGCTTGTTTATTCAAAGAGCTATGTATCACCCTCTGTCTAATGTTCAAAGCGGCCAGGCTGTGTCCGGGCAAAATCCTATTGCCAATAGTGCAGGTGATCTCTGCGTAGGTATTAGGTCGATCACGTATACTGTTGGTTGGTACAACACTGAATAATATGTCCCTTAGAACGGGGCAAATTTCTACAGGAAAAGACGAAAGTGTCGTTTTTTCCCCTGGCCTCTGGAACTTCAAACTTCTGCAGGATGTATTTACAGCTCTAGGGATTACTTTTGAGAATAATGCTCATGATGGGACTATCGCCCTCTCAATTCCTGATGATTGGGCTATACAATGTGGCCGCGGTGTGTTAAAAATGTTGGGTCTTGATAAGCCCACTCTGGTTGGAGGATGGAATCCTTCAGGTCGTTACGATGCCCCCTGGCCCGTCAACTTTAGCGTCTTTAACCCACTTTATGTCCACCTCGATCAAGTCAGTTCCACGCACAACATGCTTGATGGTGCGCGCACTATGCTTCTTGAAGTTGTGGGCTGTGAGGGGGTGGCTCTTTTGGTGATATTATGACCACAAACATCGCTAATCCTGTGTTAAAATGTGTTAGTGCAGGTGGTGTAAATGAGTTAAAGGTTCAGATAAGGAATAATAAGGGATATCTATTGAACACTTTCCTATTGGTGTTGTTATTCAATTTACCAGATGTCAATAAAAGCGAGTATTTATGGACCAAGGCAAAAAACGGCACACTCAGGTGATACTATGACTGGAGACCTTGAAATGAGAGAAAATAAAATCGTTCAGTTGAGAGACCTTATATCACCTAACGATGCTGTCAATAAAAAGTATGTTGATGCACAACACAAACGGCAACGCAGGGACCTGAGACAAAACGTAGACTCGCAAACGAAACACCTCATTACTATTTGGGCAGAAGCAAGTGGCGCCCTTCGCATTGGATACAAGTGGTCGTTTGGTGATAAGGGTCTAGACTCACTAGACTTAAGCTGTGGATATACCATGTTATCCAATGGTAAGATCATTCGTATGGGGTTGTCGTCTGGGTGTGGGCGCTGATACTGGTGATATAGCAGTGTTTCCTGTTATAAATGGGACAACTCAAACAGTAGGGATAAGTAAGCCTGCTAACAAGAAGGCTGTAGCAATATCTTTAGACCAGCCATTACAGCTGGAACAAGGCAACGTTATTAACTTTTATACAGCAACTCCAAACAGAGGGACGACTTGTACTGTAGTATCACTCCTAATTGAAGTTGACATATAGACTTATGTATACAACGGCAGTATGAAACAATAGCCAACCATTCCTCCGGAGCCGCCTGATGTGAATCCAGGACACTCCTATCGGTTGAATGAGATCATCAAGAAATTGAAAAAATATGGTGCTATGTACAAAAAATAGAGGCGTGCAGTAAACTCAGTGGACGCAGTAGACACTGCTTTAGTTGCTGTTGGTATGTGGCTTGGCGCAAGCGGTGCAGATGTAATGTCTACAGTAGTTGCCATAACTATTGCCACAGTGTTGGGTGCTACTGGGACCGCTTGTGGGCTACTTGTAATTGTTGAAAAATTCATCAGTCGGCGGTTACAAAAGCATGACCAGATCCGCATTCTCGCTCAGAGCAAATTGAATACCGTTGCTGACATTGTATCGGCGGCGCTTGAGGATGGGTATATCTCAGATGATGAGTTTAAGCTCGCTTCGGCTGAGCTCACAAAATATAGCAAAATGAAGGGCGAAATTAAGGCAAAATGTTTCAAAGCAGCAGAATCCTAGACCTGATAAGGTATGACCTCCGACTGTCCATTTAAAGAGTGGGGGGTTGCTGGGTATAATGAAGGCGGCGATAAAATCTTTCTGCAACGATCATACCGGAGTCAAACAAAATACGGACCAGTGGGAGACCACGAGGAAGGGCTGCGTTGGAGGAAGTGACTACTCCGTCATCGTAGGGCAAAACTACTTCGGCCACTTGAGGTCGACCAGCCTTGGGAGTACATGTAAACCTTCAAGAGGTAGAGGAGGATTCAGACGAGACGAACACAGGGTAAGACATATAGAGCCAAGAAGATGGCTGTCCTTACAGGAGCGTCCTCGACCTCAGCATATCCTACATACACGATGTCTTCCCCGAACACTCTCCATGCTACGACAAGCCCCAGGGAGTATAGCAAGCCGAATGCCTGCGGCCGATAACAGCACAATCTTTCATCTGACACAATCTCTCACCTGACATAATGAATCATATAGCACAAGCTCTCATCTGATACAATCTCTCATCTGGCACAATTTTTCTTTCAACACAATCTCTCATCTGACCCAACCTCTACACTGCCAATATCTGCTGACCCAATCTCTCAATTGATGAAATTTCAATTCATACAGAATCTTGCATGATTTTAACCAACTAAATCTCTAGGTTTACTAATTTCTCAACAGTTACAAACACTCGTTACGTGCTGAAATAAAAACTTAAAGAACAGCTGCTGACAAAACGTCCCATCTAACTCACCGCTTATACAACAACTGCTGACAAAACGTTCCATCTAACTCAATCTTTCACCTGACAATCTCACACCTGACACAATCTCCAATCAGAAACAATATCTCGCCATATGTACATTTGATAATAATCCATGTTGCATTTACTTGAATGCGATAATTTACTGACGAAACTTGGATGATCTATAAGTAATTATCATGGATCTTGTAACAGTTGTGCCTTTTTGAGTAACCAACTAACAACTATAAAAGTTTTCGTCACCTGTGTTTCTGCATGTAAAGTGGACGATGAGATCGGCGATGACATTACCGACAAAGGTGGCCGTTTGCACGGCAATCGACCAAGTTGTGAGGTACAGGAAGGCGTTTTTCCGCTTGTATTTGTAGGTCATAGACCAGGATACTAGTACAAGGAAGTAAGCAGCTGAGAAGAATCACCACACCAGAACAGGGGTGCTGTGCCGGCCCAACTGTCAGTGTCAAGAGAACACCGAAAGTCAGAGCACAGTTCATGTAAAGGATGGACGAGTTGTTCCCCACAAAAGATGTCCACGAGAGTAAATATTGAAACAACGTCCACAATAGTGAATATTGAAACAGCATCCACAACAGTGAATACTGAAACAACGTCAAAAAGAATGAATATTGAAACAACATTCAAAACAGCGAATATTGAATCAACGTCTACAACAGTGAATATTGAAACAACGTCTACAACAGTAAATATTAAAACAACGTCAAAAAGAATGAATATTGAAACAACATTCAAGACAATGAATAATGAAACAATTTCCACAACAGTAAATATTAAAACAACGTCAAAAAAGGTAAATATTGAAACAATGTCCACAACAGTAAATATTGAAACAACGTCTACAACAGTGAATACTGAAACAACGTCAAAAAGAATGAATATTGAAACAACGTCTACAACAGTGAATACTGAAACAACGTCCAAAACAATGAATATTGAAACAACATTCAAAACAGTGTATATTTAAACAACGTCTACAACAGTGAATATTGAAACAACGTCTACAGCAGTGAATATTTAAACAACGTCCACAACAGTTGATATTAAAACCACGTCAAAAAAGGCAAATATTGAAACAACGTCCACAACAGTAAATATTGAAACAACGTCTACAACAGTGAATATTGAAACAACGATCACAACAGAAAATATTGAAACATCCACAACAGTGAATATTGAAACGTCTAAACGAGTGAATATTGAAACAACGTCCACAATAGAAAATATTGAAACAACGTCCACAACAGTAAATATGAACAACATCCACAACAGTAAATATTGAAACGTCTACAACAGTAAATATTAAAACAATCTCAAAAAGGTAAATATTGAAACAACGTCCACAACAGTAAATATTGAAACGTCCACAACAGTAAATATTAAAACAATCTCAAAAAGGTAAATATTGACACATCATCCACAACAGTAAATATGAACAACATTCACAACAGTAAATATTGAAACGTCCACAACAGTAAATATTAAAACAATATCAATAAGGTAAATATTGAAACAACGTCCACAACTGTAACTATGAACAACGTCCACAACAGTAAATATGAACAACATCCACAACAGTAAATATTGAAAGAACGTCCACAACAGTAAATATTAAAACAATCTCAAAAGGGTAAATATTGAAACAACATCCACAACAGTAAATATGAACAACATCCACAACAGTAAATATTGAAACGTCCACAACAGTAAATATTAAAACAACGTCTTATACAGTAAATATTGAAAGAACGTCCACAACAGTAAATATATGCTGGATGATTTGTAAATCTATTGAAAGAAGTAAGTGGGCAAAGCGATATCAATTTGTTAGTTACTGATGAACATCATACATAAATGATTGTATTATCAGAAAACTTGGATAGCAATCAGGAAATGATGAGGTGATTATGATTGATTGGTACTCTTGCATTTTCCTAGTCAACCTGAAAAGGCCAGCATATCATTTATAGCAATTCAGAACAGGTCACGGCACTATATCATAAAAATATGTACCGCTCCATCCACACAATCTCGTATATAGCCGATATACTTACATCCCTTGCTCTGGTTATTTTGACCAATTTGCCAGCGTCTTGCTATTAGAAATTGACATAAGTCGAATCACCTTCATCTTCGAAAACGTAAAAGAGAGATAGATATATATATATAGAGAGATAGAGAGAGAGAGAGAGATATAGAGAGAGAGAGAGAGAGAGAGAGAGAGAGAGAGAGAGAGAGAGAGAGAGAGATAGAGAGAGAGAGAGAGAGAGAGAGAGAGAGAGAGAGAGAGAGAGAGAGAGAGAGAGAGGAGAGAGAGAGATATCTCTCTCTAGAGAGAGAGAGAGAGATAGAGAGAGAGAGAGAGAGAGAGACTCTCTCTCTCTCTCTCTCTCTCTAGAGAGAGAGAGAGAGAGAGATCTAGAGAGAGCTCTCTCTCTCCTCTCTCTAGAGAGAGAGAGAGAGAGAGAGAGATCTCTCTATCTCTCTCTCCTCTCTAGAGATCTCTAGATCTCTATCTCTTCTATATATATCTAGATCTCTCTATCCCTATATATCTCTCTATATATATATATATCTCTATATATATCTATATATATATCTATATATATATATATATATATACTGACCGTACATCTCCACTCTTGCTGCACATTTTGGCCCCAACTGCTGGTTTCTCATGCTAAAGTTTCATCACCTGAAAATCTTCGGTTGACAATGTCTATTCCACCAGACCAATCCGCCATCTTTCCACCCGACGATACTCCCCTCGCCAACTGTATGGCAATTCTTTGCGGACGCCGGTAGCGTACAGGCCCCAGGCCTAACGGATCACTGATTGTGTGTTCCATGTGTCAATGCGATACAGAAATAATCGTGCTCTAACACACGAGCAACAGCAACTTAACAAATTAAATACATGCACATAACTTTCCTACATTCAGTACCCTACATAAAATAATATAACAATCGCACCCTTATCACAATTCGAGAACGAGGCTACCGTACCCTCTGACTCGAAACTACTGGCCCCAGCTGACACGTCACCACCGGAAGTCTCCAAATTACGGCCGTAACTAATATGTTTTTACATGGAGATTATATTAAGGAGTATGAGGAGGCAAACGCCACTTTGCACCATGCATTCACGGCGAATTAAAACTGAAATCAAACATTGACATTATCAGTGATATTTACACCATCCTCATTGTCACTATCGATTTAATATTTACCATCATTTCCATGATAATGAACATATGTAACAGTACACGTAACGAAGAACATTGCTTCGTTTATATCATATTTAGATGGAAAATAAATTTTATGCTTCGCAATTGGTGAAATTCTATCGTTATCTTTGAGTGTACCAAGATGTGACAAGTATCACTCTGAATAACCTGCCAATAAACCATTTTGCTGTAAGAGATTTCAAATGACAGCATTCGGCACTTGGCAACCCTATCAACGCATGACGATGTCTACTGAAGGATCTAAAAAGGCGCATAATACCTTGCTTCAATGAATGATTGTGGTATAACTGGCAAGATGTGGAAATAGCGAATTCGGTGGCTCGATTATACGTGTCGGTTAATAATTGATAGGTCTTAAGAGTAGTGTTCCTCCCATGATGAGGTTAAACGGCACCACTTCGGTTGCTTCAGTCTTGCTTCTGGCAACCTTGCTGTACAAAATCGTAGATGGTGTGGTTCGCGATTCTGTTGACTGAATGCATGAGCCGTGTTTGCCATGTCTCCTTATGGTGTCATATGGTGGGCTTTGGTGCAATACCGCTGAAGTCATTGCAAACAACAAAACATTATAAAAGGTTTTGCCATTCAGGCCGTAACAAACATGTAAACGCTTGTTATAATACTGTTTTAGTTAAGAGTACCCTCTCCCTCACACCTTAATTATAGAGTACCCCCTCCCTCCCATCTTGATTATCAGAGCGGTACGACACGCCAATACCGAGGGAAATCGTACTCCCGAAGGGCTATATAATCAACCCTCGCATATGAATACGGAGAGATTCATCTAGTCAGAGAAACGATTCAGACCGCGAGATTCCAGGGAGCTTCATAGTTGAAATCTAAATAAACCAAATAAGCAACTCTACTTCAGGACTCGCGTTAATTTCCTCTGATTAGTCCCCACTCCAGCAACTACAGGCAGTGAGTAACAGTACTATAATGAATAGCGTGCATGACACAAGAAAAGCCAATGTTAAATTCTATCTTGACACGCTCACTCTGTATTCCAGTGACATTTAACTAGGATGACTGAATTACGCTATGGCATTATTTGCTTTTTTCAACAATATTATTCCAATGTCAACGGCGCCGCCAGTAGTGTTTGGTTCAACACTATGTTCAAGTACTTTGGAGCGACATCTGAATTTAGTGTGAGTTACTATATATATATATATATATATATTTCAAGGCATCAAAATTCATTTGCCTGAAATATTTCCCATAGTTTGTTACTGCAGGGCAAGGTGAGCATTTGCTTAGTTTTGCCATGTAGCGATGGTGATATGTAGGATGATCCAGTGTGCTCTGATGGTTTGTGGTGAAATCTACCTACATATTTCATTGTCCGTTGATTCAGTTATTGTTCCAACTGTGATGTAAATTAAAATTTGCTAAGTAAAAGAATTATCGGCACACCGTGTCCCCCCCCCCACCCCGACCAACTTTGTGGTCATAATATCCATTTATTCTGATACTGCTGTCATCTATTCAGTAGAAGCCTGTTGTCTTGTTGACACTAGCTTAATCAACTTGGTTGTCCAATCCGACGAGGAAGCATTTGTGGTCAACGTTTATACAGACATGATGCCAGCCTCGCTGAGTATATATGACCCAATCTCCTGGAGGATATACAGCTGGACTTTTGAAGTACTCTGGGCTTTGTTTATTAACAATGGCAAGAGATAATGCAATGATGTCGAGTTTCTTTTGACAAGTGGGGATTGCAAACATTTTTCGATAAAATGTGTCATATTTATCTTCAACATTCTCTCTACAGCGAATAAGAAACTAGGCTGCATAATATGGGTAGTTATACGTTAGATACATCCTCGGATGTAACCTGACAATATTATTGAGGCTCATTTTATTCAGTTTTTCCTCGTATGTGTTCAGCGAGTAATAATACAGACAACAGGTTCTGTTATGCCATTTGACTATTCAATTAGTGATGATGCAAATTAATATCCCCGCCATCGTTACTTTAGCTGATTGAATCCACCACCATGGTAACATAGCATGCCACCCTTATACATGCCGAAACAATACTCCAAATCAAAAACTTCGTGACTTACATACCTGATAGAATTTGGTGCCAACGAAGGAATAATACAACTACCGTCGTACTTGTTGCAAATATTGAAGCATCGGTCCATAATTTCAGACAATGTACCTGATCATAGCTGAAACCGTGGCTGAAGTGATTTAGTTACTGCTGTAGTGTGACAGTAAAGCAAAGTTTTATTTTTCTGTGCCAATCAATTCAAATACAGCAATCAGCAATATATTTTATTATCGCAAACGGAACGTTATACAGTATCGGTATAATCGCATAATGCTGTGATCTGCATCAGACATGCATCTTTCCGTCGCCCACGTGTGTATGTGTGTGTGTGTGTGTGTGTGTGTGTGTGTGTGTGTGTGTGTGTGTGTGTGTGTGTGTGCGTGTGTGTGTGTGTGTGTGTGTGTGTGTGTGTGTGTGTGTGTATGTGTGTGTGTGTGTGTGAGTGTGTGTGTGTGTGTGTGTGTGTGTGTGTGTGTGTGTGTGTGTGTGTGTGTGTGTGTGTGTGTGTCTGTGTGTCTGTGCGCCGACATATTGTTGTTTTCAGTAACTAACCTGTTAAATGCTAGCAATGAGTGTAACTCTAACGGTGGTCACTACCATAGAGCACGTCGTCCTGGCGTCGTTTTCTCATGTCGTTTCGAAAAAGGGACCGCCATTTGACGTAATCATTCGGTTCACGAGCAACCAATCAGGCTGTTGCGCTCAGGGAGGGACTCCCTCAGCCTGTGGGTCAAAAGGCGAGGCAGGTAACCACTGCGTCATGGGCACTTGCTATATGACAACCATCGTTATTGAAGATGCTTTCTGCTGGCCGTAGGCAGGGAAAACCTTGGATAAAAATAGTAACTACAATGTATATATTCGTGATAAAATAATTGATTTCACCATGAGTAACTGTTGTCGTGACACATTTTGCTTGCAATTTGAGCATGGCCTTGGATAACTCACAGCGACTAGATCAATCGGCCAAGGGTTCATGACTCCCTACAATTGATTTACATGACAATGACGGTTTCAATTTACAACTTTTAAGGACCCAATAAATTATGAATGGTTCTTGTTCTATTGGTCTTGATAAGAAGCGGTGGGTAATAAAAAGCAGCAGCAGAAATATAAGAGTAATTGGTCATATAGGCACTACATCATGACAATTTATCCAAACTGAGTATTATCTTAACCAGTTAATCTCCAGTAGAAGACTTTTTATGTCAGTTTTGTGGGGACACATAGAAACTAAATGTTGGGAGGTGATGTCACTCGCGTCGCCGTTTACTGAATGTACAAGTAGTGTTGTCAAATAATACAAATGAGCTTAATAATGCGAATGCATAAACTGCTTTTGTACAACAGCTTGCGGTACACTGGAAAATGTGGTGTTTCTCTGTGAACGAAGTAACTTTGTCTAGGCATCAATATTCATTCACGTCGTATATTTCACTAAAATCGGTATTAAGTAAACCATCTGTTTTCAGTTGGCGGTATTTAAAACAATTGTAATAGTCATTTAGAATGAGAATGTTTCCATGACCGGGATGGAATTAACTATACGCTGGGCATTTTGCGTTATAATACATACAGCAACGGCAAGAGGTCATAAGTAGTTCTGAAGATAAGGTCGTTACAAATAAGCAATGCGATTAGACCTGAACGCTTTTTGTTCATGGTATGTTTAGTGACGATGAGAGGGTGGCCTCTGTGATGCTCAGTATTGTTTAACTGTGAGAGTATTACACCACTGAACACAAATATTTGACATATCTTGTTTGTGCTAAACGCTTCTAAAGCGCTGTAATATGATAAAGGTAAGCGTGATGGTTAATATTCATTTTATAATTATTTGGCATTTCTTAGGGTTGAATAACTGAAAAAACGACCAGTAAGTGTACAAATGCTAACGCAAAACTTAAGTTGCTAAAATTCTATGGATGAAAAAAGAAATATTCGTTGGGCTTACGTTCATCAGTAGTTAAATATGGTCATGATTTTATGTTTATTCTAAAGTGTTTATATCGTTAACCATTCCCGTCGTTCCTATTTAGATTTACGCATATGCTTTTAACCGAGGTCCAGTATTCATATTTGGATATATTGCGTAGCACAATTGTTTGTATACACCACAGCACACAAATATAGGCCTTTGTTAATAAACTATATCTAGATAGTAATTATGTTGTGTCGTGACAATGTCGCTGGAAGCAAAGTGCGCAAGAAAACATAAGTAAAAAAGGGCCCCTTTGTATTTCTAATTATATTGAATTTATTCGTTATGTGTGAAACTCTTAAGAAAAGGGGATTTATGGTTAGACTAATTTAGGAGACAATTATACGCTGGGAAATGTACGCAACATATTTTTATGCAATCACCTGAGTTGATAAGGTTGACACACTAAGTGAACGATTGAAAGAATAAAAAATACATAACATAAAGAGCAAGGAGAGTATATTTTCCGTTAAGTAAAGATAATATCATCACTGTTATATTGATATTGACGATAAAATTAATACTTGCGCGTATTTTCAAATTGACCAATGCTTCTGCATCTAACCGGCGGAAACATTTAAACAGGTGGAGAAGAAGCTGACGTTTGTCTGCAGCAATTATGCAAATGGTTATATAGGGGCTTGTATTTGAGGTCTATGTAGGAGGAAATTTATCCAGCCAATTCCTCTATGAAATGCTACACCTAAATCAGTTACTTTTAGTGGCTACTTCGTTTTTATTTAATAAGACGAACAACATGTTCAATGGTACTTTTTACGTTCTATATTTCCTTAAATTTTTATGTCACACGAAATAAAACCTGTATGCAAATGCGTTTTTTCAACCATCTGACATGAATAGCTACAGCAGCGACACTTTCAATATTTTAATACAAGAAATTGGATTAAGCTCAGCAGTAGATAACAATATATATATATATATATATATATATATATATATATATATATATATATATATATATATATATATATATATATATATATATATATATATATATATATATATATATATATATATATATATATATATATATATATATATATATATATGTTTAAATATACGGTCGAACTGCGTCCCTGTCAGCGGGAGTAAGCGTTTTATTAGAGATTGGAATATTCTGGTCATTTAACTTGGAAGTATATTTATATACGTGAACCTGTTTAACAAACATAGCTTATTCCGTATATGGCACGCCTTTCCGTTTAGTGCCTATTACATTTTTATCTCGCTCTCGATAAACTGCACAATATGCGTTGGATAACAAGACAGCAATTACTGGAACGCAGGAGTTGTAATGATCGATGTGAGTGATGGCGATTCACAGTAATTGCACGAAATGATTGATACGGTCACATCAAATACCATTCGCCTGCCATGGACACTGTAGTTAAAATGCCTATTACCAAAAGCTTCAGTCTTCACAGTCTCTCGTACGATCCAAACTTAATTATGCTGCCATTATTTATGCTTCTGCGAGGCCGTCTTATTTGAAGCACTGAGGTTATGTCTCGGAGCTTTTAGGACATCGCCAATAACAAGTCTGCATATTGAAGCCAAGGAGCACCCATTGCACATCAGAGGAGAACAGCGTGCAATCAAATACGCATTGGAGCTCAAAATAAATCCAAACAATCCAGCATATGACGAGACATTCTATCCCAAAAATCCGCATTTCTATGAAAGTAAATCGAATACCATCCCTTCATTTATCTTACGTGTAAAAGAAGACCCTGGATGGACCGTGCCCAGATTTAGATAAGGATTGAGTATCACACCTAAAGTTCCCCCATGGCAACTGTATATTCCAAAGGTAGACATGTCCCTTTCCATTGACAGAAAGAACACGACTGAATCCACTGTTTTTCGTGAAAAATTCAGAGAAATAATGAAAGATCATTCACACTGTGCCATCTATACAGATGGTTCAAAAGAAGCAGAGAGAGTTGGTGCTGCGGCTGTAATCAACGGGGAATCTACAAAAATCCTGCTACCTCAGAAGAGCTGAAAGCCATTTCCTTGGCTTTGGGCCTTATTGCCCGATCGACTCAGCAACATTTTGTATTTTGTTCTGATTCTCTCTAACTGTGAACCTTTGGGATAATATATATATCTTAATATTTTACTGCTGCAAAGGCAAGGACATTTAATTTGTATGGATTCCTAGTCACAAGGGAATCCCAGTTAACGAACAGGCTGATAAGGCAGAACGAGAATCACTCAACCTGGATATAACCGAGGTTAAAGTCCCCTTTTCAGATTTTAAACCTCAGGTCGCCGTAATAATGTTGGATTATTGAAGCTGTAGTGTTTCTCATGGTGAAGGAATCTGGACAAACAGATATATAAAAACATGACCGATGATGAAGATCAAAGCATAAAAAGTGACCATCGTCGAAACGTTTTACTGACTTTTCCATACATCCGCCCTTCAACCACCTGTCCTGTTGTACTGGGTGGATAATTGCACTTAACAGTTGATTGATTTTTGCCTCTGTTGTCATGGGTACTTGCCTACAAGGCTCTTTTTGGCACATTATTGGAATTTTATGCCCTATAACCAAAACAGTACCCTCTTTGTCCAGCCAACAAGAGAAGCATGATGGGGAATCCTATATCCCCTTCATAAATTCTCCTGATCTGCGTCGAGTCTCTCCTCTTCACGCTCTCCGCTATACCTGTCTTCCGTCACGAGACGCGAGATATCCACTGCTGTTTCAACTTGCCTCAAACTAACCTCGCAATCCATTAAAAAAACCATGCTAAATGATACCGCTTAACTCTAACACTATTAACAATTAAGAGATGATTTTTTTTATCAAATACTTTGAGGTTCTTCATCACTTTTTTAACCTTCGGTGCATTCGGCGGGAAATCTAGGATACAACGACCGAGTTACACGAGGAGTCATTATGATTCTCTGCCACTATGATAATATATGGTATCATAACGTCCCTGTCAACCTAAGCCTCTTGTGGTCAGGTCATCAGTGTCATCTCCAGCCATGACTTGTGTCAGGTAATCAGTGTCAGCTGTGATCCAAAACAGACCATCACAATAAAATGTCCCAATCAAAATGACCACCAATATTGCTTAGGATCCATATTAATTGAGGTCAGTAATGTTGAGATACACACTATGTAAACAAATTTCTGAGGCTGTTCCAATGCGCTTTGATCAAATGAATCGATGATTTGGTGTAAACAAGTCATTTAAGCAACTACCCAGAAATGGAAGCAAAATTCAAACCTCACCGAAAAAAATGCATCATTAAGGCTACATTCGCTGGGACAGCCACTAGTCCATGTACAGGTAATAAATTTCCATCTCCATAAACTTCACCCCAAAAATAAATGAACAAAGTAAAAAAACACAAAGAATTTGGTTAGAATGTAGTAATTCACAAGTGATTTATTTATATTGTGTAAATTGGTCATTGTATTTGTCAAATTGTCAGGCACCTCAAAGACAATCAAGAAGCTCACTTCAGTCACAACAATATACTGTCCACAAAGACTTTTCCTGCACCTAAACTCTTACGCATACCGTTTCTGTGACTGTTAATGACCAATCCATTCAACTAGAAGGAGTAAATTGGCACTTTTTCTCAACAAAATGGCACAGTTCTGTCATGAAGTGACATTCAGAGGCGCATTCTAGAAGACATGACAATACAAAATGTCAGATTTATCAGGATTATTGCAAATGAGCTAATCAATTTTGAATTTAAATCTGAAAATCTATAATACTACTCTTAAAGTCAACTTCTTCACCCCGGATACAATTGTATAAATAACCAATTAACACAAAGTATTGCACCAAAGCCCAATAAGCACAATGGATGATTAGGGCTTCTATTCACCATTCAAGAGCTCCCTCTTCTTTCAGAAAACATGAATATGCATGATAATCGTAGTTGTGGCAGTTGATTTTACTTACATTAGAGACTTAAATTGTTTTAAATTGCATTAGTAGCCAATCAGTAATCGGTTGACATATATAAGACTCACTTAGAACACTTAAATAATAATTGGTCTTGACCAAGTGTGTGTCCAATGTAAAGTGGGGTCACAGTGAGTACACTTGAAGATCTGATGGACGGTGAAGTCCCCGGGAGTACTCCTTAAGGTCAGATATCAGGAGAGGGCACCGCCAGTACACCAGTAGGTCGCAGTATATCTATGCCTTTATGAAGAACACATACCTTGGAGAACCCGAGATGCAGCAGGCTTTCTGCAAACTGTCAGATCACACAAAAGCCATGTTAGCTTAGTAACATAAATGCTCCTGTCTGGCCTCCTTCATTAATATTTGTGCATGAATTCTCAGCATATCGCTTGGTTAATATAACAAATAAAATATATTATGAATCAAACAGAAAAACCATCCTACATTCATGGCATTTTTGCCTCGGCTTCCCACAACAACTTTGACCAGCACTTTGCTGCTGTTCAGTTTGTGTATGGCTGGAGTGTGAATCAAATTCCCATCAGGACCAAACGCAGAATGGAAGGGAATGTTGATGCTGCCTGGAATGGTGCCACGGGCATAACTTAAATTGGTCAAGGGGCAGTCAAAGACTGAGTTGCGTTTATTTGGGAAAGCAGACTAATTTAGACAACAAAGTTTATTAAAAACAGCCCATTGATCCCTCACAATTCCACCCCATTTTATTTCCATAGTAAACAGGTATGCAACACCAGTGCACTCGTTATATAACACCCACATCTACTTTACTCTCAGTCAAAGATACTCGTCAGCAGGACGGATGTCTATGATGATGATCTTGGGTTTAGCGGAGGGAGAGGCTCGTTTGGTAGGGCTCCGGGACGGAGATGAGGGACCTAAAAGCTCTCCTAACTCAATGAGGTCTTCCGCTGAAATCCTACAGCAACGGCAACTCTTCAGTTCCTCCACTGGGATAGGATCCATGGACTGATCCCAGAAGACACAGGCAAAACAAACACAGACGTACACAGAAACATTACATGAAGTCCCCAGCTGATCGTGACTCGACATTAATGTCAGACTCGTGAATAAACTTGATAAAACACCAGCCATCATAATTTACAAAACTATCTGTAAACTATGGTTTCCGGCACAAGAAACTGCAACGGCTAGTTATATAAATGGCATATTGAGTAACTTGACTGACCAGCTCGGTGTGTGTTTGTTCGTGGTAGTCCTGGGAGTAGTAGGATATGTTTGGGCGGTCACCCTGCTGGGATTGCTGCCGAGGGGGGCGGGCATGCTGCCGATAGGTGGCGCTCTTTGGTGTCAAACAAAATATCCTGATCGAGTCTTGCACACAAGATTCTATGTCTATTTCTGGAAGGGTTAAAACATTGACATGTTATGTAGTTTAAAGATGAGAATAGAGAAGCTAATATATGCAATACATAAGATAAATCATTGTGTAGACGTTTCTGTCAATTCATACAAACCCTACACACAGTTGAACTGATATAAGATAGAGATAGAAGTGAACCTGGCATGTCAGAGAAGAGAAGAATGCACTCGTTGAAGCCAAAGCTCAGCAACTGATCCCGCAGCTGCTGTAAAATGGCCACCCCAATGCACAGTGGGAATGATGAGTTGCCTAGCAACAAGGTGTCCCACAGATGGAACAATTTGTGCAATGGAAAGGCATCTGAAAGAGAGGCATTTCCAATTAAGACATTGATAATATTAACACAGAGCAGTAATTTGTGGACTCTCAATATAACTCTTGTTCCTCTGGAGTTAACATAAGAAGAAAAACGAAAGACTGGAAAACGAAAGCGACACAAGTTTGACAATTTCTATGTGGCATATACTCACGAGCAAACATTGTGAGAAACCATGGGATAGCATACAGCTGTAAAAAAAATGATGCCCATTGCATTATGCAAATGAGGAGTCACGGTCCAATAAGAGATAAGATTGCATGTTATCCATCCACAAAATTACCTTATTCCTTCACAACTTATAATCAAAGAGTTGATAAACGCCATTTGAGGAGATGAATGCTATTTTCAGTCACTGCCAGATAAAGAACTCACATCCGGTATGAAGCCGATTCCTTCTAAATGGTTACTGAGGTCAGCGTCATGGAATGCTATGAGATGTGTGAACACGGCAAGGTACTCTGAAACCAGGGACGATCCATCAGAAAAGTACAACCCAACCAGAGAAATAAGTCACCTTCCATGTCTAACATGCTATCTGTAGCTGAGGCATGGACTCACCTTGTATGACCTTGGAGTTGTCTTTAAGAAAGAGCTTGTGTAAGTATTTGGGAATGAATGCTGACAAACAGGCATATGCAGCAGCTGGAAAGAATGCCAATACAATCATAACATTCTTCCTAAATACGCATTTCTCAGTGACAGATTGATTCCATTAATTGAAACAAAACTAATTCTTATGACCTAACACTGGATCACATATTGTAAAATACATATTGAGGACAGGTGCCCAAAACACGTATTGATCTGGCCAGACAGGTAATCTACCCAACAAACAGCTCTGTTCATCACTTTGATGAGGATATGCACCTTCATTGTTGAAGTTGAGGTAGAGGAATGGAGCGCAGAGTGAGTCGAGACCTTGCCAGTAAACGTACTGGGGATGACTGACCACCCAAGCCTTCAATACACGCTTGAACTTGTCATGTGCCTCGGGGGATGAGAGAAGTTCGTTGTATTGGTGGCAGCGTGGAATATCAACCTCGATCTGAAGACATCACAACAGCAGACATCAGCAGGCGGTAGCAGGTCTAATGTGGATGCTTTGTTACACTACATCATGCTACATCAGCTAATCTTCGCCTCATCAGCTGATCCCAGTCACATCAGCTGATATAATTAATCTAAGTTTAGTTCAGTACAAAAAGCATTCAATGTCTGAGACCAAACTAAACCTGGCCTACATCCAGTAAGGTACCGAGATCACAAGCTTACCTGTCTGTCTGTTGGGGTGGGAGTCTCTTTATCTATAGATATATAGCGCCCATGAA